>CM042838.1:82450103-83650103 GCA_023653725.1 Bungarus multicinctus
AAGCTTAAACCAAGAGGATTTAAACAAATTGATTATTAATAATTTTTAAAATTATTTTAAATTTTAACTGTTCATTCCACACACACACACCCCAATATACTACATAATGCCATTGTTTATGTTCTTTCAAGGGATTTAAATTATAACAGCATGGTGGAATTTCCAGAAGCAATTAAATCACTTCCAAGCATTAAAGAATTGTGAGTATTACTATATACTCTTTATTTTTTCCAACAAAAAATATTTAGGTTTAGGAAGGTTACCTTTTTCCTCTTGGTAAACTAAAATGAATTAATTTTAAATGGGGAATACATTACAGGATCAACTTAAAATAATAAGTGAATTGGCTTTTTGGGTCTGTCATATTTGGTAGGTTAGTTGAGTGCAATATAGGTTATTTTTTTAATGAATTAACATGACTATTATAATAACTTTCATTTTCAAAGAGATTTTATTTCCTTATAACTTGTAAAATTTAGTTTTGAAATATATAATTTTTTACAATATAGTTATCTTCATCATGTTGTATGAGGTAAGTCTTCTCTATATCTCTTGTCAGGCCTTTCTTACCAAATTCTTCCAGTATGCCTCTAAAATTCAGATTATTTTTACATTGGTTTCTAGTGGTTCTAGACTGGCTTCCAATTGGTTTCATTCTGTTTGCTGAGAGATAAAGATAATTCTGGACAGGTTCAGCTTGAGTTACTAGACTATAATATCTGTTGTGCATTTTTTCATGGAAGATACACTTGCATTTCCTGGTGTAATTATTGAAATAACTTAGAGAAAGATTATCTTCCAGTACACAGAACTTGCATATAAAGAAGTTTTGAAATTCTAGAGAAGCAGAGAAATTGTAGTTTCTTCTTACAAAAATTTGTTTTTATTTTGTTTATTTTATTTTGTTTCCTTTTACATGTTGTGAAAAAAATTACTAAGATTTTATATATGATCCCCAAATAGTAAACTATTAATCCAACAATTTCAATTTGTTTTTAGGGGATTTCACAGCAATTATATTTCCACGATCCCTGATAATGCATTTATAGGAAATCCGTTTTTAAGAACAATGTAAGTTTTTAATTTAAAAAAATAAATTTTGGGGCTTAATGGATCAAAAAATAAATGTATTAATGATAAAGGTTGCTTTTTTCTCTCTCTTTCAGACATCTGTATGATAACCCTTTATCCTTTGTTGGGAACTCAGCCTTTCAAAACTTATCAGATTTACATTCTTTGTAAGTATTTTTGCAGTGAATTTAAAATGCATGTGTCTTCTAAACCTAAATACATATATTCTGTGGAATTACATCTCGGAACCTTTGCTTTAGATTTTGTTTGCGTAAATATAGGTAGTTTTTGAGATAAGTGAACCTGGAACAATAAGTGTATTACAGATTGTTACAGTGTACAATTGTATTAGCATGTTTAGTAAACAAAGGAAAACATTTTAAAAGAAGAAACTATTTAAAACCTTTGATTAATGTTGCAATATTGCAAAGAAATGAAACATTTAACCCCATAATTATGATAAATGCAGATCAATAAAATCTGTTATGCAAGCTTGATAATGGATAGCTTATTGACAGTGGAGTTGCAGTTATGAAGTCTTGCAGGAAAGAAATTGTGAAGAATAGCCCTGTCCAGCAATAAAATGAGCAATGAAAAAATAAACATTATTGCAGAAGATCCACAACAGTATTTCTATACTTAATAAATTATGGCTGATCAAAGGTTTTCTTGCCAGTTGTATGAAGCCTTGTTAAGATGTTAACACTAAGTGTTATAGCATTGTATCTGCTAACCCACTTTAAACTTTCTAATACTGAATAGGAAGCTTTTCAGCAGTCATCTTATGCTCAGGTGAGCTACAGTAGAAATTCATGTCCTATGAACCATATTTCGGCAGTTTATATTCATATCAAGGATTCTGCTCACATACAGGTAGAGCTAAATAGAACCCCCTTGCTAGTTTCCCAACTCAGCAAAGAAAAGTTGGAAGTCAACATACTATATGTAGTTCCATCTAGAATATTTTATTTATATTGTTCATTTTATTTAATTGAACTAAAAATAGATGTATGTTCTCACCATCAACATAAGTTTAATTATAGTTGAGACATTTCAGAAATATTGCAAGCACCAAGACAATCTTCCAAAATATTACAAAATTCCAAGTAGCTATTTATTATTATTAAAATTTAATCAACAAAAAATAATTCCGTATTCAGTACATAACATAAAGCTTTCAGGTACTAGTTATCAGAGTAAGTCTTCATAAAGCAGTCTGCGTAAACATATATTTGAACTATGTAGTTTTTAGCAATTCAACTATAGAAATTCTTTTTCATTGAACCCTTGTAATTATATATTAGTTTTTCAGTGGCAGTATTACTGACCATCGTTATTTATTACAAAAGTAGGGAGAAATATTTTTATTGTTTTTTTCTTCTATCCTTGCTGGGTGGATGTGTTTAATCTGGCAAAATTGCACAGAAGCTGATCGGTTATATATATATATATATTGGTATGTTTGCTAAAACTCATCTTAGTGGTTACATCCTACAGAAACAGAAGACTGAGAGGTTTAATCAAGCAAATGTTTGTAATTCTTACTTATGTTGAAATTTGATTACTTTTGAATGTGTGTTTTATATTACTGCTCAAGTTAAATGCATCTTCATTTAATTCCAGAACTACTTCGATCTGTTACTTAAACCTCTAAAATAAAATGATCATTTTTAGAATCACTACATTTATTTTATAAGTTGTTGTCCATCCCATAAACATATGAATAACTGATAAATGTGTATGTTTAATTTTAGTGACAGTCTCATAAAACTTAGAATAAGATGTACTTAACAATAAAATGAATGGTTTAACAATTACATCATACATTCAGTTTTGCAATAGAGCTGGTTTCAAAACTGACTATGGTATCATCTGCAGGATATTAGTGCATTCTCAGAAATCCAAATTCTGGTGATCATAAATATTTCATATTTTCATCATTCATCATAGTTCATTATAGTTCAGTACAAATAAACCCCCATGGCTTTAATTTTGCAATAGTAAATGTTAGTGAGAAAGAAAAAGTCACCTCAGTATAAAATACTAGCAAAAACTGTTAATGAAACCTTCTGTTCCTGTAGGGTTATTTTTCTGTTGAACAATATAGCTGTGATGTATTACATTACTGTTTTTTCTTCAGAGTCATTCGTGGAGCCAACATGGTGCAATGGTTTCCTAATTTAACAGGAACGATCAATCTGGAGAGTCTGTAAGTATTTACTGTCAAACTTCAAAAACGAAGTAACTAGTAAAAGCAATCCATCAACTATGGACCTATGTTTTATGGGTCTTATGAGATGTGTCCTTTCTGCCATTGTGCCCACTATGTAGAACATTCTGCCCCTCAAAATTAGTTTAGCTCCATCCCCTTTGATATCCCAGAAGACCCTCAAGACTTGATTATATTATCAGGCCTGGAGCTTCCACGGAATTGGAGACATGCTTAGATGGCTCTATTGCTTATTGATGACTCTGTTGATGAGTTGGCTAATTTTATTCCCTCTTTACCTAGGCTTTGTATTTTTGTTGTTATAATATTTACTGTCACTATGATTTGTGTAATATTTATACGTATATAGCTTTTATACGTGATTTTACCTGATTGTTATGCACTGTCCAGGGTTATCTTCAGTGTGATGGGCAATTATATATATGATTTATTAAAATCATAGACCAAAAAATTTGGAAGGCAAAGACATATTTATGATGCCTTTTTTCGCATACAAAAAATATTTTTTCACACTGTATTTGGATTCAGTGAATAGACAGAAAACAAAGAAAAGCAAGTTTAATATATCTCTTAGTATTGGATATTTATTGTAAAGCAGTTTTTCTGCTTGATTGTATTGGCACAAAAATGGGAGTCCAGAATTTCTAAGTATGCTAAAGGACTTGCCAGTATATGCTTTCCAATTGTTTCTCATTAAAGGAAAACTAAATAACAACAGCAGGAATTTGATAATCATGGATGGCTTAGCATTATATCCAAATCATTGACCCAGGATATTTTAAAGAAGAGTTCTTGTTCAACTTTAACTTAATGATGAGATGCATACAATTAATACCTCGAAGCAAAAGTAACTGGAAAATCCATGAAAGAATAAGTGTACCAACCCTGTTCTTTGCTATCAGTAAGCCAGAAATGTTAGCTTACTGTTTGTTTTAATGGGACCCTTTTTTTAAACCTATTGTACTAAATAAGTGTATTATTATGAAGTGGCTTAAGTGGATACATCAGTACTTCTACGATACCTGGTTAAGCTAAGTTCTAGAAAAGCTGCTACTTTTTAAAATTCTGTTTCTAGTGTTCTTACAGATATTGGTATTTTATTCAACAGAACTTTTACAGGAGCCAAAATAAGTAATATTCCCACTGGTCTATGCCAAGAGCAAAAGATACTTCGGACTTTGTAAGTACACCATTTCTGGTTCTAGTCTATTTTTATTAATAGGGAAAATAGTGTCAGGAAATCAATTTGATGTTGGTAAGTTTGGTAATAGTTTGCTTTTTGGGGTATAAAAAACACATCAAAACAAATTTGTGTATATTTTATTTACTTATTAAAATTATGCTACTCATCTTGCCAAAGTCGATTCTAGGCAGCTTGCAAATTAGTTGACTACTTAAAAAACAAGCAAACGTTAATTAAAAGCCAGGTATGTTACACATTTTTGTTATAGGGCTAACTTATACATTGTAGTTTATAGCAAGTCCTGTCCAAATGACATTAGGTATGCTAGGAAACAGCAAATATCTAGTTAATGAATAGATGGTAACTTCTAATAAATTATTGTGGTTTATTTCCAACTTGATTAAAATTGTGAGGCTTGCCATTGCTAAATAAAGAGAGCTTTTAAGAAAATAGCTAATCCTGCAGTCGTTAATGTAGTACATCAATTTATTATTTACTTTATTCCCACAGAGAACACACTGTTATAAATACTTCTTTATTGCATTAATTTTATGGACTGCTGAATTTAAGTACTCTATTTCTGTTCTGCCCTTCTGAATTAAGTTAAATAGAAATAATGTCTGTTTCTTAAGAAAAAAAACTAGGAAAAATTGTTATAGCAATATTATAAGAAGATGATTTGCTGACAAAGCTCAAGTAAAAACCAAACAATTTTATATAAATTAAGATTGCTTTTTTCTTTCTTTTTCTTTTCCTATCTTTTAAGGGATTTGTCTTACAACAATATAAAAGAACTTCCACATTTTAAAGGTTGCAGTTCCCTAGAAGAAATGTAAGTAAAGAACACACTGGATCTAATTTGTTAGTGATTTCTGTTTTGTTTGGTTTCCATATTTCAATCAATCAGAGTAGAACTTGAAGGGACCTTGGGGGTCTTCTAGTCAAACTCCATGCTCATGCTGGAAAACCTATACCATTTCAGACAAATGACTGTCCAGTCTCTTAATATTTGTTTGGTTGAGACTCTGGTCTACCCATTATAATAAGATACTAAACATGATGCTTGACCAGACTGCACCAAAGCAGCTGCTCCTTCACAGATCCAGTCCAGTTCCTCTGTACACTGAGGAGTTTGGGAAGAAGCATTAGCGGGGATTTGGAAGTTTATCTGTATCTTCAGGGTCATCTGAATAGTGCAAATGGATGTGGAGCTTTCTTGGAATGGTTGAAAGGACTGTGTCATAGACTGGAGATAGATGATGTCATATCCCTCCCCCTCTGTTCTGGGCCTCGATGACTCTCTAAAAGGATGCAAATGATCAGCTGTTTGCAAGGTATATAAATCCTTCCATTCCCCACCATCCAGTCAGAGTTGAAGAAGCTTCTTAGATGAGAAGTGAAACGTCTCTAAAGAAAGACAAGGAAGTCCAGTTGCCTCTTGAAAAAGCACCTTTGGGACAACCATGACCTGGATGACTGAGAATCTCCATAAATATTAGAGGGGATGCCTAGGGCAGGAACAAGAACAGCCGAGTTTGACTCTAATCAGACAGCAGTAACAGGACATGTTTGAGCCAATCAATGGGAATTTGTATGGCAAAAAAGTAGCCATTCTCATGGTGTCTGTTGAATGCTGCCCTGTGGCCCTTTCTAAATCAACTTGTTCCCTTTTAAGGAAAGATGATTGCCAAGAAGACCTGAAGAGCAATTATGAAGGATTGTCATAGCATTTGATCAATAGAACTTTTCAGATTCAAAGAACATTAGACATCTAATTGAACAGTACAGAGTACAAAAATATAGTGAAGAGCAATCAGGATGATTAGGGGACTGGAGACTAAAACTTATGAAGAACGGTTACAGGAACTGGGCATGGCTAGTCTAGTGAAGAGAAGGACCAGGGGAGACATGATAGCAGTCTTCCAATATTTGAGGGGCTGCCACAGAGAGGAAGGGGTCTATTTTTTAAAGCACCCGAAGGCCAGACAAGGAATAATGGATGGAAACTGAACAAGGAGATATTTAACCTGGAAACAAGGAGAAACTTTCTGACAGTGAGAACAATTAACCAATGGAACAGCTTGCCCTCAGAAGTTGTAGGAGCGCCATCACTTGAGACTTTCAAGAAGAGATTGGGCTCCCATCTGTCAGAAATGGTGTAGGGTCTCCTACTTGGGCAGGGAGTTGGACTAGATGACCTACAAGGTTCCTTCCAACTCTGGTTATCTGTTATCTAACAGTACCAATGGGGATCTGAAATCAGTCTGAGTCATAAGGAAATCCAATACAGTTCTTCTATCTTTCATGGTTGATTAAGGCCTCTTGTGAAATGGCAGGAGAATGGATTCAAGCAGCAATCTATACTTTTTTGAGTGAAGGGATATTTCCATTATCTCTGGAATAAGCTGCTGTATACACCCTGCTTAAGAAATCCTCTTTTGACCTGATTATTTTGAATAATTCTGGGCCAGATAACCCTTCTCAGAGGCATCTCCCACTTGGACTACAACCTGAGGCTGCCCTTGGAAAGGATTCAGAAGGTTCAGCTAGTATAAAGTGTGGCCCATGCATTTTCAAGTATATTCATATATACTCAGAAAACATTCTGCTTTGGGTGTTGCACTGGTTGATTCAGGACCTGTAGTTCTCAGAACCAGTTTTTTTTACTGTTATTTGCCTGTCCAGTCAGGTTGAACACTGTCCAAGTCATGTCTATATGACAGTCCATTTGAAGTGGCATTTTTGGATAAATGCTCCCAAATTCTGGAATTGCTTCCCCACAGAGATTTAGTCTATTCCTTCCCTTCTGGATTCAGGAGAACAATTAAGATCTGGTTATTATAACAAGTAAGGGGAAAAGGTACACTATGATTGTTAATTTGAATCTTGAGAATATATGTATTCGGAAGAAGATTTATCAACCCAAGTGTGACCACAGTAATCAAGCAGATTGGTTTTTTTCCTACTTTTGTGTAATTCTGATGGTATATTTGATTTAGTTTGTGGATGGTTTATTTTTGAAGGATATTTCTTTATTATTAAGGTGAAGGGGGACTTAGTTTGTAATTCACAGCAAGTGGTTGTTCTTAAACCTGTATTCTTCTTGTAGAAGATGATCTGTTGTAGTTAGTGTTGGAAGCATACAATACTGTGAATTTAATTTCGGTTTCTTTCCTGTCTCTCTTAAATTTAATTCTTTCATTTTTAACCTCTTTCTTTAGCTTCAGCAAGGTCTCAAAGATGTTCCTGAGGTGTAGAAGTATAGGATATTTTATATATTTCTTCTAGTTGTCATTATTCGCTTCATGTTCTTCTTTGTTTGAGGCTATTCCCTTTGGAGAGTTACTTCCTTTGTCAGTTCCTAATATAGCACATTCTTTCTGTGATCTAATGATTGTTCATATTCTCTTAGGAGGTGAAGTATTAACCTTTCAGTGCTCCAGTCTTTGTTTTTAGACAGTGCTACAAGCTTATACTGGATGCAAATGTATGCCAAGTTGTTTTCAGACAGGAACAGAAATTTGCCAAAAGCACTGCAGGTCATGACTCAGAATCATTTCCATTCATTTTCGGTTATGTTATGAAAGCATCAGATAAAAGGATTTTATTTCTTGTTCCTCTCTCAAAGACATTCTTTTGGTTTTTCACACTATTTTATAAGCAATAATTAGTGTTAAGTGACATGTTAAATGGGACTCTTTTTCACCAGAATATAATGAAGCATCAGATGTATAGCTTTTCTTGATGAAGATTTTCCTACATAACTAATTACTTCATTTCAGATATTTGCAGCATAATCAAATTGAGGAAATCAAAGAAGATACATTCCAGGGATTAACATCTTTGCATACTCTGTAAGTATACTTTCTCTTTACAAATGTCTTTAAGTTAAGAGAAGTTTGAAAGTGGATGGTTGTATTCAGTTTTGGAAGACAAACTGGTTATCCAAAGCAAAACAAAAATCAGTAAAATATTTATTGGTTTCCTATCTCAGATTTGGGGTGGTAATCAATGATACCAATCAAAATTTATTACATAAACTCTACCTTTTTTCCTCCTTAATATTTTAAATATGTAAGTCTGTATGTACATTTGAATGAAGAAGAAAAAAGGTAGTAATAGAAAAAATTTCAGATTAGATATTGTCACCTGGATCTACCAATTTTTGTAAATAAGACAAAACACTAACAAATCCTTATTCAGAATCAGCCTAAATCCAAACCACTTCTCCTGACTATGTATTTAATCTGTCTAAATACAACATCCTTCTTACACATTTAGTTCATTTAAAACTTTCACCAAATTGATAAGTAAACAAATAGGATATTATGAAATGTTTTCTTGGACAAGTTGAATCCTAAAGATATATCTTGTGCAGCATATGAGTCCTGGTGTTCCATGATTTGGTTTTCTGCAAAGTAAATCAAATACATATAAACCTAGGTTGACTTCTGATGGGATTAATAAATAATCATTTGTTCTAGACAAAGATTTAAATGAAACTGATTGTTAATGCATTTGAATTACAGATTCCTTCACTTAGTGGCTACAGACAGTCCCAGCTTTTAGTGCAGGTTTATAGCAGATGAGGGACGCGGTGGCTCAGTGGCTAAGATGCTGTCGATTAGAAAGATCAGCAGTTCCGCGGTTCGAATCCCTAGCACTGCGTAATGGAGTGAGCACCCATTACTTCTCCCAGCTTCTACCAACCTAGCAGTTCAAAAGCATGTAAAAATGCAAGTAGAAAAATAGGGATCACTTTGGTTGGAAGGTAACAGCGTTCCATGCGTCTTCAGTGTTTAGTCACGTCTTCGGACAGCAGTGCCTCTTTGGCTTTATAATAGAAATGAGCACCACCCCCTAGAGCTGGAAATGACTAGCACATATGTGCGAGGAGAACCTTATAGAGCTGTTGGTGATAGGCTTTAAGAAAGTAATAATACACCCATACACACATATTTGGTAATCAGCTCCTCAATATCAATTTCCATAAAGGAATGTAGGCTGAGATAACATGCAGATATTATAGGGAAGTTGTTCCATTAAACTGATAGCATATGGCTTAATCCAATGATGGAAAACAACTGATTAACTTTTTTTGTGCAAAAGTGAATTTAAATATAAAGATAAACCATTTTTAACATTTCGTTCTGGTGTCCATAAAGGCATTTTCATGTGTGGAATAGAGTCTTGTGTCCTTTTCTGGCAACAAAGCAGGTGTTCATGTCCCAGGTTTCAAGATGTAATTGCATTCTGATTTAGGTAAGCTGGTGCCCTAGAGAACAGAACAAACAGAATATTACAGTTTCATACTGTGTTGAGCTTAGACCTTTATGTTCCCAAACTGTAAAGCTTTCCATTGAATTAAGCACTTTAAAAGAATTAGATAAAGAAATTTGTCAAGATGACATTGTAAAATACAGATAAACTCAGGTTATTTATCCGTTGGAAACTTAGTGTGACCTAACTCATAATGTAATCACTGAACTGCAAGCAATGACCATTTGAAAGTGTCAGTGTAAATCACTAACACAATAGTTCTTTTTAAAATTTCAGTGATCTCAGCAGAAACATGATCCACCGGGTTAACAAGGAAGCATTTACTACACTTGGTGCTATTACCAACTTGTAAGTAGGACGTTTAGCCTAGTGAACATTTCCAATCTTAAAATATTATAATTTCTTCTCAAAAAATTCTCTTCTACCCCATGTGTTAAAACCATTCATCCTATTGCACTTTAATGAAAAGGCCTGTGGAAATCGAGAATGATTGATTTTCTCTCAAATCCCTATTTCCTAATCTTGTGCAAAAGGAATCTTGGATCTCTTGGCTCCTTTCAATCCCATCGACCATGATATCTTTCTGGACAGGCTGTGGGGAACGTTAGAGAGAGGCACTGTTTTTCAGTGTTTTTTCTCCTTTCTCCACAACTAGTTGCAGTTGGTGTTGGAAGTGGAAGGAGAGGTCCAGCCCATTTACAGTGTGGGATATCTCAGGGATCACTCCTCGTTGGGTGAGGTTATCTGATGGCAACAGGTGTGATATCATCAATACACTGATGATACCCATTTGTACATCTCCATTCCTGTCCATGAATAGGGTGCCTTGTTCCCCAGTGCTAGATTCTGTGAAGGTCTGGGTGGTAAGAAATATGTTAAGTACCAATTGAACCCATTCCTGAACCAGAAGATCTTGCTCACAGTGACTTATCACTTCCCAGTTGGACTATTGCAACAAGCTTTACATAGGGCTTCAAGTTACAACATGGGAGCCAAAATGCAGCAGCTTGTGCAGAATAAGGCACCTCTTAGTTTGCCATGTTACACCATTTCTGTTCAAGCTGCATTGGCTCTCACTTCCTTTCCAGGTGCAATTCAAGGTGCTAGTTATCAGCTTTACAGCTCTACATGGCACAGGCCAGGTTATTACAGAATCATCTTTCCTTGAAGTTATTTGCCCATTTCAGATACAGTGTGCATGCTCCTGGGCCCTCCCCTTAAATGTTGGCATCTCCTGGGATCTAGGAAGTATGCTTTTTCAATAGGTTCCCCCAGTGAATTTCCAGAGCTATCGAGCATATGGCTGGATCTGCATATGGGACAACAAGTTATAAGATTTCTAATAGAGAATTTTAATGAAGTTCTTTCTAATGGAAAATTTTAATTAGCTCATACACAACAGATTTTTCTAATTTCTCTAAGTCTTTCATATTCCTTCCATCCCCACTTAATGACTATTGGCCAGTCATTAGCTACCCAGCTGCATGGGACAGTTATACTTAGTTGAGGTGGCAAAAGCTGCTGTGTTGTCAGAAATGACAACTCTTGTAAGCATGGGAAAGCAAAAGAGACTGGTAAATATCATCTGCCTTTGCCTGTTGAATAAGATGCTTGCCAGACAGAGTAAATGTATTAGTTTTAATGGCAACAGGAAATCTAAAGTCAGTAAAAGAGGTCAGGTCCCAATTCATTCTTAGCCATGAAACTCACTAGGTAATCTTGTACTAGCCTTCATCTCTCAACTAAGGCTTGTTGTTTTGCTTTTGTTAAGCATATGCCTCTGTAATTTTTGGAGGGCTGCAAACAGTATAAACAAAAAAAAAATAGATTGCGGCTTTTTAGTAGAACCTTCTTATTGTAGAATTACTTGCTATTTCTTCTTGTTTTTGTTTTGCAAATTCAAGTATTCAGTATTTTTGTTTCCCCTCATACTTTTTTTTCCTCGCCGTCCCTTTAGTGACTTAAGCTTCAATATGCTGACTTCATTTCCAGCTGGAGGTCTGAGTAGATTAAAGCAACTTAAGCTGATAGGCAATATTGAACTGAAAGAAACATTATCACCAAAGGACTTCACGAAACTCAGGTAAGTCAATAATAAGTTGGTACCCTCATATTTTAACTATACAGCTGTTCTGTTCAGATTACACTTGCTTTTCCCCAAGTGTGACAATTCAGTTAAGAAACCCTTGTATCTTAGCAAGCACTCTTCTTACATTTTTCATGTTCAGAAGAAAGGTACATGAGCAAATAAATTGAACTGCCACCCTAGAAACTGTGATTGATCATAGATTTAACAATATGGGGACCACTTATGTTTCCCAGCATCTTTCTGGGATCCTATAGCATCCTAAAATCATGCTGTTGAAATTAGGAAGTAAAAAATGGACAAATTTGGATAGCATAGATTTTGGCTAAAAAAAAAAAAGTGAAAAAAAATAAGGTGATGGGTGGAAATGCAAGCCATCTAAGAGATATAATGCTCTACTTCCCTGATTAGTCTAAATTGTGTTGTGTCCTCTTAAAGTCTTTCATACTCCTTTCATCCCCATTTAATTACTGCTGTATTTAGCTGACTGGCTGCATGGGACAGTTGTACTTATCGGCAATAGCTGCTGTATAGTCATTCTCTAAACTGGATTCTGGATGATAAATAGTCACACTTGACATTGTAATGTATTGGTATCAGGATACTGTAGTAAGTAGACCTGCATATTGACTTTGATACAGTAAAGCTTTTGTTCTATGTGTTCATCATAAAGAAAATAGGGAAAAAAGTACATTTCCCATCTATTATGTAGAATAGAAATGTATAGCGCAGTACAATGTCTGGGTGTAAGAGATCCCAATTGTTAGGATTCTTCAGCTTTCAATCAGATGTTCATTATTTTAGAGCAGCAAGTAATATATTTTAATCATGCTTTAATTAATCTTTTCCTTATCTTTTCTCCCCTCATTTCTTACCCAGGGTAAGGAAGACTAGTAGATCACTGTAAATCTTTTAACACAGACATTGTCAACCTAATTACTGGATGAAATGAGTTTGCCCAGAGTATTATACTCTTGAAAGAGCAATAACATCCATTGTTTCTGCTCAGTCTACAATGGCAAGAAAATAGTATGACAAGTATACACAAGTATAGTATATCAAACACACAAAACATTCTTAGAAGTCAATTTGAATTGAGTTATTTCCTTGATTAAGGCTAGTTTAGAAGAAATAAAGGGCAATTGTCTGTTGTTTGTTAATAATTTTTATCAGCCCTCCAAGGTACACAAAACCCAGAAACACACAACTGCAAATCTGAATGTGCTTCCCCCTTTTCTCTTTTTATATCTCCAGGAGATCTAGGAAGGATCATGTCTGAAACACTTTCTCAAATTACATTTCTGACCCAGGTTTAGATTTCCTTTATCTGACTGCTGTCTTGGTTGTGACTTTTCTTCCTGTTCCTTCTTTTCCTTACACCTCTCCTGTGGAAACCTCATTTTGGATAAGCCCAGCAGGCCAGATGTATTCTTGCTACTTGAAAGTTTGTTTCACTCAGAAAGCAAGAGAAGCTAATCTAGTGTCCTATTTCTGTTAGCAGTGATAACTTCTTATTGTTCTAATGGTGGTGCTTTTCATTTGTTGTATATTTAAGGTTAATTGGAGTTATTAGTTTTTTAATAACCAAAATCTATGTGACAGAATATAATTAAAAATAATATAAACTATGGATCTGACCTGTTCTGAATGCAGAAATGTTTCTGGCATTCCTTGAATTAATTAAGAGAGAGGCACCGTGCAGGAAATCCAGACTGCAGCATTTCACATAGAATTTCATGTAACCCGAGAGAACAATAAGGATGACAGGTGTGGGTTTAGTGCTGTGCTTTCCTGGGAATTCACTTACGCAAGGGTGTTACTCTCCAGCCAACTTGATGAATGTTCGTTTCAATATGCACAGGTAACAACATGATTTCACAAAACATCTTGCTTCCCTAAAGATAACAACACTATAACATAATGTTGAATTACACTCAGATGGATTTTTCTTAATTTTCAACTTGTATAAATCTAAACTATATCCTTTTTGTCTAAATAAAGTCAAGCTTTAGAAAATGTCAGCATTGATTTTAATTACAAGGTTTTCTCAGAACATATTTTTGAAAAATCTGTCTCAAAAAAATGCTGCTGGTTAAAGAGATGAGGGGAGAAAAGCTTGTCAATTCTCTCTTTGAATACCAAAGGGGACCTGAATGAGACCCACTTCATAAATTATCTGATCTGGAATGAAAAGTTAGTACGTGTGACAGATACCTGATTGGGTGAGCTGGACAGTATTATCTAATCTCAGTTATTCTTACCTGGTTTCTGTAATCTGAAGCAGAGCTATGAAGCAGGCCTCAGGGAGGGAAGAGTTCCCATCATTGTAAAGGATTCCCATTCCATTTTCATGACAAAGCCAAAAATGATACAGGCTAGGGGTTCTGAGTGTGTGTATCTAGAACAAAGTGAGCAAATTAAGACAGGAATCCTGATAGAATACTAGATACCCTGCTGGTCAGGAACTTTCCTAATTGAACTAATAGTGCTAGTCTTAGAGATAGTGTTGAGTCTTAGCTTAGTGCTTGGGATTTTCAGGCTCCTGAATGCAGTTTAGTTCATGGTAATTGTGATTTTCTTTAGCCTATTTCAGGTAATACCTACTTCCATTTCTCTGTCAGGGAACACTTTGGACTAAATGTTCTGCACTGAGGAAGGTATTCCGTGAGTGGAATAACCTGTAGCTACTCCCTTGTCATGAAACCTTTTATCATGGATTGATCAGTTAATAAAGGTGCATCAGTAATGGCTTTTGGATCCTGTGACTTTCAGAATTTGTTTGTTATTCCATCTTTCAGTTGAGGCCTTTGGTATGGCCTCAACTGGAACAACCAACTAAAGTTATTGAATAATTGACTCCTAAACATGCTTTGACTCTTCACTGAAAGAAGTTGATTTCCTTGGTTTAGTGAAAAATTGAGTGATGAAGCTGTCTGTCAGTGCAGAAAACTAATGTCACCATATTATGTTTGAGAAGCCTATACCAGGGAGAAAAGCTTTTCCTTTGCTGCTACTGAATTGTGGAAAATTACCCAAGGAAGCTCTTCTGCTAGTATGGATGCTGATATAACTCCAGAAAGTTCTGGGAAGGTCTGTTAGAGTCTGTGATGGCAAACCAGGAAAGCCTTGTGTTTTTGTTTTGTTTTTTCTCTGAGAAAGTTATTCAGATCTGCCAGCAGTTTAGCAATAAGACTAATGGAGGCACGAGGTCAGAATTGTCTCTCGGTATGATAGTGTGATTGTGAACAGCCCCTGTTTTTATCAGTGATGGATTTACCAACTACATCTCTTTCTATAAATTTCTGGGCCAGCCAGTATTACCATCAATGACCACTTTCCTGATAAGTTACTATCCTCAAAGTAACCTCAGGAAATGCACCAGCTTTAGAATGAGGCAGCTAATTCTTGGTCAGATATTATATAGAAAGTTATGCTTTTTTATTGTGGGCCTAAAATTATGATGTCTTCATTATTCTATTTTATTTGTTATTACATTATTGTTGTAACTTTATTGCTATGTTCCACCATCAAATTGTACCAAAATACAAATACATTAAGTAAAATAAATAAACTTTTACCCCCTATTATTCTCTTCAAACTTTCAGATCTCTCTCTGTTCCTTATGCTTACCAATGTTGTCCTTTCTGGGGTTGTGACTCTTATTTGAATTCTAATCCTGAAGATCCCAGCCTCCAAAATCAGAGTCAAGAAATCATAAATGATCAAAGTGAGTGCTCTGATACAATCATAATATATGCAGATTATTTAAAATTTAAAAGGATTCAATGGTGTTCATACAGTATGTGTGAATGAATTCAGATGTTAACTATGTTTATACTTTGAACAGTCATGCAGAATATTTTGTTTCTACAGTATATCATTTCATGATTGAGATCAGCTGCGGCTATGTAATCCATATGTTCGCTTGCCATGATTTGAGTATAGACGTGTATAATATTTGTGGTCAAAAAATTCCAAAGCAATGGCATATCAGGACCTGGTCCAAATCATTTTTATTACATGGAATAATTTAATTATATATTTGAAGAAGGATAACTGCATAACAATATGCTTGTGCTTGAATATATTTCCATGTACA
Source organism: Bungarus multicinctus (assembly GCA_023653725.1). Classification (NCBI taxonomy): domain Eukaryota; kingdom Metazoa; phylum Chordata; class Lepidosauria; order Squamata; family Elapidae; genus Bungarus; species Bungarus multicinctus. Next base: position 82,466,053 of record CM042838.1, read on the forward strand.
AATGCTATTCCCCTGAAAAGCTGCCCTATCTAAAAGAATTTCTAAAACTTATCTTTCCTGGATTGTTTATTACCTAGTGTTTATTCATTTGGAACTTTAAAAAAGTGGTGTGGTCTCCACAAAGTGTTTGCCATGCAGGCATGCCATATGCAAAATGGTAAAAAGTTATCTGTAATAATTCAAAAACTAATAATAATAAATTTATTAATGAATTAATAAGCTAAAATAATTCTTTATTTCCTCAAAGTATAAACAGTTCACAGAAACGGTACATCTGATTAGATGTGGTTGGCATTTATAGGAACATCCATAAAGGTCTTTGTCTCATAAGAGTAAGATCTGGGGATTTTATCTATTTGCTCTAGAAGCATGAATATATGTTTTAAATTGATAATGATTTATGAATAATCCATTGCAAATTCAAGAGTTGTATTACACTATATTTATATCAAATCAGGGAAAACACGTGTGTGTGCACCTTTTCTCTTGTGTTTATGAATTTTGAGAAATCAGATAGTACTACATAGTGTCCATAAAGAGGCACTATAGGCAGTGACTGGAAAAAAATGAGATTGAACAGCAGTGAGAATTTTCCAGCCCCTATGTCATAAAATTGTATTTGAAATGGCATATTTGAGTATTAAAAATCACAATTAAAAGGACAAGAACGCATAGCTATTGGAGTTCTAAATACAATTCACAAAATGAAAATAAAAACTTGATAGCGCAGAAGAATGATTTATATAGAGACAAAAATATCAGTACTTTAAGATATAGGGAGAAAGGACAGATTTGAATTAAGCAATATTCCAGAAAACATGGATAATAAATAATACTGAATCACAGAGAAAATACTTTCAAATTAAAAATTGTTCATCTATCTGTGCTTAGCTACTGGCTTCATGAATTGGGATAGAAAATGAAGACTTCCCATTTTTCTATCCCAATCACGGCTAGAGGCTTTTATCATAAATTGAGACTTCTAATGACACATTATGTCCTTGGAATTCAGGATATAATTATTTATCTTCTGTTGTGTTGTAATTTACCATATCCCAGCTTTTCCCAACCTGGCTTCCTCCAAACATGTATGGCAGGAACCTATGTTTTCAAACAGAGCAGGGGGCATAGGTTGTAGCACCCATCGCATTAATTTTTTAAATAATATTTGTATAATCTAAGGGATTCAAACACATTCTTGTAAATAAATAATATGCTGAAGCCTGATACTACAATTTACTGGATGTTACCTTCTTATTTAATAATTCTTTAGCTTTTTACACATTTTTAATGAAGTCTTGATGGGTGTTTAAGGCAATGTCCCTGAGGAATCCGTGCTTACCCCTGTTCTAAGTAATTCTAATTTAATGTACAGAAGCTGTTTGGTGTAGTGGTCAAAACACAGGTCAAGAAGCTAGGACACCATGCATTCTTTGTGCCTTTGGCACAAAGCCAGTTTGATGACCTTGGGGCCAGTCCCGTCCCATCCCCCCCCCCCCCCCGCTTTCCTGGGAAGAAAGCAATAGCAATTCACTACCAAAAATGTTGTCCAGAAAACTGCAGGGATTTGTCCAGGCAGTCGCTCAGAGTCAAGGTTGACTTGATGAGAAGAAAGTTTAGTTTCTTGAGTTATATTTTTTTTTAAATAGAATATATGAAGCAAGAATTTAATATTTCTGTAAGTCTGATTTTCGGTCCTTTTAATCTAGGTGCACCAGATGTAGATGACTTAAGCAGTGCTGAAGTGAAAGAATCAGGTCAAACAGTAATCCATTGTACTCCCACAACAGGTACATATTCTGTTTCCATTTCTTCTTCTATTTCAGATAAATTTATCTCACATGATAGATGTCTGTATGTATAATTAATTGTGTGATAAAGGATACAGGTAATTTTCTTGGCTGTCCACTTTTTGTCAGATGATATTTTGCCTGCTCTTCAACATGATAAAGAATGTGTAGTGGAGGAGGCATCTATAGCATACAGCATCTGCATAAACATTCTCTCAGAGACCTTTTACTTCTTAAAGCAATTTGTTCCACTGCCTGACACTGTTAATAACTAATGTTTTTTCAAAGTCTGCCTTCTTTCCAGTTTGCATCTGTGGCTACTTCTCATGCCTTCTGCATGACATCATGAGATGTTTGCAGACTGTGTTTTAATTTTCTCTTTTGCAACCTATGCTTATTCAATATATACAATTATTCTGATAGAATTTAATTTTCTGACTCTGATTTATTAATGACTTTACTAAAATATAGCACACAGGCATGGCCTCAATGCTCAAGGATATAATAGGATAGAGTAATTAATATCTTCTGATGCAGACACTGTAAGTTGATGCAGTATAAAATTGATTTTGTAAGTAGCTGTATCACATACAGTTTTTGATGACTAAAATAACTGGGTCCTTTTTACATCTTTGGACTATATCTCTTCTTCTGTATATATTGCTTTGATTCCTATATATGCAAGGCCTTATAGGTTTTATATATTTGGTTTTTTTCCCTTGTTTGTGTTTTTATCTGTTAGTTGTCCAGAATTGCTATAGCAAGTTGGGTAGCCAAATAATTCTAAATAGAGGAATATTATCCAGCCTACATTTTATTTCTTTTAACAGCAAAATGAGGAGCTTCTTGCATATTATGCTGAATATTATATTTTTGGTTTTCCTTCATTTATCATGCTATTTTGAAAAAAAAAAGATAGGGATTTTTCACTGCATTGACTAGTTATTGATAAATATCTTGGCTATTAATAAAAAGCATTTTTTTCTCTAACTGATTCTTAATAAACTGCTTTGCCCTTATTAATATGCAGCTGTTTAATCTTAATTTCCCATTTACTCATCCTTCTACTCTTGTCAAAGATAACATGTCTGTGTCCTAGCATTCTCTCAGAATTCAGACTTGATAAACTGAATTCTCAAAAAGTGCAGACCAAGCTTTGAAATAAGAAATGCAAGCTTCTTCAGCATCCCTAGAAATATGCCATAAGACCCTCTTTATACTGATATTTTCCTATTTATTGTGGATCAAAAATAATGTCCTTTCTCATTCTTCTTCTAGCATAATCTCTCCTTATTTTCTAATGAGGCAGTAGTCCAGGCATGTACTGCAAATGCTGCATTATCCAATTGCTCCCAGGGAGTAATGTCATCCTGTTCATCCTGTGCCCTGGGGTTTCTGCTTAATGTTTTACATCCTTACCATGCTTAGATGTGCTATTGCTCAAAAGGTTTGGAAACGGATGCAAAATAAATTTTGTAGTAGAAGTATGAATAAGTGAAGTATCATCCCACTTTCTTCCTAGTTTTACTAAGTGGAAGAGTAGAACTAGAGAGTTATGAAGAGTTGACAAGCAGCTTGTTTTCTAATTTTCCAAACAAAAATTGTTTGCAAATCTAACCCATAACAGAGTCATCCCAGATGTAGGGAGCTCAGAGCTCCTAGTATTCATTCTCCTCTTTTTCCTTTTCTGAAAATACTAATTACATCAGTACTTCTATTTTACACATATTCAATTATGAATTTATAAACCGCTCAGTCAAGGCTTCTTTAAACAGGGCACAAAAGCCACAACTTCTGCCAATGCAGTCATAATACACATAATACATAATATCAGAAATACTGAGTATAACTATGGTTAAAATACACACACACACACACATAGCAGAAGCTCTGCAACATGAATTTCTTCAGTATGCCACAGAGCTTCCTGGCATCTGTGGGCCTAGAGATACTTGAGAGATGTCCTGTCTAGTGTTCTTACTATTTATATCTTCAACTAGGCCAACAAAAGATACAACTGCCCTCTAGATCATTGGGAAATTCCCCAAGTGCCATCTGGAAATTGGATCCAATCAAGCACCTATTTGTATAAATAAATACAAGTCAGTTGATTAAGTGAAGCTTAATTGAACTTCGATCTATTTCACATAGGTTATGAAACTGCTTCTCAAGTGTGACTTCATTTTGATTATTATTTCAAGAATATTTTCTTACCCTATTGCTCTGCCTAACCCATTAATCTAATCTTGAATGTAAACGTTCTTATGTTGTTTTCAGAAAAAAAAACCTTGTTTGTTATATAATATGCTGCAACTAGCAACCTTTTTTTCTTAGCATATTTCTCCCCACTGTTTTAGGTGCTTTCAAGCCATGTGAATACCTACTGGGAAGCTGGATGATTCGTCTTACAGTCTGGTTTATTTTTTTGGTGGCCTTACTCTTCAACATGCTTGTCATCTTAAGTATATTTGTTTCTTCTACTTCACTTCCTTCAATCAAATTGTTCATTGGCTTGATCTCTATCTCTAATTTACTGATGGGGATCTACACCGGTATATTAACTTTCCTGGATGCAGTTTCCTGGGGACGATTTGCTGAATTTGGTATTTGGTGGGAGACTGGCAATGGGTGTAAAGTGGCTCGGTTTCTGGCTATATTCTCTTCAGAAGGGGCAATTTTTTTCCTTTTGTTGGCTACTATTGAACGGAGCTTGTCTGCCAAGGAAATCATTAAAAAGGGTAAAAGCAGCCATCAAAACCAATTTCGAATTGCAGCCGTATTTGCATTCTTGTGTACATTGATAGCAGCATGCTTGCCAGTCTTCCATAAAGGAGAATATTCTGAGTCACCCCTATGTTTACCCTTTCCTACTGGAGAAGCCCCTTCTTTGGGCTTCACGGTTACCCTCGTGCTCCTTAATTCATTAGCCTTTTTGCTAATGGCTGTTATTTATACAAAACTTTACTGCAAGCTAGAAAAGGAAGATCTCTCCAAGAACAATCAAGCTAGCATGATTAAACATGTTGCTTGGCTCATCTTCACCAACTGCATCTTTTTTTGCCCTGTTGCATTTTTCTCTTTTGCTCCACTCATCACTGCAATCGCCATCAGCCCTGAAATTATGAAGTCTGTCACTCTGATATTTTTCCCACTGCCCGCTTGTTTGAACCCGGTTTTATATGTGTTCTTCAACCCCAAATTCAAAGAAGATTGGAAGTTACTGAGATGGCACATCACCAAGAGGAATGGGACCGGAACAGTTGCTGTCAATACACAAACTGGCTGTAGGACTCAGGATTTCTACTACGACTGCAGCATGTACACCCATCTGCAGGGTAGCTTAACCATGTGCGAATGTTGTGAATCACTTCTTATAGCCAAGCCTGCACCATGTAAACATTTAGTAAAATCTCACAGTTGTCCTGCTCTGACTGTAGTGCCTTGCCAAAGGCCTGATGGCTGTTGGTCAGATTGTGGTACACAGTCTGCTCATTCTGATTACGCTGACGAAGAGGATTCATTTGTATCGGATAGTTCAGATCAGGTGCAGGCCTGTGGACGTGCTTGCTTTTATCAGAGCAGAGGCTTTCCGTTAGTTCGTTATGCCTACAACACCCCAAGGATTAAAGACTGAAAGGCTTTACTGCAAGCAATCCATATACTGAAAAGGAGGAAGCATGATGCTTCATATAGACCATACCTGTTTCATTCTTTCATCTGAAAGCACTTTTATTAATCATTGTATGATATTAATAATAAATAAGGGATGTATGCCTAAGTACTATAGTTTAAATAAGAGCTGTTGCTCCTTCTGTAAATAATTAGAAAACCAAAATTTGTAATCCATTTTTAAAAACTTTTTTCCTCAAGCAACTATATATTTGAAGCTTATTGCCATGTTATGCAATTTTAATTTCATTTTTTTTGTTGTGATATTGATCCTGATAACTTTTATAAATAAGCACAAACAACAGAATATTATTGGTTTTTTTTTTTTAGCTGCGCGGGGGGGGGGGGGGGGGGCTGTTGCTAACTTTTGTATAGCATTTTTGACTGAATCTCAGGACAATTTACTGCAGGGCCAAAAGATGGGAATATTTTTCCCATATGCAACTGTGAGATAAATACAGGAAAAACATTTTTTCTTAGGTCAAATTATGGATTAATTTGTCTATAGTTTAAACTATTTATTTCAGCCAAATACTTATCACCCCTATAATATATTCTGAGTAGTTTGGCATAGTAATTTTTATTTTGAGAGTACTGCTTGAAAACAATTTGAAACTGATATTTAGCATACTTAAATGACATCAAACTCAGGTTTGCTGCACTAATATTTAACCTCTGATGAAAATATATACTATTAGAACATTCCTACAGTCTAGATTCACTTTGGAGTTCTGCCATAATAGTTGTTTCCCGCCTCTAAAATGGGGATGTTCTTATCTACATACATTGGAAAATGGACATATTGTGAGTATTCTAATGCCTGTTCAAACAATTTTCACAAAGACAACAGAATACTTCGTCATCCTATAATCTTAAATGTGCATGTTGGGTTATATATGTTACTTTGACAGCAAAAATATTAACTCTACTTTGTGTGGATGAAAATCTTTTTAAAGTGTCATTTTCAGTGAAGCTACAGCACATACTGCAATCTTCCCCAACCTGGTGCTCTTCAGATGCAGATTAATAATAGGGAATCCTATACATCTGGAAGGTATACAGCAAAGTCTGAGGTAGAATATATTAACATAATAGGTTTTATTAGGAGTAAAATTGGCGCAGTGGTTAGAATGCAGTACTGCAGGCAATTTCTGCTGGCCTGCCTGCAATTTGGCAGTTTGAAACTCACTAGGCTCAAGGTTGACTCAGTCTTCTATCCTTCCGAGATCACTAAAATGAGGACCAGATTGCTGGGGGCAATATGCTGACTCTGTAAAATCCTTTAGAGAGGATTATTGCTAAAAGAGGCTCAGATGTTCCTAATGTAGAGATAGAACAATGTAAAGTACCTATACTTGGGATTTTCTATTTTATTGTTGTTACAATAATGTGAAACCAGGCTGACTTTTCTTAAAAGGGCAATCAAGGAGATACACAGATAGTTGCATTTTAGAATTAACCTTTTTCTCTAGTTATCAATACATATAAGCTACATCTTTTTGAACAAAACGTTAAATGAGAGCAATTCAACTGCCAAATTAGAAATTCTGGCACATATTTTATTAAATAACATTAGAATTGCAGTTAGAAAAGTTAAACTGTACATAGCGTGCATAAAAAGAATTTTTCTTGGTTTGTAAATTATTTGATAGAACACTTGATGGGAAATGTGGCTTCAGTATGTTTTGTTAATTAAAGCTACCTCCTGAAATATAGAAGCTGCCAGTAGCAGAATGTTAAAATTGTGGTTTATATTTTTTTCCATTGTAAATAAATTTCAGTTGTATATTGTTACTATAATAAAAGCCAGAAGCTTTGTGTACCAAAATTACTTAACTTGTACAAAATATAAGCTATTATCATTCTTGTATACTATAATTTTGTAAGCCTAAATTGTTCCTAGTAAAATCATAGAAAACTGAAAACAAGAAAGTATTCTGATATGTTCTGTTATACTTAAGTCTCTTAGATATTTAACCTAATGTTACAGGCCAGTGCCATGTAACTTTACATATAGTATTACATGCAACGTTGTAGTCATGAACATTCACCAGGTCACTGTCATCAGATCAACACTTTTATTCTTCTTGCACATTCATAGATATATTGCCCTGTTGTGTTCCACAAACAGGACTCCTATCACAGTTGTTTATAATCCTGCTGTTAACACAATAGGATATACATTATTGTAATTTTACTTCCATAAGATGATTAAATCCAAAATAATCCATCAGGAATTTATATATGTTATTTCATGGGCCAAAAAAATCTAAACTGTCTTACACTGATTTATGGCTCATTTCTTTGTACAGCGCTGTTCCAGTATTTGTTCAATTTCAGAGTGAAGCAGAAATTTCTGAGACATGTTTGCTTTCTATGCACAGAGACTGGATGTACAGTATATGGCTGAATATAACAAAGTTTTAAGAGTTAGCTTTCAGCCATGGAGGAAGATTTCTCCTTCCTGATCTACTGATACACTGCCTCCTTGAAATGTTTGGTGGATTTTGACCTTGAAATGATTAGTGAAATCCTGAATCAAGCTAGAAATATAAATAATTCTCGAGGAATTAAGAATCTCTCAAGATTCAAAATATCTCAGTATCTCCAAGTCCCAACATATCGAAATATTTCAATCCCCAAAGAAAAATACTGAAAAAGCATTTTTGTTGCTTTTTAAAACGATTTAAATTCTAAGTCCATTTCTTCAAAAGGATGAAACCAGTTAACAAGCTCCTAACCATAATGTGGCAATTTTGGTATTTGGATTGTTGCCCTGAGGTTCATGAACTACCAGATCCACGTAAGTGGATCTGCCCACATCTGGGGTATGATATGTCAGCACTGTCAGTTGGTATTGCTATCTTTCTGCCTTCCAATCAATGCAGCAGTTGGCAAGAAAGTCTAGAAAAGTATGAACAGCAGCACTCTGGACTCAAAGGGCAGCGGGGTTATCCAATAAGCCATGAATCAAAGTGTGGTTCGTTCAGGGTATGAATTGAGAGCTTGGCTGTCTTGATAGTGAGGAACCTATGGAATAAGATCATTGCATAAGCAGGGATAACATCTGCTTGAAAGAGGATTCTCTAACAAGTTCTAGTCGTATTTAAGAAACATACTAAAACTGCATCCATAATGATGAAGACGGGCTACCGTATCCAATATATACATATATTGCAAAAAGATTCAAACACTAGAAGAGAGTGCCATCCACTCATCTGGATTTTTTAAACCCATCTGTGGGAGCTTTTAATTTTCTAAGGTTGCGGGGAAGAGTGATGGTGGAAATACAACAGTGGCTGCCACTTAAATCAGAATAGAGCTGGAGGGGACCTTGGAGGTTTTCTAGTCCAATCCCCTGCTCAAGCAGGAGAGCCTATACCATTTCAGACAAGTGACCGATCAGTCTTTTGAGCACCTACAACTTCTGAAGGCAAGCTGTTCCACTGGTTAATTGTCCCCACAGGAAGTTTCTCCTTAATTCCAGGTTGCTTTGCTCCTTGATTAATTTCCACCCGTTTTCCTTGTCCTGCCCTCTGGTGCTTTGGAAAATAAGTTGACCCCCTCCTCTTGTGGCCACCTCTCAAATACTGGAATACTGCTATCATAGCACCCCTAGCCCTCTTCTCTAGCCAAACCCAAATCCTGCAATCATTCTTTGTGTTTTAGTCTCCAAGCCTTTAATCATCTTAGCTGCTCTTCTTTGCACCTCCCCCCCCCCCCCAAGTCTCAACATGTTTTTGGAATTTGCTTCATGCTAGCAGAAAAATTATAGCAGAACGTAAAAAAAAACCCCAAACAATTCACAACCTGAAGGGGTTCAGAACGGATTTATTTGCCTGAAAAGCTTCCTAATTCATATTAGAGCAGAAATGGGGGGAAGAGAGAGAGACATGCAAGCAGCGCTCGAACTCCATTGTTTCCTCATTCCAAGCCTCAGCCTCACGGGGAACTTAAGCCCTTTGGCTAAGCTTTTGACATGCCGCGCAAAAACACTCCCGCCAGCTTGATGCCCAGTGGTGAAATGAAGTTTCACCTGCAATAGTGACGGAGGCGATGCATTGTTGAAGTAATTCAGACAGAGAGAACTGGGCGGCGAGAGAAAGAGCCGGGAGGATTATAACAGACCCACACATGCAGTTGTGGGCTCTGAGCATTTATTAAACCGCTGTAAGTCACCCAGGCAAGGAAAAGGTTAAAAATGAAGGCTAGCTCTCGGGAGAAGTAGGGAAAGAGGAGGAGCCTAATCCCACGCAACCGCGAAAGCGGAGCGGGGACCTAGACGTTCTAAGGCGGGCTTCCTGAGAGATGGCAGGGAGGCGTCTCTGTTGCCATGACATCCATTGCGCATAGTGATTGGTGGAGTCAACTGTGCCGCAGGGGCGAGTGGGAACCGAGTAGGCGCTGCGGGTTTAGAAGCGGCAGCCTCAGGTAGCGTGGTGGCGTTCTGTCCTTGAGGACCGTTGAAGAAGGAGGCGGGAGGGAGGCGCGAAGGCGGGGTGTGTGGATGGGTGAAGGGAGAGCCCCACAGATGGAGGCGAGAGAGATTGAGGCGGTATCCCCGAATAGTGGAGTGGGGAGAGTCGAGCGTCATTGGAGGCGGAGAAGCGGGAAAAAGGGTGGTCCGGGAAGACTAGGCGCTCCATTTGCTCCTTTTTTCGCAGGTACTAATCACCATCATGCCTACTTCCGAGCCCCCCAAAAGCAGGCGGGAGGCAGTCTATTCCTCCCCTGCTAGTTCTGACGACGAGGGGGCCGGCAAGTCTTCCACTTTCTCCCTGATCTCTGACAGTTTCCATCCAGAGTTATCAGATTTCCACCATGGTGGAGAGGGAGAAACAACAACAACTAGCAGGGGATCGAGCATCCCTCAGAAGATGAAACACCACCATAGGTAATGTGACACTCGCACAGTGCAACTTTCTACTGTTATTGGGCTATTATTATTGTTATTGTTATTATTCTAATGGGGGGCCCAGATAATTCGGAAGGTGCACTGGAAAGCTATATTTAATATTGGTGGGAAACGTTTTGTTTATCCAAACTCTTCTGCCTTGAGATGCCACAAACTGAAACAAGGAATTATATCACTATTGGACAGAGTCTAGATTTTTTTTTGCAAAGTGACAAAAAAGTTCCCCTTTGTTCTATTGTGCAGTGTTGCTGTTTATTGTTGCCCCAATAAAGTGTCGTCAAAGTTGTCCCAAAGCACTGGAAATGGCATCTATTATACAAGAAAATCAATGGTGGGATTCAAAAATTTTTACTACCGGTTCTGTGGATGTGGCTTGGTGGGCGTGGCAGGGGAAGGATACTGTAAAGTGTCCATTCTCTTCCCACCCCACTAACCTGCTTTCCAGCTCCGTTCTCCTGTGCAGGACAACAAAAGAAGACTCGGGAGGCAGATAATAGATGGGGGCAGGGCCAGTCAGAGGTGGTATTTGCCGGTTCTCTGAATTACTCAAAATTTCCGCTACCGGTTCTCCAGAACTGATCAGAACCTGCTGAATACCACCTCTGAAGAAAATGCATCATGGTATTTTTAAATACCTTAGCTTGGTTAATGGCATATTTTCCCCAAAAACTAATCTTCATTATTATACACAGTGATTCTACACTAATTGATAAGAGAAAATGGCTTCTGCTTTATGTACTGCATAAAGCCATTTTAGACTGAAGTAGCTTATATATCTTACAGGTATATAAACTTAGAAATCCAATTTCTTCCCTAGAAATTTATTTCTATTTTGTGTTTTATCAGAGATTGATTGGATATTCCTTTCCCATAGACGAAGATGTATTTGTGTCAAGTTAGAAAGTTACAATGATCATATCAATAAATAATTGAAAGCAAGCTTGGTGATTACTAAATTTTTAAGAAATAAGCTAAATATTCAAGTACTTTACATCCAGTATGAGGCACAACCATCAGATTTTTGTAAATTGTTCTGGAGGATTGAATTTCCTCCAAATTAGATGGAGACACATAAATTGGGATTGAACAAAATCAGAGAACATTGCATGAATGGCTTAAATAATATGGAAAATAGTTTTATAAAGTTAATTTTGCCTATTTTAATTACGTTTCAAATGTCCATGTTTGGGGCTCTTAGTAAATCAAATGAGACTGGATTAAATAAGCATTAAATATTATAAAGGCATTGCCTTGATTAAACATTTAGTGTTAAAGGTAAGGAAAACAAAGCTGTTAAAGTAATCAGAGGTAAACTGCAAAAATGGTAGTCCTGACTAGACCAATGTATCTCTGAAAGAGACCAGGTTTGGAAGGCTGAGGAAATGATGCCTACAAATATTATTTGGCAAGACATCTTTACCGTGACAGGAAGGAGCTTGATACATATTCCTAGTTCTTGTAGCAAGTGTATTAAAAAGTAATTGAAAAAGGAATGTTCTTGGATTACAATATATTTTAAATATTTATCATTTTGTATTTATGTTTAATGTGTTTGAGGAAGTTATTCATTAACATTCATCTAGGAGCATTTCCCAACAAAAAAAATTTGGACAGAAACTTCACTCACCTTCCCCTTGTACTTTTAAATTGATAACCATTATTATACATTATTGTAATATTTTAGGGAAACAAATATTGTTATTCTATCACAAGGCCTCATCATTTGAGTTAATTCCAAAAGCCATATATAATTAACTTAGTGCATAGTTTGTTGCACCTCTAAAAATCAAAAACATACATTTGAATATTGTGGTTGTTTCAGAAAAAAACAGGGTACTATGATAACAGTTGCATACTGATATGCTAGCAAACAATGTGATATGATAGGACTGTATACTACTGTATCATAAAGACCTTAGTGAGTCATAGATGAAATATCCTGATTATCATTTTTATGATGATATACATTTTTAACTAAAATTGAATTCAGAGACAATCATTTTCATATATATTGAAAATACATATTTAGATCAAATCATGAATTCATATCACTTTTTCCCTCCACCCAATGTAATTATGAAAAATATGCAATTCTGAAATATGTGGGTTTGGGCTTTTGATATTCTTTGGGATTCAGTAAATTAAATAAATATATCTGAGTACAGTATTCTACGTACGCATTGATCATACTCTTAATGAATGTTTACAATATACTAATGCAATACATAAAAGCCATAACTTCTACGACCAGTATACAGTGGGGCAAAAAAGTATTTAGTCAGCCACCAATTGCGCAAGTTCTCCCACTGAAAAAGATGAGAGAGGCCTGTAATTGTCATCATAGGTATACCTCACCTATGAGATACAAAATGTGAAATAAATCCAGACAATCACATTGTCTGATTTGGAAAGAATTTATTTGCAAATTATGGTGGAAAATAAGTATTTGGTCAATATCAAAAGTTCATCTCAATACTTTGTTATATATCCTTTGTTGGACAAGGACAGAGGTCAAACGTTTTCTGTAAGTCTTCACAAGGTTGTCACACACTGTTGCTGGTATATTAGCCCATTCCTCCATGCAGATCTCCTCTAGAGCAGTGATGTTTTGGGGCTGTCGCTGGGCAACACAGACTTTCAACTCCCTCCAAAGGTTTTCTATGGGGTTGAGATCTGGAGACTGGCTAGGCCACTCCAGGACTTTGAAATGCTTCTTACGAAGCCACTCCTTCGTTGCCCGGGCGGTGTGTTTGGGATCATCGTCATGCTGAAAGACCCAGCCATGTTTCATCTTCAATGTCCCTTGCTGATGGAAGGAGCTTTGCACTCAAAATCTCACGATACATGGCCCCATTCATTCTTTCCTGTACACGGATCAGTCGTCCTGTTCCCTTTGCAGAGAAACAGCCCCAAAGCATGATGTTGCCACCCCCATGCTTCACAGTAGGTATGGTGTTCTTTGGTTGCAACTCAGCATTCTCTCTCCTCCAAATACGACGAATTGTGTTTCTACCAAACAGTTCTACTTTGGTTTCATCTGACCATATGACATTCTTCCAATCCTCTTCTGGATCATCCAAATGCTCTCTAGCAAACTTCAGACGGGCCCGGACATGTACTGGCTTAAACAGGGGGACACATCTGGCACTGCAGGATCTGAGTCCCTGGTGGCGTAGTGTGTTACTGATGGTAGCCTTTGTTACATTGGTCCCAGCTCTCTGCAGGTCATTCACTAGGTCCCTCCGTGTAGTTCTGGGATTTTTGCTCACAATTCTTGTGATCATTTTGACCCCACGGGATGAGATCTTACGTGGAGCCCCAGATCGAGGGAGATTATCAGTGGTCTTATATGTATTCCATTTTCTCATTATTGCTCCCACAGTTGATTTCTTCACACCAAGCTGCTTGCCTATTGCAGATTCAGTTTTCCCAGCCTGGTGCAGATCTACAGTTTTGTTTCTGGTGTCCTTCGACAACTCTTTGGTCTTCACCATAGTGGAGTTTGGAGTGTGACTGTTTGAGGTTGTGGACAGGTATCTTTTATACTGATAACAAGTTCAAACAGGTGCCATTAATACAGGTAATGAGTGGAGGACAGAGGAGCCTCTTAAAGAAGAAGTTACAGGTCTGTGAGAGCCAGCAATCTTGCTTGTTTGTAGGTGACTTATTTTCCACCATAATTTGCAAATAAATTCTTTCCAAATCAGACAATGTGATTGTCTGGATTTGTTTTCACATTTTGTCTCTCATAGATGAGGTATACCTATGATGACAATTACAGGCCTCTCTCATCTTTTTCAGTGGGAGAACTTGCACAATTGGTGGCTGACTAAATACTTTTTTGCCCCACTGTATATTAAAAAAAATGTATTGAAGGAAAACTCTTTCATTTTAATTGAATTTATTAAGTATTGTTACATGTTTCTATACACAGAGACATTGTACTATATGAATGGGACTCTGTATAACATTGGATGAAATCTTCTAAAGTTATACTGATTTCCATTAGAATACAATTTTTCTCTCTTTGCTGTGACCACATTCTGTTTTCCTACAGAAGCAGATTTGTAGAATTGCATGGAGAGTTTTAAAGGGAGAGAAGCCTATACTATACTATAGTAGCAAACAGAAATTTTTGGATAAAGTCCCATAATTATAGTAATATTCTAAAGAACAGTTCATAGTATTACTGGTTTCTCATTTGAAAACAAAGATTTGTTTTAAAATGGTATTCATTAAACACTATTACATCTGATTTCTTATTTGTCAATTCACAGTCTGGAACAAATTAAGGATACAAATAAACTTTCACCTGTTCACAATAATCTTTCACCATGGGAAGAATGGTTCCTTTGCAAAGAGAGAGAACTACGTGCTCGTTTACAAATGAAAGCTTTGGAGGTGAATACATAGCTTATTATCTTTATAGTTAACAACAGATTGTGAGACATCAAAATGCATACTTTCCCGATTATTTTTTAAAATACAGATTGTTTTTTATATTTTGATCATATTTGTCCTGCTTTTTATTTGCTGATTATGTCCTAATTCATTACTAGTAGTGGATATTTTTACTCTGTTTTTATTTATCTTATGCTGATAGAAGCTATTACTTGAATTTTACTTAATCAACTCCCTCCTAAATGTTTAAATTTAAAATGTAATGCTTTAAAAAAGTTTTGTACATATGTATTGAAGGTTTAACATATAAAAATGTGTGCTGTTCATAGGTAAGTGAAGTTTTATGATCCAGTGTAAGAGATGGTTGGCTATAAAAGTATATATTATAGTTGACATATGTTGTGATAAACTGTAGTTTGTTACATGACTGTTAGAGATATATGTTGAGCTTTTGTCCCTTTCAAAATTAGATTTATTTCTAAAAAGTTTTATATTAGTACCCTTCTTACTCGTGAACTTATCTAATTTTCTAGTAATATTCAGAATAGTCTCACTTCATTTTGTGAGCAGTCTTAATATTGTTTGCACTACCTGCATTTTATGAAAAATTCTGTCATTTCAATGCTATCTATGCTGATGGACATTTTCGACTATAATTAAGAGTAATTTTTGAATGACTGGTAAAAGACTTTATTGCCCTAACTATTTTATCTACTTAATGTAAACCTTCCTGCAGTTTACTAGGTATGGATCCTAGTAACTGAGGAAACAAACAGGGCTTTTGGCAAAGAAGAAAATTTGTTGCTTTAGATTCTCAATTTATTGTAAAAAAATTCTGAGCAATCTTTAGGAAGACAGTTTGGCCTAGACTAAAGAAATAATTTTCTATAAGTCCAAACCATTGTTAAGTAAAGAAATGAGGGTACGAAGTGGTTCGTGTGTGTTCTTCAATTTTGTTAAACATGCCACAAATAATCTTTTAATAGTACAATCATCCAAATTTTCATGTTTGTATCATTACTATAAAAAACATAGAAACCCCTCCCAGTTTCTTCACTGAGAAATGTCTGTAGCATCCCTTGCCTGCAAGCCATGCCCTCTGCATATCACAAAGGGAGTTTTTGTAAGTTTTGTAAGTTCCCTATTGAACAATGCTTCTGTCCTGAGGCTGGTGAGGCTGATCAAGTGGAAGATGTTATCCATTATATCCTCCACTGCTTTGTTTACAATGGGATGAGGCCCAAATTATTAATGACGGATGAACTCAGGGCCTCCAACCCTGCAAAATTAAACTGTTTCCAATAGTCAGGAAACAAGTTGTTGTCATTTGCACTTAGAAATACTTAAGATCTTAGTTGTAGCTTTGACTTTATTGTAACCTTTTTACTTCTAATACTTCTATTCTGTTTTATAATTTCATTATGGTTAGTTTATTGTATTTGATGGCATCTTCATATGTTGTGAACTATGGTTACAACAAACATATTTACATTACATAAATTATGTTTACAAATCTTAAGAGCTGGGTTTACACAATATGCTAATAAAAAACCAATTACATTATGGCTTAGAACATTATGTAGCCCAATCAGTGTCAGTGAGAGCTTCATTAATCATAATGTTTGATTGTAGCCAATAATTATACAGAGATGTTGCTATCACTAAATAGATTATTCCATTTCATTAATTGATATATGTTGGATGTTACGCATGGATGCCTAATTCACGTATCCTGAGCAGAAACATGAGAAAAGCAGAAAGATTAGGTTAATAGAACAGACCTGCACAGTCTTGCTTTCCTCCACACAGGGAAATTGAGCAAGAGAATTCAAGGTCCTTACATTTGATCAAACATCAGTAAATATCCACAGTGTTCACAAATGTAATGGCAATAATGGTCAGACATTTGAATCCCTTGTGGGATCCTTATCTATGTTTACCGTGATAATCTGTTCATTAACTTTTTTTGAGTGAAGGAGCAATCTGGAGTTTAATTTAAGTTCATTGCCTGCACAAACTGGGGTTTCTAATTCTCGGAGGAAAATTCACCTTTCTCAACAAGGGCCATTGATGCCAATATGAATAATTTCCCTCAGTCAGTCAGAAGTAAAATTAATATGTTTGGCACATTCAGTAAATGTATGAATACGTTGTATTTTTCAGTTTAAGTCAGTGGGATGGCTGAGAAGGAAAGTAAGGGCAATTCCGCAGTTTGCCAAAGTCATGCCCTGCCTCTGACAAGAAAATAGAGTTAATCCTTTTCTGCTGAATACATTTGGGGGTGACTTGGAGAATGGCACCTTATAATTAGTGTTCTGAAGAGAAGAAGCATTTGGACATATGCCTCAAAACATGAATTTCAGCCTGTGGATCTTATCTAGATTTGCTTCAATGTTTATTGTTTTCATCAAGACAAATTATAGGTTTTGGAAGGACAAGTCATCCAAGATATTCATTAACTCATGTAAACCCCTTATACAACTGCATACTCATTCATTAGAGAAAACTTCATGATAAGTTAAACACACACATCATAATGAAACATGTTGTAGCAAAAAGATTTCTGGAAGTTATTACTTTCATTACTTTAAAATAAAACAAATTTGACATGTACTTTGCAGTGAGAACTGTATTTGGATTCAAAGTTGCTGTGGTTTATGCAAAGTAATCAAGAAACAAAGAGTAATTTTCATCTCTTTCAATAGGAAATGAATCAGCAAATGGAGGAAACAAAGGAAAAACAAGAACGAGAAAGAAAAAAATTAATTGCTGAAGAGAAACACAAAGAATGGGTCCAAAAAAAAAATGAAGAGGTGAAAAGGGTGAAGAACTGTTTTTCTCTTTCAGCTATAGCATTTAATGTGAACCAAAATAATGTTTTAGTTCCTAAACTTTTAAAATCCACTGCAGATTTTTAGTTAATTTTATTTTGTTGATTCAGTAGGAATAAATGTACTTTCTTATTCTGTTAATAACAGTGATTAAGATCAATTAATTAATAGCAGATAAACATGCATATTTTCAGAATTAGGTTCCATGTGGTATATTGAGGAATTCTTTTTCCGCATAGCAGTTTGTTCAGTTTCAGTGCCACTAATAAAGTAAATTCCTCATAATTAAATAGAAATTCCTGTGAGTTTTTTGTAAATTCTTCTTGTAAAAATACCTGCTTTCTGCTGATTAAACATAAATTATATAATTCATAACCAAATAATAATACTTTGGCTTATACTTATATTGTTTATGATGATTTTTATATACTTTGAAGTAGTTCAGAATACTCTTTGCTGTATAGCAAGCAGTGTTTCCTCATTCTTGGCAATTTTCAGACAAGTGGAATTTCAGATTATAGAATTTCCCAGCCACCTTAGAATAGAATAGAATAGAATAGAATAACAGAGTTGGAAGGGACTTTGGAGGTCTTCTAGTCCAGGAAACTCCACACCACTTCAGATAAATGGTTATCCAACATCTTTTTTAAAACTTCCAGTGCTGTAGCATTCACAACTTCTGGAGGCAAATTGTTCCATTGATTAATTGTTCTAACTGTCAATTGGCTATTGCTATTGCTTACTGTATCAACTTAGCTATTGCTAAGAATTTTGGAATATGTAGGGAAATTTGGGAAATACGCACTAGATATTGGATATGAGATAGAATTAAAAACAGGCCAACTTTCTTCTAGTTGTCTGGAACATACTTTTATTTAAACTATATAATATAATTAATCTATTTTAATAATCCATGATGTGAAATTATCAACATTTAAAAATATAATAGGAGTAACAGGTTTTTATTATTTGTGATGCCTATTTTAGTGTTCGAATGCCTATTTTAATGTTTAATTCAATTTTGTTGATTTAGAAGCATAAATTCTATTATACATAGTATACTTTGCTAATCAAATTAATAGATTTTGCTTTAAATGTGAAAATTCAGATTATTCAGAATATTTGAAACTTATTTTTATAATGTTTGCTAAAACTTTTCAACAAGATTTTTATTTTTAGATAGATAGATAGATAGATAGATAGATAGATAGATAGATAGATAGATAGATAGATAGATATAAAATATAACAGAAAAAATAAAATAAAATTGCAACAAAAGAAAAAAGTTGAAAAAAGATGTGGCTTCCATTTGGTGAGAATGGTGCCTCTTTTAGATCACAAGGACATCTTGCTTTGGCATTAAGTTTTCTTCAGTGTACAAAAGCAAAAATAAATGATCTATAAATCTTATTCCTATTTAATGTGTATTAGGGATAAACACATTTTCAACATTTTGTGCATCCTAAAGAATAATATTAAATCATTCAAAATGTTCTGGATTTTTCAGAAAAAAATAATACACTGATTTTTCTCCAAGTTTCATATTTTATAATTAAATTTTAAGTCTGTTGGCTTATAGTAACATATTAAGGACATAAACTTTTAAAAAGTATAAAATTTTTAGATGGAATTCAATTCTGGTTCAGATTTAGAAAGATGAGTTCTTTAGAATATTACATAATTGATAGAAAATGAATGTTCTTCATTCAGCCTTGCAGTATCAGTTGCTTTGTTTTAACTCATGTTCAGTCACATTCTATGCTATTTAGAACTACCAACTTAATTAGGTTTCAGCAAAAGACTAATATTGCAACTTCTCAAATAATACATAAAAAATAAAAAGTTACCTGTTAACTCTGCTTTCCACATTCTACCCCTTCTATTCTCAAATTTTACCGTATAATAACTTAGCATGATTATAGGATCAAACTTTACTTTCTATTTTATTTGATGATAATTCATCTTAACCTTTGAGTACTGGCCATAGAAATTGTCCACATAGTTAGGAACCCCAAAGACATATATTGAGATTAAGACCTATATATATTATTACCCAGAAAGGTTCCAAAACCATCTATTACAGATATTTAAAATGCCAGCCCTTTTCCAGGTCCTGCTATTCCTAGGTTAGCATAGCAATTTATTGTCCAAAACTGATGCAGTTTGAAGCGCTCCAGACATGACTTTCCAGACAAAACAGACCTGTTTAATGGCACAATCACTCTTGGGACATCTCCATTCATTTCTGGCTCACAGAATCTTCTAGAAGCTGCCAAATCATCCAAGAATGACATGGTCCAAAGGAGATTTAGCAACTAGTCTAAAATTCTAATTGCAAATTTAACAAAAGCAAAAAGAAATGTTATATAACTAGTAAATTGTTTTGTAAGATAAGTACATGGTGCTTTAAATTCTTTATTTTAGGAAAATTAATAAAATAACTCTGTTCACTGTTATATTGTAATTTTTTGTTTGCCACTTGTGTCGTGCTGTATTTTTTTCCTGTGCAGGCACTATAGACAAATGGAAAAATCAGTTTTGTTGACTGAAGTTTCAGGCTGCTTTTGCTAAATACAAAGCACAAACTATACTAGTTTTGGCATGTTCAAATGTGCAGAGTTGATGTTTTGAGACGTGCTGCTGCTGCTTGGTGTTTTGCTTTAGAGGTAGTTAACCTCCAATGGTACATAAGTTGTTTTTGGCTGATGCCAGCAGACCAGGTTTATAATCTAAATATATATATACATTTTAATAAGGAACAAGTCTTGCAGGAGACTATGGCTGATACTATTGTTATTATCTTCTGGGCTTTATTGGTATCAATCCAGCAGCAATTGCTTTGCTTAGCATAATAATGTGTTGCAAATACCATGTCTTAATATTTCAAGTGGAAATTTATGTTTTCCTTTTTTTAAAAAAGTCATAGGGCAATTATGCTGCAGTTTGGTAAAAAAGACACAGGATTTATTTTGAGTTTGCCATTATTCGTTATAATAGAATCTTTAAAATGACTTGAGAGCTTGTTCCCATTGTAACACTTCAGACATTCTCAATTTTGTCTATCAAAATGAATAAAATTTAAAATGTTCTGGCTATCCAAGTGAACTACTTGATTCCAATTCAAAAGAAAATTTGTGTTCCATTCTTTGCATTTGCCTAATTATAACCAACTGTATCAAGTTCTGTTGGAGTATGGCAACTGTGAAGTATGGCAATGGCAATACTTTGGTATGCAGTTGTTTTGCAACTTTGAGATCTGGACATCCTACAGTCAGTGACGGAGTATTAATGAGCTGAAACAGTTCTATAAAGAGGAACAGAGCAGAACTCTTTTAAGCTCAATATACAGAATTAACCCATAAAATAAATGTTTGATTTAAGTTGCTGCTAATGCAGGTGCCCCCTTACTAAATATAAATCTTCATATTTTTTTCCAACAAGGACAGTGAGTGTTGGCTCAATAGGTTCAGTAAAACATTTTTGAATTTCTTTATCTACTTATAAGAACTTAGATACACACTATACCATAGATCATAGTATTGCAGAGTTATAAATTGCTTTTATGGATAATTCTAGAAATATTTGGCATTTCCCTCAATATTGTCTAGTGGTTAAGGATTAGACTAGAAATCATGATGTTGTGAGTTGTAGTCCTGCCTTAGGCATAAAATACTAGCTGGGTGACTTTGGGCCAGTCATTCACTCTCAGCCCAATCCATCTCACAGGATTGTAGTTGTGAAGAAAATAGGAGAAGGAAGGTATATTAGATATGTTCACTGCCTTGAGTTGTTTATAAAAATAATAAAGGTGATATACAAATCTATTTATTTATTTTGAAAAATTTTATGGCCACCTACTCATTCACAGTGACATTAGGTGGTTCACAAGAAGTGAAATCAGTATAGAAAATAAAAAACAATAATCCCCCCCTGCAACAACAATACATGGAAAAAATTAAGAATAGTTCTTAATGTCAGCCATTCAGAAATAAGTTTGAACAGTGGCATGAATTTGGTTAGGGACTAACCCACACTTTTCTGTTTCAGACTAACTTTGGTCTTACCTTGGCTAATTTGGGCATGGCATAAGCCAAACAATCACAATTGTCTTGTAAATGAAACACAATTGTAGTATTAATATTTATGGGCAGACTTATTTCACAAATGCATTTATTAAGAAAAACATGAGAAAAAAAATCTTAGCATAAAATGACAAAATATAAATCCACTGAGTCTGAAGATGGTGAATGGGCCTTTAAAATGGAGATGGTCACATGCATTTTTTTGTAATTGTTCATTGATGACCCACAATGACTAATCTTATCCTAGTCAGCCTACAAATATGAAAATAGTCTTTTTTACATGCTAATTAAAAGAAACATATAAGTTGTACGTTACCAGTGTACCTGATACAGTTTTAGTAGCAGCACATACCATAACCAAAGTTTCTTGGTTAAACTGGTAAATAATTGTCATAAAGCCAGTAAATAGCAGGGTGGATAAAAATCAATGATTATTTTTTTTAAATCAGATTTTTAAAATTTAAATTAGATTTTTTTAATTCAGATTTTTTAAAATGTTTTATCAAATTTATTTTAACAAAATGCTCTTGGAGTAAAAATCTATTTAAAGATAGTTTTCTATTTAAAATACATTGATAATTTGGTTTATTCAGCATGAAATGGTGCTTAGTTATGTAGCATGAGGCTGTATATTCTGCAATATTTACATTTTTGGTAAACTCATTCAATGAATCCAAGCTCTGCAAGCTGAGATAACATGCACTGCATTGATGCATTCACACAATTTTATGAGATAAATCATAAAATAAAGTTCAGGAATATTCCCTTATCGCCTTGTTTTTCAAATCTATGTACACTACAAACTGTATGATTGTTTGAAGAGGTATCTGTATTACCAGGCCCTAAGTGTGAAGAGGAAGGAGAAGCAGTAAAAAATGAAAGTGAAACCTTCTAAGCAGCTTATGAATATAATACTAAAGAACACCTGTCATTTCAGATCCATCGTGGCAGCAACCGCTTACCTGCTGCCTGCCACATCCCTCACCTTGTTGTGTCACTGCCTCATCACCAGCCATCCCATTAAAGTGAATGGGACTGTCAGTGAGTCAAAGGGGTCAGAGGAGCTGCTGTGGGACAGAGATGACAGTTGCTCTTTAAAAATTGTGATTTAAATTGTGTTGATTTAAATCCAGCCTTTTTACTAGTGATTTAAATCAACTTGATTTAAATCAAATCCACCCTGGTAAGTAGCAAAATCAAAAAGTGCTATAATAAGTCCCGTATTCTTCCAGAAGAAAGTGGAAATGAAACAAACATTCCTTCTTTCATTGGATCATGTCCAACATTGCTTTGACAAGTTCAATTTGCAAAAGAAGAGTTATAGTATCTTTATAGATGGCCATGGTATATAAGCCAGGTAGTAAATCTGCATTGGGACTCATACCTTTCAGGTGCAGGTATTATTGAATAACCAGGATATCAAGAACTTAGATTATGTGAGTAGTAATATTTCTACCTATATTTTCTAAAATAATGCTGCCTGCAGGAAAGAAAAGAAAGACAGCGTAAACTCAAAAGAGAAATGAGAGAAAAGGAAATAAAACAGTTTGAGGAAATACAGTCAAAGGAAAAAGCAAAAGAAATGTATAAGGAATGGCTGAAGAAAAAGAACACAGAAGATCTTCAAAAAAAGAAAGATGAGAAAGTACGTTTAACTTAGCTTTTTATTTGGAGAAAACCAATAACTGATCTTTCTTTTTTGGTGTAAGTTACTAACATTTTAAAAAGAATGAGTTTCTTCCTGTTTCTTCTGGTTAAAGACAATTGGATCTTGTTTGTTAGTTTAAGACTGAAACACAAAAAATCCACAGTTGTGTGGTATAGGGAAAGATGTTTTCAGTGATGAAGTAACACTTGTAGAATATTTTTCCACAACAACTCAGTTTGCATATTTGACAGTTTCTTTCAGCACAGGGGTTTCTTTTTATACACACGTTAATCTAAGGGCTTTCTAATCTGCCTTCTCTTTGAGACGTTTATATATTTTGGTGCTGTATTCATTTATTGTTGAATTTTAAATTGTTATTGCATATATTGTCCTGAAATATCTGTTACAATGTGATTAATACAGTAACTACTGTGAGCAAAATGATTAACCAGTTAAGTAAAAGTAGGTGAAATAATTTTACATACATACATGTACACACATTCCCTCTTAGAGAAAAAGGCAGACCAAAAAGGTTATAGTTTGGTGGAATTGGTGAATTTCTCAGAAAGAGATTAGTAGTTTAAAGAACATAAAGAGGTATATGGTCATGGAAGTAACAAGGATGGTTTGCAAAGTTTCATGTATTCGTCAACTCCATTCCTGAAGATCAGACTACCTTTTAGATCTAGTGTGTCTTTCCCTATTATTTTTACAAATGAAGTATCATATTTATAAAACTTCCATTCATTAATTTATGCTTTTTAACCTTGCATTCTTCTTACATTCCAAATTGCAGTATTTCATGTGGCATAATAATAAATACATGCAGCCATGAATCTTGACATCTTTTGAGGCTTTCACAAAACTTTGTTAATTTATTTATAAAATGTATATGGTTATCTGACTTGAACAGTGCAGCTCTGGTAGCTTATAATAGAAAACAATCCAAGATAAAAACAAAAGTCAATTCATTTTTAATAAGGAAAAAATAGTCTGTGTTGTTAGATTAAGTTTCGCCCATGGCATACACACTGCATTCCTTGCTTGTATAGTAAGGACAAAATACCAGTAGGCTTTGGCAGATTTGGCTTGCATGTTATAGGCCAGTGATAATTAACTTTCGGCACTGAGTGCCGAAATTGGAGCGCGTGCACTCCAGAGCACTGGGACCAGGAAGAGAGCAGCTGGCTGGTGCACATGTGCACGGCGGCCAGCGGCACTTCTGGGTTCCGGTATGCACATGTGCACTAGACAACTGGTCCAGCAGCCGTGCCCATAGAGAGGGCTCTGCGTGCCACCTCTAGCACATGTGCCATAGGTTCACCATCACGGTTGTAGGCCATCTAAACTCAATTTTATCCAAAGATTGCTCACATTTTATACAAACCAGCATCTCTAAATATTCTTACAAGTCAGTGTACTGCTATCCTAGTCCCACCAAAAGAAGGTAGATGATGTATATTGTATCTACTCAGAATAATGATTAAATTGTAAATATATTACTGGTTTTAAATCTGGTTATGAAAATTGAAACTCACTATAGGTTACAAATACCTTTAAAAATTTTGTTTTGGTGTGAGAATTAAGCATGTGCTTAAATAATCCAGTTTAGGTCAGCGTGACTTATAAAAGTGTAACTATAACTCAATTGTTTCTAGAGTAGCCAACTATCTTGATGAAATATATTTTTGCAGGATTTCAAGGTACTTTGTATTTAGGTATTGTTACATGCTTACTTTTGCAGGAAAAGGAAAAGCTACGGGAAGCTGAATTACAGGAGAAAAAAGAAAAATCAGAGAGGATGTTCAAAGAATGGCTGCAGAATTCTAAAAACAAGCCCCGTCCAGCTTCTGCTGGCTATGCCTATGTCAATGGAAAACTTGCAAGTTTGTATCAGTTGTTAGTCAACTACTGTAATACAATATTTCCTCAACTTGTATAGAAATGTCGATTTTCAAAAGTTTCCTTTAAAATGTTAATGAGTTAGGTCGTAAATATTTTGGATGTGAAGGGGAATTAAGTGCCAAGGCTGGCCTTCAGAGCATACTTAACAGAATAACTGCGACCTCATAGAGGTCTTCATATGCCTACAAATATAACCAACTTCATTATATATAGAAAATAGGTTAAAACGTGTCACATTGTATTGCTGTTACCAGTGACAACAGACTTCGTTTTTTAAATCCTCCTGACCTAAGAAGAAAGAGAAAGACATAGAGGTTTATTTTTCTTTCCAGTGAAGATAAATACAAGATAGTATCGCACAGCCTAACAATTAAATGATTACTGGATTGTCTGGGACCAACCAGGCTAGGGATGGAGGTACACTACAGAATCCCAGAGAAAGGACAGATGCAGCTGAAGAAAATATTAGAGGCTTGATGGTATTTTGTTTGCTAAACAATATAAAAATAAGTGGTACTGTCATGAAAGCAAATTCTGATTAATATTTGAAAGAACCTATGAAAATTATAGACCAGAACTGAAAGGAGTATCAATGGTTTTAGGTAGATAAGGCTAAAAAGTGTAACTGAATGCCGGATAAATCAGTCAAGAAAAGCTCTTTAAATCTTCATGTTATGACTAACTCAGGTTATCAAATACTTTATAATTAATCCACTGCTTTCTTCAGTTTGAAAGTAAAATTTAGCCTGCATACTAGTTCGTAACTATTGCTTTCTGAACTTTTCAGCATACCCAGATGGAAATGCCTACCCAGCGCCAGCCTTTTACAACCCCATACCTTGGAAACCAATTCCTGTGCCTCCTCCTAAGGAAGAGAAGTATGTTTCAGTGAAGAAAAATAAGAGGCCTCTATCCAGTCACACCCATAGATCTTCATCAGTGCTTTTTCAAAAATCCAGGAGTAATATTTATCTTGGATCTTTACACAGACTTCATAAATAGCATAGGCATTTTGTACATAATATTAGTGAAGTTTAAAGTCTTATATTAGGTGTGACATGTAAACATCTATGATTTCTTGGCTTTTGATACTTTTTCATTTTTTATTGTTAAAGCACCTAGTAGAAAAATAAATGATAATTTCATTTTATATAGGATATCTTGTGAGCCATATCTTTGTGTTTAATACTTAAAAGTATTATATTTACACATGCAACTTCTATTGCTTTTGTGCTTTTTTTGAGCTAGCTAATGTTACAAGATCACCACAATACTATGGAAAAATAAAACAAAGTTGTGGCTGCAAGCTAAAACTAAGGTTTTGGATTTTAATCCATTTGGGCCTATAAAGTCAATTAACTGTATTGGGTTTTATCTAACTATGCTTGTTAAACTAACTTGCAGAGTGTGGAGTTGAACATTTTAATACCCTATTTATTGATTTGTGAAATGCATCCCTTTAATATGAAATAATAGATATGTACTATATTTGTAATATATTTTCTCTTCATCTTAGTTTTTCTGATAATGCTATTGGTTTGTGGTAGGTAATTGTATAAATAGTATTTATTTTAAATCTTAAGTTAGCAGAAGAAATAGAAGTTTTATACAGTATATAGTGCATCTGCCAATAAATACAATTTGTAATTTCTAAATAAATTGTTTCATTTTATGTTTTAAAAGCAATTGTTTAAGGAATAAAACAAATTGTTACAAGACTAATGATTTTTATTAATGGCTTATAAAATATACAAATTAAAGCATAAAGTTGTTGATTATACACAAGCAGTTACTATATCTTCTACATATAAGTTTAACAAAATAATGCACAATTAAAGTGTATTCTATTACAATATACACTTATCAATACCGAAGAGGAGAAACTATGGTTTGGTCATAATTTAAAAACCAAGGGCTGCTTATCTAGATAGGCTTTTCAAACATTCTATAGAAAAGAAAAGAAAAAAGAAAAGAAAAGCAACATTGTCTGAAAAATAAAATGAAAACTCTGATAGAACATTTAAAAACATTTTTAAAAAACATAAACTTGGAAATAGATACAAACATTAAGCAGCAAGAAATACAATTTGGTGATGCTGACATTAATTAGAAAACTGATTAGAATTAAATCCATTTGCCATTAACTGGAAATCCTGTTTTGAACATTCTGAATACTATATTATGTTCAAGAAACCTTGGAGAGCCAGGCCATTTATATAATGTTTGAAAAATAATTTCAGCAATCTTTTCTTTCTTTCTTAATGAATGAAAGAGCTTTATTTTTTAATATTTTGAGTAACCGGCAAAGAGACATAATTTTTGAAACTACTAGATTATAATCCTTTTTCTACTCATTTTCTGTCCTTATAGAAGAGATTGCATCAGTCATTTAAAAAAGGCTTGCACAAAATGAATCATAGATGAATTCAATTTGAATCTCATTAGCATATCCAGGGTTTTTTTTAATAGTGTGAGACATCAAGTTCAACAGATTTTAATTTATTCACAAAAGATGGTGCTCTGTAGTTCCAAATGCTATGGGTAATTTTAAACTGCCTTGCAGAACATGATTCACAGCTGTCTACAAATTGGTCTTCTGTAAATAGAGCCGACAGCAGTAATTCCAGTGACGTTGGGCAGTTGGGTCAAACTTGATTTCCTACAATGCCTCTAATATCAAAGAACTTCAGGCTATTGTGGAGATTGCTCAGCTATCAGATGCTGCTCTCAGTGCCATAGGACTCTATAGGCAATGGCAAATGTCCCTCAAGCAATTGCTCAAGAGTACCTCATTGGCATCAGCCCTAAATATATGCATTACCTCTACATCTTTTATTGTTTTTTCTTGATCTTTACTGGATGATTTTAGACATGTCAAGATTTATAACCTTTTAAAAAATAAATAGCTGTATATGTAACGACTATTTTCAGGGCCTGGCTTAGAAAAAAAACTTAAGCTGAAATTGCCTGTATACTTTTATCCTCTATTATATTCTTTGCATTGGAATACTGTAGTTCAGGGGTGTCAAACTCGTGACGACATTTCATGTAACATATCACAACTCCCCCCGCCCTTTGCTACACCAGGGGTGGGTGTGTCCAGCACGTGATGCATCCGGCCTGCAGGCCACAAGTTTGACACTCCTGGTGTAGCCCATTCTTCATCTTAAATCCCATGAATTCTGAGACAGATTATGCTGACAGTATAGCATACCATACTCAGTTCAATAGTGCTGTGACATTCTACTATAGAAACATGCTGTGGAAAAAAAAGTGGGTATAAGGAGCTTGTACATTAGGCTTCCAAACACTGGGCAGAAATATAAACACTTCCAGCAAATCTGCTGACCCAATGTATGATACGAGGCTTGCTTAGATAGGATTGTTGGTAATTATTTTAAAATAACGTTAAGTAATACTTTTATTATATATGTTAAATGCAGGTTGCTATACTTATTCTCATCTTACTCATTGAATCTGGTCTTTGTAATTGCAGAGTTTCAATCTCAACCCAAGCCCGTCTGTTTGGGAATGAAGAAGACAAGAACCATGAACCTAAGGCTGTTAGTCATTAATTCCTCTGCTTTCCTTTCCTAGCATGCATGAAATGCATGAAATAAACAGAAGGCATAGTACAGCATTACTGTGAGAGGTAGTATTGATGGGAAAGTAGATGGAGGGTGCAGAACTAGAGACAATATTGCTTAAATGTTTTCAAATTTCAGAAAGAAATGCTTTGTTCATCCAAGTTATTCCATCCCCATGTCTGAAGCAATGAAACAGTCTCCCCTTTGTTTAATATTATTGAGTCTTAAGAGTAAACAAAATAACAATGACCTCTGATCTAACCAATCAGTATATGTGCAAAATATGCATGTATCTGCACTGGGTGCTAAAGGGGTGCATTTTTCTGTTTTTGTAACATGGTTATCAATTTTCTCTAAAATTCAAATCACTGAAGGGCTTAGGAGAATGTTGTGAAATGTCATAATTAATAAGAATGAAACTGTTAAAAAAACACTGTATAGGATTAAGAGTTATCAGTTTGTTATTGATTTTTTTTTAATTAAAGATTTTTAATTCTGTTGCCAGCTTTAGTTAAGAAAATGCATCATAAAATTGTAGTCAAAATTTAATTCTATTAATGTCTTTTCACACTTTTAGTGATAATTTATTTTAGACTAAAACATATTTAAAACAAGAGGTATCAAGAAGAACATAATCTTAGATAAGAGATCAGTGATTAAAACAGCAGCTGAGTCAGTCAGTTATATTAAACATTATTAAGTGCTAAAGAAAAATATATTTGGCTTCTAAACATCAATGGAATTTGATTAGATGATGTCAAGTATGAATGCTGCAAGTGAAGTATTTCTTTTTTTCCCAATTTTTTTATTTCAATCTGTATATAGACAACAATACACATTTACAGTGTGGC
Source organism: Bungarus multicinctus (assembly GCA_023653725.1). Lineage (NCBI taxonomy): Eukaryota > Metazoa > Chordata > Lepidosauria > Squamata > Elapidae > Bungarus > Bungarus multicinctus. The sequence continues at coordinate 82,495,732 of CM042838.1, forward strand.
ATCAATATATCAGACATTTTAGTATAGGCAAAATTAACATCAGTCATATCTCTCAATGCATATATTTCATATTAATTCATAATCCTTCAATGCTTATTTTCAACCTTTCGAAACTCTCCAAATCCCGACCACCATATCAGTTAAACATACCTAGTAATTCCATTATTCAATTTTCTCCCTGCTTTTATTTTTTAAAATAAAAAATTCTCATTTGGCAAGCAGTGTGGTTCCAGGTTTCACATCTCAATACAAACATGACCGTAGTTACCTGTTCATTATATTTGTTTAGTTTCATATTGCATCATTATCATCATTATTGTTAAATATTAAGCTCATTCATTATTGTTGTTAAATATTAAGCTTATCTTATCCAATTCCAATTCATATTAATACATACTCATATCTTATTTTACAATGTTATCTAAAATTCTCATCTAATTTCTGTTGTCATTTCTCATATTTTTTTGTCACATTTGTCATTTTATCCATCCTTATCTGTAAATATAATTGTCCCCTCTGCTTAATAATTCGAGCTAACCACCTTCATTCTACCTTAATATCAATCTCCCTATCTAGTATATAACACAAATATATATATTTTTCTCAGATTCTGCAATATATTTTCTCAAACACTTTATGAATCATCTATACATTACAAAATACTATTTTAAATATATTCTTATATATCAACATATTATCTTGCGGAATCTCCTTCCTTATCCTTTTTTTATTCACCCATTATTTCTCACTCTTTGGACAATGTACTTTCTTTTCATCCTTCTTTGTTTCCTATTCCTCTTTGTTTTCTGGTCCTTTCTCTTAATTCCTTTTTTTCCCATTCTTATTCCCCTCCATTTCTCATTCCAATTATTAAACTTTTCTCTCTCCCTCTTTTGATTTTTCTTTTGCCCTTCCCTTTTCTGCTTTTTCCCTCTCCCTTTATCCTTTTTCCGAACCATTCTCCCTTTTATCATCCCATCAGACCACAAATTTTTAATTCTAATTCCTTTACCCCCCTGCTTAAATAATTGTTGTTCGTTTTGTCCTTCAATGTTGGCTTCTTCTTTATAGAACTACTCCCCCTCTGGTTTATTTTGTTCTTGTGTATGCTGAGTCACTATTTCTAATTTCTGTAGTACATAATTGCACCTTTCAAGTTTAATTTTTATCATGTTCCTTATATCTTGCAAATCCAATCTTGACTCTTGTAAATCCAATCTTATATCAACAAATAGTTTCTCCATTATATCTTTTCTTTTTTTTCCCTTTCTTTCCTCTTCCTTAATAGTTAAAATCCTCTTCTTTAATAGATATATTCAATCCCAGAGTCCAGTATATTATTTCAGCCAATATCTTTTGAATTTATTTTCAACAATCCATACTCTTGAGTCTTTGTTCAGATTGTTCTATAACAATAATAAAGTTTCTTTTATTTTCTTTTAAGTTCCAAAATCCAAACTCTTGAGAAGACCAGACACTTTTTAAAACATACTGAAATTTTCCTGTACCATCAGGTGGCACTCTTGAGTCTTTTTACCTTTAAATTTCTTTATTGAATGTAATACTTTTATTAAGCATTTAATTTTTCAGCATTTAATTATGCTCTTTAAGTGCCCATAATTCAATAGTTATCCAGTTTAATTTCTAAACCTTTGTTGTGTTAAAGTATTTTCCTTTAAGTTTTCTCCTCCAAATTAATCCAATCCAAGTTTTGCAGGATCCAATTTCTTTCTCACTTTCTCTGGTTGTTGCTTCCACACACTTCCCTCCAAGATAGCCCTTTATTTTAATACCGGGGTACCTCAAAAGCGATGTCCTTTGCCTGGTTCACACTCTGCTTGCTACTTCTCTGCTCCAGCACAAAACTTAGTTTCCCAGAGTGTTCTTTGTCTTCGTGATGGCCATTTTAGGACCACTGCTGCAACTTGCCTTTGGGAGGATTTTCCTGTCAGGGAGGGGAGTTGTTACTCCCTTCGACCCTCCAGGTGATTTCGCCCTTCACCTCCCCACCAGGGTGGTTCTGGTACCGATCAGGACCCTCCAGCAAGTGAGCTTGGGCAAAACCGCGCATGATCGTGGATTCTGCTCTGACTCCGACAAGGAACAAACCGGAAGTCTCAAGTGAAGTATTTCTAAGAGTCTAAAGAAATTTTAACTTTCCATTATTATTATTATTATTATTATTATTATTATTATTATTATTATTATGTTTATATACCTCCCCCTCTCCATGCGGGACTTGGGGTGGTGTACAGCCAAATTAAAAATGCAGTAACAATACAATATTTAAAAACAATTAAAAGATTAAATATCATGGCTGAGAGATAAAAGTCAAACTAAGATTTAAAAAACTAAAACCAATTAAAACCCTATAAAAACCCTAGGCCAGACTGGCTTGATGAAATAGGTGAGTTTTCAACGCACGACGGAAAGTCAAAAGGTCAGGGATGGTCCTCATCTCTGGGGGTAGTTCGTTCCAGAGGGAGGGTGTCCCCAACGAGAAGGCCCGCATCCTCGGGGTCGCCAGCCGTCCAGCCAGTGGCACCCCGAGGAGACCCGCTCTATGGGAGCACACTGGCTGACAGGAGATCGATGGTGGCAGTAGGTCCCGTAGATACCCAGGTCCCAAGCCATGGAGCGCTTTAAAGATGGTAACTCACCTTGAAACGCACCCGAAAGAGCACCGGGAGCCAATGCAGCTCGCGCAAGAGTGGCGTAATATGGGAGCTCCGAGAAGCCCCCAAAACCACCCGCGCAGCTGCATTCTGCACCAGTTGGAGCCTTCGGGTGCTCTTCAAGGGGAGCCCCATGTAGAGAGCATTGGCATAGTCTAAAACTGCGCACAATCGCGGATTCCGTTTTGACTCCGATGAGGAACAAACCGGAAGTCTCAAGTATTTCTAAAAGTCTAAAGAAATTTTAACTTTCCTATACTGTTCCTATTGAGCATATATATGCACGTAATCCTTCCACTGTAGTCCTGTTCTATTTTCATTATGGAAAATGCTGAACGAGGGAATAGTCTCAATAATTCCCCATGAATGTCATCCAAATTAAATCAGATGCTGCTGATGCAAAAGCCAAATTAGGTTGGCTTGCATGCAAGTTAAAAAATCCTTATAATGCAGGATTGTTGCTCAAATGAAAACTAATAGTGAATAAGTCTCTTTGCTACAAATATTTACATTCAACACGTGGATGCCTGCAGCAGCTGGTGGTTTTAAAATGCTTTTGGCAGCAGGGTTATTATACACTGAATATTCATGAATGTTCAAACAGGGCTTATAACATCAGATAATTTCTTCTGGGTGGAGGAAAAAACAGATTTATAGTATTTTTATGACTATAGCTGCTTTATTTTATTTGGCACAAACATGTGGATTAGGTTGGGTTAACAACAGTGAATAGCTCAAAGTCACATAATCTGCATGGTATAAGATTTATTCCAATACATTTAACTCCACAGTAAAAGAAAAATACCTTAAATGAAAATGTAGAAGAAAATAAGATATTTTGACATGGTGCAGGGAATTTTCAGATGGTAAAATGAATTATGTAGGAAAGGGATTTTAGACAGAAAAGGTTACACTTTGCTTTTTCAGGATACTCTTCCACATCACCTACTCAGAGATTGTAGTATACAGTACAAGATTCTATAAAATGGCTATACTTATTTAAAATAAAAAATGCATGATTTCAAATTCCTAAATATCTACCAAGAAATAAATTAGAAATCATCAAACATTTTACACCATATTCCTCAAGCGATCTTGAGGGCAACTTGTCTAGATTCCCAAGAACCCAGAAAATATGATTAAGTCAGTACACATATTGTAATTTGCCCACAAACAACTGAGACTTCTACACTCAAAACCATCACTGTGGTAAAATAACTAATGAAAGACAGACTTTATATCACTTCAGTGATGGCTGGGTGATGTCATGGAGATGCTATAAGTCATTTGTAAAAAATAGTCTTGTGCTCTGTGAATGTACTATAGTCGTCATTATTTTGCCAAGTGTCTGGGGTAGCATAGGAAAAAACCTTGATTGCTTTAATTTCAATCAGGTCTTGTGTAGAAATGACTATAAAGTCCCTAGACTTGTTTATACTCATAATCTCTAACATTAAATACATTTAATTATGACCCACCTTAGATATATTTAGCATATTAATCAAGACTCCTATATTTTTAAATATAAGGAACTTATGAATTGGCCTCTTACAATTAAACCTACAGTAATTTATTTAGAAATTACTGAATATAGCAAAGGTGTGGTTCTAATAAATCTACCACTGAAAGATTTGAAATACCTCTTCATGCTATTCTTTAAAAACACTTGTTTACATTTTGCCTTTGGTGTTTAATTTGTATTATCCAAAAAATAATAGGTTTCTTAAACAAATCAACCCTGAGTTGATGCAAACACACTTTAAAATTAGAAAAGACAGTACTAAGATACCACACTATCTGAGATGCTCCAACAAATTATACCAAGGAGAGGACAAGAGGGCCTGTGAAAAACTGACCTTTTTCTACGTATTTAATTTTATCTTTGTCTTCATGTCTCCTTGGGAAAGAAGTATTATTCTGCTTTGCTTGTAGAATGTGTTGCATCTAAAAAAAACAAAGTCTCTAAAAATAGTAACTTCAGAATGAAAGCTCTTGAACAATCTTATCTATGGCATTACAAATATGGTTTTCTACCCGCCTGAATAAGGTTTTAGGCAAGATTGGTCATGAGTGTACATGTTAGACTCAGTTCAGTCAATATAATGTACTGGTGGATAGGGAAGAAGAAAAGCATTACTTGGTTGGTTTCCAAAATTATACAAAGCATACATCTGAAACTTTATTTTAAGATGGAATATTGAAAAAAGTGTGATTGGTTTTAAAAAAAGCAATCCAATTAATTAAGGCAGAACTTCTGGAAGTGCGATATTGGTGTTAATGGTATCCTAAGAGGTGTTGAAAGTCTTCCTATTTGCTCAGAATCTTGAGTCTTAAACACATTTTAAAAACTGGGAAAAAAGAAATGTTGTAATTATTAACTGTCATATGCAAGTGGCAATATCTCCTAGCTTTTTCAGTGAGTTTTTTCTCCTGGTTTTATTTTTACTCTGGATGTGGCCTCTAAAGAGGGAGGAGAAGACAAAAAAGATCCAGCTACAAGCCAGATCCATGAGGTATCTAACAATTCAAAGTCCCAAATAAAAGAGACAGTTTAATAGTGGTGTCTTTGGTACTCTCTGTACTTGGTTTTTTGCTTGCAGACGTTTCATTATCCAAGTAGGGTAACATCATCAGTAGTACTTGAGTGTGAGGTTTCCCCCCTGTTTATATACATTAGATTGCCCTGCAGCTAATGTCAGGGTGTGATTTTCTCCTTGCAATTCCTTGATTAGGGTGTTGTGGAAGAATTGCAACGTATTGTGTAAGGTTGCAACTGCCACAGGCTGGCAGAAGATCAGCAGAGTGCACCAATGAGCAGTCAGAAGATACAGTAAAAATCAACCATTGTTCCAAATAGGAAACTCAGCATTCTGGATCAAGCAAATCCAAAAATGCTTGAGAATTCTTGGAAGTTTGGCATTCAGACAAATCAGCCATCAATAAGACACATAGAAATAAATCATATTTACTTACCATTTAAGAGAGAGAGAAAATTATGAGGAAACATCCATCCAATAGCCCAAACCAAGAAAAGCAGGGATTAATACCAGACAAGCAAGCAGAAAATAATATCCTAGCCAAGGAACTCCCCAAAAGAAAAGCACACCACCAATATTTGCCAGGCAAACTACTTTGACTAGGAGCAAACCCTACACTCACACTGATGATGTTATTTAATTGAGTAATGAAACATCTGCAAACAAACAACCAAGATCAGAAAAACACTAGAGTCCAGAAATCAAAATGCAGCTCTCTTGTAGCATCCTAATGTTGACACTCCTCCAGGGTACAATGTGGGCTCTACCAACTCCTATTTTATCAAATTGGATGGATTTTGTTTTGTTTTTTACATTACTGGCATTGTGACTAGCAGTGTATATTGATTGTTGGTAAGCTGTTTGTAAGAAGGAGACCTCTGCTAGACAAGTTTGTCAGATGGGTTTGAAGGAAGAAAAACCAACTTATAATTAACTGAACATGTCTGGCACACACTTGCCCATTTCAAGCCAGAAAGACTGAAGATGTGGACAAGTGTCCTATTTAGAATTTTGTTGCCGGATTTGGAGATGGTGGCAAATATAGCTCTTCTTGACTTTAACAGCAAAAGATTTTAACAGCAAAAGGTTGATACAAGGGAAAGTTGTCCCAAAGTTTGTAGAATAAGGATCAAAACTTCTAAACAAAAGTTGGCTACAGAACATGTAACATTGGCCCAACAGTCTTCAAGAAGTAGTGAATACATATATTTTCTGATTGTCAGTTGAACCTTGTCTTCCTTATCATCATCAAGAAACTATATTTTTAGTAATAAGAAATATTTATTAATAGTGGAGACCAACAGACATCTATAGCCCTGAAAAATTGTATGAGTGATAAAACATGCACCATAGTACAAATGTCACCCCTTTTTTGTGTGTCACTTTGTTACACAATTATGAAAAGGCAGAACTTTTGCTTCATCATCTAATTTCATATTTTGATGAAAGAGTTACTTTATGAAAGTCCCTCTTCTACATATAATTAAATGTCACAAATCAATGTATTTTTGGTTGCTGCTTCCCTTTGATTAGATTTCACAGTCAAAGTCCAGAGTTAAGTCACAACCAGTTCTTTTAATTTAAATAATAGTAAAACAAAGAAATCTGAATCTTGGTGTCCTCACTGGTCTCTTTAAGACAATGGCAAAACAAAAAACCAGATCTATTACTCATTGCAGAATGTAGAAAGAACAATTTTAAACAGAATCGTGATATATCAAGAGTCATCTCCATAATACTGTATTCCAAAAGTATTTACTTTGTTCTTATCAAATTGAGTGAATGGAATAGGACCAGATATGTAATTAGGAAAATGATCCTAACTGGTGCTTTGCAGATACGATGACACAAATGCATATACGTGTACATTACATAATAATGACTGAGCCTGTATATTCACTATGGAGAATATCTGAAGTGTGCTAATATGCTTCTCCCAACTGTAGAGCAACTGCACAGAATTTTACTCACAAGACCCACCAATAGTACAGTAATCAATGGAATAAATAAATGAAAAGAGACAGCTAAGAGAATACATTTAAAAAAAAACCAGGAGGGTGCAAGAGATGCCAACTACTGCACCTTAGGCAATTTAAATCTTACTTTCCAAGGCAAGTGTATTGTTTCTAAATATATATATATTTTCAAAGAAACTAATAAATTGGCATCTTCACTATCAACCTGCACATATAGTACAAAAAAAAACGTGCCAAGTCTCATCAGATTGGTGTGTCTTAGCAAGTCTTTGTCAGCTAACGTTTCATGACAGATCTATTTGCCAATGTCCTGATGGTGATGGTCATCCATCATTGGATGCCAGGGCTTGAACTTCAGCCATGAAAATTATGCTAAGCAAATAACTGAGAGACTGTCTTGGGTAATCAAAGCCAATAGAAAGATAGTGCCCTACCATCAACAAACATGAAACATCTTTGGTTATAGAGTGAGATAATTCAAATAAAAGCCTATCTGCTTGCACTGCAAACACCTGGGGTCCTTATATTGATATTGGCCTAGTGGAGATGATACAGAATAATTTCAAGGGATTTTTTTTTACCATTTCAATGTTTTTTTTCCAAACTAAATCTAGTAGCATTGTAATTAAGACAACATGAATCTACACTATAATTATTGAGTAGCTTTAACAATATCTTCAGATTCCTTAGTATCCATAACCTTGAGTGACTCATTTTACTCTCAGTGGAGGAAGAACTCTTAACATGAGATCTTAATAACTGATGTATAGCTTCTCTAAGGACAGCTGAAATGTTTCCAAAAGAAGGATTAAGGGATACTGAGCTTCAAATGATTTTGAGTTTTTGCCATTATTTAATTCATTTGTCACCACAAGAATTTATATTCCAGGACTACATCCATCTCTCGTGACCTCAAAAGATTGTGGAAGATTAGAGAGCAGAAATTGCCATTTATCAATTAAAAAACATTTCTCTCCATGTGGTATGGCGAAAATAGAATCCCTTTGTCATATCTGATGTTATATTACATTACATATTTGGTGTTGGAGAAGACTACTAATAACAAAGGAAAAAAAACAAATTATTGAATAAATCAACCCAGAGTTCTCATTCAGGACACATACTGTATGACACTAACTTATCTGACACTAATGCAAAATCCTAGTTTTTTAGAGAAATCGGTAATGCTGGAAAAGGTAGAAGGAAAGAAAAGAAAATGACTAGTAGAAAGTGGATGGATTCAGTTACTGTGGCAATGCTGGACCATTGGAAGACCTAATGGACCAGATTGGGGACAGATTGTCCTGGAAAAGATCTATCTATGCAGCAAGGATAGAAGCATTCCTGTCAAACAGACAACAAATGGTCAAAATTGGGAGCATCCTATCAAATTCTGTACCTGTCAACGGTGGTGTCCCCCAAGGCAATGTTCTAGGACCAACTCTTCATATTCTACATAAATGACCTTTGTGATCATATTAAGAGCAATTGCGTTCTCTTCGCTGATGACGTAAAGCTATTCAACACCACCGACAATACTGCTACCCTTCAAAAAGATCTTGACTAGGTATCAGAATGGTCAAACAAATGCCAACTTCAAATCTCAAATAAATGCTCTGTCTTACATATTGGCAAAAAAAATCAGAAAATAAAATGCAAGCTGAATAGTCAAGGCTTTGTTGATGATCCAAACTCTGTTGAGGACCTTGGGATATTCATCTCTAATGATCTAAGTGCTAGAGCCCACTGTAACTACATAGCCAAAAAGGCATTAAGAGTTGTTAATCTAATCCTACGTAGCTTTTTCTCTGGTAATATCAAACTACTAACTACAGCATACAAAACATTTGCTAGATCAATACTTGAATGCAGGTCATCAATCTGGAACCCACATTACGTATCTGATATTAACACAGTTGAAAAAGTCCAGAAATATTTCACAAGAAGAGTTCTCCACTCCTCTACTCATTGTAGAATACCTTATGCCACCAGACTTGAAATTATAGACCTAGAAACTCTAGAACTACACCACCTTTAGTCCGATCTAAGTGTAGTACATAAAATTATATATTGCAATGTCCTACCTGTCAATGAATACTTCAGCTTCAACCATAACAATACAAGAGCACACAATATATACAAACTCAAGGTTAACCATGCCAAACTTGATTGCAGGAAATACGACTTCAGCAACAGAGTGGTCAATGTCTGGAATACTCTGCCTGACTCTGTGGTTTCTTCCCCAAACCCCAAAAATTTTAACCTTAGAGTCTAAGGCTTAGACTATCTACTATTGACCTCACCCCTTTCCTAAGAGGTCTGTAGGGGGCATGCATAAGCACACCAACGTGTCTACCATCCCTGTCCTATTGTTTCTTTTTATTTTTCTCATATGTATCTATTTCACATATTCATAACTATGTTTATACTTATACCTATTATCTTGCAAGTGATTGACAAATCAAATAAACAAGCAAACAAACAAATAAATAAACAAATAAATAAATGACAACAAAAAAAAGGAGGGGTTGACATGACTCTGGTGAATAATCAGTCCAGACAAACACTATGTGTATGTTTTTGGTACAGAATCATAAGACAGAGACCTTAGACTTTTATTGAGAAAAGGATTTGCAATGGTAGAATAATAATAAGAAAAATCAGTGTTCTCCAATCAAATCAGAAAGACTTAATTATAGACAGTGAGCAAGAGAGGCATTTTTTTGGGGGGTAGGGAGGTTGAAGGAATTGTAGACCTAGATATTTGCCAAACATTGTAAAATTATACATTAGTTTTTAGAAAATATATTTACTTACATGATCAACATTCCATTTCAATCAACTACTGATATCTTATACTGTATGTCTAACCAAATCATAGCATTTTAAAATAATCTTTAAGGATTGACAAGGGGGAAGCATGTTCTGGATTTTTTTCTAATCTTTTTCAGTCAGTAGCTAGAAAAAGCAGCTGTATTTTTTTCTATGTAACAAAGTAATATTTTGCCATCACTTGGTGCACCTTTCTGGTTTTTTCCCTGTGTCTGTATCTCTTTACATGTATATGTATGCTGGGATTATAAGGAAGGCTGTACACATTCCACTCTAGCTTCTACTATTAAGAGGGGGGAGAAAATGGGCTTGGAATGGAAAAGTTAGTAACTATCACTACGCAATTATCTTTCCATAGGGATGTGTTGGGGAATTTTTTTCCTGGATTGTTTTTCCTGAAGCCCTCAGCCTGATCTGCCCTTTTAAAACTCAACCTTTTTCTTGCCAGCTTCCTTCAACACATTATGTTCAATCCCACTCTATTCTAATTTTGTAGAGTAATCCTGTAGCAGACAGATGGATAGAGATCTAAGCCCCCTTGTACATAATTTCTTCCCAATGCTCTGTTGAATTGGAAAGAATAAATAAGAAATGGAACCACCATCTTTCTCATACAAAAGAGAAATGCATTGTATAGTTAGATCAGTCAAGACAGGTATATGCTTGGGAATACTCAATGTTAAATAGCCCTGTATCTATTGCCTACAGTCATTAGAATGAGATGTACTGTAGGCTTGTATGTCACACCAAACCTCAAAGTATTCAGCCACAATTTTGCCTCACCCATGTGATTAGCTTATGGTTCAATATGTCATTTTTAATATAATTCTAGTACACTAAATTAATTAAGAGAAGTAAAATATGATTGCATATGCAGTACTAGCTGGGTAATACAGTTTCAAATATCATTGGAGAAACAAAAGATCTTGTTTCTCCATTGTGAGGAAACATTCTCCATCAAGAAAACTGATATAGGCACAATTCCCAAACTTTGAAAATCTTCCTTACCCCCAATGTAAAGAAACAAAACAACAACGAACAAAAATCCAGCTCAACCCTAATTCAAAATGTTAACAGAAAACCATAATTGCAAATCAGGTATGGATTTTTGCTTCCAATATATTTCTTTTAGTCAACACTCATATCTGAAACAAGCTTGAATTTTTAATAGATTTCAAATACTGGGATATAGTCAACTACAATGTATGCATTTTTATGTCTACTCTACTGATAGGCGCAGAATAATATGAGTAAATCCACTGATAGTTCAATGTGGCACCAAATTCAGAACATTGAAGTGTGTAAATTCTGATTTACAGTACCTGAAAATGAGTGAGCATGTTATGTGAAAATATCTATGGATCCGTTTTTGAAGAACTGCCTTGCTTTCCACCACATACAGATTTATATTTGGGGGGGGTGGTGTTCTTAACTGTCTCAAAATGATGGTAATTGCATTTTGATAGAACACAACCATACATAATTACTATTGTTCAGATGACAGATATACTGGGGATGATGGATCAGATCCAAACCTTAGGTACTGGATGAAAGAAAGATCTTACTCTTCAACAAAGAGTTGATTTTAAAATGTTAGCAGGAAGTTCGTGTTCTGCTTTTTTACTTCATTTATTTCATTTTCTCTTCTCTTTGTTTCACTGGAATCTGGTGCTGCTTTGAAACGAACTCCTACTGATTTGGAAGTGGTTTCAGTGGATGATTTGCAGACAGAACTGCCTTCCAAGTTAGCAACTGTGTTTGAGAACATTCCAAGCAAAAGTATCATTTTTTATTAAAAATAATAATTTTATTATTGCAGGTGGGGCCATTAATGCTGCTATAACATGACACTGGAAAAGCTTTTGAAAACAGCTTTGCTTTTGGATATAGCATTTCAGGATAAAAGAGTTCAACAATATTATAAAAACATCATCCATCTTAATTCAGGAGAATGAACTGCATTTTGCAGTTCCTTTTGGGAATGATCCCATGTGAAATATAATTGCATAAAAGCTTGTCCTTAAAAAAAAACAAAGAAAAAACACAAAAAGTTGTAGTAGTGAACAGGATAATGGCTGTTTACCCTTCATACAACTAATCACAGATAATTCTGCCCCTGTTTTTCTTTCTGTGAATAAAACTATACAATTTCTTTCAGTTGTTAGGAAGAAAATCAGCTTGATAGTTAATTTAAAATAACTACCTGGGATGTGGGCAGTCAAATAAGAAAAGAGAAAATGAAAAGAAAAAAGTCAGCAGGTGACCTTCCCATTAAATCTAGAGGATCCTGGACTGGGGAAGCTTATCCTATGTTGTCGTTTTCTTAAATAGAGCCTGGAATGGATGAACAAGCAGAAAAATGATACAGAAGAAATTGTCCCAAAGACAATGTCTATGGAGATTCTCAGTCATCCAGGTCATGGTTGTCCCAAAGGTGCTTTTTCAAGAGGCAACTAGACTTTCTTTGTCCAGTTTCTATATTTTCTTTGAAGATATTTTGCTTCTCATCCAAGAAGAACTGAAGAAGCTGAAATGTGAAATGTCTTCAAAGAAAAACCAGAAATTCCAGTTGCCTCTTGAAAAAGATAATATTTTCAATTCCTAATAATATAATAAGGGAATCTGAATCCTTCACTTAATGCAGAAGCTCAATTCTTAGCATCCCCTGCAAGGATGCACAATGGAAGATGTCACAACTCACAATTTTTGCAGCAGCTGGAAGGTTAAAGCTTGACCAGTCCTGCAATACAATAGCTGTCCACATAGAATCTATCAAATAGCTTGCACATGCTCCCAAATGCAGGCTTTTTTAAATTACAAAGTTGTTGCTACAACCTTCATTATTTTCTTAAATCCTTTTTACCTGGCTGGGCTGTGAATCCCATGCAGATCATGCAGGATCTGCATGTAGGCCCCTGCACTTGAAAAAAGGATGAAAAAAGGGAAGACAGGTTGCTCCAAATCTAGGCTACTTGATGATAAGCACACTGAAAGTTTGTGCTTATGTTAAGAGCTTAGTTGTTGCTTATGTTTGTCACAACAGTTCCCATTTGGCTTCATGAGCTGAAGCTGGCAAAGTTTTTTTATTTTTTTCTCATATAAAAAAAAATCGATGAATGTTATGAACACAGATCTTGCAGTGTAGCACACACACAGGTACTTGTTTTTAGCTATCCCTGACCAACCTTTTCTCTAGAACTGAGAGTAAGCTACAAAATACATACAATGTGTAATGCCTAAAAGTTTTTGAATACAATTCATAAACATACAAAAATACACAAATAGACAGATAATAGATAATCAGAGTTGGAAGGGACCCTGTAGGTCATCTAGTCTAATCCCCCACCCAAGTGGGAGACCCTACACCATTTCTGACAAATGGTGGCCCAATCTCTTCTTGAAAGTCTCAAATGATGATGCACCCACAACTTCTGAGGGCAAACTGTTCCATTGGTTGATTGTTCTCACTGTCAGAAAGTTTCTCCTTATTTTCAGGTTAAATCTCTCCTTGCTCAGTTTCCATCCATTATTCCTTGTCTGGCCTACAGGTGCTTTAGAAAATAGCTTGGCCCTACCTCTCTGTAGCAGCTTTTCAAATATTGGAAGACTGCTATCATGTCTCCCCTGGTCCTTCTCTTCAGTAGACTAGCCATGCCCAGTTCCTGTAATCGTTCTTCATATGTTTTAGTCTCCAGTCCCCTAATCATCCTGGTTGCTCTTCTATGTACTTTTTCTAGAGTACTTTTTTCTAGACTTTTTCTAGACATACTGATTTCTATTATTTTAATTAGGACATAGTCATATTTTAATTAGGACATAGTCATATAAAGAAAAAAAGCTTTCTTCTTTATATTCTTTTTAATACCAAAATGTTACTCTTTGCCTCAAGTTTCTTTTTAAAAAAACCTCAACTCATGTCAATTTGGAGGAATGCAGGAGAGTTTGGTTTTTTTTAAAGAAATTGAAGTAAAATGGCTGGGAGCCCACACTTCCTAAAGTTGTCTGGTTGAGAAATACTGCTTTTGAAGATGATTACTGGTGAGGAAAGGGTTAGCTTTCTATTTTTCATGTACAATGGTTATGATTTGAATCAGGGCATCATATTCTTACATTGGAATAAGGACACCAGAATGATACACTGGATTTAAGCCTCAAGGCCAAGAAGTGATACATGCCTTTATGTTTGTCCTTAGACTGCAGTCTGTAACAATGAGCCTGAGACGTAAGCAAATTATGCCTTCCTAATTTTTTAAAACTATGGTTTGTTTACACATAATATGTTGATTAAATTTCTAGATTTGAATAAATCATGGTCTATATAATCACAATGGCTGGGATAACAGAAGCCACAAGGTAGTTTGACGTGTTTTGGCTAGGGATATTGCCTGGAATCAGCCAAAGAGTACAATGTTAGAATTTTTTTTGGGGAAATGAAGGTAACTCTAAGTAAGCATTGGTCAAAAGTGGTGAGGCAATATTGCATTTACTGGGGAATAGCTGGGAGTATGAATGCTTTTTCCCAGAAGGTATCTTTTCCTAGACCTTCCTTACGCTACCTGGTTTTTAGATGGTCTCTTTTCTATTTACACAAATAACAGAGTTAGTGGGAAAAGCCACAGTGCTACATTCTTGCCAGATAAATTAGGGAAAGCTGTCACCTTTAATGAGGACTTTTTCAGTGACAAAGAGTTCAATTTGTGCCAAACAGTGAAATGTGTAGAGCAGGGATGTCAAATTTGCGGCTTATGGGCTGGATGCATCCCACACCAATTTAGTGAAGTCACATTATATCACGTGACAACAAGGTGACACCCTTGAGTTTGACACCCTTGGTGTTGAGTTAATACCACTGCCTTCCCAATGTAATATCTACTGTGTGTATAAAGACTGAACATATTTTCTTGAAATGTTGAATTAGTGGGCAACAAATAGCTCATTTAATGAAAATGCTCCAAAGAATAGAGTTGCTAGAAATGTACTAATTATGGCACTATGCTCAGACAGGAAATTAAAATAACAGATCTATAGTTAGAAACAGAAATCTCCATAGAGATCCAAGTGGGAAAAAATAAATAGGCAGGGGTTTATGCTATCTGATCTTGAGATGTGTGGATTTCTAAGGGGTTTTGATTAAAGCTGATTTTCCTTTAAATCTATTGGCATGTTATTTCTCAAAACTGAATAACATTTGCCAAGTTCTTGATTAATTTCCAGAGATATTCTGTGGCCATATTCTCTGATAATATTGTATTGGGGTTACCCCTAACCATTATCTGGAACGAAAGTATGGGTCAAACTAACTGAGCTTACATTACATAAATTATGAGCTATATGTTGCATTGTAGTTGATTTCTGATTGCATGTTCTAATTATATGAAATATTTCAAATTATATTTACTGATAATTTTGCAGAAAATTAGAGACCATTTTTTCAGACTACAACTGTTGATCAAAATTACCATGAGTTGCAAGCTCTCCATTCTCTTTTTCTCTCTTGCTTAAACATTACAATTAATTATGTAAACTTTTCTGAATACTGGATTAATGGCTTTTTTAAAAAGACAAAGCAGAACTTTTCTGTTTTTGGTATTTTAAATGATGTTTGCCTTTTTGAATGATAATAAATATTTTGAAGTGTGATATGAAAAATATGAAATAGTTTGGGATAGTCATATTTAAAGAAAAAGTTGCTTTCATACATTAAAATTTAGAATGTATTCAGTTTTATGACAGAGGGATAAAAATTAGTGATAAAGGAGAGATCAAATTCAAAATATTTCATTCAAGAAATATTGAGGATATACTTCACATGTGAAAGACATGACTGGATCTCCCAAAATTCCAAGAGAGTAAAATAATTGCCAAATTGCCCAATTACAAAACTACCACATTACATAATGAAACTTAAGTAATGCAATTAATAAATTGAAACTAAATTATTACATAAATAACAATCTACTTGGGATAGATTGGAGAAACAAAAACAAAAAACAGGAGCAACAAATTAATAGACACTATTGGAATCTGAATTTGAGACAAGATGTCAATGAGAACAAAAAATAAAAATGCAATTCCACAATTCTATCTTAAATATTTTGGACACCTTCCATTGTTTTCAGTGAAGTCTTTCTGTGGAAGTATGCCTGAATTAAAGCTAAGAATTACAGGCTTTGGTTACTGCTATTGACACTATTATACATAATGACATTGTTTCTAGAAAAGGATCTTTCTAGACCTGGGTTAGCCTGAGGTTTTAAATGATAGCTTTAGAAATGCTAAGGTTTAGCTATGCCTTTAGAAACGTAGTAAAAATATTTTTAGCAAGGAAAAGAGGATATCGGCTGATGTTTTACTCCCTCTCCCTTACTTTTTTTCTCTCCTCACATATTTATATGCTGCACAAATAATTCATACATTTTTTAAAAGTTGATCCAGGCTTTAAGACTCTAGAGAAACAATACAAAAAGAAATAACTAAAAGGAACATTTGGAAAAGAAACAACTGCCTACATAAATGCTGGAAATGTCCACATTTTGGTTTTTTCATATACATAAACATTCAATATTTATACACATTTTAAAGAATTATGTCACTCCTGGCATCTGAAAGCAACTCTCTGAAATTTTGAAGACCTGGATTTATAGAAATGGGTTTAGTACATTCCAAACCAATTTTTAAGATGTTTTTAGATGTGAATCAACAGGCCTATTTATTTCCTTGATTTGATTGGGAATTTTCCAATTTTCCATAACTGGTTTGAATGCCAAACCTACAAATGGCATCTGATTGAACAAGAACTCTTCCCTACTTGTCCAGATTTGTTCCATTGCTCAGTAAAATCAAGTGATTGCCCTTGTATCTGGGCTACACTACTTTCAAGTGAGAGTATTGGTTAAATAATGGTTCTCATTCACAATAACTTTCCCTACCTAATGAAAATTGCGGCATATGGTTGGATGGAGCTGCTGGTTCCCCTTTTTTCTTCACTTGCAAATGTTCAAAAATATGAGCCTTTGCTTTCACTTCCAAAAGGTATAATCCCAGAAAAAATCCCCCCCCCCACTTATAATAGTTCTGCATCTCTAATAAACCTGGCTTGGAAAGTCACTTGTGTGGCATGTGATGCAGGCAGTGTGTGATTCAGAAGGTGAGGTATTGCCACAGCATCTCTGCTGTTATTTTTGGACTTCCATATGTTATGTTTGGACCCAGTTCCATGGCATTCGGTTTCAGGTTTTCTTCCCCTCTTGGAATTGGCTTTTTAAGAATAGAAAAACATATTTAAGCAAAATACAACAAAACATAACTTTCAGAGCAATTTAAGGCCATGGTTGGTTTCAAGCTGGAAATACACTGTTCTTCTCTGGTTTTAAAGGATTCAGCAGCTGATCCTAAAAATATTGTTTCTAAATTATTGCTACAGAGGTGGGAATGACTGGGGGTGGGAGAGAGAATTAAATGAACATTAACATTGAAATGCTTACTAAACAATCATTATGTCTTTCTTGCGCATAATTAAAGTTTAAACCCAACGAAGTAAAAAAAATCAACTTCTGAGTTATTATGATAATGCTGTCTACTTTTTTTTGGCTAGTTTTTCCATTACAGTGATTTTTCTAGCATATTTGTCACTGTATGGAAATACTCAAACCTTTTCCTGTTTATTCAAGTCTGTCTACCTGTCTCATTAGCTGTCTGGCAGCAACCAGTGAAAAATCTGTCAACTGTCTTTAGTTGTTGTTGTTTGGATTATCAAAAGGACAAAAAGAAACAGAAAAGAAACGAGCCAACCAAATAAACAAACAAAACCTTCCTGTGAAGTCAATTTAGGATCTAATATAATCTGAGCTATTATTTATACTTTTTAAATGAATATTTCAATTCAAAAAAAATTAATCCAATTAATGATCTTTAATTATATAGCACAATTAAACAAAGTATTATGTGTGTGCATGTATGTATGTGTGATATAATATGGTATGACACACACACATATATATATACATTACATACATACATACATACACACACACATACATATTAATTTAAAACCGAATGCCATAAGTACTGTATTGTAAGTGTGAACCCTCAAACACTTTCTCCCCTTTTGTGTGTGTTTGTGTAATGGATTCATCACCCAACAAAACAGTATGTCCCATGTTAATTCAAAAGATCTTAGGTTACAAAAAAGACAAGCTAAACTCTGGATTAAAAATGTCTTTTTGAACCTCAGCATATAATTTGAAATCCTTCTGGCTACTCTGGCTGTAACTCCAAAGCATAAGCATTGTGGGAATAAAATAATGCTGCTGTTATACAAAAAATAGCAACAATACATTTAATAGTCTTATTTAAAGTTACACCAACCTTCCACAACCTTTGGAATGTGTGCATGTAAGATGTGAGTCTGAGCCACATCTTACTGAAATTTGTAAACTAACCCATTGGAATGCACCTGGCTCATGAGAGCTTTTTTTTTAGTCACTTCAGCATCAAGAGAAAAGTTCATTTTGTAATCTTTGAGTTGTCTGATATGGTTGAAGCAACTGTGCGGGGTAGCAAATGGAATCATTCCAAAGCTGGATACAGACACAAATCTGAATCTGTGGCCTTGAGCCAAATGATTTTAAAAAATATCTTGAAGACAAGATAATGAAGACCCTAGCATGAATAGCAAAAGGTAGCAGACTGAAGGAGCCCTCTTACTTCCTGTTTACCATTTACATCCAAGTGGCATATATTTAGGTATAGATGTACCCTTGTCTAGAGCAAAGGTGGAGTTCTGGAATAAAAATATTCAGTTATTTAATGTAAAAAAATCTGAGCATGTGCAGAGTATCTTTTCGAATAACACTCCTCTGTTGCACAGTCATACTGCACTGCTATGTGAAAAAACAGGTTCTTCTGAATGCAAATCAGCTGATCCTTTCTTTCCATTTGTAAAGGTGTTCTGCACATGTTCACATTTTTCCATTTCAAATATTTTTTATAGGTAAACCAAGTCTTGGCTCTGAACAAGTGAACAGATACCTGTGCTGCACTGTTATTTTAGCCTCATATTCGATGTATGTTTTGTATTTGAAATACTCACCTCCTATTGGTTACTGTTCCGGCGGGAGTTCAAGCCTCTGTCATTGGCTGGCAAGTCGCAGGCAGCCTTTAAAAGAAGGGCTGCCGCGACTCCTTGGCATTCCGGACTCTGAAACAGAAAGAGCTGAATCACTTTTGTGTGTGCCTCGTCTCTCCGCCGCTGAAACACTGGCGACGAAGGTGGGATCGAGACAGCACTAACTCGAGCGAGTGCATAGCGGCGGAGATCGAGCGGCAAAATGTCCAGGAACAATACACCACCCGAACAATTCAACCCTGCAAAAGAAGAATGGCAGTCTTATGTGGACCGTTTCCTCATGTTCCTGGAGAGCAGCGACCTGAACGGCGTATCGGAACAAAGGAAAAGAGCGGTTTTTCTGACCCACTGCGGTCCGACCGTTTTCCGCATGGCGAAAGCGCTAGCGGCACCAACCGATGTTAAGACTTTAACCTGGCCCGAACTGGAAAAAATCCTGCGGGCACACTACGCACCGACGGTCTCCTGTCTGATTAAGCGCCACGAATTCTATCTGAGGAACCAAAAAGAAGATGAAAGTATCGCCGATTTCGTGGCAGCTTTAAGGGACATCGGCGGTGAGTGTGAGTTCCTGAATTTCGATGAAGCCCTGAGGGACCGCATAGTTTTAGGGTTAAAAGATCCCATATTGCAGAGCTGCCTGTTAAACCGGCCCAAAATAACAGTGAAAGAAGCCATGGAAGAAGCCACAGCAGCCGAAGCTACCCAAAAATCGGCTGCAAAAATGAAGAAAATTAACAGATCTGCGGGCTACAATACCAGAGAATCACCCAGATCAGAAGGGGAGAGAGAAAAGACTACCACACATCACAAAGATGTTGAAACAGAGACCAGTAGTGAAGAGGACGACATGTGCCACCTGAAGACAGGAAGGGACAAAAAAGAGCGGGCAAACAGAAGGTTCGAATTTGAATGCAACCGTTGTGGAGGAAACCACCCCCGGTCAGAATGCCGTTTTATTGACGCCATCTGCCGGAAATGTGAGAAGAAAGGGCATATCGCAAGAGTATGCAGATCCAGATCAAACTATAGCCCGAGGCGGAAAGGAAGCCCACCTCCAAAGGAAAGAGAAAGAGAGAGAGAAAAGAGAGGAAGCCGAGCAGCCGTTGGAGCCTGGAAGGAAGGCAAAGGCGGAGCAGAGAATCAAATTATAGAAAGGAGGAAACACACCAAACGGTCATAATTGGCCACTCCAATACAAGAAATGTGAGGAAGGTCCACATTCAAGTAAGAATTGAGGAACAAGAGTGTGTAATGGAGGTGGACTCGGGATCGTTCCTCTCTATGGTCTCATGGGCCACTATAAAAAAATTGATTCCAGATATTCAACGAAGCGAACTGGAAACTCAAAATTTAACACTCAAAGACTATCAAGGTAACAGAATACCTGTAGTCGGCGTCGGACACTTCCAAGTCACCTTCAAAAACCACACTGAAATTCTGCCACTGACCATAGTTGACCGGAACAGACCCAGCCTTCTGGGACTGGAATGGTTCGAACCGCTTGGAATCGGAATGACCGGCATTAATCACATCTCAGACACAGACTGGGAGGCGGACCTCGTCAAGGAATTCCAGGACCTGTTCAGCGGCGGTTTAGGCAAGTACCGGGGTAACCCTATTTCTTTTAACCTAGACCCTAAGGTGGCCCCAATTCGACTAAAAGCAAGGCGAGTGCCTTTCGCCTTAAAACCAAAGATTGATGAACAATTAGATAAATTAATTAAGCAAGGGGTTCTCGAGCCAATTGACCATGCCAAATGGGAGACCCCTATAGTCACCCCTATTAAAGCGGATGGGTCAATCCGTATCTGCGGGGACTACAAGGCGACCCTAAACCATGCGCTACAGCAAAGCGCATACCCCATTCTGGTCGTTCAACATTTACTGCACTCCATAAAAGGCGGAAAAATCTTCACTAAACTTGATTTGGCCCAAGCATACCAACAACTGCCAGTAGACTCGAAAACAGCTGAAGCCCAAACAATTGTCATGCACCGGGGAGCTTTTAAATGTAACCGGCTCCAATTTGGCGTTAGCGTGGCACCAGGCATATTTCAATGCTTAATGGAACGTCTCCTCCACGGAATACCGGGAGTCATTCCATATTTTGATGTTGTCCTGATCGCAGCTAAAAACAAGGTGCAACTGTGAGACCACCTAAGACAAGTCCTCACCAAATTCACTGAAGCCGGCCTCAAAGTTAAAAGAGAGAAATGCACATTGATCACAGATAGAATCGAATTCCTGGGATATCTAATTGATGGCGACGGCATTCACCCTACGGAAGGAAAAGTCCGCGCAATCAAAGACGCCCCCACCCTGACTAACAAGGGAGAACTGCAAGCCTTCTTAGGGTTAATAAACTTTTATCATGTTTTTCTACCGCAGAAAACCACAGTTGCGGAACCCTTACATAGGCTCCTGGACAAAGACAATGCTTGGAAGTGGGGCAGTCGGGAAGAAACAGCTTTTAAAAAAATAAAGGACCTCATTACATCAACAAAGGTATTGATACAATATAACGAGACTTTACCATTAACATTGACTTGCGATGCGTCACCTTTTGGGGTCGGAGCAGTTCTGAGCCATATCCTACCAGATGGCAGGGAGGCTCCCATTGCCTTCTATTCTAAAACATTGTCCAAAAGCCAAAGGAACTATAGTCAGCTGGACAAAGAAGCATTGGCTATCATATCCGGTATTAAACGTTTCCACGAGTACCTCTATGGTCGCCTATTCTCTGTTATAACTGACCATAAACCGCTATTAGGAATCCTAGCTGGGGACAAAGCCACCCCTAACATATTGTCACCCAGAATGACTAGATGGTCGGAATTTCTAGCTGCTTATACATATAACTTATCTTACCGACCCAGCCAGTCTATCACGCACGCCGACGCCTTAAGCTGTTGCCCGTTGCCGGACATTGATCCCAACCCGTGCCCCACCATATCCACACTGCAAATCGAAGCTTTGCCAAACCTACCAATGACAGCGGCAGACATCGCCCGCGGAACTTCCAAAGACCACCTACTGCACAGAATGGCTTCCTGGATTTCAAAGGGCTGGCCGGACTCTGACTTACAAGACTTTGTGAAACCCTTTAAACAGAGACAAACGGAACTTTCCTTACTAAAGGGTTGCATACTTTGGGGGGACCGGGTGGTTATTCCACCAAGTTTGAGGGATCCGATTTTGGGATTACTGCATGAGGGACACCCCGGAGTGGTAAAAATGAAGAGTTTAGCCAGGAGTTATGTCTGGTGGCCGGGACTAGACAGGGATATTGTAAATTGGGTTGCGGGTTGCAAACCGTGCCAAGAATACCGACCCTCACCCCCGCATGCACCAATCGCTGAATGGGAACTGCCCAGGGGCCCCTGGTCGAGAGTTCACATAGACTTTGCGGGTCCCATGGGGGGGTATATGTTCCTAATCCTGGTTGATGCTTACTCAAACTGGCTAGAGGTCAGTCTCATGCAGTCTACCTCTTCAGAAGCTGTCATTCGACAGCTCCGAAAATGGTTTGCCACGCACGGCCTACCATCTGTACTAGTCTCGGACAACGGCCCCCAGTTCACGGCCACAGCATTTGAGGGCTACTTAGCCAGCCTGGGCATACGGCACGCCCTAACCACGCCGGCCCACCCGGCAGCAAACGGACGAGCCGAACGCATGGTTCGGTTCACCAAAGAAACACTCAACAAGTTAGGCCAGGGCCCTATGTAAGAACGCATCGATAAACTATTATCGATACAACATTCCACACCCA
Source organism: Bungarus multicinctus (assembly GCA_023653725.1). NCBI lineage: Eukaryota > Metazoa > Chordata > Lepidosauria > Squamata > Elapidae > Bungarus > Bungarus multicinctus. Next base: position 82,518,654 of record CM042838.1, read on the forward strand.
GCACAACCACAAACAAAACTCCGGCCGAATTACTCATGGGGAGGAAACTACGCTCCCCTTTGGACCGGCTACACCCTACCTACTCCATCGACAAACCTCTAGATTCCTCTAGCAGACTCCGCACCTTTAAAGTAGGAGATTTAGTCTACGCAAAAAACTTAGTGGGACACCCCTTATGGGTGCCAGCCACCATCACCCAACTCACAGGCCCATGGTCGTACCGCCTTACCATCTCTGACAACAGAGACTGGAAGCGGCACATTGACCAACTACGATCCCGCACCCTTACCAGGCCACACGAAAACCCTGCGGGGGAAGGGGATCAACCAAGCACCCAAGAAACAGCATATCCACAAACAAATAACGACAACCTGACCTTCTTACACACGCCCTCAACGCTAGCTCCGGTCGAAGTTCGCAGCTACGCACCTGAGCCTGAGGAACTCCCCGACGACGAGACTCCAACCGAGGGCGATGACCATCCAATCCGGGAAGGGAGCGGCCTAGCCAGCTCTACTAATCGAGCTAAGCCCGTCAGGAGCGGCCCGGCCGGCTCGACCTTCCAGAAGAATCCTCGGCCAGGGACGGAAGGACCCACAGGTCCGTCCGCACCGATCGACAGCGATGAAGTGAGTGAGTTGCGCAGGTCCAGTCGGACCCACCGGAGCCCCGCCTATCTACGTGACTACGTAACATAGGCGGAGCTCCTGATTGGTCGGACTGAACCAAGAGGGGAGGGGTGTTTTGTATTTGAAATACTCACCTCCTATTGGTTACTGTTCCGGCGGAAGTTCAAGCCCCTGCCATTGGCTGGCGAGTCGCAGGCAGCCTTTAAAAGAAGGGCTGCCGCGACTCCTTGGCATTCCGGACTCTGAAATAAAACAGAAAGAGCTGAATCACTTTTGTGTGTGTCTCGTCTCTCCGCCGCTGAAACAATGTAGGCCTAGATGAATATTTAAAACCAGGAGTGTTCAACCTTGCAATTTTAAAACCTGCCACATTCTGTGAATTGAAGTCCACAAGTCTTAAAGATGCTAAGTTTGAACACCCCTGATTTAAACAGATTTGTGAGCTCTGTTTTGTTCTTATCTCCTTTGGCCATGTAAGATGTGTGTGTGTGTGTGTGTGTGTATCAATTGGCAACCAAATAACTCTGAATTATGAAAGAATGCAGTTGAGAAAATGCTACTTCCTTGATTTAGCCAAATAGAATAGGGTCTCTTCTGCCTCTCTGATATTCCTCTGTGGCCCTTCCTAAAACAGTGAAGCAAGATGCCAATCTTGCTTGCATCACTTTGGAAAAAAAAAAACATAAAACATTAACAACTGAGAGTCTCTGCTGCCTTATTGACTGGGCAGTGACTATTCAGAGAGAATAATCTGAATAGGTATCCTGTTAAGTCATTGGGGATAAAAGATTTTCCACAGCTCATGGGTTGCCTTGTGACTCCAAGCTCAAAAGAAAAATATAAATATGTCCTTTAAAAAAATCTGCAGCATTCTGTTGCCCAGCTAAATAAAAACTCATATGACTATTTTCACTGAGGCCCCATTAAAACAGATTTCATTCTGGGTCACCTTGAGTTTAAAAAGTCCAGGAAGAGTGCAGAGGAAATATTTTATTATGTGCTGCTAGCAGACCTCTACAGGGCTTAAAAGCACATGAACTATTGTACACAAAGGGCTGGACTTCCTGGATAAATATTATGGATATGGAAGAGAATTTTTTGGGGGGAAGGGAGGGTGATAAATCTATTCTTTTTGTCTCAGACAAAACAGCAAGGCAGAACTCCTGGGAAATGGATTCAGAATGAGTCTCTCCCTTCTTCCCTCCCTCCCTCCCTCCCTCCCTCTCTCTCTCTCCCCTCCCTCCCCCTCCTCTCTTTCTCCCTTCCCCTCCTCTCTCTCTCCCCCTCCCTCCCCCTCCCTCTCCCCATCTCTATCTATCTATCTATCTATCTATCTATCTATCTATCTATCTATCTATCTATCTATCTATCTATCTATCTATCTATCCCTATCCCTATCCCTATCCCTATCCCTATCCCTATCCCTATCCCTATCCCTATCCCTATCCCTATCCCTATCCCTATCCCTATCCCTATCCCTATCTATCTATAGGGCTATCTATCTATCTATCTATCTATCTATCTATCTATCTATCTATCTATCTATCTATCTATCTATCTATCTATCTATCTATCTATCTATCTATCTGTTTGTTTTTGTAGATTTTCACAGGTACAGGTATGCAGGTCTTGACGTGTTCGGGTCTTTTCTGCTTTGCTTGCACAAGCACGAAGCCGAAGGCACCAGCCTGAAGATGGCAAGTGGGACCTCATCGAAATGTCACCAAGATACTCTCAATCTTACACGGGAAAAGACCCGAACATGCCAAGACCTGCCTATCTATCTATCTATCTATCTATCTATCTATCTATCTATCTATCTATCTATCTATCTATCTATCTATCTATCTATCTATCATCTGTCTAGAACTATTGGTTTGCCTTATTAAAGAAATAATGGATGGTTTGAGTTGAGTTGATTGCAAAGTATTGTGTCTTATGGCTAATTAAATATTAAGTAAAAATAAAATTATTGATATTGTGCAATAGTTTGTTAATTTATCAAGCTCTTCAATGAATTGGAATAGTCTCATATTCTTCCTATAGACTCCCATGTTTTTAAGGAAATTTGTTTTACTTTTTTCTTGAATTCTTCTAAATATCAGGTAATACTTATTCCATGGAAACTGTTTTTAATTGTGGATGTAAATATCTTCGCTATCTGATCTCACATAAAAATATTTATATAGATATTAAAAAAAAAATTGAGTTGAGTTGAAGGAACATAAATCTTATAAAAGATTAATATTTTAGCACAGATATATTGCTATAATCATTCCTTTAAATTAGTTTAAATATATTGACAGGAAATCAGGATATTAAAGGATAACATTTACAGTTTCTTTATCAAATTATGATTATGATGAAAGGAGTTTTAAATTTTCATGATTTTCAGTTGTAATTTTAATGTATCTTGTCTTCAGTTCCTCCATGGAATGCATGTGTTCCATTTCAAACACCACTATGGCCATAACCAGAAAGTTATACTATTACGTATTCAACCAGTTAAATGCTTCATTAAATGAAGAATCATATCAACCATAGTGTACAGCAAAAAGATTACTTTTTAGCTGAAAAGACAGGATGATATCAGATTTATAATGTCGGGTCAATGCTATATGCTTGTTTACTCTGGTTTTATTCACACAATGGAAAGATTGATTAATATTTGTTTTGATCAAGTTTAATTATATGTTTAAAAATGATATTAAAAATGAGATTTGGTTTTCTCAATATGTAATATATAGCAGTATTTTGTTTTTTTCTACTTTACTGTGTGTCACTTCTTTTGTTTTTCCCAACCATGTATTTAGTATATAGAGATTTGAGAAGTAAGAAACATACAAACCATGCCTTGTTTTCTTCTTGAATTCCTGTTCTTCCAAATCTAGTTTCTTAACTAGGCAATAATTTCATATAATTTTTTGTTATGTATATTAGATCATATCAGAATGGAAACTAGGAAACATTTCTCCCTGTGCCGGGGGTAGAATTCTACCAGTTCGGATCGGTTCTATAGAACCGGTTGTTATGATTCTGCGCAGTTTGGAGAACTGACAAAACATAGCCCTGCCCCCGCCCCTCTCTTCCCCGCCCAGTCAGTTCTTATCCCACATGCGCAACATCACGCACATGCCTGACATCACTGACTGCTTCTCCCCCACCCAATCACTCCTTAAGGTATTTCTTCCCCCCCCGACAATCAGCTGTTCCAATGATCAGCTGTGCCAGGAATCCCCTCGCTGTCTTACTGCTTTGCCCAGGAGGCTTCCCTGAGGCCCAGGAGGCAAAAAGGGGCATACAGGGGGTGGGACAGGGGGGTGCTGCGCGCCCCCCTGAGCTCCTTTTTTTGCCTTCCTCTTCCTCAGGGAAGCTTCCTGGGAACAACCCCCCCCTCCCCGAGGCTTCCCTGAGGCCCAGGAGGCAAAACAAACTGGAGGGGGGTTTGCTGCTGCAAAAAAGAAGCCATGCCCACCCATAGATGCCCATCTAGCCACACCCACCTAGCTATGCCCACAGAAGCGGTTGTTAAAACATTTGAATCCCACCCCTGCCCTGTGCTAATGAATTATCTCACTTTTTATTGTGCAGATTAGCAAATTCTCCAAATTTAGTACCATGCTTATATTTTCATAAGGTTGTTGGAATCATGAATATATATTAGTCTGTGAAAACAAGTCAGTAAGAATTCTGTCTACACTGACAGGACATATTTAAGAGTCTGATGTATTTTCTGTATACTGAAAAAAAAAATTCACTTACTATTACATTTCCAGCACAGGGAAATTTTAAACATATATTCATCTAAGTTATATAACTTGTAAGCGCGCTCGTTTGTTGTGCAAATTTCCCTGAAAACCACTGGTATAATTTCCTTTGGAATGGTTTTCCCTTGGTGGAATGTGTGCATGGGCCCCTAGTCTGACCAAAAAAGCTACAGTCTTTCTACTGGATTGATCTTCAGATGGTGCTCCAGGAAGGGTGTAGCTGTTCCTGATCTCAAAGATTAGAAAATAGTTTTATGGATTTGAGCTGCACTTCCATTTTAGTTTTCTGCCCCTGGGATCTGAGGGCTGTAAGCAAAATGTGATAGACAACATCATGAAAAGAGGTTCAATTTTTAGGGCTTTGTGTGTGTGTGTGTGTGTGTGTGTGTGTGTGTGTGTGCGCGCGCGCGCGCGTGCTTGAGTGTGTTTAGAGGGAATTATTCTACTTTGCACCTTATCTTTGGTGATATGATCTGGGAGATGCCAAACAGAGTTGCTTGTAGCTTGTGAGTTACTTGATTCTGCCTTATCTGATGCTGAAATGAAATCTGAATTAGTTCTACAGCTAGACAGTGTCAGCATTAAAGAGCAGGCTATCTGTAAGATGTCTTCAGATTATGAATCAAAAAAGTCATGTCATTGTATCCATCATCTTATTTTTCTTTACTTCTTTGTTCTTATCAGAGAACGCTTCCTTGTTCTTATCAGAGAATGGAAGTTATTAGAGAATGGAGTGACCTAGTATTGCATCCCTACTTAAGGATGTACATGCAGAGGGAGTTTTCCACAGAAATAAAAATTTACTTCAAGATAGAAGATTTTCCTATGGCAGGACTTTCAAGAACATTGTGGAACATCTCCAAAAGACAGTATGATCTTCAAACTCTAGACATACTCTAGTGAGCAACAATATCTGAATCTATGGTCTACACAATCTGAACTCACAACCTTTTTCTGGTCTTCTCTTGAATTTTGTTTCCCAAGGTGTATGCCCAGGATAAGGAAATAAAAAGTAAAAAGATGGTGGCCATGAAGGTTCAAGTCAAAACTCTTGTATATGTGTCAGAGATTAAAAAAACAACAGGCAAAGACTTGATTGTTCCATAGCAGCAGGCATCTTACCTTTCTTTTTTTTGAGCCCTCAATTTTGGTCATAAGCCATGACAGTCATAAAGTGAGTCACCACATGACCAGACCCAATTTTATGACTCTTTTTGCCACAATCATTTTGTGAACTACAGCCATTAAGCAAACACCACCATTCTTAAGTGAACTCATTGTTCATTATGGGGTGAGTTTTGTCAGAAACCAAAACTGAACACCATTTTTGGCAAAAATGATAAATGGTGATTTCATGATTGATGGATGCTACAAATAGCCATAAATGCAGGCTATTTTGGTGCAGTCATCTGACTGGGGAGGTGCACATCAGAACTTTGAATCTAGGTCATAAGTAGCTTTTTCAAGGTCCATCGTAACCTTGAACAGCCTCCAACCTGGTTCCTTTGTTCCTCATCTTTAAGCCAATTTAAACACCTTTTGGAGGCTAGCATGTAGTTCACATGTACTCTAAGCCAGGAGTGTCAAACTCGTGGCATCACGGCGGCATCATATGACGTATCGGGACTTTTCCCCCTTTCATTAAACCAGGCAGAGGAGAGGCCAGGACATAACGCATCTAGCCTGCAGGCCCGAGTTTGATACCCCTGCTATAAGCAGAGCAGAATGTCCGTTAAAGTGCTATCATTACACAAATTATAACACAGATTTCATTAGCCATTTGGTTGATAAACACTGCCTTTCAGACTTCAAAATTTTGTGGAAATTGAACCTTGACCATGGAAACAGATGTCCCAAGTCAATTATTTCTAACTTGGGATGACCCACGAATAAGAGACATTTTTTGGTTATTATTTATTAGATTCTCCTCTTACCTTCCATATCTGATCTTCAGACACTTAGGAAGGGAAGATCTATCATCACAAAACCAAGAGAGCATTTACAAATTTTCTTCCTTTTATGGTGGCCTTTTTCTTAATCTACAGATCATCTGCAACAATAGCCCTTCCACTACTTTGTCCCATCAGGACCTAATTTATTGTCCAGGATAAATATAGGCAGGGTACAAAATTGCTAGGCAAACATCTGGTACTTTCTTAGTTTAGCCAGGCAATGGGTACACCGCCTCATTGGCATTTATAGGACATAATTATTTTGTAATTTCTTTTCCTCTGTGGTCATTGGAAAAGCAGGAAACATTTTGGAATTAAGAGGAAAGAAAAACAAACAGCAGCATTAGCAGCAGTAGTAGACGCTACCATAGATATTCGTAAGCATGCAATATTCTGTATCAATTTTTCCTCAAACTGTTGCCCGGAAAACAGGTAGGACTTCCCAAAATCTTGGATTTGGATAGCATTGTGGTTTGACAATTTTGTTCAGGGATGAGGAATGTGGAAGAAAGATGTGGAAAGGGAAGCAAATCCTGGATTTCCCAGGTCTTTTTTTTTTAGGAAGATACAATGGGAAAAATTGGATAGACTACTATCCACAACATAGCTTAATGTGGGAAATAATCAGATGGATATATCAATATATCTCATTCAAGCTGTGGTCAACCTTGAAATGGCTGAAACAGCTGTGCAGTATCTTAACCAGGTCAGAACCACTCTAGCTATTGTGGTTCCTGTGGGAGGAAATGGAAATGGGGTGTGGAGACCATGTTTAAGCTAAGGAACATTTTCTGTCCCCTAAAATATATGCTAGCAGATGTCAGATGTGTGTTCTTTTTGCATATAGCAGGAGCTGAATACTGTGCTTTGGGTGGTCTCCAAGGCCTGAGTTACTATTAGATCCTGTTTTGTAATGTAGTCCTGAACTGCATCACTGGATCAAACTGTGAACAAATCTCTCATGAGCAGTCTGACCCCTCCGTAAGCTAATAATCAATGAAGCTATTTCACATTGATTCAAGATTTCCAAGCAGAACATTATAAAATGCCTCTGCTCAGTTATGAGTGAAATGCAAACTCTGGCGGGACAACAACAGCTGTTTAAGCATTGCAGAAATCCCACTTCCAAAAGGAAGTTCATATTATACATCACTTCCACAATATGGAAAACAGGAGGCAGAAAAGGTCTCAATATATTTAATTGGAAATAGTTCAGCAGCTGAAAGAAGCTGCCTGGGTTAAAGAACATTGAGTGCAGGTGGGCTGGTGAGAACTATGAGTGACTTGGTGAAGATCACAGTTGGACCAGTGGTTACTTCTGAGTGTGGTGGGAGGTGGAAACTGCAAGCAGGCCGGGTGGGGTCATAGGGAGACCAACAAGGCTGGGTGGGCACTACAGAGCATGCGTGGGCCAGTGAGGCTGCTATGGAGTGCAGACAGGCAGGGATGTGTGTGCTATGAAGTATGAAATGCCTGGGAGATCCTTGGAAGGAGGTGACAATCCATTGAGGAGACATTGAGTTTCCAAAGGAATTCCATAATCAAAAGTCTATTTAAAGTCAACAAAGCAAGCTGGTTTAGGTAAATGAGTTTTATTTTATTTTCCTGCTTGAGCAGGAGGCTGGATTAGAAGAACTCCAAGATTCCTTCCAGCTCCTATTCTATTCTATTCTGTTCTGTTCTGTTCTGTTCCGTTCCGTTCCGTTCCATTCCATTCCATTCCATTCAGAGGTGGTATTTAGCAGGTTCAGACCAGTTCTGGAGAACCGGTAGCAGAAATTTTGAGTAGTTCAGAGAACCAGTAGCAGAAATTTTGAGTAGTTCGGAGAACCGGCAAATGCCACCTCTGACTGCCCCCTCCCTGTCTATTCTCTGCCTCCCGAGTCCCAGCTAATTGGCTATGTCTTCTTTTGTTGCCCTGCACAGGAGAATGGAGCTGGAAAGCAGGTTAGTGGGGTGGGGAGGGAATGGGGATTTTGCAGTATCCTTCCCCTGGAGTGGGGTGGGAATGGAGATTTTACAGTATTCTCCCCTGCCACACCCACAAGCCTCGTCCACCAAGCCACACCATGCCCATCAAGTTCTTACTACAGAACCAGTAGTAAAAAAAATTGAATACCACCACTGATTCCACTCTAGTATTTTTCAAACAGATGGTAAAGCACTAAGCTCTGACTGAGACTGGATCCACCTGATCTAAATCTCCTCTTTATGTCCCAAGAAAGTCTCTACTTCCAGCCAGCCTAGCTGCTTACAGTAGAAATATCTGTATTGTACTGTACTGTACTGTACTCAGGAGTGGGATTCTACCAGTTCTGTCCACCTCTGTAGAACCAGTAGTTCTAAAGAGCAGCAGACAGAGAGCATACATAGAACCGGTTCTATGTCTGCTGCTATTTTGGCTCACCTGCCCGCCTGGGCTCTTACCTGACTTTTATTTCCTGCTTTTTCAACTGCAGCTGCTTTGAGCAACACAGCTGTGATTGAAAAAGCAGGAAAATAGAGCTTTTTCAACCGCTGCGCACTTGTACGCAGCACTACTCAGCTGTCTGGGCAGTTCAGAAGGTAGCAAATTGTATTTGTGCTACTTGCGCATGCAACAGAACCGGTAGTTATACTAATTGGATCCCATCCCTGACTGTATTGTACCATTGCCCTGTCAGTCTACTAAATACTATTAGTAAGCTCTGTAGCTTGCTAATATGGTAATATTTAGTAGGTTGACAGGGCAATAATTAACTAATTCATCTTTCCTGTCCCTCTTGAATGTACAGATAATTATGGCCAAATCCCACTCTTTAGGGAAAGAAGTTGATTTATCAGTATAAGTAAACAGTGAACGCAAGTTTGGTGCCCATCTGTAAAAATGATTTTACATCAATTTGGAATGGATTAAGTCCTTTCTTGGGGCCTTTCTGGATTCTTTTTTGTTGCCCTGACTAATTAGTTGATCTACTTTCCAAATATTGCCTGAGAGGCAACCAGGCAGCTGTTTTTCTCTTTACTCGAGTCCAGGGGAACGCAGGCTTTCTCCAGCATAGAATGGAAATGTATCTGAGATGTGACAATGTTCACAAGGAAGGGTGAATGTTCATTGCCACTATTTCAGTTCTCCAGAATTTACTGTTGCTGAGATTTTTAACTGCTGATGCCTTCATTATCTCAGGGCTGAAATAATGTTCAGATTATCACGCTGCCTGGGGAATTCTGGGAGTTGAAGTCCACAGTTGTCAAGGTTGAGAATCATTGATTTAGAAGACAACCAGGTTAGAAAAGGCCAAGATCAGGCATTCTGTTTCTGTTTTGTTCTTTTTTGAACAGAAGGGACCAAATAGTATTCTGTAGCAGGCAAGTACAGCTAGTGCTCAACTTACAACCATTTGTGAAGTGTCTGTTCAAAATTGCATCACCACTGGAAAAAAATTATTTGCAACTGGTCCTCACACTTATGACTATCTCAGCACGGTCGCATGATCAAAATTCAGGCATTTGACAACTGGCATGCATTGGTGATAGTTACAGCATCCCAGGGTTATGTCATCGCCATTTGTAACCTTCCCAGTCAGCTTCAGACAAGCAAAGACAATAGGAGAAGCCAGATTCTCTTAATGACCTCATGATTCTCTAAACAGCTACAGCGATTCCCAAAAATGTCACAATATCAGGAACAACTCACTTAACAACCTTGCTTAAAAACGGAAATAAAGAGGGGCACCCTCTCTCTGGAACGAATTACCCCCGGAGATGAGGACCATCCCTGATCTCATGACATTCCGCCGTGCGTTGAAAACTTATTTATTTCAGCAAGCCGGTCTGGCCTAGGGGTTTTTAAATTTTTAATCTGGTTTTAATCTTTCTTAATCCCCTTATTTTAATCTTTGTAAGAGCCAATATATTTAATTCTTTTAATTTTTAAATATCGTATATGTGTTTTATATGTGCATTTTATTCTGGCTGTTCACCACCCTGAGTCCCTTTCGGAGAGGGGGCGGTATATAAATTTAAATAAATAAATAAATAAATAATTATGTTAATCGTGGACGTAAGTTGAACATTTCCTATAAGAGAGATGATTCTTGGGTGTTACCAAGGGAACTGAGGAAGACAATTTTAAACAAAAACTAGATTCTAAACAGCCTCTATGCCAAAGCTTGGGAGGAAAGCAACTAGGAGAGTAATCTGATATATTTCAATTGGGCTTTGTATGACCTTACTGGAAGAATGTGATTCTATGTTAAGCTCTTTTTGTGTGTGTTGTTCATTGGCACCCTCTACTTTTTGCATTCTGCCTTTTTGCATAGAAGCCACAGAGGGGATCCAACCAACAGCTGTGGAAAAGGAGAAAACAGGCCCCACACCAGCTGTACAGACTGAAAGGGTGTCTGTAATCCTTAGGAGTGTGGAATGCAGTTTTTCTCAAGGGAAAAATTACCTTGGTGAGACAGTTGGAATACCATTCTGAGCTGAATCTTCTGTCAAGGATCCTTTTCAAACTTTTATCTGCAGAAACATTTCTTCAAAAGCAGGGTAACTGTTCAAACAGGTTCTGTAAACACCCTGCTGGATCATCACAGTTCACAATACACTGGGGATTAAAAACAATGCAGATCTTCATATGATGTGCCTTATTTTGATGAAAGCTCAAATGATTCACCTGCTTGAAGCTGTGCTGTGGAGCAGTGTGGTTCTTTCTTTTTTTTTTTTTTTAGAGTAAAGTGAAGTTCCGCCAACCAGAATGAATTGCCAGTTGTGGTTTTCCTGCAGCTGTACGATGTAGGCATCTGCCGGCTATCAGGAATGCTCGTCCAGGCTGCATGGCAACCCAAAATGTCTTGCTGATGCAAATCCTTCTGTCTCTTTTCCTTGACAAAGAGAACTGCATCACCGCTGTATAGCACAAAACCCTTGGTAAAGACAAATTCAAGTTGCCTTAAGCAAGTTTATTAAACATAAACATCTGGGTAGACAAGGCCCATTTTCCAGCTCTCAGACTGAATAGGGCTACTTGTAACCTGACTTGGTCCCAAGGCTGGGCTTCTGGACTGCTCCATCCATAGTAATATTCTCCCAATGCCTCTATTGGCCTTATTCCGTGTGCTTCTTCAGTACATTGTGGAAAGCTCACCTTTACCTCCTTTTCATTTACTATGTTTGGATTTTTTTGCTAATAAAATTCCAAAATACCATCTTCTATTGAAGTTACATTAAGAAGGGAAGCTTTGCCTTCTCATGCCCATGATAAGTTGGAGAAGGAAACCTAGATATTAAATTACATAAACTAGAATTAGAAAAAAATGCATTGGTATTGAGGTATGAAACCAATTACAAGTATCTCACTATGTATGTATATGCAAGTATTTACCTTTTTTTTGATGAATAAGGTAGGCTAGATGCTGTGGCACTTTCAGGCATAAAAAAATCAAGGGTGCTACCTGAATGATGTCCCTTTTATTATATATCACAAAAGGGCAGGGCTTCAAACAGTTTTCTGCCCCCCTACTTTCCACCCCCTAGTAGACACCTTGGTCCAACCACAAAAAGCACAGAGAATGCACCATTCTTAGCAGAAACATTACTTCTAAATCATAAGGCTGGAAGGGACTTTAGAGATTCAACCTCCTGGCCAAGGTAGGAGTTCTAATGTCATCCTGGATAAAGAGTTGTCCAATCTTTTCTTCTCTAGTAGTATTCTACATTACCCCTCTGCATTTAGAAGTAATGTATCTAGTTAAGGATGGTTATATGCAATGTAATTCCTATTTTATATTTTGCCCTCTAGCAAAACTACCAAAGCCAAATAATTACACTGATTCAACTATGTTTTATTTATAACACAGCCATCATACGTATATATGCTTTGGGATGTTTGTGAATAATGGATTGCTAACATATAGAAATATTTGTTTGTCCATCCAGCTCTTATGTGGCTGTCATAGACTTCTTGTCTTTTCTCTATCAAGGAAAATTCAGCATGAGGCCTAAATCGGTAATGAATTTTCCAGTGCAGCTATTTTACTTTTCATCCCTTAGATATATTTTTCCTATGAGATGAAATGCCTGGCCTTTTAGATGGGACTATAGTCAGTTAGCAGCAGATTAGTAGTAATTTTATTAACTGCAAAACCATCCGGTTTTATTTGGATGAATCTGCCTCGTTTTTCATTCACATCTGTTCAGCAGCTGCAGGCACACCATTCCCATGGGCTTGGCCTAATTTGTAGAATTACAAGGGTTGTGCCTGGCAATAGAAAAGGTCTATTAGTGCTGCTCATGTTAAAAATTGTAAACTTGATGCCTTCCACATGCTTCTGTTTTATTTTCATTAGTTTGCACATGCTGGATCCATAATTAACCTTTCAGAGTCATTTCTTAGAGTACATAATTCAGTTATTCAATAACTACTTCCAGTTGTTTTAATGCTTTTGAATGAACGATTTGAATAGTGTGAGATTGATTCTTCCAAAAACTTTGATGTCATATTTTCATTAGTTTAAATGCAAGTCTTGTTCAAGATTTTCATATTCCATGTTCAGTGGAGTATGTTCAGTGATGCATTGTAGCACCAGAGTCCATTTCTGTCTTATCCCGCTCATTAATTCTGTACACTCAACGGCTCTGAATACTGGATAGGGAGACTTTCCCTAACCTGAGCGTTGTCCAAATCTGTGGACTTTAGTTCTCAAACTCTTCAGCAATGGTATTTGTTTAATTTATCTCAGGGGTGGGATTCAAAATTTTTAACAACTGGTTCTGTGGGTGTAGCTTAGGTGATAGGCATGGCTTAGTGGTCATGTGACTGGGTGGACATGGCTTAGTGGTCATGTTATTGGCTGGGCGTGGACAACTCAATATCACTCACATTGAGGCACTCATCTCCTCGCTTGGCCTCTCATGACTGTGGGATGCTGCAACAGTCGTAAGTGTGAAAAATGGTCATAAGTCACTTTTTTCAGTGCCATTGTAACTTTGAATGGTTACTCCACACAAGCAAAGTACCAGCAAAGGAGGGGAAAAAAACTCCAGAGAAGTTCCTGAGACAGGAAGTCTAGTCCTGCCAAAAACGTAATAAGCGTTAATGGAGAGGCAGTTTCTGTAAGCAACACCAGAATGTTTCCTTCCTGCCTTCCTTACAGGATTAGGCCAGTAATTTCTTCTAACAACCAGTTCTCTGAACTGCTTAGAATGTTAACAACCAGTTCTAGCAAATAGGTGTGAATCCCACCCCTGATTTATCTGTATATCATTCAATCTGCCAGGGCTCCACTGATTTATACCCATAATTCAACAATTCAAATGTTGATGCAAAATAATCAGACATTACCAGACAACCAAAACATCCACTGTAATTATATAGAAAAATTAATAACATCAACCATAATAATAATGCAATTTAATGTATGATGGCTAATGTATAAAATTTGTAAAATTACAAAATGCTCTCAGAAAAGTCCTGTGTTTTTCTAATAATTTGACTTGTGTAAGCCTATTCCACATAGACTGTAAAAGTTCCCCAAATCCTGTTCTAATAACCTCTGTTACTGTTACTGTTGTCTTTTCAATTCTATGGGCAATCAAACACATGATCCATTGGCTGCTGTATTAGGTCATATGTTCTTTGCCTAGTGTTATTAACACGTTAACTGAAATTCTCTCTGTTGACTGTTGAACTTTCTAAGTTAATTTCCTATTTTAGCTTGCAGATTGTTGATCAGAGTAATGGAAGATTAAGTGATTATTTCAATGTTTTATGCAAATAATCATATTTGATAACTTGTAATACCTAGTCTTGATAGAATTGAGATTGTGGGAGACATCAGGTTGTTACAATGGACATGAAAGAATCCTAGTTCTGTTTCATCTGGGCAAACATTAAGTCAATTTAAAGACTATTGATTAAGGTTCTGAGACTTTTTTCTCTCCCAGAGGAATGAGAAAGACAGTGGGACAATCTCAAAGGTATTCCCCACCAGCAAGCAAATTGTATTGTTGATTTAGTTTTTTAAATATTTCTATTTTTATTTTAAAATGTGTTTATTTTTATTTTAAATATTTTTTATGTTTAACTTTAAAACATTTTTTGTGAGCAATAAGAAGAGGAAAAGGAAACTATAAACAGGGATGAATATAGACCATTGAACCAATTTTTTACTTTGGTAAAATTATTAGTTTTTATAAAGTGAGAAAATGGACACAGTATAAATTATATACTTGGCCTTTAAACAACTTATTTGAACAACTTATTTCTGCCTTTGTCATCTCTGAACTTCTTCAAAAGTTCCAAAGTAATTCAGCAAACATGAAAAAAGGAGACAGGTTTTTTTTTTTGTGGTGACTGATAACTAGTTAATGAACAGGAAAGAAACAATAGGAAATTAAAGAGATGAATTGTTATTTGTTATAAATTATCTGGATTTAGAACAAGGTGACCCAGTGTGTTGATGATACTAAACAGTCAAATAAAAAAGGATTGAAATAGCAATAGCACTTAGAGTTTTATACTGCTTCACAGTCCTCTACAAGTCTCTCTAAGCGGTTTACAAAGTCAGCATATTGACCAAACAATTTGAGTCCTCATTTTACTGATCTTGGAAGGATGGAAGGCTAAGTCAACTTTGAGTCTGGTGAGATTTGAATTGCCAAATTGCCAGATTAGAAAGCCTGCAGTACTGCTTTCTAATCACTGTGCCACCATGGCTCTAAGGAGCGTCAAAAGGGAGAGAGAAAGAGAGAACAATAAATTTCAGTATTGTTAAAAGGTATTGCTGTTCATTCAAACATATGTGTCCGATCATCTTTTAGGGGTGTTTTATGAGATGCCACTGAAATTGAATCTTGAAAGAAACAAGACAGACAAAAAGAAATGTATTTAACACCACATGTACAATAATTGAACTCAGGAATTTTGCTACCTCAAGTTGTAATGATGACTACCAGCTTGGCTAACTTTAAAAAAAAAAATGGTTGGGCTGATTCGTAGAAGTCTGGGAGATCAATGGCTATTAGCCTTGATGGCAACATGACTGCCTCTGAGGGCCATCTGCTGGGAAAGTAGGCTTCCTTCTGCAGGGACTTAGCTTCTGAGAACAGACTGCTGAACTACAATAGATCAGCCAGAGGTAGGGGTGGGATCCAACCAGTGTAACTACTGCTTTGGTGCTTTGCGTCATGCGCACATGCGTGCTTCATGCGCATGCTCGCCTAATGCACACTACGTGAGCACCCACATTACAGCATGCTGAGCAGCCCGGACAGCTGAGCAGCGCTGCGCGCAAATGTGCAGCAGTTGAAAAAGCCCCTTTTTCCTGCTTTTTCAACTGCAGCTGTGCCACGCAAAGCAGCTGCAGTAGAAAAAGCAGGAAATAAAGGACAAGTAAGAGCCTGCGCGGGCGGGCGGGCGGGCCAAACCAACAGCAGACACAGAACGGTTTCTGTGTCTGCTCTTCTGAGCTACTGGTTCTAGAGAGCCAGACAGAACTGGCAGAATCCCACCCCTGGCCAAGGGTCTGATCCAGCAGACACTTATATTCTTACATTCTTTACAGAGAATGATGGGAATGGAAAAAGCATGATAGAGGGTGAAATGTATGAGAAATCCTTGTCATTGTTTTGATTCCTTTCCAGTAATCTTCATTTTGCATATTAGAGTATGTTTCAAGATGACAACATTGAACATATTAGTATAGTATTCTCATTTTAGGACACGTAGGCCTCCCTTGGCTTCCCTCTCCACTACAACCTTAATTTTTATTTCAGGCAAAAGAATTGAAAGGCCTCCATCTGAAATACATTACTGAAGCTAGTTCACTTCTCAAATACAATGTCAATGCCAAACAATTATTATAATGACTTCAAATAAAAAACAGATGCATCCTTCCAGTCCAGAGGATATATGAAGGCAGCAGCAGCATGCAAGACCATGCAAGGAGGCAGCACAGTGGGTGCCAACTGCAAATATGCATTGGACCTGCATCAATCAACACGTAACTTGACATTAGGCAGGAAGAGAAAGATTATCAGGGCAAGAAGCAGGATAGTCTTTTCATCCAGACCTAACTCTAGAATATGAAAGAATTATGCTAAATTATCGAAGATTACTTATAGAGTACAGCAGAGTGGGTGATAAGCAGGAGGTGATGGCAATGGAGGAAGCCATGTAAAGAAACTGTGCTAGATGCAAAACATATTTTGGGCCATAGGAATGATGCTTTGACTCCGAGGTGTGACAAACTATGCTACTTCATCCTCCAATAAATAAAGTCCAGTAAATTAATAAACATGTTTGCTGATGCTAAACAAATAATTCCCTCAACACTGTTCAACATTGTTCAACTATTACAAAGTCTGCACTACTATTACTGTTAATCTTCTCATCACTCCTTATCACCCATCCCCTCCCACTTGTGACTGTATGACCGTAACTTTGTCGCTTGTATCCTTATGATTTATATGGACTGTTTCCTAGTATGATTTGATTGCTTGTTGTACCCTATGACTATCATTAAGTCTTGTACCTTATGATTCTTGACTCTTGACAAATGTATCTTTTCTTTTATGTACACTGAGAGTATTTGCACCAAGACAAATTCCTTGTGTGTCCAACCACACTTGGCCAATAAAGAATTCTATTCTATTCTATTCTATTCTATTCTTATATGTCAGCATAGAAGAGCTTGTGTTTGAACAAAGAACATTGCAGGGATCAGACTTGAACTGCTATACTTCCAAAGCAGCTCACAGTTATTGTTTCTCCTTTCTTTCCAATCCATCTTTGGAGTGTTACAAAGACATTCTGTAAAGGGGTGTGATTCTTGGATTAGAAGACCTCCAAAGTCCCTTACAGCCGTTATGGTTCTACAATTTAGATGTATCTGTTTAAGAATCAGCAGAATCACTTTTGGAAAACAGAGCAGAATGGTAACGCATTTGCGGTTAAAAGAAATATTTCAAAAATAAATGGCATCAGAGTAGAGGTTTGCTGAGAAAGATTTTTTTTGAAAAAAAATATCCTGTATTCCTATGGAAAAGTCAATCATTCAGAATGGTGCCAATAGTGCCATTTTAAAGTCCTTTTGCTCTAAGGTCATCAGAGTCAGAGGGGAGCTGCTTTTAAGGGTTGGGAGAAATTTTCAGAAGCCATGCTTTATCCAACTGGTCTCCTCCTATCCCCCACCAGCAACGCATCCCCTGTTTTCATCATGCTGATAGAAATGATATTGCGTTGCAAACTGAACCCTCTTGGGTGTGCCCATAACACCACATCTCATCTAGAAAAGGATCAAGATTTGCATTCTGATATTGCTGTCATTGTTCCCCAACCCCTGCAGATGCTGTTGCTCCCCAAGAAGGTGGGGTTTTTTGGGGGAGGGGGCTTTTTTCAGCTTGCCAAATCTGCAATTGCTTTCAGACTATTGGAATTAATTTCTAGTCGTTTCAGAGGAAAATGCACCAGCTCAGAGAGGCACAAATCGTTCTTCAGTGGCCTATTTTCACTAAGTGTTTGATCAAAACTGGTAAACTCATCTAGCTCAAAGACCTCTTTTCAGGTACATTCAATATAACAACTTAGAGCCATCTAAAATTCTTATTTATTTAATGATTTAATTAAGCTGCCATCTATTTTTATAACAGAAAAGGGGATTTGTATCTGCAGTGCATATAACTGGCAAATAAGCTCATTTACTATAATTGATTATAATATCCGCTTCCAAATCATTAACTGAACTGAACAATAGAACATGAATCTTGGCATTGTCTACTTATATTTCTTTCTTTATTGATACTTGTGGGATTCAATAAGCAGTTTAAGATTTCATAATTGTCTTTGATTAGTATGATGGCTTTTTCATTTTTCTGTGCAAAGCTGCATTGTTTTCTTTCTTATGATCTTGAATCTTTCTTTGTGCAAATAAACTGACTTGGATAAAATTACCAATACCAGAAATGATTGAAAGTAATACACAGCATTACAAAGTATATGAAAAGATGTTACTAAGAAAACTGTGTTGGGATGCCCTTTTCTTTCTTTCAAATTTCCAAACTGCCATTTGCTATTTTTCAATTTGTATTTTAAAAAAAATATATTTTTATCCATGTATATATATCCCTGGCTAATTTCATCTGCTGAATTGCTATTTTTCTATAGATTATTTTAAAAAACAAAACAAAAGGCAAGGCAGCCTCTTAGAATATGATGTAATGTTTGTTTAACCAAATTAATATATGGGGAAAATGAATGTGATGTACTGAGAACAAGCCCAAACTATCACAAGAAGTATGGAAATTTTTTGACTCGTTTTGTTTTAGATAGCAGTGAGAAAAAAAATAGCACAAGTGTTAGGAACTTCAAAAATTTGGGAGTGTATGAGAATGTGTATATATATCTAAGACTTTTTTTTTGATCCCTGCTGTTTTATTTATTAAACAAATTTATATGGACTTCCAACTTACAAACATTGACTCAGGGCTGCTTACAAAATTAAAAGTTCAACTTAGAATAACTTGTAGATTCCCCAACCCATTTAATTGACTCTGTATCAATATTGTTATGGCTGTTGTAGTTCTTCCATTCCAATTTTTAATCCACTCCAATTTATAATGTGAAAGACGAGTGAACACAATCCATAGCTTTGAATATCATTAGAATGCAAATATCTTCTCTTCTCTTCTCTTCTCTTCTCTTCTCTTCTCTTCTCTTCTCTTCTCTTCTCTTCTCTTCTCTTCTCTTCTCTTCTCTTCTCTTCTCTTCTCTTCTCTTCTCCCCTCTCCCCTCCCCTCTCCTCTCTTTCTTTTGTCTTGATTCCTGGCAAGTCCCTGAAATTTTCTTTGCAATATATTTGTAGTAACAGATAATCAGAGTTGGAAGGGACCTTGTAAGTCATCTAGTCCAACTCCCGCCCAAGCAGGAGACCCTACACCATTTCTGACAAATGGTAGTCCAATCTCTTCTTGAAAGTATCAAGTGATGGCGCTCCCACAACTTCCGAGGGCAAGCTGTTCCATTGGTTGATTGTTCTCACTGTCAGAAGTTTCTCCTCATTTCCAGGTTAAATCTCTCCTTGTTCAGTTTCCATCCAATATTCCTTGTCTGGCCTACAGGTGCTTTAGAAAATAGCTTGACCCCTTCCTCCCTGTGGCAGCTCCTCAAATATTGGAAGACCACTATCATGTCTCTCCTGGTCCTTCTCTTCACTAGACTAGCCAAGCCCAGTTCCTGCAACCATTCATTGTATGTTTTAGCCTCCAGTCCCCTAATCATCCTGGTTGCTCTTCTCTATACCTTCTCCAGAGTCTCAACATCTTTTTTTGTAGTTTGTCATTGCCTTCTTCTTCCTAGGACTAAGAAAGAACAACTGGCCAAAGTCACGCAGCTGATTTGTACCCCATACAGGATTAGAATTCATTGTGGTGATTCACAAAGAAAGAACAATGTTCTCATAAATGTCTTAGAAATATGAGATGAAATTATTTTATGTCAACACTGATGTATCTACTCAGAACAACACATTCATTCTGGTGCTACTTAGGCTGTTGACAATTTAAACTAAAACATGGAATAAGAAAGCCTTCAGCTACAAATCCCAATGCACACAGGATAACATGCAGAATATGAGACTTTATATGCTCAGTGTAAACATAATTTTCTTGCGAATTAAAAGCAGCATTTAGATGTTGGAAGTCATAGAAGGGCTTATTACTTAGGCAAAAAGCAGCCAGGAAAAAACATTAAAGGCCTCTGGGATTCTGAAGTGGGGATAGATAGATAAGTCAGTTTAGTTTATGCTCAGCCAAGTACGGAAATAATGTATTTTAAATTTGGTTTTCACCCATTTTATTTCTGGATCTGGGAGAAATTAGGCTAGAAATTACTGACAGTATTCTGAAAGATTGCAATCAAATTTCCAGATATTAATGGGCAGCCCTTGCTGATAACTATGTAAAATGTTTCAGCAGGAAGTCATTAAACAACGTAAGATTTTCATAGCACTTGTTTCTAAAGTCTTTAAATTTCCAAAGATCGACCCCCAATATGTATTATATAAGCATTTGTGTCCACATTCAATTATACACGCAAAGTGTCATGTATCAAAAATGTTGTTAATATTTGCATCAATTCAAAGTAAATGTGCAATGTTCATTTAGAAATATATTATTTGAAACAGAGCTTAAGTTCAGATGTTCTGAAATCCCCAGTCCAGAGCCAGTCTATATTAAAAAAAAGTAGCATTTAATTTTCAGCACATTAACAGACCCATTCCAAATACTACGTTAAGCTTGGCAACAACAACAACAAATAATTAAAAGGGGACAACTAATATTTGACAAAACAATCACAGCAAGTTATACAGCATTATTTCCTCTGTGTAGGGAAATATATGCACAAGTCAATTTGTTTAGAAATAAGATACAAGTTGGTTTTGAAGACTAAGCCAAAATTCAGACTGTGTCTATCTTCTGCCAAATATATTTCAAGGCTGCACATAGGGTCTAAACTGACTTACATCAATGAAGTGTATGTGGGCGCTGATGTTTGACATATCAATGCTTGCCTATGTCTGGAGAGAGTTGGCATCTGCCTTACTGCTCCATTCTTGGTTGATGAACTATAACTAATCGACACCATGACCACTCTTCTTTGGTGGCCTCAAAGCAATCAGAAATATGATCCTTGGGTGGAGAATTTCTCTGCCTCTCTGGGTTTATGCCTCCACATTTTCATTGTTTTTGCAAAGTTTAGGGATTTAATTTTATGTAATACTCAATGGCATGGTGTAAGTTCTATGGAAAATAAACATAATTAGACCCAATGTTATTTCTTCACTACAGCCCACCCTTGGATAAATTTAAACATCACTGTAAGCAATTATAAATGTTGGAATCCACTGTGTGGGGGAAGAAGGGGGTGAACCCAGCCTAGTAAAAAATTTGTTCCGAGTGAATGTTTCTTAATGATCTTTTGGAAACTGCCCTTTGGGTTGAAAGCAAACTGGTTTTTTTTCTAAAAAAATCTCAGTTTGCATGACAGGATTGATTGAGTCTGATTTTTGTTATTACATGCAGCAGTTTTGCTGTCGTTGGATACCATTTATTTCAGAACAAAATAAATCCAATTATACTTCCCTTCATAAGGGCAGACTCATCAGAAAAAGATCCTGAACAAGCAGTGGGACATGATTTACTGTAACTACCTGTACATTTAATTGAAAGAAAAGTATGCTTTTTCTTTCCTTTGGGCAAAATATGTTAAAAGCATCATGTTATTTGCCTCTTTCCTCACAAAGCATTCTATTTATACAATGTATTTGTATCTCCACATTTTTTCCTTGGGTGTGCAAATCTGTGCATTTTGTTCTCTCCACTCCATTTCCCTTTTCGCTAAGTATATTAGAGGAAGAGGTAGCAACGGGCCCAAAGTTACTTACTAAACTTCATAATGAAGCCTTGAACCAAGATCTGAAATTCTTACCACTGCAGAATCAAATAATTGGAATAAACCTCAAAGTGTGTAACTATTTGACCAAGTTGATGTTGAAGTAAAGGAGCTGAAAACAGAACACATGTAGCCTTCATGTATACTTTTGTGAGGACTCAAAAATGCCCCAGACAACACCTTAGCTGGGCTAAGACAACAGACTTGGATTAATTGTTTTTGGTTAGTATGGGGCTCTAGGGGTTATACAAATCTGTGCAACTATTCCATAAACCCTAACCTAACCCTATCTGTTGATGAGTATGCTGTATGCTAATGCGTAACAATATGTCATAAAAAAAGCTTTGAGTTAAAAGGGATCTACTCTGGTGGCAATTTGGAGTTTAGACAGTATGGTAAGCTTACAACCTCAGTGAAAGAGGTCATGGTATATTAAAAGTGGCAATACATATCTAATGAGTATAAGTGCTAAATATGTTATTTGAATATAGTCAAGTATTTTTTTCATATAGCCAGATAATTCAAACATATTCCTCCTGCAGTCTTACAACGCATGTAAATTGTCATGGGCCATATTTACATATCATGCTACTCTATGACATGGTTAGATAGTTGCTAATTCAATGTGCCATCCTTTTGGCTAAAGAGTAGAATAACATGATGCGATGTGAATGATACAAATCAGTACTCAGACCTAGTTTCATTAAAATATCCAAATAGTCCTTGTACATAACCCCCATGTGGCTGAATTCACACTTCATATTAGAACATAATTTGGTGTAATGTGTTATAGCAATAGCAATAGCACTTATTCTTATATACTGTTTTAGAGTGCTTTACAGCCCTCTCTAAATGATTTACAGAGTTAGCATATTGCCCCCAACAATTTGGTTTTTCATTTTACCTACCTTGGAAGGATGGAAGGCTGTCAACCTTGAGCCTGGTGAGATTTGAACTGCCTGCAGAAGTAGCTTGCAGTACTGCACACTAACCACTGCACCACTGTGGCTCATCCATATATATGAATATATACCAACCTTATCAAATGTGTGATCTAGAAGTCATAAAGGAAAAAGGCAACACAACAAAATTGGAAAAAGGACTGAGGCACAGAAAGTACTCTGCAAAAGACATATTAAATCATAAGCCACCTAACACATCTTGATTAAATATTTCGAAGAGGAAACAACAACAATTATATAATGGTAAAATTATTACAAAACACCACTAATATTTTTCTGTTGGCTTAAATTGAAAAATTCCAGCAGAGTACAAACTGCATCCAAGAACTAATTCAGATGACAAAGCTACAATAACTGAATGAATATATACTGGACTGATCAGCACATAATATCTCATTTAGTTTTGGCTTTGCATGATATTCCAATCCATCCATTAGAGTTTAACTTAACTTAACTTGGGTCACTCTGTTTTGACAACAAACCAGGCTCAACAATGTCCCAATTAAAGTGGATCCACACTCTATGGAATTCACAAACAGGATGTCTGCTTGAAGAAACTCAATTTTGGACATGAAAACAGCAACAAAGTATTGCCTATTTAGATCATGGAAATTGTCAAATGCAAGCAAGTCTTTTTTATATTGAGTTCTACAGTCATGATTATAGGAAATCCTTGACTTACAACCACAATTAAGCCCAAAATTTCTGTTGCTAAGCAAGACAGATGTTAAGTGAGTTTTGCCTCATTTTATGATCTTGCTTGCCACTGCTGTTAAATGAATCACTGCAATTGTTAGGTTAGTAACATGCTGTTTAATGAATCTGGCCTCCCTGTTGATTTTGCTTGTCTGAAGTTCACAAAAGGTGATCACATGATCCCAGGACACTGCAACTGTCATAAATATGAGTCAGTTGCCAAGTGTCTGAATGTGGATCATGTGACTATGGGATGCTGCAATGGTTGTAAATGTGAAAAATGGTCATAAGTCACTTTTTTCAATGCTGTTGTAACTTTGAATGGTGACTAAATGAATTGTTGCAAGTCAAAGACTATCTGTACTCTTAACAGTAAAGCAAATTTTTCTTTACTATTTTTGACATACGCATACAGTTGGTGGAGAATTATACTGTGAGTGTGATACACCTCTTCAAATGTATGTAGCTATCAAGAGCCCAGAATGCTATTTCCCATACGGGTCACCTTCTGACCCAAACCTTACTGATAAATGAGCTAGCAAAGAGTTAAGAATTAGTCTTTCAGAAAAGGGTTTGTGATACCTGATTAGTTTATTTTTCCAGCTGAGGATTTTCTCCTCCTGTGACGCCAACTTGGCGGGGCAGGGCTCCATTGGCAGAAAGTTCATTTACAGTGGCATGCTAGCAGCTGTGCACTCAGCTCTATTTTGCTTATGTTGTGATTGATGACTTCAATGAGGGATGTGAAGATTGACTTAACAGCTTTAGTTAAAAACACATGGAATTGTCTCTCCATTCTTTCCTTTATCAGAGAACCCCATCTTGCTGTCATGCCTTCAGGAGAAACAATCATGTTTCATTTATTCTACCTAGGCAAGGCTCTGTTTCTTCTTTAGCTTTTCTGATCAAGGAGCTATCTTAAGCACCCCTTTCATGTTAAATGGGAGAAAAGACTTACGGATGGGAAAAAAACACAGTATTAAGCATCTCCCTTGTGGGAAATAGCAGCTAATTAATTACAGGTCAGGCATCAGCAAAGCTGGACCACATACAACCGGAAACAATTAGATGGTAGAGAAAGAGAAACTCTGAACTTACAGCTTCAGTTAGCTTCTGTCAGTACATCTTTATTAGACCAAAGTGGAGGGCTGGAACTGAATAATATTTCAAATGATAAGTCAGAACTTATATAAACCATAACAAGAGAGCAACACTCAAAACAATAGACCAGGGATTGTCAAGCATGGCAACTTTAAGACTTGTGGATTTCAACTCCCAGAATTCCCCAGCCAGCAACACTCTATTAATTAAAAGGCAAGAATATCTGATTCTGCCTGAAGCATGACAGAAGAGAGTGCAGGGAGCTCAATCCAAACAGTCAATCTATGAATGACATTTTCCTGTTTTAAGTACTCATCCCTGAGTAACTGATTCTGCTGTTAGCTATTGAGGTTGAAACCAGCCCTCAAGCAAGTTCAGCATAAAAGAAGCCTGAGGGAGGAAATATATCCCTTTGACACTTCAGCTTTCATCAACAATCATCAACTTTGGCTCTCACCAAAGAAAAATCCATCTCCATTATTGGGTCTATTTAGTCTGCTAATAAATCAAACAGCAAAGGAGGGACTATGTCAACATGACTTTTTTGGTAAGAACCATTTTATTATATTTACTCTGCTATATGAGTATAGCAGCCCACTGAGAGATTTTACCTGTTCTGGGCATTCTGGCTCCACATACAGAAAAATATATTAAAATGTTAAATTATCTTAAGAGTTTCCAATTTTAAAAGCATACAGCCAAGAGACCGACGTGGCATTGGTCTCAGGGTTGCTTCCATACCACGGGAGAAGAATGGCTGCTGTTGAAAGATCAAGGGAAATGCTGAAGCTTGGAAGTTTAGCTATGCTTGACCCGTACATAGGACCTTATTTTCTTTGATATATCTGTATCCTCCTTTGATGATAGGAGGTCAAGAGGTGTCAAGAGATATAGATTGGAGAGAACAATATGATGAAATGCTCAGATCACTGCTGGCAAGATGGCTGATGATGGGAGAATAGCCCAGTTAAATCCAATCAGTTGATTTATTCTATCCACTTTTTGGTTCTGTCAATTATCAAATATACATACAATCAGAATAAGAAAGAAAAATTGCTTTATTTTTCATGTATTGAAACCCTAGCTATTCACAATATTATTGATTTATAAAATTTATTTATTATAAATATTTATAATATTTATTTGCAGTGCATATGGAACCATTCTTTACAATAAAAATAACCTTTTACAATAATTACTGTAAAACCAATATTATCAATGAATAAAAGTTTAGTTTAGTTTATTGTCATTGCACCTCGTACAATGAAATTAAATGCCATCCTCAGTGTACATTATAACTTTAAAAATAAAACACAAATACACATCCTTCCATTCTATACAATTGAATGGAAAACCCCTGATATTGCATTAATATTGCACTATACAGTAGAATTCAATATAGTTGCTACTCTGGGATAGAAGCTGTTTTTCAGCCTATTTTTCTTTGTTTTTATTATCCTGTACCATCTGCCAGATGGTAATAGTTCAAAAAAAGGGTGCCCAGGATGAGATGGATCTTTAAGAATGTTTTGAACTTTCTTAAGGCAGCAGGAGTTATAAAGCTCTTCCAAAGAGGGGAGAGGGTAACCAATAATCCTCTGGACAACGATGTTAACCCTTTATAGTGCTGTCCATTCTGCCACTGTGCAATTGGCAAACCATACACAGGTGCAGTAAGTTAAAATACTCTCTTTGGTGCAGCGGTAAAAGGCCACCAGCAGTTTTACATTCATTTGTTGTTTTTTGAGATCTCAAGTAGTATAATTTCTGCTGCGCCCTTTTGACCAGTGCTGCAATGTGAGCACCCCAGGTCAGGTCCTCTTTTATAATTACATCCAGAAACTTAAAACTGGCCACTTGTTCCACTCAGTCTCCATTGATAAGCAAGGGCTGGATGTCTGATCTATTCCTTCTATAAAAGCAATGAGCAGAAAATACTTTTAGCATAAACCAAAGGCATGGATGAGTAAACAGATCTATCTTCAGCAATTGGTAATATTGTAAAGCAAAAGATGTCAGATACATCTTAAAAGGTAGGGAATTTCATATCATGAACATGACGACAAGGAAGAATCTGGCTCAGGTAACTTGGGCTGTTGTGCCTATCAGAAGTCTATAAACTTATTTAGAATATCTAAAATTCCATGCTAATATATCCCAGTAGAGCAAAGTTTTCAGCTCTTCAGGAATAAGTAATAATGAATGACTTTACAATATACTTCAAAGGAGTACTTCAAATACAGTGGCAGTGGTTCCCCTCCAAATCATTTATAAAACTACAATTGTTGAAGACTCCAAGTAACCCCTTGAAATATTTTTTCAGTCTTCTGAGGATTTGTGTGCATACATAGAAAACATTTCCATGGAGGCTACTATCAAAATTGTAGAATGATCTCAACAGATCCATTGAAGTCCGTTCATATCAGTCCACTGCAAAATTTGTCCATGCCTTCTTTTTTGTGTCCTGTTCTTTAACATATTCTAATCTAATTGCAGGATCTCTCTTCTTATCTGAAAATATCTAAGATTATTTGGCATCTTGGGAATGATACTGATTAGAACCTCTTGGAAAATCCAAGAAAACAGTGGGCACTTCCATATTTCCATCCTTTGGAGCTGAGCCAATTTATTTGCAGCTCAGCTGCTGTGCAAGAGTCAGTGCTCTGAAGACATTTTGCATCTGGAAATATTGGTGCTTCTTGGAGCTTGGATGATCACTTCTCTGCTTGTGGGAACCCTTGTCTCATCCCTCATCCCAACCCTTAAGCTTCTACAGGCAGAAATGGTAAGTTATTTTCATCTTCTTTAGTACTTGCTAATGTTTCTACCATAATATTTACTGAAACACTCAGACAAGCTTGACCATACTCAGACAAGCTTGACTGATGTCAACATAAATGGACATTACACATGGTAACAAAATATCTGTTTGAGAAGCCAGGCCTTAACTAGCAAAAATGCATTTAGCAGCATGGAATAGAAGGTCAATACTTTCCATAATCTTCTAGAGTAGTAAGGTGATGCATAGTATCATAGGAAACTTGCTTTTGAAATGAAATCCCTTTCAAATCAAGGATCAACTTTCTGGTTACTAGGTGTATATTGGCAATTTTAGATCCAAATTTGAATTTAACTGATCTTTCATCCCTTCAGTGCTCTCTGGCACCATCTGAGTTCCAGAGAGACTTGTCCCAAATCATGACATAGTACTCCTTGTAAACTATTTGATGGAGGAAGAAAGTTTTTATACAATGAGGAGCCAGACAGTCTGGTGAGGTTGGGAAGGGAGAATAAGCCTTGATGAGTAAACTCTGAAAAGTAAAAGGAAGAATGTCAGGTTGTTAGGAAAGTAGAAAATAGAAAAAGAGCCAGCATGATTTCAACCAGTGCCAAGGCACAGAAACACACAAACCTCATGCTTGTGTTGAGATTGTCTGGAACTTTTATATTTCATCTGGCTTCAAAAGGAACTTGTGCTAAATGGGGCCTTTAATTTATCCTAGATATGATTATTTTGAGCTAGCAAAGGCAGGAACAGGTTCTTATGGTTATCCATCAAGCAGATGGAAAATAAAAAGGCACTCTACTACTTGAGATTTATTTATTTATTATTATTTATTATTCATATTTCTATACCGCTCCCTCTCCCAAAAAGGGACTCGGGGCGGTGTACAGCCTAATAAAACACATAGAATAAATACAATTTAAATAGAATTTAAAACTAGATTAAATACATATATCTGGCTGCATCCCGTCCAACTACAATTAAACATTTAAAAATCCGGGATTGATGAAAAATTTAAAATATAGAATTAAAAATTAAAACCAAAATTAAGTTTAAAACCCCAAAAACCCTTACTGGGCCAGGCCGGCCTGTTTGAAAAATAGGGTCTTAACTGCGCGCCGGAAGGTCAGGATGTCCATCATGGCTCGTATCTCCGGGGGGAGATCATTCCACAGGGAGGGGGCTCCCACAGAGAAAGCCCGCACCCTTGGGGCCGCCAGCCGCCAGCGATCAGGCGGCGGTACCCCAAGTAGGGCAACCCTGTGGGAGCGTACTGGGCGGTGGGAGGTTGTTGGTGGCAGCAGGCGGTCCCGTAAGTACCCAGGTCCCGAGCCATGGAGCACTTTAAATACCATCAGTACCACCTTGAATCGAATCCGGAAGGCCACAGGAAGCCAGTGCAGCCTGCGGAGAAGTGGTGTTACGTGTTAAGTTAAGTTAAGTGCCGAGGGGCACCCACGATCACCCGCGTGGCTGCATTCTGAACCAGCTGCAACCTCCGGAGACTCTTCAAGGGGAGCCCCATGTAGAGAGCATTGCAATAGTCCAAGCGGGAGATAACGAGGGCGGAAGTGACTGTGCGAAGTGCGCCCAGATCCAGAAAGGGCCACAACTGGTGAATCAGACGAATCTGATAAAAAGCCCCCCTGGCGACGGCTGCAATATGAACCATTTACTTATGGTTCTGTATGTAAACACCACCAAATTGACTATTAGTTCTTAAAACAGTGGTTGCTGGTAAAGGAAAAGTCAGAAGAAGCATGGTTTGATTTCTTAGGAAACCTTTTCATAAGAAGACTTTTTGCTCCCTAGGTTGCAGGATATAAGATGCTGGAAGTTTGCAAGGCTACCTCAAAGCTGCAATTCCCTTGCTATAGGAAAAGGAAAACAAAGTTGTATTGCTAGATCATGTTTCAGAATACTTGGAAGCTTATTTCTGAATAGCTGTGTTGCCTCTAGATTTATTTGAAGCAATTGAGGTAGTTAGAGCAACCATTAGAGCAGACCAAAAGCCTAATACATTTTTAACATAGCCCTCTTTCTGGAACAAAACCCTTTCTGGAACATAACCCTCTTTCTGGAGATTATGAATTTAAAGGTCTATGGAGATTCTCAGTCATCTAGATCATAGTTGTCTCAAAGGTTGCTTTTTCAAACTCTCCTTGTTTTTCCCTGAAGTTGTTTTGCTTCAGATCCTAAAACCTTCATCAATTCTGATCGGTTGATGAGAAGGATTAGTTCTGACTGTTTTATCCATATTCCAGATAGATATTCTGAATAGAGAGGACCATTGCTTTGAAAGAGGCCATTTATGTTTAAACCGAGCAATGCTTTCTCAATAGGGGAGAGGGGAGAATAAGATAGCACCTATCTTCAATGCAGTCCTTTCAGCACTTCCAAGAAGATTCCATCCCCATTTGCACTCTGATTCAGGTGACACTGATGCCACAGATAAACCTCCAAGAAGCCTCAATAGGCAAATTCTAAAAACACATATGTTCATTTGGGATTGGCATTACTGATCATTTTCTGAAAATTTTCTGCTAGCTTTGATATTTCAAAAGCAGAGGTGCCCAAAGTCAATGACTCGGTCTGTTCTCATTCTGGAAATTGCAGAGATACTCTCCAAATACACTTAACACTATTTAAAAAGAGAAAAGAAAGAGGAAAAAAATGAAATATTATCTCATTGTATGAGTACTAGACAGCCCTGATCCATTGGCTCATCTACTCAGAGATATTTTCTTATCTAAACAGAGAAACAGAATGACAATATGTGGGCAAAAAGTGACTTTTGACTTCCTGCCAGCTTCCCCAAGTTTCCTTGGGGAGAGCTGGCAATGACCTTCCTTCCTTCCCACCCTCCCTCCCTCCCCACTCCTTCAAATTCCTACCAGCTTCCCCATTTACTTTGCTTGTGAAAAGTTTCAAGTACAAAGTCAATAGGGAAGCCAGCAGGAAGTTGCAAGTCCAAGACCAGCAGACAAATAAATGGCTGTTGTCAGGTGGGGAAGGGAGACAGGGTGTGCTCAGGAATTTATATGAGAGATGCCACATGGATCAAGAAAGCAGTGTGGGTAATGTGGGGAGATAAGGTAAGTGCTGCTTGGGTCAGGTAGGGCATGCAGGTCAAAAGCTAGTCTAATGCTCAAAAAGAGAATAGTAATATTCAGTTTGGTGTTGTCCCAAAGGTGCTTTTGCAAAAGGCAACTAGACTTTCTTGTTTTTCTTTGAAGAGGTTTCGCTTCTCAGCCAAGAAGTGAAACGTCTTCAAAGAAAAACAAGAACGTCCAGTTGCCTCTTGAAAAAGCACTTTTGGGACAACTATGCCCTGGATGATTGAGAATCTCTATAGACAGTTTGATGTTGTGTTTAAGGCTCTGGACTAGCAACCAGGAGACAGCGAGTTCTAGTCTCATCTTCAGCATAAATCCAGCTGGGTAACCTTGGGCCAGTCAGTCTCTAGGAAGGAGGCAAAGGCAAACCATTTCTAAAATCGGGCCAAGAAAACTGTAGGGACTTGTGTGGGCAGTTACCACAAGGTGTATATGCACACACATACACAACACACACACACACACAAATTTCAGGAACATGTCCATGACTATATATCTGGCTTTTTTGCCATGGAAATTGATCATCTACTCTGATAACTCTGGTCAATACTATGGTTCAGGTGTCGGCTTTAAAAGGGGCACTAAGAAAATCATGAGTTATTCTTTTTTCACTCTAAACAAAAATGGAATTTCCATGTTCACTTTATTTACTAAAGGAAGCAGTCTAGGCTAGCATGCTGGTTACTAGGAATATACGTTTTTCAGGGAGTATTTTGAACAGAAAAATCTTATGCTTTAATGTTCGGTTAATGACATTTTTGTTCTTAAGTAAGCATGCAGCTGCAAACAGATTGCTTTGTTTTCTGTAAAAACAAAAACAAACAAACAAATAACAACAACCACCAAAAGTCAGGCTCATTAAAAGGCTCTATTTGAAATAAAGGGTATTTAAAACCCTAAGTAGCTAAGACTGGAAGCAAACATAATGTTCATGACCAAAGGAGCGGCAGAAATTTTACAACAGTCTTCTGTGAAGCCTGTATGACATGCTTTCATTGGTGTTTCCAGGAACACCCAATGCAGAGATTCATACATTGCTATTTCTGCAACTGAAATATTACAAAACATTAATTTTTTAATATGATATTTTTAAAATGCCTGAAGGAGTGATGCTTGTCTGTCTTTCATTTGTAGAATGCCTATCCTACTGGATCTCCTGGCGTCAATGGATGTGTGTACAGCACACCATATATGCTGTTAGTTTCATAATAACCTTTTGAACTAGTGCTGTTCAAAGATCATCTCATATTTCCATGGCTGAACAGGGTAGAGACTTGTTAATAATGATAATTATTTTGGAATGAAGAGTTACAATGCTTCATGCTAACAAATTAAATACTTAAAAGTCTCGAAGTGTTATATAAAGTGCTTCTTGTGGTTTTAAAATGAGATTCATTCAACAAAATATTGTTTCATGTATGCTGTCACTTTGTGGAATGTTAAAGAAGATTATCAAATGTATTATGCCAGAAGCATAAAATAATGGAGGAGATGAGCACATTTTATATAGAGGCTTGTCCCTCATTAGCACATTTTTATTTAATACTGCTAAGTTTGTTGATATGGTTTTTGGAAGTATAATATGGTTTATTGTAGTGCTTTAAGTTATATATCAAGTTTAATCTGTGCTTACACAAAGAGCTACAGATCAGCCCAAATGATGGTGTAGCAAAATTATTATTTTATAACAGAAAAAAAGTCCATGTTGGATTTACAATCATGAACTGATTTGTTCTCAGTCTAGGAGTTGGTTATCTTTTCATTCTATTAAAAGGTTATCGATATTACTGTGCTGTGTTTAAAAAAATGAACAGCCTTCTTATGTGTGGTTCAATATATAGACAGACAGATAGATATAGTCTCCCTTTTTCTTTTTTTGTTTTGTTTTACATGCTTTTTTAAAAACTATTTTTTTATATTGAAGAAAGCAAACAAATAAAATATCCTCAAAAGCAATATTGGTATATAGGTTTGATAGTGTTAGCACAAATCAAGTACCAAATTTAAAAGATTTTGTACTTAAAAAGAGAATATGATACATTATTTCATTATCTTCTTTGTTTCTTGATGCAATCCAGTGTACATATAAATTGTTTTGTATGCTTATTTACAGGCAACTCTTTGTATTCCTGAAAAGGGGCCAACTCTTTCTGAAATTTCAACCTCTTTCCAGTGCAGAAACGTTTTCTTTAGAGCAGGGGTATCAAAGTCATGTCATCACAGTGGCATCACACGAAGTATCGGGACTTTTCCCCCCTTCACTAAATCGGGGGTGGGTGTGGCCAGAATGTGATGCATCCAGCTGGGAGTTTGACAGCTCTGCTTTAGAGTTTAAATGTTTCACTGACTGACAGGTAAGATTAATTAAGACTACCACATGGTACCTCAGATGCAAAAATCAGGATAACTTCTGAATGGCAACAAGAGAGATTCAGAATATACTGTGTTGCTCTCTAGTGAACATCTGGCACTACCATCAAGATATGGTAGCTCTAGCTTCAGTAAATGGCAATTAATCTGATTTGGGAAAAATAAAGTGCTTTATACTCAAGACAACTAAAGTTACAAAAAGTCATTCCAAGTTGGTATATAGCTCTAGGAAAAATATAGCCGTTGTGAACATTTAGATTAGGGAATAATAAATTAAATCTTTTCTCTTTTTGCTATAATATTAATTCAGTCATTCAATGTCCCTATTTAACAATTAAAATGTAAATAACCAATCGGTCATACCATGCCTACTTGCTTCATTTTAAAGCTATAATTTTTCCCAGCTCAGCCATCTAAAATGGCTTCTCTTATAAATGCCAGAGTTTGACTCTGAGGCTCATTGTAAAAATTGTTGTTGTAAAAATGGGCACAGCCTAACGAACAGTGGCTTTTAAAAATCACCTATCCCTAGGACATGGGCTTCAATTTTGAATAATCCCTGATTTCAGATACATAGTCTGGTGTTTTTGCTTTAGAGAAAGTCTACTTTGTCATTCCTTCACTTAATTTAATCTTATTTTCTTTGTTATAATTGTTTTTCATTCTGCTTCTTTTGAAATCCCTCATTAACATGGTTCAACATTTTTATATGCAAGTTATTTAAACTGATTGATCATTTATGTGGTATCACATGTGGGATTTTTTATATTAACTAAAAGTTCCCAGCAAAAATCCCACTCAGAAAAACTGTAAAATTTTAATGAACTTTAATCAACACGAGTCAGCAAGTCTTCATGAGCTAATGTTCCTGTTCTAATGACAGTACTTCATTTGTTCTATGTCCTATTAAGTATGATTAATGTGTATAATATTAATGTTCAAATAAAATAACTGTCTCTCTTACCCTCAATATTTCAGAGAATGATTGAAATTACAAAGAGCTGTTCTCAATATATATTGGTTGTATATGTTTATATATTCCTTTAACTATTGTGTCTTCTCCTTAAAATCTTGAGAATTTCAACAAGACCAGGAATGTCTTTGTACAAACCAAATATCTTTCTTTATTTTCCTTAAAACTTTGAATAATTGAATTGATAGGTCTATTGTCCAAAATATAACAATGAGTGAATAGATACTGAAAATAAAAGAAAACGATCTGTTATATACCATACAAGTACACATGGTTACCAGCTTAGTTACATTTTAATTTCCAGTGGTACTTTGTCCTTAATGCCCCTCTCCTCTTTTCTAGCTTAACTACACCTTTATTTTTATGTGAGTTAATTATAAGTGAGCACAGACAGTACTTGGATGTGGTAGCATAATTGTTAACCTTTTCATCAAAGGAGGCTGATTTGATATAATTTGATAATTTGATAATGATTTGATGATCAGCAGGATTCAATGATGTCAAGAGGCATTGAACAAACATGCCTACAATGATGAGAAAGTGACTACGTCAAAGAAAAAATGTTGACCTAAAATCCTAATTTGAGTTCTCACCTCATTTCTCATAATTCTCTCTTAACATTTGGAAATGATACATTTCTCCTATGTATGAACCAATTAGCTGTGATGCAAAGATTAACATCTTTAACAATTCTGTCCATATTATGTACAGTTTTAAGCATATTAATCACTGGTGGGATTCAATTTTTTTTTACTACTGGTTCTGTGGGTGTGGCTTGGTGGACGTGGCAGGGGAAGGATACTGTAAAATCTCCAGTCAGAGGGAGTATTTGCTGGTTCTCCAAACTACTCAAAATTTCTGCTACCGGTTCTTTAGAACTGGTCAGAACCTGCTGAATACCACCTCTGATACTAATGCTTATAATAATGCTCTTATGTAATAACCCTGGAAATAACTTAGTGTCTTATTGGTTGATAACATTGCCAGCAGGTCCAGGTCCTGTTATCTAGAGAATCAGAATAATTTGTTTTTGCTTCTTATCAATCACATTGCAGATGCCATCATACAATATGCTTAGCCAATTTACAAAAAACAATTGAAAAGGTATAAATTAAACAATAATTCAATGCATATGAGAATATTTAGACTGAGCCTGTTTTTTTCTATACTAAAAACCAAAAAGTTATTTTGTTCAGAAAACATTTTTTCAATAAACTGCCATATAGTATCATACAATCAGTATTCAGTCAGACAATTAAATATTTGAAAGATTTCATACATCAATATGTATTGTGAAAATGTTTTGTATTTGTATTCAGCAGGTTCTGACCAGTTCTGGAGAACCAGTAGCAAAAATTTTGAGTAGTTTGGAGAACCGCCAAATACCACCTCTGACTGGAGATTTTACAGTATCCTTTCCCTGCCATGCCCACCAAGCCACACCCACAGAACCAGTAGTAAAAAAAATTGAATCCCATTACTGACTTGATGGCTCTTGTCCATATACAAGTGAAACTCAAAAAATTAGAATATCGTGCAAAAGTTCATTCATTTCAGTAATGCAACTTAAAAGGTGAACCTAATATATGAGATAGACTCATTATATGCAAAGCAAGATAGTTCAAGCTGTGATCTCTGGAAGGCCCGAGACAGAGGTTGTTCCTCTGTCTTGGTCCTGTTAGATCTCTCAGCGGCTTTTGATACTGTCAACCACAGTATCTTATTGCGGCAGTTGGGGGTTGGGAGTGGGAGGCACCGTACTGCAGTGGTTCTCCTCCTTCCTCTCCAACCATTTGCAATTTGTGTTGACAGAGGGGCAGAGGTCAACCCCGAGGCCCTTGTTCTGTGCTCTTGCTCCTCTGTTCAACATTTATGTGAAGCCGCTGGGTGAGATCATCCGTGGCTTTGGGGTAGAGTTCCATCAGTACGCTGATGATACTCAGCTGTACATCTCTACCCCGGGCCTACCCCAACAAAGCCGTCGAAGTGATGACCCGGTGCCTGGAAGCCGTGCGGAGCTAGATGGATCTTAACAGGCTTCGTCTCAACCTGACCAAAACCGAGTGGCTGTGGTTTCCTGTGCCCAGATACAGCCAGCTTATTCCATCGCTGGCTGTGGGGGGAGAAACCTTGCCCCCCACGGAAAGGGCTCGCAATCTGGGTGTCCTCCTGGATGTACGGCTGTCATTAGAAGATCACATCATGGTCGTCGCCAGGGGGGCTTTTTGTCAGATCCATCGGATCTACCAGTTGCAGCCCTTTCTGGATCGGGGCGCACTTCGCACAGTCACTTCCTCCCTCGTCATCTCTCACCTAGATTACTGCAATGCTCTCTACATGGAGCTCCCCTTGAAGAGCGTCTGGAGGCTGCAATTGGTCCAGAATGCGGCCGTGTGGGTGATCTTGGGAACTTCTCAGAGATCCCATGTTACACCGCTCCTGCGCGAGCTGCACTGGCTCCCTGTGGCTTTCCAGGTGTGATTCAAGGTGGTAGTGATCATCTTCAAAGCGCTCCATGGCTTGGGACCTGGGTACCTATGGGACTGCCTGCTGCCACCAACGGCCTCCCGCCGCGCTCCCATAGGGTCAGACTCTTTGGGGTGCCGTCAGCTGGACGATGCCGGCTGGTGGCCCCGAGGGTACGGGCCTTCTCTGCGGGGGCTCCCTCCCTCTGGAACAACTTATCCCCGGAGATACAGGCCATCACCGACCTTCTAACCTTCCGGTGCGCAGTCATAACCCACTTTTTCCAACAGGCCGGCCTGGCCTAGTAATAATTGTGGGGTTTTAAATTTGTATTAATCTTTATTTGTTTTTATGTGTTTTATTTGTTTTATAAAATTTTATCTTTTGGCCACTAATTTAATTATTTTAAATTGCTTTTAACTTTTATAACTTTTATAACTTGTATGGTTTTTATCTGGCTGTGCACCGCCCCGAGTCCCGTTTTTGGGAGAGAGAGTGGTATAAAAATCCGAATAATAAATAAAATAAATGTGTCATAATTGAGAGGATTATGGCTTACAGCTCATGAAAACCCCAAATCCACAATCTCAGAAAATTAGAATATTACATGTAATCAATAAAACAAGGATTGTACATAGAACAATATCGGACCTCTGAAAAGTATAAGCATGCATATGTACTCAGTACGTGGTTTGGGCCCCTTTTGCAGCAATTACTGCCTCAATGCAGCGTGGCATGGAAGCTATCAGCCTGTGGCACTGCTGAGGTGTTATGGAAGACCAGGATGCTTCAATAGCGGCCTTCAGCTCTTCTCCATTGTTCAGTCTCATGTCTCTCATCTTTCTCTTGGCAATGCCCCATAGATTCTCTATGGGGTTCAGGTCAGGTGAGTTTGCTGGCCAATCAAGCACAGTAATCCCACGGTCATTGAACCAGGATTTGATGCTTTTGGCAGTGTGGGCAGGTGCCAATCCTGCTGGAAAATGAAGTCAGCATCCCCATAAAGCTCGTCTACGAAGGAAGCATGAAGTGTTCCAAAATCTCCTGGTAGACGTCTGCATTGACCCTGGACTTAATGAAGCACAGTGGACCAACACCAGCAGATGACATGGCTCCCCAAATCAACACAGACTGTAGAAACTTCACACTGGACTTCAAGCATCTTGCAGTGTGTCCTTCTCCGTTCTTCCCCCAGACTCTGGGTCCTTGGTTTCCAAATGAGATGCAAAAGTTGCTCTCATCAGAAAGGAGGACTTTGGACCACTGAGCAACAGACCAGGTCTGTTTTTCTTTAGCCCAGGTAAGACGCTTCTGACGTTTGTTGTTCAGGAGTGGCTTGACAAGAGAAATATGACATTTGAAGCCCATGTCCAGGATCCGTCTGTGTGTGGTGGCTCTTGATGCACTAACTCCAGCCTCAATCCACTCCTTGTGAATGGATCAACCAACACTTTTGAATGGCCTTTTCCTGACAATCCTCTCCAGGTTGTGGTCATCCCTGCTGCTTGTGTACCTTTTTCTTCCACACTTTTCCCTTCCACATAACTTTCTATTAATATGCTTTGATACAGCACTTTGGGAACATCCAACTTCTTTTGCAATTACTTTTTGAGGCTTTCCCTCCTTATGGAGGGTGTCAATGATGGTTTTCTGCACAACTGTCAGGTCAGCAGTCTTTCCCATGATTGTGATTCCTAGTGAACCAGACTGAGAGACCATTTAAAGGCTCAGGAACCCTTTGCAGGTGTTATAGCTTAATTAGCTGATTAGTGTGGGGCACTTTGAGCCTAGCATATTGAACCTTTTCACAATATTCTAATTTTCTGAGATTGTGGATTTGGGGTTTTCATGAGCTGTAAGCCATAATCATCTCAATTATGACACATCACAGCTTGAACCATCTTGCTTTGCATGTAATGAGTCTATCTCATATATTAGGTTCACCTTTTAAGTTGCATTACTGAAATAAATGAACTTTTGCACGATATTCTAATTTTTTGAGTTTCACCTGTAGCAATAAACAGAGAGCAAAATTCTGATTATTTTGTAAAAGCCAGGAACATTTTAAAGGATGCAGTAAAAGTAAGTGCCTTTTTATTTTCCAAGATTTTAATGAACCCTAGATAGATAGTCAGAGTGCTGTGAAAATGAAGAATAATTACAATCTGAGATAGTCCTCAATTAAATACTTTCACCATTATAAAGCAGGCACTAGTGAAATACCATTATTAAAAAATCTCTTCTATTGATAAGCCGTCCTATTAAAGTCACTATAGCAAAAGAGTATTTAAGAAACAATCCCATATTATGCATCCTGTGCAAAATTGATAATAATCATATATTATCCAGAGTATAATTTATATACAATGTTACTGCATTGCTTTCTTTTCTCCAGATAGGGAAAATTGTTTCTTTTTGTTACTTGAACAGTTGGTGTTTGTAGGCTTTTCTTTGTTTGGGGGAAAAATTGGATGAATTTTGGTGTACAGTTTGGAAGCTCTTTTGAAGTCACAGCTCCCAAGTTGAGGAATAGGTGACAGCACATTCATTTCATGTACCAGCTGTGAGTAACATGGTAATTTATATCCTGGTCCCCCAGCATGTGGCTTATTGCAGTGTAGTTCTTTTATACACACACTTGGGTTTTTCAAATCAAAGATCTGAATATACATAATTGCTTCCTTCTATTTACTATATCTTTCAAATTAACAAGATTATTTCATTATGTGCATCTGAGGTCATTTCTGCAGTATGTCACAAACATGCCCTTCCAAATCAGTGTCAACATTGTGGCTTCTACCATGCAATTAAAGCCTCAGCCATTTTTTAAATATGATGCACCCTAAAGGGTGAGGGTCAAGTGTGAAGGATTAGAACCATTGGTAAAATTGCAGTTCAAAAGATTTATTTAGGCCTATACATAGCAATCTAGTCAACTAAAGTTCAATATCAAATTGACGCCAGTTAAGGATTGAAGAGTAGTTGGATTTGGACCATTTATGGAAATGCAATGATTCTAAGCTGATGGTGCACTTAACTCTCCCAGCTCTGCCTCCTCTTCTCCTATACCTCTATATTGACTGTTGAAAAATCCACATGGATGTCCCTGCTCTAGCAAAATCTTTTTCTACTATATTTCTATGCTATTGCTTTCATCACTTTCCTCACCCAGGAATCTCCCCCATGAAAATTTGTAGAAAGTAATGAAACTTGCATGTCTTGAAACAGAGAAAATCTAAGCCCTAAAACTTTGAAAAGCTCTAAAAATTCAAAAGGAGGGAAAATGTAATTGAAACAATTGTTAAATTTCTGGTCAGTTAGGAAAATTAATCAGTGGAATGACTTGCCTCCAGAAGTTGTGGATGCTCTGGAGGTTTTTAAGAAGAGATTGGACAACCATTTCTCTGAAAAGTTATAGGGTTTCCTGTTTGAACAGGGGATTGGACTAGAAGACCTCCAGTGTCCCTTCCAATTCTGTTATTCTGTTAGAAATGAGGCTACAGAACTCTGCCATAAGCAAGGATAATAAGAACAGTATCACATTGTCCCTGTTGTGAGAGGTGCCGCCCTTGTATTTAGGGCAGAGTACACATTTTACATGCAGAAAATCTCACATTCATTCCCCAGCCCCTGCCATAAGAAGTGCTTACTCTTGCAGGGCCAAGAGACAATTTGACCCTCTTGGATAGTTCCTGGTAGGATTGGGTAGATAAAATTGGATCATAAAGTTTGTTCAGTGTAAACGTGGATGCTTTTCTGCAGGTCTGCCTAAGCACATTGTAGCTTGTTTTGAATAGATCAGTTCCACTCCTCCAAAAATGAAATCCATGGGTGGACAGCTAACTGGATCCTAACCATTAGCAATTCAATATCCCCTTCCCTAGTCAAGAAGAATGTGGAGAAATTAACTTGAATGTCTTTCATCACAATGCTCAGAAACAAAAAGCCAGTTCCAACATGTAGACTGATTGCTTTTAATC
The DNA here is from genome assembly GCA_023653725.1 of Bungarus multicinctus. NCBI lineage: Eukaryota > Metazoa > Chordata > Lepidosauria > Squamata > Elapidae > Bungarus > Bungarus multicinctus. The sequence goes on from CM042838.1 coordinate 82,558,878, forward strand.
TCCCTATAATCTCACTCAACTATCTTTGGGATTCCACAGAAACAGGTCAAAAGTGAACCAGGCTGACATACCTGCAGTCTTCGCACAATAATAATAGTTTTGATAAAGCTACCCTTGCCTGTAGGTGCTTGTGTTCTGCATAAAATAAAATACATTTCCTTAGACGTAGAAAATATTTGGTTATGGAGAAGTTGCACTTATAAAGTAGCTTTAATCAAAGTTAGACCCCTGTTTTATCTGCAAAGTTTTCTTGGCAACATTTTCAGAAGTGATTTGCCATTGCTTTCTTCCTAGGACTGAGAGTGACTAGTCCAATCTCATCCTGGTGGTTTTGTGCCTACGTCAGGACTAGAACTCACACCCTTCCAGTTTCTAGTATAGTGTGTTATCCACTATATCAAACTGGCTGTCTTTCAGAACGTATGGGGAGGTGATTATTACTATTGCCTTGTTGAGCCTTAAACTGAACTTTCTTCTGGATGATTAAAACTTATGATGGAGAGGTGAAAAATGTGAGCAACTGCCATAAGTGGTTTGGGTGTAGATGTTGGTACCAAACTCTTACTGTGTTTCTGTTGCTTTTAGTTGAGCTCAGTTCTGTTTTAGAGTTTTATGGTTTTAGTGCATGGTTTACAAGCCATCTGAGCAAACATATGTGTACTCTGGGTGGCTAAGGTGTGAATGGACTTACTGAAATTGAAATGCAAATATAACACAAGTCATCCCCAACTAGAGAACTTGTGCTATCAGCATTAGCACATGTACTTTTCCTTAATGCAGTGAAATATCCTCCGCCTTGTTGTAAGTGGTGATGACAAAATTATTAGGCAGGTAATTACCTTTGTACTTGATTTGATTTTAGAATACCAGTACAGGTAATCCTGGACTTAAGACCACAATTGAGCCCAAAATTTATGTTGTTAAGTGAGACATTTGTTTAGTGAGTCCCCCCCCCCACATTATTGACTTTTCTTGCCACAGTTGTTAAGTGAATCACTGCAGTTATTAAATTAAATTAGAATAGAATAGAATTCTTTATTGGCCAAGTATGGTTGGACACACAAGAAATTTGTCTTGGTGCAAATGCTCTTGGTGTACATAAAAGTAAAGATACATTCGTCAAGAGTCAAGAATCATTAGATACAACACCTAATAATAGTCATAGGGTACAATAAGCAATCAAATCATACTAGGAAACAGTCAATGTAAGTAAGAATTATATAAGTAAGAACCATTAGTAATATGGTTCTTAAGTGAATCTGGCTTCCCATTGACTTTGCTTCTCAGATGCTCACAAAAGGGGATCATATGACCCTGGCACCCTGCAGCCATCTTAAATAAGAACCAGTTGCTAAGCATCTGAATTTTGATCACATGACCATGGGGATGCTGCAATGGTCTTAAATGTGATAAAGTGTCATAAGTCACTATTTTCAGCGCCGTTGTAACTTTGAACAGTCATTAAGTAAACTGTTGTAAGTCAAGGACTACCTGTACCAAATTTACAGATCTATGTGCTCTGCAGTTTTCACAATTAAATCTTGAAGCTTACTAATTCCTTACTAACCAACGTCAGCATTAGCAGCTAATACGAGCATTGATTTTTGAATGCCTTTAGGACTATTTGCAAACAGGAGAAAGAGAGAGAGAAAGAGGCTTCATTTTTGATAATTCACCAAAAATTATTTAGCTGTATGCATTATGTCAATGCACAAGAAATTAAAAAAAAATCAGACCTTCATTTCTAGTGGGACCATCCAGTTATTATTCCAATTTATTCTCCAAACTATATATAGGTACATAATTCTTGGTCTCTTACTTCACAGTATTTGTTGCACACACTCCAGCTGCTACTGCATTTAATCAAGAAATTGTGCATGTCCTATTTACAGATAGTATTTTATGGTAGGTGCAGTTCTTTTTGTTTAGTAGGTAACCTGAGAACAAGTATTAAATCAACTTGGAGCTCTGCAGCCACATTTATTAAGCTTTATTATATTCTCTGAGTTATGTTTTTTCCTCACCGCAAATGCTTTCAGGATGAAAAAATGCTAAATATGGGATGAGGTTAGGATTACCAGGTATTTGAACAGGCAAAGAAACACATAGGCAATTAGTAAGTATGAACAAAGGGGTGAGGGAAGGACACACTCACTTTCTTGGCCTCTGTGACAAAAACCATAGAAAAATACTGCAAAGTACTTCAATGTACATATATATTGACAATTTTATTGGAGCATCAGACAGACTAGATTTTCAGCTGCAATATTTTTCCAACAAATCTGTATTTTCAAGAACATAGACTAGTGATAATATAGAATTGACAACCTGCTTTTCAAATTTCACCACAGAAATGTATAGTGAATCATGTGTGATCTACAGTAGACTACAGAGATCATTCATTTGAAGGACTGGAATGGATTAAAGCTGATTGCTGGAATCGGGAAAAAAATAAGGTAAATCTAAGTTTTCAATCTGCCAATGGATGAGGGAAAGAAAGGAGGAGTCAATTTGGAAGATCACAATATATAAAAGTTTAAATGATTACTGCTGTGAAACAATCCAGAATAAAAGTAAACAGGGAATTCACAAAGCTGGACAAAGGAGATGAGGACACAGAGTAAAACGTGTCCTTTTTTCCTGAATATCTGGTAACCCCTGATGAGGTTGTATTTTGATGAATGCCTTTCTAGGTTTCCTAGATGGCTTATTATATATATAGCATTACTGTGCTTTTTTTCAGATGCAAACATTGCATGGAGAACCACTTTTCCAACCACAAGTAGAGCTCTGTTTGCTTTTAAGATTAACATTCTTACAGACCTCACTCAGCAAAAGGCTTGTTACTAAAAGGATGAGGCGTGACTAAGAATAAGCAAAGAAGAACTGTTAAAGATGTACAATTTTTGTACATGCTTTCAAAATGAGTCAACAGAATGCTTCAGACTTGGCACAAATGAGCTTTTCTTTGCTATTTCTTAAAGCAACCTTAAAAGTCATCTTAACCTGGAATTACCATTGATCTGCAATAGGAGTGATAAGTGGGTACAGGGTGGCGGGCTAGAGGATAGAATGAAGATGAGTGGTAAATGCCTACCATCCCTGGGCATATCAGCTGGTCTTTTTCAATAATTCTCTAATCCACAGGGAAAGGAGAAAGAACAGCCATTGATAGCAATAGCACTTATATTCTGCTCCATATTGTGTTACAGCACTTTCTGAGCTGTTTACAGTATCAGCATATTACCCTCAACAAACTGGGTCCTCATTTTACTGGCCTCAGTCAGGATAAAACTCATGGCTGTATGCCTGCCTGCAATACTGCAGTTCGACCACTGTCCCACCAGAGCTCCTTCTGATAGGTATTTGATGATAAAGGCAGCTATTCGTCAAGGTGTGGTGATGGTATTTGTAAACACATTATTTGACTAGAAAACATTTATCTTTGGAAAGAGTAATGTGTTAAAAAAAGCACTTTCCACATTGGCTGGGACTGATGGTTACCTAGTAGGAGAAGGCTGTTTGAGAAGATCTGTCATTATGCAGAGGAGTTTTACTTCTGGAACAGGCTTAGTCTGAGGTGGGTAATATACCACTGCCACGTTTCCAACTCCAGGCTGCCTTTATGGCTGCCTGGAGCATTAAACTTTGATAGTACACTAACTGGATTCTTGTTTAAAATAATTAACTCTCTGACTCTTCACAGCTTTAGATTAAATCCTTTTGTTGAGACATAATTATAGTGTTGATAACAAAAGAAGGCATGAGGAATTTTTATGCCATAACCTGACTTGTCATCACTTCAAATGCCTCAGGTGAACTTTACTGATCAGGAATCATGTGCTGACAAGAAAGGCTAACATGATTTTATTTTTTGTCCCCTGTTGCCAGAATAAGTTATGTGCAATGGACGATTTTAAAATGATATATTGGACAATGATACAAGATACATTGGCATGATATATACTGTAAATTGCTATCAGTGATTATTATTTAATACCACTGATAGCGCTAGAAAATCTCTTGTTCAGAATTATTTCTCTTTTTTCTTCTACCTTTTTATTTGATAAGTAAAAGTATTTTAGGTAAGGACATGTTTCTTTTATTTCAGATTTCTGTCCTTTGCTGATTCTTGCTTGTGTTCAGAAACAGAACCATTGCTTCTAAATGTTTACTTTAGAAAAAAAGATAAAATGTTAAGATAATTAACACATTTTCCCAATAACATCACATTATTTTTCGAAAAGCAAATAATGAGGAAACTAATAAATTCTGCAACCCATTTTAGTAAAAAATTGTGTGTGTGAAAGAGAGAGTGGGGGGGAGGGAGGAAGGGAGAGAAGAAAAAACCCTTTGCTGGATGTTTCCATGCCACATACCTAACAGTTTCAAAATAGATTTACTTGGTATATTCAGTGTTTGGCCACAGCAGGTAGCACCTCCTAAGCCCTAGTGGATCTTGGCTGATCCTGAAGACTGAATAAAATTGTATCTGTGTATATTTGACTGTCTCATCAACCAGGGAGCTGCCAACCTGTAAATAGATAGGGAAATTGAGAAGGAAAAACCAAGGCAGGAACAGACAAACCATTGACTTGTTCCTGTCAAGAAGATTACCTGGACATATCCACACAGTTCCCAGCTGGACTTAAAGAGTTTTCATCTTGTTGGCATTTGCCTCCTAAAGATGAGGATTTTTAAAATCTGTACGTATATAAATGCTATCAATCTAGATTATGTTGTTTTGTGATTACAAATAGATTTTGAATTATCAACCATTTAGCCTGTTATCATTCTATTGACTTTTAAAGGGTTTTTAAATGAATTAAAAATATGTTCAGATTAGTTGATACCAGATACAACTGGTTTTTTTTAGACCTGTAAAGCCTTTATGTATTTGTTAATTTATTTTTTCATTGAAATATTAAAGGATACAATAGAAAATTGTAGGTACCTTTCTGCTAATTTTATTTAGTATACAGACATATTTTCTTTCACCCAAATTCCTTCTAAAAATATAGCTTCTGATTTAGTAAAAAAGTAAATTATACTTCCAGTTGTCAGGGAATCATATTTTTAATGGAATGGTGGGATCAAAATATCAAGGGGATATAGATAAGCATAGATTAAGCAGTTTTACAACTTTGTCATCCAATTCGATGTTTTCTGTATAATGGTTCTAGGACTAGCATATTCATTTCTCCTCCATATTTCAATCCACCAAGTGTTATAAAAGAAGAAACAGTGGCACCTATTTGGTATACACTGCTTTACTACAATAGTTGGCAAGTTCATGGAATCATTATCCAAGTGGGAAGAGACAAAGTCTGTCTACATTACTTTTTACCTCTCAACTCGACAGACCATCAACCTACCAGGTTTTTATTATTCAAGACAAATTTCCTGAACCATATTCAAAGAGGGTCATGATTTTAATTGGAAAAACGCTGTATTTGCAAACAGGGACACTGTCTTTCTTTCACTGACTGTGCTGGTGTCTTTTAATAGAATACCGCAGATACTATCTTGTATCAAGTTTATATACTAGTGGAAAAGACAGCTTCAGTCCTGCTTTCTACCGGATATGAAACAGATGCTTGGGGCCAAATTATCGAAAAGATCAACCACTGCTTGTCAGGCTTGGGTTTATCATAAATTTTATCCAAACAGAAACAAAAATTTAACATACTGCTTGCAAGTTCACCACTGGAAGAGAAAAAAAGTACACAAACTTTTTCGATGGTTTGAAAAATTAGGTTCTTGATTTAATGCACTGAGTCAAAAAGGAGGCCATATTTGGAACAACAGAGGCTCAAATGATTGAGATGGTTGTTATTACTTTATTTATTAGCATTTGTAGAAGAAGTGCTATTATCTGTCTCTATGAAATACGTGATATGCCATCTTTTGCAAACATTCATTCATTCATTCCCTCTACAGAATATCACTATCAAACTTCCTTGAATGTATTTTGCATTCAATTTTATCCTCCATCATTTATTTATTATGTCAACTGACAACTTTCTTCCAGTTTGGCTCACAAATAACTTTTGGATAAAGAGGCACAGAAAGGGAAAAAAAACCCCTTCTTTCTATATATTTTCACTGTGATTGATTTAGTTTTTGATTTTATAAAAGTTCTAGCTCCTCCTTCTAAACCAAAGGAGAAAAAACTCACAAGCAACTTTCTTTGGGTGCAATTACTTCTAATTATGTAAGATTCAGATAAGATTATATCCTATTTCAGTTGGCAGATAAATTTTAAAAAAATATTCTTTGGGCCTATACAGAAAACAGTTCTAACATTTATAGATATTTCTGCAGCTAACATACATACTAAAACCTATTTTTCCCCTATATGTTTATTAAATGGAAAGAAACCCTCTGCATTATGTAATTATATTTATAGATTTAGGTTGGAATTGGGTCATTGCAGAAGATAAGTGATTACAATTAAAATAGCTCCATATGACCTCATTCAGTAGCAGCAAATATGCCAAGATGCATGTCTCCCTTGCCCCCAAAGTGATACTTAAATGACATGCCTTCAGGCACTTAACAAACACTCTCTTGTTTCATTTTATTCTTACTATCCAGTCATCTTAGCTTCTCATTGTAAAACTTAGTTTGGGACTCCCTCAATAAAGAGTCACAGTTTCAGTTGTACCACTGCAGCCACTGTTTTTTAAAAACCATACTCTGAATCCATTGCAATTATTCTGAAACTCTCTTAGATTTTCTCCTTTTGGTGCCCATAGCTAGGCAAGGAACTCAAGGTGCTGTCTGAGGAATGTATAATATAGTGGAATTTTCCTTGATTTGGAAATTACACTGCTATTGACATTCTGTAGGATTACATCTACGTATGTAATTGCACTGCTGACAATTTAGCAGTGCATTCAGCTTGTAATCAGCCACATTATTTTTCAGAATCTCCACCCTGTATCTTCTTCTTGGAAGCTGCCTAGCGTTATCACCCAGGATCTTCTTTAAATTTATTTTTATGCCCTGCCTGCTTTAAGCCTGATGGTAAAATGTAGTCTCCCTGGTATTCATCTGTGGTTCATGATAACATCACTCTAGGTTAACAGACAGGCTGTCTGTAGTGCAGAGACCAAATAAGTTTTATTTCCCATGGGATCAGTGCAGGTTGCAACATTTTAAAATCTGAGAAAGCATCATCAACAGGATAGTATTTCAAAATAATACAGTCCATAGAACCTAAATCATGATGTTTATTCTTTTTAAGTAATGTTCCAAAAGCTTATTTCTTTTCATTCTCTCTTTTTTCCAAGAATTTTTTCATAAATATAACACATCTCTTTTGTAAATCTAAACTAAGAAAGTTGTTCAAGTTACTCTTGGTTGAAATCCATACATTCAAAAGCAAGTCACTCTTTTGATTTATTATTTTGTGTATTCCTTATACGGATTAAAAATCAACTAGTATAATCTGCAAGTCCTGTGTAACACCTTTGTCAACTGCATTTTTTAGCTTGTCACTTTTTAAATCCATATCCAAAGCAGTCCAATTCTCATTTATACCTTTTTCTATCGCCTCTTTTAAGCTCATTTTTTAACACAGAAGAGTATCTTAAGAGAAAGTTCTGAGTACATTATTGCAAAATAGCCTTCAATTCCAAAGTTAAAATACTTTGTTCCATATTAGAGTATAATAGAATGACAGAGCTGGAAGGGATTTAGAGGTCTTCTAGACTAGTCTTCTCATCTTCTTCTTAGGCAGGAAACCCTATACCATTTCAGACAAATGGCTGTCCAATCTTTTCTTAAAAACTTCCAGTGTTGGAGCATTCACATTTTCTGGAGGCAAGTTGTTCCACTGATTAATTATTCTAACTGTCAATAAATTTCACCTTAGTTCTAGGTTGGTTCTCTCCTTGATTAGTTTCCATCCATTTCTTCTTGTCCTGCCTCCAGGTGCTTTAGAGAATAGGCTGATTCCCTTTTCATTATGGCAACCCTTTAGATATTGGAACACTGCTATCATGACACCCCTAGTCTTTCTTTTAATTGAACTAGATATACTCAATTCCAGCAACCATTCTTTATATGTTTTAACCTCCAGCACCTAACAATCTTTGTTGTTTTTCTCTGCATTATTTCTAGAGCCTCAAACCCCTTTTACATAGTGGTGACCACATTGTGGCAACAACTGTATTAGTGGGTATTCTGTGATCATAATCTTTAGCTTGTTCTCATTGCCTCTAATAACCAACCTTGAAGGTCTCCTCATGTCATGCTTTTCTCTAATCCATAACATTTTCCCAATGAAAATTTTGAAGTCCCACAGGTGCCAACTACAGGGAGGCATCTTGATATAGTGCTCACAGGTACTGCAATCCTATATTTTGCCTGTAAAGGCTTTATCAGCTATGTTCTAATCTGCTTAAAAGAAAAGGATAAGAACCACCAATTTACATGGCAAAATTTAATTCAAGGGAGTAAAAAAAAAAAGTAGCCAGAAGAATCATGACACCTGTAAAAAAGGGACTTTGAGCACATGGTCATGGCTGCCATCTTGAACATTTTTTTGTTCATTTAATCCAAACAGATTCTAGCAAAATTCAAATTCCAAACTGAAAATTTAAGCAACAGCAAAATCCATGCCATGTTATAACAGTTATTTCAGATTAATTTGTGTGAATGAAGTTAATGGGCACATTCATCTCTGTAAAACATATATGGTTGTAAAAATGCACAAACTATTTCAGAGAAACTGGGACATTTGAGGTAAATATCCAGAACTTTATAATTTTCTGGGTGAGATTAAACAACTTGAATATGTAGACTTTGTCTACATTTATACTAACTAGGGTATAGAAAGAAAGAAACATTAAAAAAGAAATTTTAATTAAACATTTTTCTTCCTCCTGTTCATTTATTTGACATGATACTTGACTAACCAGTATTGAAGCTTTTCAACAAGTTTCAGTCTTACATAATTAACTTAATTAGCATCAAGTGGATTTCAGTGCAGTCATCAGAGAAAATATATAAAACATATAATTATTCAATGCTTAGGAAAACATATTAATCATCATTATTATTACAGGCAATAATCATAAGGATCTCAGAATTTGCCTGAAACAACAAAATTAATCAGAATTCTGTTTCCGAGTTATCTGTACTAAATTATGCAACTGAAAATTGTCTGATACCAGTATTGGATGAAAAATTCTGTTTCAAAAAGCAAACTAGTTCATAATTAATGGTTACTTCAGTAATAAAATTAGTAAGTTTCATAATTACAATGTTTTTAATATTAAAGTAATATATTTTGCTCTTATATCCACATAGAGTATCCAGATATTTATTTGTATGAGATGGTATAAGATGGGAGGAGAAATATTAAAATAAAAAACAAAATAAATTCAAATTTAATAGAATTATTGAAGATGGCTTAATTCAGTTTTACATAGAAAACTCATCACTTTTTGCATTTCATGATAATTCTATCTTAGTATTCCTATTAATCCAGTTTTTGGATTGGTTCTTATTCATTAGGAAAATCTTTATAAATGACAGTGAGGCAAGACTATATGATAACAATAGTATTAATTGAAGCCAATTATTTTCCATTACTAGATTACCATCCTTACATAAATAGAAGTAATCATTACGGACACTCTGATCCTGAACCGCTTGTTATAGATAACAATGTAGAGTACACCTAACTATGTCCAGTTTTTGGAGAAAATACACATTTTAAGAACTACATTATGATGTTTAGTATTATACTATTCATGTTATCTTGAATTTCTGTTATGGATTGCACCAGTAGAGGCTAAACCAATTTCATTGCGTACATGATGACAATAAAGGCTATTATTATTATTATTATTATTATTATTATTATTATTATTATTATTATCATCATCATCATAATCTTTATGCAGCACAGCCTCATGCACTTAATTCCTATACCTTAAAAATATTTGAAAGAAAACCTTTGGATATGTTTTTTGTATTCTTTTGATTTTACACCATTCCTGGATGCTGTTCGATATGATGGATTCTGGTCAGCATAAATCTCTGAGTAGATATTAGATGTATTCTTGCAAATGAGTATGATGATCTGAGACAGCACTACACCCTGGGGCAGGATGAAGTCCATAGACCATTTTATTGCCCATTCTTGGCTATCATCATAATAAAATTTGGAAAACAACCTTGCAAATATTAAGTAAGAGGAGTTTGGTTTAAGAAACAGAAATCTGAGTCTGGATTCTCATTTGCAGCTTGCATAGATTAACAAAAGAAATCACCTTTTTTTGGTCCTTTCTACATTCGGAATTCTTCGCATCAGAAAGGTCTTGTGGCAAGTGTCAGCATAGACTCCTGGACTAAATAGAAATGAAAACAGCCCCAAAAGAGCTTTTACTCTGTATTTTATTGTATTGGAAATTTTATTCATACTAACAGCAATAGCTATAATAGACTTATATACCACTTTACACTGCTTTGAAGCCCTCTCCAAGTGGTTTACAAAGTCAGCATATTGCCTCCAACAATCTGGGTCCTCATTTTATCAACCTCAGAGGGATGGAAAGCTGAGTCAATCTTAAGCCAGTGAGAGTCGAACTGCCAAACTGCAGTCGGCAGAAGTAGCCTGCAGAACTGCATTCTAACCACTGCACCACCACGTTTAATATATATCTATATATCTATAGTATATCTATGTTTTCATTTTGACATATCATTAGTTCATTTCCATTGAACAGGACCAAATTATAAATAAACTACCAAATTGAAAATCTGACTGATTTGTAGTTCAACAAACATAATAATTTTTGGACAAAAAAACCTGACATAACTACATATTTTTTTCTTCCAGGGATTAAAATTCCTGCATTTGAGCGCATACATAAATCTTCCTGTCTGTATTTAAGGAATTAATATTAATGAGTAAACTTGAAGGCACCTTTGAAAGGATACTTATTGAAGCCTAATCCTGACCATGTTATATTCATATTAAATTCACCACTAAATTTAAAGGCCATTTTGTCATTCTGTCTGAAAGGGGGAAAAAATCTATTCTCATCCAAATATCCATCAATTTCATATACTTCCTATGAATTTTTTTTTTGCTTTTCTACTTTGAGTTCATTAATTCTCTTCCTTATAGAACTTTAGATTATGATTTCATTTATTTTATTTGACATATTCTAATTTAGTATATTTATAATATACTAAGTATCTATTGTGCCAACTGGTCTAAGGCCATAATGGGGATGTGGCATTTTGGAAGTGGCTAATGGATTAGATAACACCACACCTTCTCCCCGTGCACACTTTTCTCCTTTCTTCTTCCTGGCCAACTTTGCTTTAATCAAATATTAAATTTAAATCTTAAATTTAAGATCCCTATTTATTATTTTAATGTTTTATATTGCATTTTAATTGAATGATTGTGAGCCGCCTGGAATCACTTCTGGCGAGATGGGAGGCACATAAGTCCAATAAATAAATAAATAAATAAATAAATAAATAAATAAATCAATAAATCAATCAATCAAATCTCTAATATAGACACTTCATGTACTTTTACTGTAAGCACCACATTGTTAATACGGAACAGCACTTTCAACAATTTCTGTTTTGCTTGACTATCTTTAGTAATATCTTTTTCTCTGTAGACAGAACAACACCTGAAGCAAAAACACAACTTTAACACAAATATCCACACTTGTTCGTTTAAGTTGCCCTGTATCCATGTTAGGTTCTATTGGAAAGGAGAAACTAGCTTGTCTTCTTTCTTGTAGGATTCAGTTTGGATAATGTTATTGTCAGACCTGTTAAGCCAGTTCATATTTCACTGCCTGCTGAACAGTGAAATATCTTCTATGAACTATGTGTTCCTATTTGATAACTGTGAGGTATTTCCATTGTGATCCTACAGCCACAAAAAAAATAACATCATATCAAACTGCAAAATTTGGAATACCTCCTCACTTGCTTTTACAAATAAATGTTCTTTAGAATTTTATTAAAAGTATACAGGCATACTTGTCAATGGAAAGAAAGACCAACAGTTTCATTAGATACAGCCCAAATGCTACCTATGTTTTAAGTTCTGTAGACGCCTTCATCAGGAAAGGTGGCAATTAAGGCACAAGAAAAGGATGAATCAGAACATTTAAAAAGATTAGATCAGATGTTATACAAGAAGGCCTATAGTTAAAAGTCTGCAAACCCAAATTGCACATATTGTTACCCACTGTGGGTCTAGGATCATAGTAGGTTCCATAGTACCTGGAGGTTATTTTCCCTTTTGGGTAATGTTCTTTAATACTTTAGTTTAAGATTTCCTATTATTTATAAATTGGAACATGGTGGCTTGTGTAGTTAGGATGTTAAGTTGGAGGTTAGCAAACCCATGTTTGAGACCTGAGTGCTGCCATGAGGCAGGGTGAGTTCCTGTCCTTCGCTCCGGCGCCTGCCGGGGACATGAAAGGAACCCCCAACTAGGCATCCCCAGGGCAACAGTGAGGTCACCTGCTAATCCTTTCAACCTAGAAATGCCTCAGTGCTTCTGATGTAGTGCAATTTATAAATTTGTCTGAGGAAATCCTAGTATTGTGCAATTTGTATTATCTGTACTGGATGGGCTCATTATCTGACTTGGCTCTTTTCCCAATTTGCACCAAACCAAGACATAACCATGGCTTGGCAACATCTTATATTTCCTTATGATATAGCCTTTCTTAATCCCAATTTAGGAGTGAAACAAGCTTAAATCAGTCCTATTGGTAATAAAGTAGTATTCTGTTATACTACTGTGTATCAGGGGTGGGATTCAAATTTTTAGCAACCGGTTCTGTGGGCGTGGCTTAGGTGGTGGGTGTGGCTTGGTGGTCATGTGACTGGGTGGACATGGCTTGGTGGTCATGTTATTGGCTGGGCATGGCCAACTCAATATCACTCACATCAAGGCACCATCTCCTTGCCTGGCCTCTCATGACTCTGGGGATGCTGCAACAGTCATAAGTGTGAAAAATGGTCATAAGTCACTTTTTAAAATGGTCATTCACTCCACACAAGCAAAGTACCAACAAAAAGAGGGAAAAAAACTCCAGAGACATTCCTGAGACAGGAAGTCTAGTCCTACCAAGAATGTAATAAGGATTTATGGAGAAGCAGTTTCTTGTAAGCAACACCAGAATGTTTCCTTCCTGCCTTCCTTACAGGATTAGGCCAGTAATTTCTTCTAACAACCAGTTCTCTGAACTGCTTAGAATGTTAACAACCGGTTCTAGAGAATAGGTGTGAACTGGTAGAATTCCACCCCTGCTGTATATGATACAGTATAATACAATACTATACCAATGACCTTGAGGAACAGGTTGAAGATCCACAACCAAGTCAATGTCCAGGTAAAAAAAAATTGAATCCAAGGCAGAAATGTGATTTGAAAAAGGGTCTTGGACTTGAGTCTCCCTATTTCTCCCTCCCTAGGGAAGAATGGTGAGATTTGCAAGATCCCGTTACTGTAACCTTATATTAAAGTAGCATTCACATTCATAACTTTGGTTTCCTAATTTGGTCTACCTTGAAGGGCTAACACATTTTGCCGCCCCCCCCACCATCTGTCAATCTGTTCAACTCAATCATTATTTCTGAGATAAGTCAGGTAACTAAAATGACTTGTGATGGAAGCACTAAAGGCATCAGAACAAAGGAGACAGGATAAGTGGGTAATTGTGATGCAATGTGGTGAGGAAGTGGATTCCTGGAGGGGGTATGCATTTGAGAGGAATAAGAGGCAACTCAACCTACATATTATTTGTCAGGGAAAGAGAGTGAAGATTAAATTGTAGATGTACATAGTAGAGTGCTCTGTCTGACAAGATCTTGTCTATAGGTGTGTAACAATAAACAACTCCGCTTGGAAAAATTATATGTTATTCTTGGTTTGGGCCTGACAGTAATATTTCAACTCAGCAGTGGAGAAAGATTCTTCACATAAGATATCTACTTCTGTCCCCATGTTGTGTACTGATACCTTTTATAAGCTATTTCATCATTCTGGGCTACTGTTTTTGTTGCGATTTTATGGGACCTAAGAAGCATGTCAGTTTCATGGCAGCCTCTGCCTTAGGAAAAAGTTTGACAGTCCCCATCATTTTAACCTTCCCAAAGGACCTAGCTTTTCTCCCAAATGCCATAAGGGATATGGTCAGATTGGTACAATTAACTTTTTGTGGGCTGCATGGGAAACTTCCACCTGCAATGTCAGGTCTTTTCTGTTTTAATGTTGTTTTTTGACGGTAGACAGTTATTGCTTTATTTTTGGGTTGAGAGCTACCTAAAGTTTCATTCAAGATGCACAACAATGTAAATGTTACATTGTAAATGTAAATGCATACACACTTTCTAGAAACACATAGTAAAAAGGCAGCTTGTGGTTGGTAGAATTCATTTGGCTTGCAGTTGAGCCATAGCTGTTCTTCAGTGTAATGTTGCTCTTATAAGTTTTCCAGGTTTTTCCATTGCTTGGGGTGTGATTGCCCAATGCAAGAAGGGAGAATTTTGGGAAAGGAATGCTGTGGTGAAGAGAAGCTCAGTAACCAATTCCCTCAGCTATGAATGGCACAGAAGTTCTATTTGTATATTTAATCTGGGAGTCTTATATTAGAGGATTGATTAATTTTTAGAAGCATTTTATCATCTTATGGGCATTACAGTTCAAATGCAGTCTTGAGGGTTTAAAGATTACAATGGTAATGCTACAGATATAGTTGGTCCACAGAAAAAGAACCATGCAACTTTACAGAACTTATTTCTACTTGAGAATGCTTAAATATATTCCTGAATTATTTGGCCCAATTATTAGATCTTACACGATTATGACAATAACCTACAGCAAATATTCAAAAAGATGAAAGAGACAAATGGGTTGATCCTAAGCATAACACTTTGAAATATATCTTAATGTTGCTTAACATTCTGTGCCTGTGACTAAGAGGGTGGGTTACTCTATTTGATCACAGTTTATACTCGCTATTGCTGCCAAATGAAATACTTTGCACACTTATTTTTAGAGCTAATATCTATTTAGTTATACTTTATTTTTACAATAATAATAACAATGGTATGTTGGTATGGGAAAATGAGAGAGAGAGAGAGACACCCAGAGACAGAAAGAGATATAAATAAATAAACAAAATTTCACTTCTTTTTTAGTATTGCATGCCTTAGTTCTGAAACTAACTTAATTTCTAAAAATGAGGTAAAAGAAACTATAATTAGGCTGTGCAGTCCTGTAATTGACATGGTTGCCTTAATAGGTTAAGGGATACTGTAATCACAGTTCAATGTGTTTCAAAGGAACCTTTTATAATAAATCTAAAATAGGCCTAATAGTAACATACTTGAAACCTACTTTGGCTTATTTTTGCTTTCCCCATTCTTGAAATCAACCTCCAGAACACTTACCTGTAGATTTCTGAGTGTTGAAATCTACATGTCCAGAGTATACTCAGTGTGTCTTGGATACCTTGGGCAAGATATAAAGAGAATTATTGATTTCAACCTATCTTAGAATAGTAACATGCACCTTGAATTGGCAATGAGACAACATAGTTGGATTGCTTCTTAAAATATATTGATTAATCAGATACTATGGTCAGAATTAAAAAAGCATTGAAGGAAAAGAACTGCTTGATGGTGAATTACAACTAAGAGTTTGGTTTTATGGCTGCAATGTAGAGATCTGAAACTAAGACTTCCATTCTGAAGGAAATTTGTAGGAAAAGACTTAGGAGACCTAAGTCTACCTGCAGCTGAAGAGCCACCATATCCATTAGTAGGAAGCAGTGCCCAGCATCAAAGGAGATCTAGACATTAAATCATGATAAAATCTGAAAGCAACAAAAATGATTGGAAACTGGAGAAGACTACTCAACATATTTGTCTTGTTGATATGACATTTGGCAGGAGAAAAGATTAGGTAAATCTTGCCTGAAGAAAAAGCCATTAAAAGATTGTTTTCTGGAAAGATTTGTGATAATAGGAGTACTAATCATGAATATACAAACTAACCGAAGGTAACTGATTCTAATCTACCACCTGAGACGAAAGCTTCCATAATTCTCTTTTTAAAAATGAAATATATTTATTATATCTTTTATATTTATATGTATTATTATTTGTTAAATAATAATGCATATATTGACATTATTATTATTATTATTATTATTATTATTATTATTATTATTATTATTATTATTATTATTCCCTATCTTGCTGTGGGTTAGGGTTAGGGTTACAGAATAGTGGTAAGATAATAGAACAATAAAATAAACATCGAAAAATGAGAATACATCAATATGATAACCAATAAGATAGACTGGTGAAGAATAGAGTACGGAAGGGAGATGGAATCTGTCATCAATCCAGCAGCAACCTCCAGCATGGAACTCTTCCATTTGGGTCTCAGGCCAACCAGCAGAGGCAGGGTTCCTCTTCAGGCTCTTGTTGAGAAACAGGAGGATGGGGGTAGATCTTATCCTGGAAGGTAAGATGTTCCAAAGGGCGGGTGCTGCAACAGAGAAGATCCCAATAGTCAGAGTTCTTTGACTGATGAGATCTGAAGTAGGCCCTCTCTGCTTGTGTGAGTAGGATGGGCTCATCTTAGTGGGACAAAGCTGCCCATCAGGTAGCCTGGACTTATGCCATTAAGGGCTTAAAGGTCATAACCAGCACCTTGAACTGCACTTGGATATGGATCCTAACTGTAAAACTGCTTCTATTTAAAGACACATTAGTGGCACTAAATCTTCCCTACCTCTGCCATATTGCTGATCCACATAGCATGCTTTCTTACAATCTTACTTCTCCTATACAAGTTTCCCCTTTTTAGAAAAAAATGCGGGTTCCAAGATTAAAACTTTAAAAGGCCAGATGTTTTGATTGGCTATTCTTTGTGGTTATTATTACACAATTCAAATCTCAACAATCTGAAGAGAATTGAACTAATAAAAACTGTGTTTTGCTCTTATCTTTGCCAACACATGTTTAATTGAGATGAGGAAGGGGAAAATATTTTTAGTTTCTATTTTAAAATGCAGGATTTTATATATGAACAAAATTAATATTCCTAAATAATACCATGCACCATGAGTAGTATGCATTGTAGCTTGCAGTCTTGTGCTGAATAATATTGTTAGCGATGAGCAAATAGCTAAAGTGCATTATTGCCCCCCAGTGGTGAAAAATATTCCTCTCATATTGCCAAGACTAGTGTGGAGGTGTAAATGTTTAAAAGAGGACTAATTTTGCCCACCATACAGTAGTCCAGAAGTGTTGGTGTTTTGTACATCTGAAGTGTGTGTAGACTGAAGACAGTTTGGCTTGGTATAAGGAGGAATGCTAATGAGAAGTCTGGAAATACAACTTTTAAAAAATTGAGGGCAATCTGAACAATCTGAAAACAACAGAGAAGCAGGAGCGTGGTGGTGCAATGATTAGAATGCAGTATTTCAGGCTAGCTCTGTCCCAGTGGTGGGATTCAATGCTTGATGGGTGTGGCAGGGATACTGTAAGATCTCCAGTCAGAGGTGGTATTTGCCAGTTCTCCGAACTACTAAAAAATTCCGTTTCCGGTTCTCTAGAAGCTGCTGAATACCACCTCTGCTCTGCCCACAGCTAGCAGTTTGATCTTGACTGGGCTCAAGGTTGATTCAGCCTTCCATCCTTTCTAAGTTGGTAAAATGAGGACCAAATTATTGGGGGAAATATACTGACTCTGTAAACTGGTCTTCCTCTTCCTGTGTTCCGGTCTCAGTAATTTATATGTGCATTTTTATGGCTCTTTTATTGGCAGGCTATTACTCAGGAAGATTAGCTGATAAAAACTTTCTATTACTTTGTTGTACTAGAAAATGGTTCTGTACAAATAAAATTCTATGCAGGTTATCCGAGATGCATTTATCCAAGATAAATGGGCATAGGATTGTAGTCTAAAACTGGCAGGCCACTTGGCCCACCAACAAATGTTTTTGATGCAACTTCCATTAATATATGACAAAAGGTGATGGAAGTTGAAAACTGTTGAACACAGAAATGGTATCAGACTTCTTTACTAATGGAATATGTGTTTGAAGGCAAAAAGGTCTGGCCCCTAATAAAGATGAGTATTAGAAGTTTCAACCGTTGCTATAATGAAGCAATTGTTTTTGAATCTTACCAGTAATACTATTAAGAAAATTAAATTGCAGTCTTAGGTACATTTGAATTCCAGTTATTGTTGCTGCTTACATTTTCAACACTCAAGGACCCTATCGAGGCTAACAGATTTTCAACCTCATCATATCTGATAAACAGGCAAAACCAATTCCATGAGATTAGCACACTCCAATTCCCAGTAGGCGTAAATTACAGATTCTTAGGATAATTCTAACAACGACCTTGTAAAGAGTCTTCCAGCCTCTCCTTACATGGGAGGGATCAAGTCACCTGAAACAGGGTCACTGTTTCAGGTTTCTTATTGCACGGACAGATATCGATCTATTTGTGCATGCAATAAGAGTGAGGAAATAAATAATTTGCACTGCCTATATTGCGACAGTAGTTGTTTCTGTTCTCAGATTCTTCATCTTTCTATTGCAGGCCTCAAGGAAGCTGTTGCACCACTTCATCTCTTTGAGTTCCTCTGAAAATCAGGGAGTTCTCCAGGATTCACATGCACAGAGTCTACCCAGGGACAACCCAATCCAGCAGGTTCTGACCAGTTCTGGAGAACCTGTAGCGGAAATTTTGAGTAGTTCAGAGAACCGGCAAATACCACCTCTGACTGGAGGATTTTACAGTATCCATCCCCTGCCACACCCACCAAGTCACGCCCACCGAACCGGTAGTAAAATTTTTTGAATCCCACCACTGCAATCCAAGGGTATCATCACCTGCTCATTCACAGCAGTAATGTAGATCTTGAGACTTGTCCTAAATTCCCTCTGGAAGTCCATCACGTCTATCAGGTCTATCAAGCACAAGAATGGACCACTCGAACAGACCCCTTATTTCTATGGCCGCATCACTTAATTGGGGACAAATGTCATACTACTGTGTTGCAAATAGCCCCTTTGTTCCCTGCAGTGTTGTGGTTTTGGGCTGGAACATCATAATACTGTAGCATAGACTCATTCTTGCCTCAAAGAGTAGAGAATGCCACAAGTACATAATGAATGGCTCTTGATTTAATTAGAATTGAAAACATGGACTCTGGATATAAACAAGCTGCTTTTTTTCTGGTTACACATGCAATCAGCAAGTAAACAAACTTGCAAATGAATGGCTTACTTTGATTATTTTCATGCTGTCTTAACAGAAAATCATCTGGAGTGGGAGCCTATCTCAATATATTCTGGCTTGATAAAAAGTAGCATTGAGATGGGTCCTTCCCTATTTATTTTTATTCCATGGTAGACTCTTATCATTTACATTTTGCATAGGAAGTCCTGAAAGAAAGCCCAGTAGCACATTTTTTTAAATTATGGAACATGCTCCACATAGTAGTAAATTTTTATCAGCTCGGTATGATCATTTGTTCATATAAAAGATATCTGGATGTAGAACTTTCCTGGCAATTCCTGCTAGTTGATTTTTAACTCAGATGATAGCTTACTTACTCTATAGTGTCATGGCTGAACTCACAAGCAGGGTAAAGATTGCTGGAATACATAAATATGATTCTCCAGTTGATGTACACTTGTAATTAAATACATTTCTTCAGTCAAGCAAATGGATAGAAGAAGATATTCTGTCCAGAATCCTCTTTCTGGATCTGATTCTGTCCTATGGATGTAAATGTTGATCTGGGGAAACATCTAGCATAATCAGACTTGCACGATCTCTATATCTATGTGATGCATTTATGGCATCAGCAGACCTTTGGTGAAATGCTAATGAACCACAGTTGTGGACTGGTTAAAAAGACCTCTGGGATTCTACATACACTTCAGGTTGTTTCACTACAACTTAATTTCTATTCTTCCATTTACAGTATATTGTTCACTATTCTTCAGAAAGGACTTTTATCATGGAATTTTGGGCTCTTCCTTATTTCCATATTCTGCATCATCTAGAACATATGGATGAGCCTAATGTCTTTGCAAAATCCACTATTGTTATTTTTTTTTTAAAAAAAACTTCTCTCTTCTTCCTATTGTATTCTTGATTTGTATTCTCCTTCAATGTACTTGACCATATTTTATAAAGTTGTTGGAGACATCAGTTTGGAGAAAAAATAATCAAGGCTATCAAATGTAAAAATAATAATATTTAATGAGCGTATTTCCATTAAAAAGATGTATTAAATCTACAAAATGTGAGATTACCATATAAGAAATAGATTAATTTTAAAGGTGCTCCAAGTTTCTTCAGGGTTTTAATTAACTTGCTAATATAATGAGCAAATGAACATTGCTACTCATTTTTCACCATTATGCCAAATAATTAAGGTAATTTTGTATTCAGACATCTATAAAACGGATTAACTTCTCCTTCTCTTGGCTGTTTTAAAACTCATTTTCCTTCTCATATGGAAGAATGCCATAAATGTCCAAATAACAATGTGATTAAAATTTAAATGATCAAACTATAGTAATGAAATGACTCATCCACCTTTTTACTAAAATAGTTGAAGCTTCCAGTATATCACAAAGGCTTCTATAAGTTGCAGCTTTAACAAAGATATAGTAAGAATTCATACTGATTCCTGAAATATACACTAATGTTTGGGGATCTTTTCACATTGAATGAAGGTGGTTTTAGGAGACTGTTGAAAATGTCCTATTCCAATCAACTTGCTTCAGCATCCCAGATACAGGGCTATCAAAAACATATCTGTCCATAGCTGGAAAAAGTTAAAAGTTTAAGGCAAACATGACTAGCTTGTGAAGATTCACTCTCATCCGAAAGACTTACTGGTCTTCAGAAGGCAGTTCCACTCTATAAAGCAAAGCGCCTGCATTCCTAAGTTTAGGTCTTGTTAATTTGGATAAGGTATTAATTTTGTAAGCCCACTCTGTCAGCTAGATTGCATCATATCCAGAGGTGGTATTCAGCTGGTTCTGAGCAGTTCTGGAGAACCGGTAGCAGAAATTTTGAGTAGTTCAGAGAACCGGCAAATACCACCTCTGACTGGCCCCAGCCCCTATCTATACGCTGCCTCCTGAGACCCAGCTGATCGGATGGGTCTTCTTTTGTTGCCCTGCACAAGAGAACAGAGCTGAAAAGCAGGTTAGTGGGGTGGGGAGGGAATGGAGATTTTGCAGTAACCTTCCCCCAGGAGTGGGGAGGGAATGGGGTTTTGCAGTATCCTTCCCCTGGAATGGTGAGGGAATGAAGTTTTTACAGTATCCTTCCTCTGCCACACCCACCAAGCCACGCCATGCCCACCAAGTTACACCCACAGAACCGGTAGTAAAATATTTTGAATCCCACCACTGATCATATCCCTTGATAGAAATTGAATCCCAGATCCCTAAGAGATTAAATTACTGATCCCCAGTCATGTGTCATAAAAGAAACCACATTCAGGATATAAAAGCAACTTCATATGCAATATATCTTTCCTGAATATTTGTGGTAACAATAATAATATTGGTGTTAAAGATTAAACTTGTCTTAACCTGTTATTGCAGAACTGGGGAAGCCCTGGACTTTCTATTACTGCTTACCTAACAATAATGAATGGCTCTACTTATAGTTCAATGACATTTGAAGGGCCACAGCTTCCCTATCTCTGAGTTAATGTGATGCTTAGCTGGAATCCTATCCCTACAGTGAATGGTGTGAGAGTGATAGCATCTGTCCATTGTATTAGCTCTAAAAGCACAAAGAATTAGACATATTTGACTCCAAGGCTTGTACAAATGCAGAAGTTTGATATTTTACAGAAATGGTGTGAATTGTTTTGTTTCATACTGAAAAATGCTGCCTTGGCAATGGCAGCAAACAATTTGCCTCCTTTCTGACACATCCCATTGAGGGGCCACGGCAGCATTAAATATTGACTTTTCAGACTTCAGTTTAACATCTTGTTCTTCTCACAAAGCTCAAATATTGTTAGGTAGGGTAAAAGGGTAATTTCTGTTGACCTTTTAGCTGAATACCCGTGTTTTTAAAGAGCAATAGTCAACACTTCTTCTGTATGTGCAAACAATGTTGTTTGTTGACACAGTGTTAGCATTGGTATGAGAGGAGAGCCTGGTGGCCAGTATTGACATAGTTCCATTGGCAAGAAAAATACCAACCTGAAGATAACATTTCACAAGAAAATAGCATTAACAGTAGGTCTATTTAGGACAATCATACATGTGACAACATTCACAAGTCCCTGTAAAAGAATGTCATTAAATTATGTGAACAATGATTAAATATAAAAATCATGGGAGGGATGAAGGCAAATATTTATGTTACTTTTCTGAAACAAAAAATCCAAGATTAATTTACTCAGATCGTAGTTCCCCTTCCTCCACTTTTTTTAAAAAATAGGATAACTCATTATGGGTTGGTTGGTTTTTTTTTTTGCATTAAGACCTATCGGTATCAAATGGATAGGCTATCCATTTGATATACATGACAACTTCTTTATGAAGCTCACTGGGAGATTTGGTTTGTAATTCTTCAGAGTCTTCTTTCTTTTATCTGATATTCAGGAGGGAAGGAAAGAGAGGGCAGTCCATGGGAATATTTATCCTATGGAATCAATTTTACAACGGTAAATACCAGAATTTACAGTTAAATTAGAACCTAAATTGAATGGAACGTTGTGCTTCTTTTACAAGAGGATGCTATATGTATTCCAGTTCCTGTTTATTTGTAAGTGATCTCTAAATCATATTACCTAGAGCTACTAGGTAATACTTCAATACTGTGAAATCATTGTGGTCTAAGGGATCAAAGACTTCTTTAGGAACAAAATAATGGAACTAACAGAAATAGGGAAAAGATAAACAATCTTTCTGCAGCCTGAGTGCCCTCCATATATTTAGGACTTGGTTCCTAGAGTTTTAAGCAATAACTTTCACACAACTGGGAGACAAGAGACTCAAGAAGACTGGAACAAACCAATGCAATTCTCTGCTCCTTTTTTTTTGCAGAAGGAAGTGTGATAGAAAGAGGGAGAGAGCCAAAGTGTTTCATTAACTAAAATCTATTTTATAGCTCTGGGTATCTGCTTTTTTTAAACCAGATGAAGTGCTATTAAGTTACCATGAAATCTAAGCTATTACATTTGGGTGACAAAAAAAATCTACTCACTATGACATCAAATTGCCAAAATTTGATAGTTATAGAAATATTATTTCAGCCAATTAATGTTACTCAAATATTTGCTGTTTGTAGACTATGCATAATTTCCATAACAAGCCACTAGATGGAAACCCTGCTTCATTACTTTACTATTACTGAGCCAGAATAGCAACCATGAATGTGGGGTTTCATTGATGACAAATTATTTGAAGTACAAATCAAGATTTTCACTTTCTTGGACCAGTCTCCAGCGGATAAATTATGCAAAGAAATACTTTTGAATGCCATTGTCAATTATTTGTATTGAAATAAATAAGGGAATGTTAGAATAAATGGTTGCTTAAACACTGAAGTATTTCTTTTTTATTTATTTATTGAATTTATTTGCCACCCATCCAGTGGTGGGATTCAAATAATTTCACAACTGGTTTGCCCAGAGTCAGGTTGGCTGTCATGGGAGACATGGCCATTCCCATCCTCCAGCTCCCCCAGACATGCAGGACAAGTCTCCTGTGATGGCCAACCTGACCCTGGGTGAACCTATCCCTCCCCCCAGCTATCAAAGTGAATCCTGGATGCTGTGCTGCAATGGACAAATGGTAATGGAGTGGTTGGCATGAGGGAAGGAGGCAGAGGAAGGAAAAGAAAGAGGGAAATCATGCTTTCCTTTCCCTTGCACTGGCTGCTCTGTTCCCCTTTTCTCCATTGCAGCACAGCACCCAGGATCCTCTTTAATACCGTATTTCTCACATAATAAGGCCAGGTCTTATTTTTTTTTTGAGCCCTGAAAAAACAGCTAGGATGTCTTTTCGGGGGTGAATTAATTTCTTCCCTCCAAAAACAGCAGCAGCAGCGGCGGGAACCGTGGAAGTGTTTCAGCCGCTTCTCAGGCGGGGGAGCTGCCTCCATAACTTCCACAGTTCCCGCCGCTGTTGCTGTTTTTGGAGATGGTGCTGGCAAGAGAGGGATAGCTGCAGCTTGGCCTGGGCATGCTTGTAATGCAGGAACGAGCAGCGCACCAGGACTTTTGGAAACTTGCAGAGCCCGAGCCTGGAGCACCAAGGATAGCAGCAGCAGAGACACTCGCTCGGCTCTTCTCACACCGAACCAGCTGCTCGGGATTAAACCAAAACGCAGCACGCGGCGCTCCCAGGTATCTCATAATGTATTGTTTTCCTGTTGTTACGGGGATGGGGGGAAAGCGGGAGCGACTCAGACGCTGTTTTTGGAGACGGCGCTGGCAAGAGAGGTGCCAGCACAGGCAGGAACCGTGGAAGCTATGGAGGCCCGAGAAGCGGCTGAAATTGCCGGTTGACATCCACGCCCATGCCACCCACCTGCTGACTGGGTCTGCAGCAAAGGTGCTTGGCGGGGGTAGGGAGCCCTCCATGCTCCACCATGATCGGCCATTAGGAGCGGCTGATGACGAGGCGTAGCTGCCCATGGGGCGCTCCTAACGGCAAGTTCCCCCCGCCTCCACCCCAATTTTGCATGTTTTAAACTAAGCCTAAATTTGGGGGGAGGGGCTTAATTTCATTTTATGCCTAGAAAACATGCTAGTCTTCCTATGGGGGGGGGGCATATTGTTGGAGAAACATGGTAGCAGTGGGTAATTTAACAACTGGTTTTCCTGAACCAGTGATAATTGGCTGAATCCCACCACTGCGCCCATCTCATAACAAGATGAATCTGGGCAGCAAATAAATAATCTGATCCCAAATAAATTGACCAGGTTTACTAGCCTGCTTGTCCTGGATTTCTGAAAGCACTTGTTTTTGGGTATCAAGGGTAGAAAGATAACAGAGCTGAAGATATATATATTTGTTTCAGACATCCTCCCTGCTATTGTTTATGGAAAGAAAAGTAGGATCCTGAACATTGGCTATGAAGATGGTATTTTTGGGAAACTTTTGGATTTCTGGATCATAGTTCATAATCACTTATAGAAATAATTCCTAGGCATGTTTAGGAGCTATCTCCAAAGGGCAGGGGAAATGTGCTTAGCAAAAGCCTTGTTAACCTCAACAGGAGGGTTTTAAACTAAACCAGAAGGCAGAGAAAGACAGAAACAAACTCAGGTAAAGAAGTAATGGCATTCAGAATACAGCTCCTGGTAATAATTAAGGAGGCATATGACAAGAACAGATATTAATAAATCTCCACCCGGTAGACCGTTATCAAACAACATCCAAATCATTTTAATGCCACTAGTGGGGGGAATTCTCTTGCAAGCTCTACTGGGAATGGCATCTACCCATAGCTTTAAATGGACCAGAATTTTCTTTCAAGTAGATGAATGACATTTTATTTAGTAAATTGTGCCTTTCTTTTGCTGAAATTTTTTGAATGATTGCCTAAACTTTGTCTCTTTGTTCTTATCTTTAATCTAGGATCTGTATATGATGTAGCTCTGAAAGGAAATCGATTTTGAAAAAAGGCATGGATCCAACTGGTTAATCAATTCCCAAACTAGATTTTACTGATGCATAAATACATGAAACAAAGTGATTCTTGGAAAGTCTTAGAAAGTTAGTGGGGGAAAAGTTACACCCAAAATTAAGTGAAAGAACTGAATCTGATGATTCTGATTTCAGTTTCAGAAAATACTATATCAAGTGTAATTTGCATTTACATCAATAGGAGCATTTGATTTTCATTTTAATGCATTGGACTGTCTGCATGGAAAAACAAAAATATTTGGAAATCAAGCAAAAGCTAAAAGCCAATGTTTGTAATAAATTACATAACTTTGGCTGTATAATATCAAATTTTAATATAATTCCAGAATTCAACATAAGTAGAAAAAGAGATTATATTCTCAAATGAACCTGAACA
Source organism: Bungarus multicinctus (assembly GCA_023653725.1). Lineage (NCBI taxonomy): Eukaryota > Metazoa > Chordata > Lepidosauria > Squamata > Elapidae > Bungarus > Bungarus multicinctus. The sequence goes on from CM042838.1 coordinate 82,584,990, forward strand.
TTTCAGTTCAGAATTACTGAATGGCTGATAGGTTTATATTGCAGAACTTCTTTTCAGTGCAACTGAACAGATTTCATTTAAAGATTTTACATTTTTTGTAGGATAAAAATGGGTTTCACAATGTGAATTTGTTTGTATGTATGTTCTGCTTTGATAAAAAGCTAAATTAATGACGTTAACAGGGAGAGCTTTACACAGAAGAATGCTGACGGACTTTGTTTTGGAAACCGTATCTGAATCACAGTATGTTCAGATGTACACCTCCAGAGCAGAAAGATATGAATGGCCATCTACGTGCTATTCCAGATACTTAAAGGAATATACTTGTACTTGATCTTTGGAAGGGCTAAGCCCAAGATCCTTTGCACAACTAATACGTGCTTTGGGGTTTCCATTTATTCTCTGAATATGGTGTGCCTGTGCCTTATTGTAGATTTTTCCAAGATGAAGGATTATCATTATTATTTGCACAATTCAAAACAATTTATATTTGAATGATACTACCGGATTCTTACGATTGTTCAGAAGTTAAGTATCATGTGGTGTCATGAAACATACTTTGGAGAAAGTGCTTAAAATGGCAGTTTTCTTGAGAGAGACACTGAAAATATAAGCAATAAAACCCAGCACTAAGCAGAGTAAGAGTACAAATTATAGATGTTATATATAGTGTCCATATCTGAGACATCGCACCATTCAAAGTTGCCACAACGCGCTGTTTCAGAGGTGCCACATACCCGCAGGGGGAGAGAGATGGATGGGGGCACAAATGGGTAATGGGACTCACACTGAGAGAGAAGCCAGGAAGGCAAGCCAGCTATGGTTGGTTCAGAAGCCATCCAGGCCTGAAGAGTACTTGTAGGAGCCATCAGGGAGCAATTGGGCTCAAAGAGTACTTGCTGCATACAGGCCCACAAAGTACTTGCTGGAGCCAGCTGGGAACAACCAGGAACAAGAGGGCGAGGCGTGTGGAGTCCGTATAGCGAGCTATCTAGCAGAAGCCAGTAATGCTCGCTTAGAAACTCTTTTACTTGTATTGTTCACCACGTGCCAAGCTAAGACTCCGGTAGAGACCTGTTCTGTTCACAATGTTCTTTTCTGGCTTAGTTTGGAACCAGTGACATGTAGCTGAAAAAGCGAAGGCAAAAACTGAAGAGGGTAGTCAGGCTTCTAGTGATAAATTATCCTGCTCCGTGTGAATAAGTTATTTTGCATTAAATATGTGCAAACCTTCCAGTTGATTGTGATGGAGGCAGATGACTGCAGATGTCAACGTGGGAATAAATATACTATGTTGTATACTTTTAGTAGCTTTAAGGAAATCTTGTCAGTTATCTGAACATTCCATATGTCAACTCGTAAAACATTCCTATGCCTGTTTTCAAGTTGCCATAAACAAGAGGGGGTGGGGGGAATCTGAAGGCGTACGGAGTAAAACCAGAAGTACCTTCCACCATCATCTTAAAAAGATTGTAGCTAGGCGACTGGATCTTCTGGCAGAGAAAATCCTTTATTGGAGAATGTAATTGATAACACCGTGCTTCATTGGAGAATCTGATTTGTGATAGACCCAGGCGGGAGGGAGGAAACAGGGTCACAGGTGACTATGAATTACGTATGCTGGCATGTTGCTCCTAATAAATCTTTTGAGTTTTTTTGAAGCTTGGCTCGAGGCTCATGATTTAATTAGAACTATCCCCAGGACCCAGACACCATACTGATATATTCCACATTAGAATACATAAGCTATTTACAGGTCCCTGACTTAATAGTGATTTATTGTGTACAATCATCTTGCAGTTTCATTTATAAATTGTAAGAGCATTTAATTACTGGGCTAGTCTCCTCTTCCTATTTGATCCCCAATTTGTCAAGTGGTGCCTCCTGAAGCCAATGAATTTCTCCACGCCTTTCTGCAGCAGCTGGATTACATTCTTATCAAATTGTATGCTTATCTTTGCTTTTTCTCTGGATTCCCCCCCCCTCCCAACTCAAATTACGCAAACAATAATCTATTATTTGAAAACAGGGTACCGAATATCTGAAATTTGTTTAAATTATCACAATGTAAAATTGCCTTTTGGTACATAGTTCATAAAACCAACAATTAATGTGAACATTATTCTGCGGTCATGTGGCCAGCTAGAGAGGACTGATTTCTCAATATCCCATATAATATGTGCTTCTGTCCTTGCTCTAAGGAGATTATAGAATATTTTATCTATTAGTTATTGTAAGGCTCTATTCACCTGGAAAGCTTTGGGATCCCGTCCTGGTAAGAAAATTATTTTGTCCTGATACATATAAAATTGCATATCTAATGAATTTAGATTAGAAGACAATGCTACAGAAATTAGCAAAGTTTGCATGGGCTGCTACTAAACAAGAGACAATATTTTATCAAAGGTTCCTAAGGCTAATATTGTATTTGCTACATTAATACTGCTTTAATGCTTTTTACTTATTTTTGCAGATTTTAATATTTTATTAATATTTTGTGCATATTTATTTGTTACAACCATTGGTCAGAACAATAAATTGAATTGAAGTAGGGGAATAAATGACTGTTCAATAAAGAGTTAAGACATTTCCACTTGCAACTGTCTGCTGCAAGTCAAGAGAAAGAAAAAGCACCATAAAAATTAATCACAGCAATAGTATCCACTGGACACTCTTTACTAAGTTCTACTCTTGTGTAAGTCACTTTTGAAAAATAGTCAAGGCACTATTCCATTTCATATGATAGATATCATTAGAAAGAACCAGAATTAAAACAATTCATACATTGTGCTAAACTCAGTATTTTGTGCACAGTGCACAGACTCTTCCAAGAATTTGCTGCCATTCTATGTTATAACATTTCAGGAGCTGTAAAAAGCATACATATAATTTAATTATAATTTCTACAATATCTATTTTTGCTTGAATATTTTCATTTAGTAAGACTTCATTATGTTTAAAGTTTCCCTAGCTTGTTTCACGTGAGTTTTAATTTCTCATTTGCAAAATAAAATGTGTTGGTGTACATCAGAAAAAAAGAGGTAAAGATTTCTCCACAGTCTATAGAGATCATCAGTCATTCAGGTCATGGTTGTCCCAAAGATGCTTTTTCAGGAGGCAACTGGACTTTCTTCTCTGGAAATTCATTCCTACTCCCACACCATTCAAAGGATGCTCATCCTCAATTTTGAAGCCAAAAATCTGTTGAGAATTTAAGTCATCCAGGGCATGGTTGTTCCAAATGTGCTTTTTCATTTTTTTTTTTCAAATTGCAGACTTACAGGAACCAGGAGCACTGCTCAGGTGACCCTGAGAACACAGATAAACCTCCAAGTGCTTCAACAACTCTCTAAAGGATGCAAATGACCAGCTGTGTGCAAGGAATATAAATCCTTCCATTCCCCACTATCCTGTCAGAGCTGAAGAAGCTTCTTGGATGAGAAGTGAAATGTCTTCAAAGAAAAAACAAGCAAGTCCAGTTGCCTCCTGAAAAAAACATCTTTCAGTTGTCCCCACAGGTTTTACTTTACAATTGTAACCAATTTTAGGGAGGACGGGAGCAGTGCTCATCTCCCTTTCTTAAGCCAAAAAGCCAGCATTAACTAGAGACATTTCTGCGGTCATGTGGCCAGCATGACAGAACATTGCAGCACAGAATGTACAGTGAAACATGGAACACTGCTACCTTCCTTCAGGCTTATATGTGTTACCTGTTTATCTACTTGCATGTGCAGGCTTTCGACCTGCTATGTTGGCAGCAGCTGAGACAAGTGAAGGGCGCTCACTCCGTATCACCACACTCGGGTCTTGTGCTGCTGAACTGTAGATCTTTAACTGTCTAAGATGCAGTTTCCTAATCACTGAGCCACTGCATCCCATGTTGGTGTTCATAAGGCACACAAATATAAGGAAAACATATTGCTATTTCAAAAACTGAAACAAAAATCCTTTTTTTTTTTTTTTGTTAATTATTGTTTTGGTTTGTGCCTATGACTCAGCTTAGGTCATGTTTGTGATGAAAAATCACAAACATGACCAGGAAAAAATATCAGACAGACGATTAACTTTTAAGGCTATGAAAAGAAAATAACCTGATTTTCAGAGGATTAATACTGATGGACTTCTCAGTTCATAAAGAGAACTTCCGATTCCACCTCTCATTTCTTTGCTATCCTCAATGCATATGCCTCCAAAATGGACAGGATCTTGTTGAAGGTTTTCAACATTCCATGCTATTCTTAGTTTTTGTCAGTCTATTCTTCAATATTCTTTGGAAAACTTGGAAGTTGCCCAGACTCTAATTAGCAAGAAAGGGCAAACTACGTGTTCTCATAGTGCAAATAGTCCTCAATTTACGATTGTAATTAAGCCCAGAACTATGGTCATAAATCATGCCAGTTGTTAAGTGGGTCATCATGTCACCAACTTTTATACAATGGTCATTAAGCAAATCACCATGATTGTTAAGTGAATCCACCACAGCCATTAAGCAAATGCCAAGGTCGTTAAATGAACCAATTGTCCGCAAAGAATGATTTAGAGATAAACAAAAGTTCCTGGCAAAAAATATTGTGAATATTGATCACATGACTGCAGAATGCTTCAAATGGCTGCAAATTTGGGCAGGTTGTGAACACCCAAAATATAATCACAAGGGGAAGGGGACAATACTTTATTTTGTGTATGTTATAACTCTGAATGCTTACTAAGCAATCAGACGTAAGTTGAAGATTACCTGTAAGAACCCATGTTATTCCTTGTTTAAGAGATCATCTGCATATCCAACAGGATAGACAACACCTAGCTTATTCAGAATGCCCTGAATAAACTGGAAACATGTCAGGTTCACTTTCCTTTATGGAAAAACCATCCAATCCCAGCAAAGATTAAGAGTTCTCCTTAGTCCAAGCTTCAAAGGCACTGTCTCCTCAGAACATTCTTTTGTAAGATTCGGAGCCTTGACATTACTACATCCCAGTCTGCGTAGGCTCCTTCAAGATGACGGGATATTTCTGCTCCTGCCTGGTAACTCTGCCGACCATGAAGTAAACGCCAATTATCAAATACCACTATGTCACCTAGAAAGAAGGCAAAGAATTATTTTAAAATAAAATCTGTGGTAAATACATTTATACTAATTAGAGATATGATGGAACAGAAAGGCTTATTGGTACAATATCTGGAACTACTGAAGCCAGTAATTCTCTAAATACAGCTTAACTTGTGATGATTGCACTGCATGCAGTTTTCTTGGCAATTTTTTCAAAATAAATAAAAGTAGTTTGTCACTGCTTTCTTCTGATATATTTTTTTTAACTTCTCAGTGCAGCCTATAGCAGGGGTCCCCGACCCCTGGTTCATGGGTCGGCACCGGTCCATGCATGCCAGAAACCGGGCCACACAAACGGCATACAGGAAACATACGAAAAAATGCCCCCTCTGGTCTGCGGAAAAACCTCTCTCCACAGAACTGGTCCCTAGTGGCCAAAATGTTGGGGGCTGCTGGCCGATAGCATTCAAGTTCTCTCATGACCACTTACTGAAGTATTAGGAGCATGGTGGCTTGAGTATTGGGCTGCTGGGGAGGAGGTTAGCAAGCCCATGTTTGAGAACTGAGAGCTGCCATGGGACGGGTTAAGCTCTAGTCCTTTGCTCCAGCTCTTCCCGGGGATATGAAAGGAGCCCCAGCTGGCATTCTCAGGGAAACAGTGATGTCACTGGTTAATTTTTCAACCTGGAAGTGCCTTGGTGTTTCTGACACAAGTGCAAAATACTGAAGTACTAATCATTTTCAACCAAAGTAGACCTGGCACTGCCAAATGCACTTAATATGCAAATGAGCTACAGTGGTGCAGTGGTTAGAGTGCAATACTGCAGGCTACTTCTGCTGCCTGCCAGCTGCCTGCAATTTGGCAGTTCAAATCTCACCAGGCTCAAGGTTGACTCAGCCTTCCATCCTTCTGAGGTGGGTAAAATGAGGAGCGAAATTGTTGGGGACAATATGCTGATTCTGTAAACTGCTTAGATGGCTGTAAAGCACTATAAAGTGGTATATATGTCCAAGTGCTATTGCTATTAGGAGAAATCTGCTTCAGATGCATTTGTATATATGTGCATCCATCTCTCTATCTCCACTATCACTTCAGAATGCATTTTAAGAAAAATGAGCACTGCATGTGATAGGCATTCAAAAAAGAAAAGATTTATGTAACAAAATAGCAGAGTTGGAAGGGACCTTGTAGGTCCTCTAGTCCAACCCCCCCCCCCACTCAAGAAGGAGACACCTGTCATTTCTGACAAATGGCAGTCCAGTGTCTTGAAAGCTTCCAGTGGTGAAGCTCCCACAACTTCTGAAGGCAGATTTCTTCCTTTGCCCATTCCCTTCCCTGGCTCTCCCCTAAAAGCTGGGGAGGATTGACAGTGAAGTAAAAAAGAAGTCCCAAAGGTGCTTTTTCCAGAAAGCAACTGGATTTCTTGGGTTTGATTTTTTTTTTTTAACCATTTGGCTTCTTATCAAAGAAACTTCTTTAGTTCTTTAGGACAACCATGGCCAGGATGATTGAGAATCTCCATAAATAAGTAAATAAGGAATTTTATTATTCTGGCTAATAAAAAAAAATGAGAGTGTGACACGGGATACAAATTTATACAACAGAACAGCATATTTTGCCTGGAGCCCTCCTTATGTCTGAAAAATCCATCCTTCATAGTTGGAGAATTTTCTGAAGGAGTGTTTGTATATTTCCTCTTATTTCTACTGAAAGACTTTTAAATCAATTGAAAAAAAACTGATTACCATTTCATCCAGGCCTACCTGGCTTCATTTTGTATGAATATTTATAATCCGTGCTATTTAGGAGACCAACATAGTCCTTGAGAGCAGCATAAAATGGCTTTACTTTTTCAGCAGGTATGTCAAATATTGTATCTCTGGTTGCATTGTTAAAATTAATACGAACCACTTGGCCCTTTTCATCTACGCTGTTGGGAAATGAGAGAAATTCAGGTTATCCTCAAATTTTTCAACAGTTTTACGTAACACCATTCTTCATTCGCTGGTTTTTTAAATGGGTTAGGGTTATAAACCTTATAATGAATAAACTATGAGACTTACAATGAATTAACCACTGCATGGTAGGTAACTAAGAAAATGACTGGTTCATTTTAATAAAGCAATTAAATTTCCCAAAATTTCCTTATCAATTTGAGATTAGGGAAAAGTTAAAATGAAAGCAAAACTAGATAGATTTAGTTCATCCTGGCAGAGACAAGCGTTTTGCTTTTAAATTTTGAGGCTTCATTATGGTTTATACAATTATATGTTTAGTGTGACATTGGATTGTTATCACCTTTTTTAATATGAGAAGTGTCTTATCTCTAAAAAAGTCCTCTAAAATGAATGTAGGAGAAATTAAACCAACCATTTGCCCATTATAAAGCTTTTTCCACCCAGCAGTACTTTGTTAAACTGCTTTGCTGAGGGCTGTAATAACCAAAAAAAAAACAAAATTACATGCAGATAAATTTCAATAATGTCATATCATATCATATACATCCATATCCACTCTCTCAATATGATAATATGAACAGCATTTGAACATTTTTAAAAAACTGATTTGTATTCCTGTCCACAAGGTGGCAGGCATAGCCTTAACATTTTTTTATTTTGTTCAATAAAACTGATTGCCCAGGGTTCACCCGTGAGATAGATAGATGGCCATATAAATATGCTAAATAAATAAAGCAGAAAGATACTTTTGATTGCAATTCAGGATTAAGCATCTAGACAACATCAGATAAAAAGATATCACATCATTCAATGTTACCTACTCTATAATTCTTTGTTTGGCTTGCATGGCAAAATCACAGTAATCAACTCCAATGTCTGTGAAATCTACAAATGTAGAGGTCAAGATTTTGAAGGCATAAGGATTTTGCTCCTTAAACCTATTGGCTACATGAAATCCATCCACAACTTCACTCTCCCCTCCAGTAGAAGTTTGTTTTATACAATGCAGAAACTGAATCTAGAACAAATTAATATCAGGTTATTATTATAAGTTCAGCATTATGCTCTACATTTATATTTTATATCATAAATGTGTTTAGACGTCTCATTATTATATAACATGACACTCTTCTTTAAAAATCCCAAAACAAGAAACATGAAGAGACTGTAAAGATTGCTGGCAAAAGTTTTTGTTTAAAACTATGTTTTAAAAAACCCTAACAAGCATTTGAAAGAAATATCTTGGTATGATTCTTGGCATAAATTAAAATATGAACTTTCTTTTCTTTTCCATTTAAAAACTTCCCCTTGATTGCCATACCATATGTACTTGTACAACCTCTAAATGAATTTTCAAGGTGATTCCCAAATCTGAAAACAAAAATGGCATCTATTTAGTAGCACACGATCTGCTTAATCCATCAAAAGTATGATACCATAGATTGTTTGAAGGCATCGAGTAAAAATTTCCTACAGCAACACACATACCACATTAATCTCCCCATCTTTGCAAATACAGCAAGAATGGCAGAAATATGGGCAGTATTAGAAGTTCAATAGTTTATTAAAATACTGAACAGAAATATGTATACATTTTCTTCATTGAAACACCATGGGTTTTCTCCCATGAATCCATCAGAGAAATTCTAAGCATTTCTCTGCAATACACTGTATAGTTATTACAGCAACAGATGCATTTTGGGCTGAATGTAATTTAGTACATGGTTGATTTAAAGTGTTTATGTAGAAAATAACTTGGAATTAGTGTAAACCTCACCAGAATTGATATTCACAAAGCCAATTTGCACCATTTGAGCTTCATATAAATGTAAATAAAATGATTATACTAAATTAGGGCTCTGACTGCTGCATGTGTAGATTTCAGATTTCTTTTCAGATTTCACTGTTTTCTATTAGGACACTTAAATGATGTTAACTTTGCATTTCTTTAGAACAGGAATGCCAAACTCCTGGCCCACTGGCTGGATGCGTCACATGCTGGTCACGCACCCACCTGGTTTAGCAAAGGGGAAAAAAGTCCTGATACGTCATGTGACGTTGCTGTGACAACATGAGTTTGACACCCACTTTAGAATCTTCTTAATGCAATGTTGCAGATCTTTATCTTTTTTCACTCTTACACAATATATGAATAGGTTTGTCATTTAAAAATTCAGGGTATGTGACATAAATTAACACAATAGATAACACAATATTACAAACTATGTGCATCTGTGACTACACCTGAGCTGATTACAACGGAATTGAGAAATACTAACCTCAAACAATACAGTATAGTGCTCTCCAGATGTTTTGGTCTCATCAGCCCTATAACTATGATGAACTGCAAAATATTGCAGCTGTTGTAAAATGTCTGAATGAGTACAAGGTTGCTTACCTTATACATTTTTATGAACCGGCAGAAGCAAAGGTATATCTGGAAGTAAGATCTGGTACCAAATGCTACTGTATCACCAGTGCTATTTCCCGAAATTAGAAAACTAAGAGCAAGATATCATTTAAATCAGAAGAGGTTGTCTACTATCAAGAGAAGCATTTGAGCCCAGGAGTGAACTGGATGACTAGTTCACTTGTAGTGGAATCTTGTGAAAAAATGGCTCTCAAATCAAGAACTACTTGTTCTCAATGGGTTGTACTTTTCATAATTTACTGAATTTACAGAATAAGAACAGAGTTGGAAGGAACCTTGGAAGTCTTCTAGTCCTCTAATCCAACTCCCTGCTCAGGCAGGAAACCCTATACCATTTCAGACAAATAATTGTCCAATCTCTTCTTAAAAACTTTCAGTTGGAGCATTCACAACTTCTGGATGCAAGTTGTTCTACAAATTAATTATTCTGTCAGGAAATTTCTCCTTAGTTCTAGGTTGCTTCTCTCCTTGATTAGTTTCCAACCATTGCTTTTTGTCCTGCCCTCAGGTGCTTTAGAGAATAGGCTGACTCCCTCTTCTTTGTGGCAGCCGCTGAGATATGGAAAAACTGCTATTATGTCACCCCTAGTCCTTCTTTTCATTTAACTAGACATACCCAATTCCAGCAACCATTCTTTATATGTTTTATCCTCCAGTTCCTTAATCATCCTTGTTGTTCTTCTCTGCACTCTTTCTAGAGTCTCAACATCTTTTTTACATTGTGGTGACCATAGCTGAATGCAGTGTTCCTAGTGTGGTATTATCAAGACATCATAAAATGGTATTAATACTTCATGTGATCTTGATTCTGTCCCTCTCTTAATGCAGCCTGAATCTGTCCTCTTCAGCACAGTTACCTATTACTATCTGCATTTCATAAATTGTCTGTTTTTGGACTTGGGAGAGCTTGACAATTAGGTTTCCTGCAATAAGCGTCTCAAAATTGGATTATTATTATGGTGTGCTTTGTGAACTTGGGAATAGTTCAGCGCTGCAATTAGTTCAGAAAACACTAGGAAGATTATTAAGCATGTCTGAGTTCTACTGTGTTAATGAGCCAGCTTCAAGATGTTTGTGTTTATTCACAAAGCTCTAAACAATTTGGAATCCGATTAACTCAAATAATACCATTATTTATATTAACATTCAGGACATTCAGGAGAGGGTCTACTGTTCATGACACAGTTGTAAACTGGGTCCTATGGGAAATTCTGGCACAGATGCCAATGTTGGTGTATTTTAAATTTTCTTTGAAACCACTTCTTTTTATGTTGGTCTTCCCTGAATAGAATTCATGGGCTCCCAGTTTCTACTCTGGTGCCTTTAATCATTATACCAAATTAGCACTCATATAACATAATACATGGCTAATCAAAACATTTTACATATTACTATGCTATTAGCTCCTATTTTACTGCTGCTTTGTTTTTTTATGTTTCTCTTACCCCTGGTGGAAATTGTAGAACAGGGTAATCGGTATGAAAACTTAGCTTCTCAGTTGTGTACGCCACGTTGTTGGCATCCAATTTGTCTTGCACTTGCCAAGTAGGCCTTTATAAGGAACAAGAAATGAAAAACAAAACTATAATAATCTGCCTGTAAAATCTAGATGCAAATTATACAGATCCAAAAACTGAATAATCATAAAATTAATATCCACATTAAAGTACCAATGCCTCACTGTTTTTATCATTTTATTAATAGCATTTATTGAACTTTAAAAATGCAGATAATCATCATTTAAGATGGGAAGGATAATGATTGCAATCACAGGTGGCAGGGAAAAGAGAAAAGTGGGCTTTGAATTTCTTCTTCTTCACCCTGCAAAACTGCTCTTTCCTTTAGGGGAAAAGCAACTAATAACACATCTGGAAAGGAATGTTCAGATCTGAAATTCCCTTTTCTGAAAAATAATATCCCATGAGCTCTTATTTGTATTCATCCATGTAAACAATTAACTGGCAATGCTTTGCATCACTAATAATAGTCTATTTGTTTTTCTTTTCTGAACATTGAAAGCGATTCCAATTTTGAATTGGCATGCTAAAGATAATAACCATTTCCAAGAAAATCCAAAAGATGAAATATACTGAAATACTGTACAGCACATTTGTCTATATCCAGTATACATTAGAAAATACTCCCTATTTATAAGAAATTCTAATACTAGAAGATGAAGTCAGGCCAACACTCCAGTCATTGCCAAACCAGGCCACAAAAGTATGTCAAGCACAAAAAATAATAATCAATAAACATTTTTATGAGGATATTCCAAATAAATTTGGAGAATGGTACAGAATGGAAGATGTCAATCTATTTACTGGAATACAGTAATGTGATGTAACAGTGTGTGCAAACTACTGTGCAATATCCTTAATGTCACATGCTGGCAAAATAATGCTTAGGATTGTCCAATACAGATTACAGTTCTGTGTAGAAAGGGAAATGTTCAGTTTGGTTTTAGAAAAGGGTTAGAACAAGAGCTATTAAAGCTGATGAATACTATATAATTGCAAAGTCAAAGAACACAAAAAAATAGTGTGTGTGTGTATATATATATATATATATATATATATATATATATACTTTGTATTACAACACCCTGTTAAGCCCCAATTAAGGGAGAAAGCATACTGCTTTCTTTTCTGTCTTTCGGCTCATCACCAGAGACCATACCGACAGAAAGCTATTTGTTTCGTTGCCTTTTGTTTACATGTGTGTAAGGTTTTTAAGCTGATAATTTTTAAACAATAAATAAGGGAGACTAGTATAGATCTATTTCGAGCTAGTTAGCTCTCTTCAGCTAGCCATACCCTTACTGGGATTCGAACCAGGGAAGTATTACATGTGAGGCAGTTGTAATTGCCTCTACACCACTGGCTCTCTCCTTATCAGCTCAGGCAGGGGAATAAGTATATACTTTGTATTACAACACCCTGTTAAGCCCCAATTAAGGGAGAAAGCATACTGCTTTCTTTTCTGTCTTTCGGCTCATCACCAGAGACCATACCGACAGAAAGCTATTTGTTTCGTTGCCTTTTGTTTACATGTGTGTAAGGTTTTTAAGCTGATAATTTTTAAACAATAAATAAGGGAGACTAGTATAGATCTATTTCGAGCTAGTTAGCTCTCTTCAGCTAGCCATACCCTTACTGGGATTCGAACCAGGGAAGTATTACATGTGAGGCAGTTGTAATTGCCTCTACACCACTGGCTCTCTCCTTATCAGCTCAGGCAGGGGAATAAGTATATACTTTGTATTACAACACCCTGTTAAGCCCCAATTAAGGGAGAAAGCATACTGCTTTCTTTTCTGTCTTTCGGCTCATCACCAGAGACCATACCGACAGAAAGCTATTTGTTTCGTTGCCTTTTGTTTACATGTGTGTAAGGTTTTTAAGCTGATAATTTTTAAACAATAAATAAGGGAGACTAGTATAGATCTATTTCGAGCTAGTTAGCTCTCTTCAGCTAGCCATACCCTTACTGGGATTCGAACCAGGGAAGTATTACATGTGAGGCAGTTGTAATTGCCTCTACACCAATACAAAGTATATACTTATTCCCCTGCCTGAGCTGATAAGGAGAGAGCCAGTGGTGTAGAGGCAATTACAACTGCCTCACATGTAATACTTCCCGGGTTCGAATCCCAGTAAGGGTATGGCTAGCTGAAGAGAGCTAACTAGCTCGAAATAGATCTATACTAGTCTCCCTTATTTATTGTTTAAAAATTATCAGCTTAAAAACCTTACACACATGTAAACAAAAGGCAACGAAACAAATAGCTTTCTGTCGGTATGGTCTCTGGTGATGAGCCGAAAGACAGAAAAGAAAGCAGTATGCTTTCTCCCTTAATTGGGGCTTAACAGGGTGTTGTAATACAAAGTATATACTTATTCCCCTGCCTGAGCTGATAAGGAGAGAGCCAGTGGTGTAGAGGCAATTACAACTGCCTCACATGTAATACTTCCCTGGTTCGAATCCCAGTAAGGGTATGGCTAGCTGAAGAGAGCTAACTAGCTCGAAATAGATCTATACTAGTCTCCCTTATTTATTGTTTAAAAATTATCAGCTTAAAAACCTTACACACATGTAAACAAAAGGCAACGAAACAAATAGCTTTCTGTCGGTATGGTCTCTGGTGATGAGCCGAAAGACAGAAAAGAAAGCAGTATGCTTTCTCCCTTAATTGGGGCTTAACAGGGTGTTGTAATACAAAGTATATACTTATTCCCCTGCCTGAGCTGATAAGGAGAGAGCCAGTGGTGTAGAGGCAATTACAACTGCCTCACATGTAACACTTCCCTGGTTCGAATCCCAGTAAGGGTATGGCTAGCTGAAGAGAGCTAACTAGCTCGAAATAGATCTATACTAGTCTCCCTTATTTATTGTTTAAAAATTATCAGCTTAAAAACCTTACACACATGTAAACAAAAGGCAACGAAACAAATAGCTTTCTGTCGGTATGGTCTCTGGTGATGAGCCGAAAGACAGAAAAGAAAGCAGTATGCTTTCTCCCTTAATTGGGGCTTAACAGGGTGTTGTAATACAAAGTATATACTTATTCCCCTGCCTGAGCTGATAAGGAGAGAGCCAGTGGTGTAGAGGCAATTACAACTGCCTCACATGTAATACTTCCCTGGTTCGAATCCCAGTAAGGGTATGGCTAGCTGAAGAGAGCTAACTAGCTCGAAATAGATCTATACTAGTCTCCCTTATTTATTGTTTAAAAATTATCAGCTTAAAAACCTTACACACATGTAAACAAAAGGCAACGAAACAAATAGCTTTCTGTCGGTATGGTCTCTGGTGATGAGCCGAAAGACAGAAAAGAAAGCAGTATGCTTTCTCCCTTAATTGGGGCTTAACAGGGTGTTGTAATACAAAGTATATACTTATTCCCCTGCCTGAGCTGATAAGGAGAGAGCCAGTGGTGTAGAGGCAATTACAACTGCCTCACATGTAATACTTCCCTGGTTCGAATCCCAGTAAGGGTATGGCTAGCTGAAGAGAGCTAACTAGCTCGAAATAGATCTATACTAGTCTCCCTTATTTATTGTTTAAAAATTATCAGCTTAAAAACCTTACACACATGTAAACAAAAGGCAACGAAACAAATAGCTTTCTGTCGGTATGGTCTCTGGTGATGAGCCGAAAGACAGAAAAGAAAGCAGTATGCTTTCTCCCTTAATTGGGGCTTAACAGGGTGTTGTAATACAAAGTATATACTTATTCCCCTGCCTGAGCTGATAAGGAGAGAGCCAGTGGTGTAGAGGCAATTACAACTGCCTCACATGTAATACTTCCCTGGTTCGAATCCCAGTAAGGGTATGGCTAGCTGAAGAGAGCTAACTAGCTCGAAATAGATCTATACTAGTCTCCCTTATTTATTGTTTAAAAATTATCAGCTTAAAAACCTTACACACATGTAAACAAAAGGCAACGAAACAAATAGCTTTCTGTCGGTATGGTCTCTGGTGATGAGCCGAAAGACAGAAAAGAAAGCAGTATGCTTTCTCCCTTAATTGGGGCTTAACAGGGTGTTGTAATACAAAGTATATACTTATTCCCCTGCCTGAGCTGATAAGGAGAGAGCCAGTGGTGTAGAGGCAATTACAACTGCCTCACATGTAATACTTCCCTGGTTCGAATCCCAGTAAGGGTATGGCTAGCTGAAGAGAGCTAACTAGCTCGAAATAGATCTATACTAGTCTCCCTTATTTATTGTTTAAAAATTATCAGCTTAAAAACCTTACACACATGTAAACAAAAGGCAACGAAACAAATAGCTTTCTGTCGGTATGGTCTCTGGTGATGAGCCGAAAGACAGAAAAGAAAGCAGTATGCTTTCTCCCTTAATTGGGGCTTAACAGGGTGTTGTAATACAAAGTATATACTTATTCCCCTGCCTGAGCTGATAAGGAGAGAGCCAGTGGTGTAGAGGCAATTACAACTGCCTCACATGTAATACTTCCCTGGTTCGAATCCCAGTAAGGGTATGGCTAGCTGAAGAGAGCTAACTAGCTCGAAATAGATCTATACTAGTCTCCCTTATTTATTGTTTAAAAATTATCAGCTTAAAAACCTTACACACATGTAAACAAAAGGCAACGAAACAAATAGCTTTCTGTCGGTATGGTCTCTGGTGATGAGCCGAAAGACAGAAAAGAAAGCAGTATGCTTTCTCCCTTAATTGGGGCTTAACAGGGTGTTGTAATACAAAGTATATACTTATTCCCCTGCCTGAGCTGATAAGGAGAGAGCCAGTGGTGTAGAGGCAATTACAACTGCCTCACATGTAATACTTCCCTGGTTCGAATCCCAGTAAGGGTATGGCTAGCTGAAGAGAGCTAACTAGCTCGAAATAGATCTATACTAGTCTCCCTTATTTATTGTTTAAAAATTATCAGCTTAAAAACCTTACACACATGTAAACAAAAGGCAACGAAACAAATAGCTTTCTGTCGGTATGGTCTCTGGTGATGAGCCGAAAGACAGAAAAGAAAGCAGTATGCTTTCTCCCTTAATTGGGGCTTAACAGGGTGTTGTAATACAAAGTATATACTTATTCCCCTGCCTGAGCTGATAAGGAGAGAGCCAGTGGTGTAGAGGCAATTACAACTGCCTCACATGTAACACTTCCCTGGTTCGAATCCCAGTAAGGGTATGGCTAGCTGAAGAGAGCTAACTAGCTCGAAATAGATCTATACTAGTCTCCCTTATTTATTGTTTAAAAATTATCAGCTTAAAAACCTTACACACATGTAAACAAAAGGCAACGAAACAAATAGCTTTCTGTCGGTATGGTCTCTGGTGATGAGCCGAAAGACAGAAAAGAAAGCAGTATGCTTTCTCCCTTAATTGGGGCTTAACAGGGTGTTGTAATACAAAGTATATACTTATTCCCCTGCCTGAGCTGATAAGGAGAGAGCCAGTGGTGTAGAGGCAATTACAACTGCCTCACATGTAATACTTCCCTGGTTCGAATCCCAGTAAGGGTATGGCTAGCTGAAGAGAGCTAACTAGCTCGAAATAGATCTATACTAGTCTCCCTTATTTATTGTTTAAAAATTATCAGCTTAAAAACCTTACACACATGTAAACAAAAGGCAACGAAACAAATAGCTTTCTGTCGGTATGGTCTCTGGTGATGAGCCGAAAGACAGAAAAGAAAGCAGTATGCTTTCTCCCTTAATTGGGGCTTAACAGGGTGTTGTAATACAAAGTATATACTTATTCCCCTGCCTGAGCTGATAAGGAGAGAGCCAGTGGTGTAGAGGCAATTACAACTGCCTCACATGTAATACTTCCCTGGTTCGAATCCCAGTAAGGGTATGGCTAGCTGAAGAGAGCTAACTAGCTCGAAATAGATCTATACTAGTCTCCCTTATTTATTGTTTAAAAATTATCAGCTTAAAAACCTTACACACATGTAAACAAAAGGCAACGAAACAAATAGCTTTCTGTCGGTATGGTCTCTGGTGATGAGCCGAAAGACAGAAAAGAAAGCAGTATGCTTTCTCCCTTAATTGGGGCTTAACAGGGTGTTGTAATACAAAGTATATACTTATTCCCCTGCCTGAGCTGATAAGGAGAGAGCCAGTGGTGTAGAGGCAATTACAACTGCCTCACATGTAATACTTCCCTGGTTCGAATCCCAGTAAGGGTATGGCTAGCTGAAGAGAGCTAACTAGCTCGAAATAGATCTATACTAGTCTCCCTTATTTATTGTTTAAAAATTATCAGCTTAAAAACCTTACACACATGTAACAAAAGGCAACGAAACAAATAGCTTTCTGTCGGTATGGTCTCTGGTGATGAGCCGAAAGACAGAAAAGAAAGCAGTATGCTTTCTCCCTTAATTGGGCTTAACAGGGTGTTGTAATACAAAGTATATACTTATTCCCCTGCCTGAGCTGATAAGGAGAGAGCCAGTGGTGTAGAGGCAATTACAACTGCCTCACATGTAATACTTCCCTGGTTCGAATCCCAGTAAGGGTATGGCTAGCTGAAGAGAGCTAACTAGCTCGAAATAGATCTATACTAGTCTCCCTTATTTATTGTTTAAAAATTATCAGCTTAAAAACCTTACACATATATATATATATATATATATATATATATATATATATATATATATATTATATATATATATATATATATATATATATATATATATATATATATATATATATATATATATTCGGAGGTTTTCGCGGGTATTTGTATGTGGATCTTTGGTTCTTCGGGTTTTCTCCCGCGTAGCATTGGAAGTATGTAGGCGACATTTCGATGAAGTCTCATTCATCATCTTCAGGCTTGTGTCTTTGATCTTGTGCTTCTCGGAGCAAAGAAGCACAAGGCCGAAGACACAAGCCTGAAGATGATGAAGGAGACTTCATCGAAATGTCGCCTACATACTTCCAATGCTACGCGGGAGAAAACCCGAAGAACCAAATATATATATATATATGAATGATTATAAGAAAGCTCCTTCATTGTGTCAGTCACGTCATGTTGTGGAAGATGCTAGGAATCCCACAACATCCCATTGTCTTCATGTGAATCCTATATATAAGTGAGGAAGGTAAAACATGGACAGAACAAACTGGCTCTGGGTTGGCAAAGGAATGAGAAAGGCTGTATACTTTGAGAAAGGCTGATAATATGAATTTGAAGTACATCCGATCCTAGTTTAGTGACTTGTTCAGCAATCATTTGTAAATACAATGGCAATAAATGATAATTTAAAAAATTATTTTCAAATCAAATTGCATATTAACCATCAAATAGTGATGAGCCCAGCTTTCTAACTTGGAGTTAACACTCTTTAGGGTAGTGCTCCACTGCAGAGAAAAACAACTCAGGAAGAGGTAACTTGCTTAAGCAATCTCTTTACCCTGCCAGGGCCTTAACCGGCAACGGCTTAGAGATATATAAAGTTAATAATTCTGTAACAATTAGCACAATTCACTGTATTTATATGTCATGTTAAGCCATAAATCACAGTTTGCACAACATAGTAAGCCCAGACAATTTATTGATCAAAATTTAAGAAATTATGGATGAATTTTGATTTAGTAGGATACAATGACCAATGACATTCATAGTAATTATAATGCAAATGTGTTTGCATTGGTTAATTTCTGTCCCTTTCATTTATAGGGTCTTCTATTATTAGTTCACTACTTGAAAATAATTTACATCTGTCTTATTCAAATGGTCCTTAAATTTCTATAGTATTTGCCTCTCTTTTAGATATGTTACTTAGATGACAGCTGTAAACTAAACGTGGCATAATTGTTTAAAATTTTTCCCCAAAATAAATTCTTTCTAAAAGATCATTAAAAGACTATTAAATTCATAATCCATCATATTTAACGAAATACATTGACAATTCAAATCTTTCTGGCTTAGTAATTAATGTTCAAATGTCAAAAGGATTCTGATACGACTTTTAAAAAGCATCCTCACATACTGAAGAGATCAGTTTCAAATACAACAAAATGTGCTCAATTAGATACAGAAAAGATTTTGTACATGTTGATAAGTGCTTGTTTTTTTTTTTTCCTTAAAAACTATGCAGGTAGAGTCATGTATTGTAGCATAACTAAAACGAGAGAGATATCTTTTAGATCTAAAAAGGTTCCAGTCAGTATGCCACAGTTAAAAACTATACAAGCATGCAATCTTGAACTAAGTTGTATCCATAACAGAATAAATGACTCAAGGTTGTCCAGGATTTGGCTGGAAAAGTAGTCCATGCTCCAAATATTGGAACTTTATCATACTGAAGATGGTATAAGGGACACTGAATTACAGCATGGTGTTTATACGTACGACTTTGCGATGATACAGAAGTATTAAAAAGTTCTCAGTAACTTTCTCTTCTTGAAGGAAATGAACCATAACAACTGAAACTTCCATTCTACCTATGGAAGAGATGTGCAGTGTGATATAGTTTTTTGGGTGTTAAAAAAAAAACTTCACCGTCCTCCTTCCTGAACCTTTAAATTTCAGCCCTTTTCACATCATTTTATTTTATGCTGTTGCACACAAGACTTCATTCAGTGCATTTTGCTCCTCTTGTCTTCCCCACCCACTTGGCCAATCCTCTGCCGAACATTGCCTGCTTAATTCATCACATATTCACTATCCATTACAGTCAACTGGCAGAAATGATTTTTCCAAACCACTGCTTTGCTATTTTTAACTTGTAACAAATTCTTCTATTTAACATTAACTTGCTCTTTTGTGGGAATTTCAGTATAGCTTAACTTGGTTGGTCATAGTCAATTAACTCAACCCCAAGTAGTTAAACCATTTTATAATTGGTTCCCCCCCGCCTCTCTGTGCATATGTGGGTGTGGGGGTTTGTATGAATGAGAGACAGAATTATAAAATAAACAGTACATTTTTCTCTAAATGCAAGGGAGGATACCATAAAAACTATCCTTCTTTCCTTCTTTCCTTCCCTTTATTTGTGTAGCTTAATATGTTTTTTTTAAGTTAGTAGACTTGAGATAATTCTGAAATCATCAGAAAAAAAGAGAGGCTATTTCAAAATGGCCTGTAACTTCCTGGTGAAAATGTAACATGAGATGCACATCCAGTGCCAATGATCTTCTGCTGGAGCATAATGACTTATCCTCTACTTTTGAGAGTGTTTTTCTTCATAGATTCCAGAAATGGCTCTGACTTCCAATAGAAGACAATATCTGTAGCTTGGGGTTTAATTATGGAATATCATCAAGAACTCCACAATTTTATTGTTTATAACAAACCATTTCTGCCTAAGGGATGTAGTGATTTTCCTTCAATTACTCACAACTACTTTTCCTCTCCATTAGTTAACTACATGACAAATGAGAGATAAAACTCTACGTTATTAGTTTTCAACATTAGAGTGAATTTGGATGTACATATTCTTTCAGTTCTCAACATACAAACATTCCTTTTATGAACAGGTTATATTCTAAGATGCTGTTTGTCAATGCTTTTGGTTCATAAGTTCAATCAAGCATACAGTATATTAAAAAAATGCATGGTACAGTTCTTACCTTACATAACTTAAGCCACATTTCTTCTTCTCCACCTGATCAATTGCAGACTAACCCTAACCCTCATGCCTTCTAAACACCAGCAAATGCCTTGACTTTCTCTCACCCCTTGCTTGTAGGGGATGGCCAAGAATGCATCCTCCCAGCCAGTGGAGAGAGACCAGCTCTGGGTTCAGAAATCCTTTCTGGCATAGATCCACTGCAGCTTTGGCCATCAGCTCTAGGGGCTGGCCTAGAGTTGTTCCATGGGGACTGTCATTGGGGAAAGGCCATTGACAAGACCATCAGGTGCTGCATCCTTTGTGACCCATAGGCAGAGGACTAAGGTACATACTGGTTGGTCTTGACTCTATGAACAGCAGTAGCAGTGGTGGGATTCAAAATTTTTTTACTACTGGTTCTGTGCGCGTGGCTAGGGGGCATGGCCATGTGACTAGGTAGGCATGGCTTTTTTTTTGCTTTTTGCATGCCCCCCCCCCCATTTTTTGGGCCTTCTGGGCCTCAGGCAAGCCTCCTGGGCGGAGGGTATTTTTGCTCCCAAAAGGCTTCCCTAGGGCTTAGGAAGGCAGAAACTGCTGCGCGCACCCCCCCCCCACGCTTCATTTTGGGGACTTTGGAGGGGTTTTTTTGCCTTCCTGGGCCTCAGGGAAGCCTCCTGGGCAAAGCAGTAAGTAAGCGAGGGGAATTCCAGCACAGCTAATCGTAGGAACAGCTGATTTGTCAGGAGGGGAAAAAAAAGAAATACCTTAAGGAGTGACTGTGTGGGCTAGTGTCACGTGGGTGGGGTGAGCAGGCGGGGCAAGCGAGCGAGCAGCAACCAGGTCGGGGGCATGGCCAGCCAGAAGTTACTATCTGTTCGGGGACCCACGCCAAATCCTTGCTATCGGTTTGCCCGAAGTGGTGCGAACTGGCTGAATACCACTGAGCAGTAGGCCACCCTTTACCCGGCCATTCTTCAAAAAAATGAGGTGCATCTGATGGGGGTTCCCAGTGACGGGAGATCCTTGGCCCCAGGTCCCTTAATATTATTAAGTATCTGGGGGTGCTGATAACTAACAATCTGAAGTGGTCACTCCACACATCACCCTTAGTAAAATGTACAAACCAACGTCTGCATTTCCTGCATCGATGAGGAGAGCACCTCTTCCTCCTTCAGTTCTGGCGATTTTTTACAGAGGCATGATTGAAAGTATTTTAATAAATTGCATCACTGTTAGGTTTGGTGGTAGCAATGGTTCAGATAGAAAGCCCATACAGAGAGTGATAAGGACAGCCGAGAAGATTATTGGAAGCTTGCTGTCTGTTATTCAGGCTACTGCTTATAAGCACCAGGTGCTTAGAGCTCAAAGCATTGTTAGAGACCCCACACACCCACTTCATGGTCTGCTTCTGTTGGTCCCCTCTGGGAGTAGCTTTCGAAGAATTTCAAGCAGGACTACCAGATTCTGTAACAACTTTGTTCCTTATGCCATCCGTATGATAAACTCGCAAGATTTCACCAACATTCAGACCTTCCGGCGCGCAATAAAGACCCACTTTTTTCAACAGGCCGGCCTGGCCCAGTAATAATCATTAAATTTGGTATTTTAAACTTTTATCTGTTTTTATACATTTTGATAATTGTATAATTTGGCCATTAATTTAATCATTTTAAATTGTTTTTAACTATACAATTTTTATATCTTGTTTCTATTTTTATCTGGCTGTACACCGCCCCGAGTCCCTTTTTTGGGAGAGGGGGCGGTATAGAAATCTAATAAATAAATAATAAATAAATAAATAAAGATTAGGTTTTGTAGTCATGTGCATGTATATGACCAAATTAGACTGTGTTGTTCCTCTATGTCATATAACATACATATATATATATATTCCAAAGAAAGATTACCCACCTAATCCAAAAAGAAACCCCAACCAAAATCCAAGACAGAGAACAAGAAAACAGCAAAGCCCTCCTCCCATATATAAAAGGCACTACAGACAAAATCAGCAAGATCCTCCAAAAACACAACATTAAAACAGCATTCTGCACAAACAGAAAAATATCCACCATCCTAAGAAACCCTAAAGACAAAATTGAGTTAGAAAACCAAGGAGTATACGAAATCCCTTGCACCTCCTGCCCCACCACATACATCGGACAAACTAACAGAAGAATAAGTGCACGCATTGAAGAACACAAGAACTCAATCCAAAAAGAAGAACTGACCTCTTTCCTGGTCCAACACCTCAAAGCCACAGGAGATAAGATTGACTTTAAAAATACCAGAACTATTGCCAAAACCGAACACTTCAACAACAGAATAACCACAGAAGCCATAGAGATAGAAAAACGCCCACACAGCATGAATAAACGAGATGAGACCTCCTGCCTACCAGCCATTTGGAAACCCGCCCTCATTAACAAATGAGTACCTAACATGAAGAATGACACCAGACCCACACCCACGAGAGACACACAAGAAGCTACCACCACACTTCCACGTAGAAAGCAGACTCACACTCACACAGAAGATGAGACATGACCACGACCAGAAGCCGCACTGCAGCTGCATCACTACCTGCTTCAAACCCCCCCAACCCATACATGAAGTGAACTGACACCCACCATGAAGAAGTGGCACGACCACGAACGCGAAGCCAAACAACAGGATCACAGCTCACCAGCTCAAATCCCCCAGCAACTAAGACTAACCTGAGTACAACCAAGCCCCCACCGGAACAGAACACATCCCCAGCCAACCACAACACAGCCAACCCCCCAACCAATCAGAACACAGCCAAACCCCCAATGAGAATACCACCCCCACCCAATCAGAACACAGCCAAGCCCCCACCCAATCAAGTCACACCCCCGCTAGCAGTTAAAAGGAAGAAGCAGCTGCAAGCTCACATTACTCCGAGAAGCACAAAGCCGAAGACACAAGCCTGAAGATGATGAATGAGACTTCATCGAAATGTCGCCTAGATACTTCCAATTCTACGCGGAAGAAAACCCAAATAACCAAAGATACACACACACACACACACACACATACACACAGATTGTCATGTTGATGTAGTGTATATAGGAGGCGGTGATCATTTGAGAGCTGTAATGCAACCATATTTTATTTTAAAGCATGTGTTTGGTGTATATTCAAAGTGACAATAAAGTTATTCTAAGTCATTCTTGTGCCATCACAAGCCTCTTTGTCTGCCTGGTCACTTGACTTCCCCCCCCCTCTTCTCCATGCTATTGAGCCTCTTCCTGGGGTAGCATTCAAGCAGAGCAAACATCTCCCCAACCTGGTGATTTTCCCCACCCCTTGGAGAGGGGTATTGCTCAATCGAGGAGGCATTCTGCCAGAAGAATGGGCCTGCATCCTAGGAATGGGCCACAGCCAGTCTTCTTGACAACAGACTTGCGGTTGCCATAAATGAAGTTTTTGCTTGCCTTCTTCTACCTTTCAGGACCTTCTAGGTTGGAGTTATAAAAGTTTGTAAAAAGTTTCGAGCTTCCTTGAAAGTTCATAAGTAGGAGACTGTCTGTACTAGCCATTTCCAACCATGGATTATCGATTTCTATATTGTCTGGGAATTGTCTGTGCAGAGTGCAAATTTGGGTAAGACTGGCTAAGCCAATGCAGCATATGCACACGGGGCTTCCATATCACCTTGCATTAAAAACATGGCTAGGTGTACGTGAATGTTGCTTTTGTGTTCTAATCTGAAAGGAATGTAAATCTAGTCAAGGTTTGGAATGTGTATATGAAATCACTTTCTCCTGTTTGTTTTTAATAGTTTCCCGACAGAGGAAAAAGAAGTGGAGAAATTTTGGTTTCTAACAAGAATAGCGGATATTATCTGAAACAAAAGAGGGGGAAATATTAACAGTTCTCATTGGCTGGAAGCCTTTGCATATGCTGGGTTTTGTGGTTTTTCAGCAGATCATTAAATGCATAACTGTTACAATAGTGCTCAAATGAGGCATTGGAAATACTGGGGATCTGTTAGCCTGTATAGAGATTCCCTAAATAATTTTCATGTTGTCCTTTTCTTGTAATGTGAGAGTCTACTCTAGACATGCAGATTTTGGGGACATTACTAAAATGGCAAACAGCCACAGCTAATGTGTTTTTAAATCAACAGATAAAGCTGCCATTATTTGGATAACAAACATCCAAAATTTGGTTTCACTAAACAGAGTTTTCTCTTTGTTGCCATGTCCTAGTAATCTAATAGTGGCTAAAGTGCTGGTTTATAGACTAGGAGATGGTGAATTCTAGGCCTTCCTTAGGCATAAAATCCATCTGGGTCACTTTGGGTCTGTCACTCCATCTTTAGCCCAATCGACCACACAGGACTATTGTAGGATATTAAGAGGCAGGAGTATTAGGCCTGTTTGCCACCTTAAGTTATGTAGAAGAAAAGGTAGACTAAAAATCTAATAATAATAATCTGGATTTTGGCAGTCAGATATTCTAATCCTACCACAAAAGCCAAAGTTCCAAGCTTGTCTAACTCAAAAGACTCCCCAGTTGTAGAATCTGAAAAAAAAAAAGTATAACCATTTTAATATTGTAAGCCTCCCAGTGTTTACCATGTGGTAAGATGGATGGCCCATAAATTTAATAAATAAATTATAAATGACAATAAAAGTCACACAAAATAGTCTCGGCATTTCTACAAGACCCTTTCTGTTGAGAGAGTTAAACATGCTCGTGACTGTGACCATGATAAAAAGTGTTGCTGCATAAACCTATTTCTCAACAAACTGGAAAATATGTTTCTACTGCACATTTCAATTAAACAGTGACATTTCTAAAGGATATTATCAGCATTTAAAATGAAGCTTCCTGTAACCTATATTAACCATAGCAACAAATTCTGAACAGATGTTTTAAGACTAACAAGAGAAATAAGTTGAAACATAGGATGAGCAAGATAAGACACCATGGTTGGGAAATCGATGGCCCTGAACAGAGATATATAATCAGTTTTACACAGTTAGACTTCTGAAGTCTAATACCATTATTGCAGGTAGAGAGCTTGAATGATGGATGTAGTTCCTTCAATGGAGATACAGATTTTATTAATAATCCACAGGGTCTCTTATCACTACTGGCTAGTGTACCAATATGCACATTTTGGGAGAAAGCAGACCTTACCATAATTAAAGTAAATTTCTTTTTTAATTATATCCAGGATAAAAAAAATGGGGAAATGAAAACGTCAGTGGGTTAATCTATGGTACTTAATGACCTCAAAATGTTTTCAATTATAACTCTCATTAGCTGAGTCTTGCAGGGCAAATGATCAAAGATTCTGGAATTTATGGGAAGCTGGTTCTAAAAATTTTAACTGTTAACTATAGCACAGCGGGTAAAAATTTTCTATGCCAAGAACTGGTTCATCTGAAATGTTAACCCCATGATTTACTTTACATCATCTGCAGCAGCCTGCAAATTCTATGTGACTGACAAAATCATTTTGTATGGTTCCTGGATCTCCCAAAATCATGTTGCTAAATTTCAATGGCAAAGTACCAACAAAGAGAGGTATAATTTCCTGCTGTTTCACATCTAAAATAAGACAAAAATACACTATAAGCCTGCTTGTAGGCTTAATACACCAAAATCCAATTAATAAATAGAAATAAACATAGTTTTGCTATCATCTACTCTTTATCTGGATTACTACCGCTCAGCTATGTTAGTCATAGCTCAAATAAGGAAGGTCTGCTCTCTGCTTTTCTCTTTGGGTTGGTTGTGAGGATATTGAAAATGTCTAATAAAGATTAATCAAAACTTATCATGTCATCTCAAACTTCTGCTGGTGGCAATGGGAGGAAAATCATGATATAAAGTTGCCTTCTTTCAAAAAAATTCAAATTTATATTTCCCCCCAATCAAACTGGTAAATTGCCATTAATTAAAATGGACTTCCTAAAAATAATTTCCAAATCTTTCTTAATAGTTGTCCAGAGCAATATAGGATTCTTATCGGTCTGGCTGTTGTAAGGTTAAACCATGTGTTATACCTGAATACTAAATATTGAAGCTGTCTGTGGACCAACTAAAATGCCTTTAACTCCACTAGGATCGTTTCTGGTTCTAGTAATACCAAAAATGTGAAGAATATGGCAACATAATATTTATATACACTTATTCTTCCCCAATCCAAAAAGTGTATGCTTAAGACATGCTTAGACATGGCAGACAAAGCCACATCATTTCTAAAAATAAAAATGTAACAACTTACCCATAAAATGTGAGGCGAAGGAATCCAATGCGCTGCCCGAGCTTCAGAATTTCTCCCTGTTTAATAGCAGCTCCCGTTAGAAGCACAATTCCCACCTTTTTAAGAGTAACCAACCACTTGTATGCACTTTCATCACTGTGCAATATCTCTTCAAAGTCCATAGTAGGGAGCTCAAGATCAGAACCCCAATACTGGCGCTCTGCATAAGAAATATATAAATCAATTATTATGAATTGTTTTATTATTATAGAGAATTCCATTTTATTCTATATTGATCAGACTGCAACTTGGGTTTCGTGTTCAGTTTTAAGTATCATACTATACATTCAAACAAACAGGTTCCGAGAAGATCAAGGGGGACATATGGAGACTGAAGTAATTGGTAATATGTACACTTGACCAGAGGAGACTGAGTGGATGGCTTTTAAATCTTAAAATGATGTTCAAAAGATTTAAAACATTGTTTTCATCATTCCATAGAACAGGACGCAAAATAATAGATTCCAGTTAAAGGAAGGCAGATTATAGATCAGTATTTAAAAAAAATCTAGCAGAAACAACAATTGGATAGTAGAAGGAATTACTTAGAGAACCAGGTTGATATGTAGTAAGACCTTCCACTGTGGATGAATAGCTACCAACCTGATGTGCATCACTGAGACATAGAAACATAGAAAACTGACAGTAGAAAAAGACATCATGGTCCATTCTGCCCTTTGAGTTTTTTGTTTTCTTCCTAACTGATGCATTTATTATTTTTATTTATTGTTTTTATTTTTAATTTATTTTTTTATAAAAGTTTGTCAAATTGAGACCTGGGAAAGCTTGGAGGGAGCCCTGCTCACGCTTATATCCATCTGGGTTTTGAGTCTAATACTAGCTATGCTTCCAGGGAGAGGATGGAATATCAGTTGTCATTAAGAAGGTCTCATGGACTTTTAGAGGTGCTGTTTTGCAGGTAATTGAATGTGAGATTCTCTGGCTGAAGCTCAGCTATAGGGAGCACTTGGAATTGTTGCTCTTAGACTAGCTTCCCTGCTGGTGTAGTAACATCCTTACCTGAACTGACAGATTTCACCCCTAGGTCGGTATGGAACCCCAAGGCTTGTTGTTCTTGGGAACTTCAATCTCCCCCTAGGTGAGGCTGAGGCTGGGTGAGCTCAGGAGTTGACATCTACCATGGTAACCATGAAACCACCCACATAATTGAGAGCTTGACGTGTACCAGAGTTCACACACTAAATCTGGTTTTCGTTTCAGGGCAATGTGCATTTGGCTCTTGAGGATGTTACAGTTGATCTTTATGGTCAGATAACTCCTTAATTTGTTATTTAGCCTACTGGTACTACCTCCTCTAGAAGGAAAATAGGACCTATTAGATTAATCTGCCACAGAAAATAAACCCTGCTGGCTTTCAGAAGAAATTTGGATATTTTTTTTTCCTAAGGATCTGATGAGCATTTTAGCCGAGTCTTTGATCACTGTCTGTAATTGGGGCCTTTGGCTGAAATGTTGCCCTACAGCTTCTTATTGTTTGCTGATCCTGGAGAGATGCCTAGAACTCTGTTGGAGGAAGATGAAGAGCAAATCAGAGCACAAATAGAATCCCATATAACATGGGATTATAATCACATGGTAGTAAGAGTAGCAAAACATTATTTTTCAAGTCTAGTCATCCAGATTCCCTATTTAAAAATACGCCGCCTATGGTTAGACTTAAGCATAGCACACAAAATTATCTGCTACAATGTCCTACCAGTCAATGACTACTTCAGCTTCAACTGCAACAATACAAGAGCACACAAGATACAAACTCAATGTTAACCGCTCCAAATTTGATTGCAGAAAGTACAACTTTAGCAAGAATGGTCATTGCCTGGAATGCACTACTATGTTGTTATATCCTCTAACCCCCACTCCTTTAACCTCAAACTAACCACTATTGACCTCACTCCATTCCTAAGAAGTCTGTAAGGGGTGTGCATAAGTGTACCATTGTGCCTACCACCCCTATCCTATTGTCCCCATTTATTCGTACCTATTTCCTGTATTCTTATTCATGTTTATACATATATCTATTATCTTGTAAGTGATTGACAAATCAAATCAATCAATCAATAAATCAATATGATCCATGCCCTGCTGGGGAAGAATGAATTACACGACCATCTGCAGAGTCACTGTGAAGAATAGTGGCAAATAAAATTATGAGGATTCCCTTGAAGCTGAACTATAACTTTGTGAGTCCTAATGAATGATGGAAGCAAGGTCTTATGTGACTAGCTGAGATGAGTTTTAGCCTATAACTCCTGAAGTGAACAGGATCCTTGGATTGGTTAATATGACTACATGTTTATTATATCCATGACCCTCCTGATTGCTTAAGGCTATCCAGAAGGTGACATGAGGAAGGGGTGTTGGGTCCACTCAAGAGGCTTTGCTGAAACAAAGTTGTACTGGATAATTTTTATCCCATTTCCAACTTTCCTTTTAAGGTTGAAAAGGTGATTAGGTTCTATTAGGTTAAAGAAGAATATGATAGAAACAGATTTATGTGAACCCCTTCCCGTCAGATTTCAGGCTTGGATATAATATTGAGAAGCTCAGGTTGTTCCTGTTAATAACTACTTTTGATAGGGCCAGAACAGGAAGAGTGCAACAGTAATTTCTTTGATGTTTTCAACAATACTAGACATGGCATCCTCCTGGTCTACCCACACAGTTTAGGAATGGAGACACAATGTTTCAGTCTTTCACTTACTGTCTCTATGGTTGGGTTCAGTTGGTTTGTCAGGAGGGAAGAAATCAAGTCCAAAGCCTCTAGTGTGTGGGATAATTCTCTCCTCTTCTGTTTAACATTTACCATTGGGTGAGGACATTCATTGGTTTGTAGTCATATATAATCAATATATGGAGGATACTTAGCAGTACATCTTGATTCCAGAGTACCTAGGCAATGGTGGAGATTGTTGGAAGGGACAGAATTCAAGCACATCTCTGACAAAATCTAGTAGTAATTGGGTTTTGGATCCCACAGAGATGGGGATTATTCATCTTTAATCCTGGACAGAGTTGCACTGCCCCCTTCCAAACTGGTGCACAATTTGGGGGATCTACACAGGCCAGTTTGGAAGGGGGCAGTGCAACCCTATCCAGGATTAAAGATGAATAATACAAAATTGGACTGCTTTAAAAATGTAATGGAAGATTAATAAAATAAATACAATAAGAATAGTAATTCTTTAGTAGCCCTCAATTAGAAATAATAAAGAACATTAAGGCAGGCTGAAAGCAGCTAAGTAAAATTGAATGATTATTATGGAACAATTATTATGGAACACTGACATTACTGAACAAAATACTATAGGTCTACATTAACTCTTATGTAGAACTAGCTGATTTCAAAACAGCAGCATTTCAACAGTGATAAACTATTCTAATGTGCAAAGAATCTAATACACATGAAAGGTACCATATGCTGTAGTGGCAGTGGTGAAACAGCCTCCCCGCTGAAATTTAGAGGGCTCTTACATTTTTGGCCTCTCAGAAAGACCTGTTTCTTCATTCAGAGAGTAGGCCAGGATATGAATTGAAGCCAGCATATATGCAGCCAATGTGAGGTTGTTATGGTGCCTTGGATAGTGTGATGGGATTTAATTTGGGGTGTTTATGCTTGCATTGTTTAGTTTACTTATATTAGTTAGGTTGTTGTTAGCTGCTCAGGATGGGTGACTATATAATGCTTTTGAAATAAATAAAAGACTCTTTAAAAATGGCTATTGTTCTATTTCCCAAATACCTAGAAAGATTGCAAGGTTCCTCATCAAGACGTACTAAGTTAAAAGAACTGAATTCCAACAGAGACTCTCTCACAATGGAGTTGTAGCCTTTTGCAACCTCTCACGAAATGGCACAGCTGGGAGAATTCTATCCGCCAAAAAGAAAAGCTTTTCTCATTGCTAAAAATACAGAAAAGGGCTAAATTTGAAAAGTAACATTTGGGAAATCTCTCAGGAAAGCAGCTGCTCTTTTAAATTGTGTGCACAATGTTGCAAATTGTAATAATTCCAAACTTTTAAATAAAATCTGAAAGCTTCTTTACATTTCACCAGACAATCTAAAATATTCCCTAACTCAACTGATTATTGCAATGGAAGAAGATGCCTTTTGTTCTTCATCACACAAGGAATATCAAATCATTCCCATCTCGGAAATTTCTTGGTTCAGGTATGAATGTTAGAAATATTCTTTCAGGAAGTTCAAGGTTTAGAAACAATCTTCCCGGAAAATCACTTTGGGGCAGGGAGGGTTAAAAAAATGTGGGTCTGTTGCTGTTTTCATGACCTTCCTCAGGCTGTTGGATAAACCAGATTATTTATCTGATGGAATAGTTGTGTGCTTTCCCAGGAACAATAAAATACCCACGATTTACTTTTAGCAATAGCTGTCATAGTACTTTACTATTGAAAAAGTAACTACTGCTGGATCATGAAAGATAAGAAACTACTGCAGCTATCTGTAATAAAACAGCAGTTGCATAAAGTATGTCAAGATTCAAAGCCAGGAGAAACATATGCTACATCTGTGTGCTCGTGCAGTATGTGTACATGCAGATCTTTAAAAAGGTGATGTGATTTTCTTGGAATTTTTCTCTTTTCCATTTTAGAAAGCACTCTATAATAATGGACTGCCAAGGGATTTAGCTAGGTATTCTTTGCCAGTTCCTTTTATTGCTAAGCTGTCAGTTAGATTTTGACAAGAGAACGTCTTTTGTGGGAATCCTTTGGGGGAGAGACGGATGCCAAAACAGACATGGTGGAGGAAAGCGTATTTGTGGTTCCCATGTTTGCTTGGCTTATGAAGAGTGAAATACTGTATATCGACCAATTTTTACAGCTAAGACTATAAGTGAGTTAATGGAGATGAAAACTCTCTCTTTCTCCTTAACTGCTTTTTCTGCTCTGTGTCTAATGGGAGGCAAAGGGGGAAATGGGATACCTCATTGAGGTATCCATGCAAAGGAACCAATGAGATTTGGTTCCTTTGCATGGAAATTCTCCTTCTCCATTTTATGTGTGAACTAAGACAAACAGATAAATAAATTAGCACAACAATCATTGAAGTGTTTAGTATGGCCACAGTAAACCATATGCTAGTGTTTCAGGAAAAAGAAGCACAGCTGAAACTAGAAATAAAAACCTGATTACAATGGGCTGGAGGAGGTTTAAAAAAAAGAACTATGTATGAGGTGCATGTAATGAAAAACAACCATCTTCCCCAGCTCCATGCCCCCTTAGATTTTAACTTGTAAAATTCACAGCTAGCAAGATTGTTGTTTATTCTGGCTGAGAATTCTGCAGCAG
The DNA here is from genome assembly GCA_023653725.1 of Bungarus multicinctus. Lineage (NCBI taxonomy): Eukaryota > Metazoa > Chordata > Lepidosauria > Squamata > Elapidae > Bungarus > Bungarus multicinctus. Next base: position 82,617,096 of record CM042838.1, read on the forward strand.
TACTATAGCACACCTGGAGGAAACATGGTGGGGAAAAGATGCAATAGAGAGGCAGAAAGCTTGACAGGTGGTATTTTTGTTCCAGGTATACCAATTCATAAATCAAAGGGAAATGTGGAAGTTTTAAATGAAAGCACCTAGTTAAATTACTATTCAAAATTCCAGCTACATTCCCCTTTCTGTTTTGTGAGGGATTATAGGACAATGCCATAAACAGTAGCGATGTATCTGTTTTCATAAGCTCACTGGCATCTATCATTTAAAGGTTTTACATTCTCCTCCAGGCTGTATAAAAGCTAATCTGAACTGTGCTAATAGACAATATAGGAAAATTACTTTGGAAAAACAATGCAAACGAAATAAACTTTAAAACCAATAGGTATTTTAAGAGTAATTAATTCATTAAAAAAAAGGGAGAATTTCCAGCAATTATGGCTCAACTACAAGATGGGATCAAACATTTTCCATTTACTATGACAAATGATTTACATACATTTCAGTGCTGCTGAAAAGGAATAGAAGGGCATGAATCTGTCCCTCTTTTCAGATGCTCTTTTAGTTCCTGTATTTCTGTTTCTCTTTCAGCTTCTAAAAAAATGTTTTCTGTATTTTTGTAGGTTTCAATCCTTATTAGAGACTCCTCTATTGACATGGACTGAAAACTATTTATAAATACTGCATTCCAGACACATTTCTATTTTTTTAGGATTAAGTAGCTAACGTCAACTGGCCAAAAGAGATAAAAGATCTGTTTTGCCATTTCTTATACTTGGTCTAAATTTTCTTGTTGTACACCAATTACAGATACTTGACAATACTGTTATTTTGGCATCATTGTCAATCTTTCTAGGATGGAAACTATATTTCTAATCTTGAAAATGAGAAAGCAGCATTTTTTATTCTATTGTTTCCTGTATTCTTTACTTGTTCTACCTACATAGTTTTTCTATACAAGTAGTGCCTTGTTGACTGATGAACAATTAGAAATGGCAATTCTGCCATTAAGCTAAATGGCTGCTAAGTGAAACTGCAATCGTGCTTATGATCTACATCAGCTGTTCTTTGTTTTACAAACATGTACCAGTCACAAATGCAAGACTGGCTGCAAAGTTACTTAGTCATCACCATCGTAACTGCTAAACAAGGTAGTCACTAAACAAGGACTACCTGAATTTATAGGGAAGAAACAGTTCTGCGGGATCTAGGAATTGGAAATATTAGAAACTGAAAATGTGTTAAATGAATTATAGAATCCACAGAAAGCCTGTGGCTTGCAACTTCAAAATGAGCTGTTCAGAGTAGACTGTATACCATTTGACAAAGGTAGCTGAAACAAAAGGCCATTGTCCAGTAGGAATTGATCTCAATATTATAATATCTATCCAATAGTTCAGAGCTATCATTGTGGAACAGATGGAGAAAGATAACTGAACTACATCGAAAACAGATCACTACCTCACTTATCTGCTGAATAAGTATGAATGCAGATAATCCTGATCAGAAAGTTGAGGAATCTAGCCTACAATGTTAGCTTTCCCATCAACTTGTAATCCAATTGTCCTCTCCCCAGTAATGATACCTTATCTATCTTCACCGTGGTTTAACTGTATAGATTGTGATAACAATAATCAGTCCTGTTAAATAAATATATTTGCCCAATTACTAAAAAAAAATTTTCCTGGGAAAAATGTGACAAATACTAACAAAAAGCTAATAAAGGCATACTTTTTAAAAATATACACGTAGACTTGTCTTTTTTTTAACCTTCATAAACAGCAACTATGTACAATAGCCCAAAACTGCATTATCTCTACATACTGAAGTGCATAATACATTATTTGGGAGAGGAAAAAAAGTGAGAAACTGATGGTCTCTGGATATATTACACACCTAACAGAATGCTCTCTGGCTCTCATGATTGCAAATTAGAAGCAACATATGAATCTATGGATATGGCAATAGATAAGGATGATGTCATACTTTGATACTAACTACTTTGACACTTTGGCTAAATAAGAATGCAGTGTAGGATATTGGTTTTCAGCTCTTCCTTAATCCTTTACAGAGTTGCTCAATTTAATGATACCCTGGACAGTATAATGGCCTCTTTCCCAGTTTGCAGACTATGATTATTACATAAAATTATTTAATAGCTTACAAAAATTACATTTTCATTATGTAAACTTTTGGACTTCTGAGTTAAGGGTTTGTTGGGCCAATCCATTTGATGTTTATTATACTGATACATACCAATGGAAATTAGTTCAGATTAGATTATTTATCTGGAAATGCATAACTTATTTTTTACTTTATGAAGTTTCTCAAAGCAAAGAATAGGAATAAAAAGACACGATTTAAAATTTCAATAATAAACCATTAGAATTAGTATAGCATCTCTTTTCTAACAGCAGAGAAGAATCCCCTTGCAAGATAGCTCAAATAAACTTCCATTAAACTTAAAACAAAAACATTTTAGCAACATATTTAAATGGGTCAAGTTCCTCAACTGCTAAATCTCAATTCTTAATAAATTCCATAGACCCAACCCAAACCTGAAAATGTTCTGTTAATTGTTACTGATCGTTCGTTCATTTATTGAGTTGGTATATGGAACACACAACTGTGATTTAAAATGTTCATAGGAACATAGAAAACTATGTTATCAGCAGTTAGTTAGATCTTTGGGCCACATAACTGAGTATTTTTCAAATGAGTAACAGCAAATATACAGAATATTAGGTACATTTTCCAAGCCCTATCTGGAGATGCTATGGGATTCATTTGAGAATAGGAAATCCCTTGAAAGACCTATATTTCAATAGTTAACACCTATAATTAATCACAGAAAAACAATTATGGTAACCAATGAGAAACATACTAGCAAACAGTTGGTAGTGGTACATTCTTTTTTGATGTGTATTTCCCATGGTGTGTGTGTGTGTGCTAACTCTCTTGTAATTCCTTCCTTTCCAATATCCCTGCTTTCTGAGCGGGGAGAAGGCACATGACAACCTGTACTAAGTGATGGTAGTGGCAAACAACTAACAGAGAGAGAGGGAGGGAAGGAAAGATTGTACAGATCTTAAATATGCAACTTAGTCTTAGTTATTTTTTCATTACTGCCATCACTTCAAATGATCACTGCACAAAGCAGCCAGTAAGCAAGGATTTACCTGTACATATCTAAAATTGTTAACATTATCAGATAAGAATTAAATTGTCTGATTAACTCTGACTCAAAACAAACATACAAGATTCTATATATTAATTTTGCTTCTTAATGGTTAGATAGATATATAAAGAAGTATCAGTCTTCAGAAAAGATTAATGCACTCGTATATTTGCCTATTTAATGTAGGAAAGAAAGCAGAGGAATTCAGGGGTATATGATGAAGTACATGATGGAAAAGCTCACAAGCTGAATTTCTGAGAATGGAATAATGCTACCCATATATCAGTGGGGAGATATAAATAAAGCCACCATATAGAATTGGCTTGACATCTGCATTGAGCAATAAACTTGAAAGCAGGGTGAACTCAGAAGATGGAAAACATATTGAACATTTATATTGCTTAAGGTTTATTACTGTGATTCCATTATTATTGTTTCCTATAGTGTCTGCCTTTTTTTGTTGGAACTACACTCTTCTTTCAGGATGCATATGGCTTCCACTTCTTAACCACACTCAATATAATTTCCACTTTGCTTCTGAAAGCATGTTTGCTAAGAAATGTTAAAAAGACAGGCAGCTCTGCACTGAAAAAATGGGTTTATCTGTCAAACAATTTGGAGGCAACTTTAGTAGTTTAGATTTCAGGAGAAAGTCTAATAGAACTCTTTCATGATTTTCAAACCAATTTTGTCACTACTAATGAAAAACAGATCTACGGGAACAGACTTTTTAGAAAACTGTGATTTAAAATGAGAGAGAGAGAAAGAGAGGGAGGGAGGGACCTCGACTTCCAACAGTTCATTAAGTGACTGTTCAGTTACAATGACACTGAAAAATGTGATTTATGATCGTTTTTCATAGTTACGACCTTTGCAGCATCCCATGATCATTTGATCAAAATTAGGACACATAGCAATTGGTTCATATTTATGACCTTTGCTGTATCCTAGGGTCAGCCAGATTCACGTAACAACCTGATCACTAACTTAACAACTGCAGTGATTCACTTAACAATTGTGCCAATAAAAGTTGTTAAATGGGGCAAAACTCACTTCCCAAATGTCTCAATTAACAACAGAAATTTTGAGCTTAATTGTGGTCGTAAGTCAAGGATTACCGGTTTGTAAACTGTGTTACCTAATTTGGTATATAGTTAGTTGCCTGATTTCAAATATATGATATAAAAATTAAGGCAAGTGAAAATATGTCTTCCTTTCATGTTTCTGTTACACAGTGAAAATAAATGTGGTGGGATAGAAGGGAAAGGCCCATTGCTTTTTAGTGACCAAGAGAGGGTAACTCTCTCCATTATGTGACGAATTAAATAATTCAAGCCTCTGTTAGAAAAAAAAAAATCTAAGGAAAATTCCATAAATCAATTCACTGTAAGAAGCCATTTCCTTTCCTGGAATTTGGTGTAAAAACATTATGTTAATGGCCAGGTTAACAGAGACCATTTATATTATTCAATTAAGGCATTTATGGTTTTTTTTTTACTGCTCTCAGGGGAAGAGCTGGGTTTCTGAATTGCAAAAACCTCTACTAGCTAAGGAACAAAATAGCTCCTGTATTTCATTTTCTCTTTCATTTCTCTCCCCCTCTTCTTTTGCATGCTCAGCAAAACAAGAATGCAGAACTATCCTCAAGTAAGAACATATCTGTTTATTAACTGGACGATAATGCTATATAGCTGTACATATTTATATAGATGTATGCCTACAATACATATACACAAATCGCTGCAACACATCTTTCTGAGAAGGAAGCAGCTATATAAATGAAGGCTACACCCCTGTACCTTGAACTCAAGTAGAAAGAAGTTTTTACCAGCAATTTGAATTATATATGAGAACAAATTGTTCAGAAAGCAGCTATTCATGGGCTGATTTTATTGTTTTTGTTTCAATCAAGAATGTAAATGGTTGGCTGTATTATTGGGAGAAATAGCTGATTCCATTGAAAACACCCCCAAATGGTTTGCTTTCTATTCATTATCCACATCCACATCCACAGGAGAACATGGAAAAAGTCTACATGTAAAACTCAGTTTCAGATCTTTGCTGCAAACCCATAGTTAACTGCTAGCTCCAAACAGTGTATTTTTCTCATTTCTGCTAACATATGCCCTGCCCGGAAATGTTCACCAAGAAAATATAGTAGTAAGTGATAGAATGGGTCTGTTTAGTCCAGCTAGCAAAATTATGTACAAGTTCAAAAGCTTTTAGCAAAAATGGCTGGTAGAGGAATTGCAAACAGCTTCCAAACCAGTCCAGGTGTGGGTAGCTCTTAATATTTCATTCATTTATTCTGCAATATTGTTGGTAGTATTTAATATTTCATTGGTCCAGTGCCAACAACTTCCCCCTGAAAATGCTTGCCAGAATGACCAGGCAGTAATTCATAGTGACAAAGAATAGAGATTCTACTCATAGTTCATTTTACAGGGGAGATTATACCCTAAATTTGATTGTCATTTCATTACTGAACTTAGCATTCGACAGCCATTGCACCGATTGATATTCATTTTATGCAATAAATCACTTAGCAAGGTAACAAAAACAAATTAAGGACCATATTTTGGCTGATAATCCCATAGAGCCCGAGAATCAGAATAATTCATGAGTCTGGAGCTACAATCTTTGCCGCCATCTTTCCCAGAAAGACAAGACTAGGCAGATAATTATATAAATGACACCTATGTAGTTTTATAACTTTTCCAAATCAAAGAATTGTTACTTTAATAAAACACCTATATTATTTTGAAGTTCACAAAACTTTCCCTTTCTCCCTCTCCTTTTATGGCTTTCAGCTACCATGCTGATTAAAATAAAAGAAACAGCATTAGTGAATGTTGATATATAGATTACATTTACTTAAATCACAGTGCCAAATATAGTTACCTAGACGGAAAATATTTTTTTTGCTACACATTTAATTGGTTCTACTTATTACTGTGGTTGAAATTGTGCCTGTTTGCTACATGGAATAGCCTCATCTTCAATAACCAGAGAATAGAATAGAACAGAATAGAATAGAATTCTTTATTGACCAAGTGTGATTGGACACACAAGGAATTTGTCTTGGTGCAAATGCTCTCAGTATACATAAAAGAAAAGATGCATTAGTCAAGACTCAAGAATGATAAAGTACAACACTTAATAATAGTCATAGGGTACAATAAGCAAAGTGTATCTGCAATATGAAAAGTGAGGTGCCCAGGATGACAAAATGGTCCACTCCTTTTTTTATGAAAAAGTATTTTGCATGGATGACTGTGGAAAGTCAATGAAACAGCAACTTTGACACTGAAAAGTGAGCTACTACTTTGCTGAACTATATTGAATAGGCACATCAATAATATGTGATGAAAATAATATATGTGAAAACAATAAAATAAGCATCTGTAACCTAGATTGCTTTGCCTGACTGCCTTGCTTGCTTACCTATCTATTCTCATATCATTATAGCTATTTTATTCATCTGATGCAATGAATGTCAGCTCACGAAAGCTTATGCCTTTTAATTAAGCTTTAATTAAATTTAATTTAAATGCTAGTTGGAAAAGGTGCTGCCAGATTCCTTCTGAGTTTTAGTCAATTGGTGATTCTTCCTCTTCCTCATGTTTTCAAGCTGCTTTGTACAGTAGAGAAATTCACTTGATACTTAAAAGGCAAGTGTTAGTGCCAGTTTTAACAAAAAGCAATATAAATACGTACAGAAAATTAATAATAGCATACTGGCATACCCATAGTTCTACACTATAATAAAGTGCTGTCAAATTCAAATTATCATGAATGCCATTATTATCATTAGCCCAATGGCTGCAGCTCTAAAGCCTATTCATATACTGATGCAAAGGTTCGTAGTGAGTAAAAAATGAATATAATGAGTAGAATCATGGATGCTATTAAATATAAATGCATTTAATAAAAAAATTACCACTAATTGGAACTATTTGAGAAATAGAACACTTTGACCATTTAATTAGCAATATTTTTCATTGACCATAAAATCAAAATTGGTTTTTATTACTCAGTTTATAAGTAATATATTTATGACTTTAAGATTCTATCTAGGATGATATAATCTAGGAATTCCACTAAGAACTGCCAAAATACTACTTTCATAATTTCATTTATGGTGTGCATAAGAGCACCAATCGTGCCTACCGTCCCTGTCCTATTGTTTCTTTTTATTTTTCTTATAAGTATCTATGTCATGTATTCAAAACTATATTAATTCTTATACCTGTATCTTGTAAGCGATTGATAAATCAAATAAATACCAAAAATACTAAATTCTCTTTCCTTCCTGAGTGGATATTTTGTTCTTTTTCCCTGCTTCTCATTTTCTTTTCTTTCCTGGCCCAGCAGAATCCTTCTTTCCTTTGCATAATAGCAAAATCTTGCATACTTGATGTCTTTCTGATCCTCATCTAGCAGAGAAACGCCTACAATGTGGCAATGAGATCCAGTCCTTCTCAGCTGTCTCCTCCTCCTTTACTCCTGGCCCATCTTTTCTAACTAAGCCTCATTTCACAGTCTCTTTACAGCTGCCTCAGAAGCAGGATTCTCATAGGCAGCACTGCCAGGCCTGATAGACTTTGAGCTGCCAACTGCACAGTCCAGTGACACAACCCTGCTGAGTTAAGCCTGGGAGAATCGTAAGAACACACATCATGACCTAGATTGTGCATCTATGTAGTGTCTGGCATCAAGGCCCTCCTAGATAGGAACCTCAGTGCCTACTAAGTATTGTTTAGGTCAGGGGTGTCAAACTCACATTGTCACATAGTCATGTGATGTATCAGGACTTCCCCCCCTTCACTAAACCAGGCGTGGGCATGGCCAACACGACACATCCAGCCCATGGGCCAGGAATTTGACAGCCCTATAGAAAATGACTTGGAGATCTGCATGTGACTTATGGATCATGCTTGAGACTCTTGCCTTAACATTTTAGCACAATAATAACATAAATTCTTACCTGATAAAAATAATTCTTCTTGTGCTTTAGCTCTAGCTTGGTCAGAAAAGCATCTTTTCTTCAACCATTCGGCCTCAAATTCACTGGTGTGGTCATCTGGCCATACAATATTTACCTTCTTCCATGAAATAGAAACAAACATTGAAAGGCATGCATTTGTATTGTCTGTAGCACAGTCTGAATAGCACTTTATTCAAAATTGTTTCATGGAGTTCACTTGGCCTTGCAAAGAATGCAAAGCCAAGTGAATTCCATACAAGTGAACGTCTTGTACCTTTGCAAAGAACGAAATTTAACAGACACTACAGCAAGGTCAAAATGAAAGATAACTGGCTTGGTAAAAACACTTGTTAAAAATTTTTTGGAACAGCAGTAGACTGCAGAAAATATTGGCTAGCTGTGGTCGCAGAAAAGTAGATTTCAGGGTGCATCAACAAATCAGGGGAAGTGCTGTCTGCTTTGGCCCAAACACCTTGAGTCACATGATTTTGTGTTATGGTTTTATTTTGTTGTATTCAACTGTACATACACATAAACTCTTTTACCTTTTTCTGTTCTGTCAAAATGACATCCTTCACCTCAATATTGATATCTAGATTTTCCAGAAGCAGTTTGCGCGCTTTAGCAGAGTGTAGGAAACAGTCTGGGCACTGGCAGTTGTCTCGTAGCCACACTGAAGGGTAAAGGCTCTCACTGCCATCTTCCCAATGAACACAGATAAACTGTTTTTTCTCTAGGGTTTCCACTTTCTGGATAGTTGTGTCGATATTAAAGGTCTGAACTGCCTGCACTATCCTTGCTGAATGTAGCCAAGGTTTACCGCTCAATGAAAAATACTTTTGGTAAATCAGCCTGTCCTTTGGTATTCGCAGCAAAATTCGAGAGCAGTCTTCATAAAGCTTTGTCCTTAACAAGGTTTTAGCAAGTAACATCCACATTTTACTTTCACTTGCTTGGTCTTCCCTTCATCAATGCTTTCTCTTATGAAAGTTGTCTTCCGTCAGTTCTGTAAGAAAAAAAATTGTTTGAATGGTTAGAAAAAAAAAAGATTATATTTGAAGGAATATTTCTTTCTCTTTTCAGTGATTCCCTACCTCCTACTACCCATCTCATCTAATAGTCTCACTGACTTTTTTTTCGAAAGTTAATCGCATCTTATTAAAATAAGGAATTATTTTTGAATACTGAGTACACAAGTATTTGCTCCTAAATAACAATATTAGGTATTTTCATTAATTTAATGAAAGAGAGGAATTGAATGCTCTATGGATAAAAACAATGGAATATAAATTCAAATGATAAAAATGCTGGAAACTAGGCACCAAGCATCTGTAACAAAATTAAATACCTGTGGTAAAGCTGTACATTGATTCTTTTCCTTGTCACTTCCCTATATATGTTAACTACTTTGCTTGGTAAACTGAATCTTCTCTCTTCCACATCCATACTGTTCTGTTCCATAGCTGGCATCTCAGAAAACAAAGCTTTTTGGAGAATGTGAAATTAATGGCACCAGAGACCACTGAATAGCTTCCTTGACCTGGTTTCTTCCAAATGTGATGGGTTTCCATAATTAATAACTTTTGCTTGGGATTGCCTCCCCAACAAAACCACAATTGAAAGTCTCTGAACTTATACTCAGTGAGTTCTATTTTGAAGAAAAACAATACTAACTTATGAAAAATTATCCATGTGCTTGTGGGGTAGGAAACTCAATAAATTATTGGGCAGAATATGTGTAAAGACTCGTAACAATATATATTTTAATAATAATATACACTACAGAAATGAGATCAAACATCTGGAAATTATTTAATCATTGTTGATTTTTCTGTATGTGCACGTGAGAAGACAAGTTTATATCTTTCTACACTTATAGATGCACCCTTTCTTATCACACACAAGCAAGGAAAAACATGCATACAATTGGACTTACATCTCTATAGACGCTTGACAGTCAAACATGCTGAAGGAAATGGCATTGTGCAATTAAATGAAACAGCCAGATAATCTACTACATATGTTCTTTTTTTATGGTTCATATTAAATAACTTCATTATCGCTGATAGGGTCTGCTGAGTGTCAAAGAACATGGGGGATGGGGGAATAAACTTCTGTTCAGTGCTATTTGTAACAGGGAGAGACCCAACTGAAACCAGAACACAGCACATGGAAAAGTGATTATAAAGGATAATTGTAGCTAAATACTCTGTTATCCACTTATGGGAATCCCCCAAAAAATGTAATGCATTATAAGAGCCTGGTGGGACGAGGTTAGATTGCAGTACTATAAGCTAATTCTGCCGACTGTCAGTAGTTCGATTCTCATCAGCTCAAGGTTGACTTCCATCTAGCCTTCCAGCCTTCTGAGATCGGTAAAATGAGGACCCAGATTGTTAGGGGCAATATGCTGATTCTGTAAACCACTTAGAAAGGGCTGGAAAGCATTGTGAAGTGGTATATAAATCTAAGTGCCATTGCTATTATTATTTGGTATGTGCATGTATGGGCATATATAAATGTAGCATTAAAATGAGGCAGGAAATGTAATTTTCCTGGTGGGCTTCTCATGAGGAGTCCGAATGCGGAAAGACACACAAGGCAGCTTTCTCGGGATGAGAGCCCAGAGCTGACTCCGGGACCCCTTTTATTAACAAAAGGTGGGAGGATACAGAAGGCAACAAAGGAATTCAAGCAACACATACAGATATGATAACTTTCTATACGTGCGCGGTTCTCACTGGCTGGGCAACTGTTGCTGGGGTGAATCTCTTTCTATCTTTCCTCTTTGTTCTGTGTATGTGTTACAGTCGCGGAGCGGCCTGCACATACACAAGATAGTACAGAAAGTTCCAACAAGGGAAAAGCTCTTTCACATCTTTTACCCATCCGCTTTTGTGATAATTGAGTGGCAATGGTGCAAACTTCAAAATTGGTCAGGCCAAGAGGTGGCCTTCAAATCTATCCTGTTGTGACCTATTCAATTATTAGCAGAAGGGGAACACAGGTTTACAATACTAGTTTATTTTCTTTAGGAAAAAATTCACAGAAACTCAGAAAATCTACTTGTCTTAGTTATCCGTATCATGCAGCAGCTTTTCCTCCATAAATCATACTGCTTTTATACCAACCCCTCACTCCACTGAACCAAATTTATTTATTTATTTATTTATTTAATTAAACTTTTATACCGCTCCCTCTCCCAAAAAGGGACTCGGGGCGGTGTACAGCCTACTAAAAACATACAATAAATACCCAATAAATACAATTAAAATAAATTAAACCAAATTGATCCGGCTGTCTATCCCAAGAATTCAGTTAAAAGCTAAAAGCTAATAAAACCCCAATTAAAATTAAGTTAAAACCAAAATACAGTTACTGGGCCAGGCCAGCCTGTTTAAAAAATAGGGTTTTCACTGCGCGCCGGAAGGTCAGAATATCCGTCATAGCCTACAATTACCTACAATGTTTCATTTCTTTCCAGTGAAGTAGTCTGTTGCTACTATCTCCTAGGCTTCTCTATTTATTTCAGCTTAAGGGGTTCATGGATCCCTTTCAATGTTTCCCTAATCTGAATAACAGAAACTAATATAAAAGTTATGCTTAATTGTTTGGATAACATGCTACAGAAACATGTACTTGAATAATGGAAATCAAATCACCATGTACACAAGCATACATCATGTAGTGTCACATACAGTATTGCAGAGGAGAGAGATAAAGCAACAGAAACTTAAAGTTAAGAAGCAATTTCTTTTTTGTAGCAGAAAGCTGGTATGTGGATAGCTTTGTTATATGTAGCCAGGTAAGTGAGGAAATATTTCATTTTTTTCCCTTAAGCTGTCTCCTTCATTCATACATACTTGGTTCTTCTGTCCCTGTCCACCAACTATTTTAGAGTTGTAAGTGTCAAAATTCAGAGATATGATTTTGAAGTTTGGTGATCAAGCTCCTTAAAAAAGCAGGATACAAAATTGGATGACTGGAATGGTGGATGACAATTTCCTTGGCTCCAGCTTTCCTTAATACTGTGCTCTCTGTCACTCAATCACCAATGGATACCAGTTGCAACTGCTGAGAACTCGGGATGTCAGCTTGAAATATGGATTCTTTCTCCCAAAGCAAATTCATATCTTAAACATAGAATTCAATACTCAAAAATCTTCTGGTTAAAATAAGCTAAATTTAAAGTTTCTTTTTCTATAAGAAAATTTGGTTTGGACAACTTCTTAAAAGTTTGATAAAGCAATCTCAGCAAGATTTCTTTATCTATAATGAAACCTTTTTATATTACCAGTCTAGTACATTATGATTTTTCTGAATAAAATTAAATATTAATTGGATTTCTTCTTAAATAAAGATTAATGAATAAGAATAGTCTTATTCAAAAGGAATAAACAGTATTTAGGGCCATCAATTGAACAGAAAGCATGTGTATATTAGAAGCAATAAAAAAATAAAATAGTTGAATTATTCAGTCATTTGGATTGCCCACATTTTTACTGGTCTTTGGGTAGTGATTCTTACTACAGACTACCAAAACTATTTGCACATAGACTTCCTAACAGACAGGAAGCAGCAGGTGAAGCTAGGCAAAATCACATCTGATATCTGTACAATCAGCACAGCATATCACATCTGATATCTGTACAATTAGCCCCCCCAAAGCTGTGTGCTATCTCCACTTCTCTTCTCCCTATATACCAATGACTGCATCTCAAATGATCCATCTGTTAAAATACTGAAGTTTGCTGATGACACAACAGTCATTGGTCTCATTCGAGATAACGATGAATCTGCATACGGACAGGAGGTTATACAACTTGCCTCATGGTGTAACTGGAACAATCTGGAACTGAACACACCCAAAACCGTAGAAATGGTGGTAGACTTTAGAAGAAACCCTCCCATACTACCACCTCTTACAATACTAGACAACACAGTATCAACAGTAGAGATCTTCAAATTTCTAGGTTCTACTGTATCACATGACCTAAAATGGACACCTAACATCAAAAACGTCATCAAAAAAGCACAACAAAGAATGTTCCTTCTGCGCCAACTCAGAAAGCTTAAAGTGCCCAAGGAGCTGCTGATCCAGTTCTACAGATGAATTATTGAATCTATCATCTGCACCTCTATAACTGTCTGGTTTGGTTCTGCAATCCAACAGGACAGACACAGACTTCAGAGGATAATTAGGACTGCAGAAAAAACAATTACTACCCACCTGCCTTCAATTGAGGACCTGAATGCTGCACGAGTCAAAAAGAGGGCTGTGAAAATATTTACAGACCCCTCACATCCTGGACATAAACTGTTTCAACTCCTTCCCTCAAAACGATGCTATAGAGCACTGCACACCAGAACAACTAGACACAAGAACAGTTTTTTCCCAAAAGTCATCACTCTGCTAAACAAACTGTTTCCTAGTATGATTTGATTGTTGATTGTACCCTATGACTATCATTAAGTATTGTACGTTATGATTCTTAACGAATGTTCCTTTTCTTTATGTATACTGAGAGTATTTACACCAAGACAAATTCCTTGTGTGTCCAATCACACTTGGCCAATGAAGTATTCTATTCTATTCTATATCCACAGTTTTATATTACATAATCTGTAACTTATTTAGATTCTTGACCTGAGGGATGATTCATATCTGGTTTTCAGGGTTGCTGAGAACTTACCTCCTCTCAAGTAAGTATTGACTATAGCCTGCATCCAGCTTCAAGTCCTCTTCCTAGCAGCTTTCACAAGTCAAGTGAAGCAGGCCGTCCAATCCACAGATGCAGAACTGAAATCACAGAGAAGCTATCCACTTTCTTGAGATTCAGACTCAAAACATCAGACTGGTCTAGTGATTAAGACAGGCTAGAAATCAGAAGACTAGCCCCGCCTTTGGGCCAGTCATGCTCTCAGCCCAACTCATCTCATAGGATTGTTATTGTGGGGAGAATAGGAGGAGGAAGGAGTATTAGTTAGATTAGATGCTTTGAGTTATTTAGAAAAGTAGTATGGGCAGGAGAAAAATAAGTAAGTAAGTAAATAAATAACACCTCCCCCCAAAGATGACAAAACCTATCCATCCATCAATCTGTACTATCAATTTACAAGTATTTATGGTCTATAATTTCTTTTAAAGATTCAGAGTATTCAGTGGTCCATCATCACATTAATTTCTTACAGTGTTAAATGAAATTTATGGTTTAGTCATCTGCAACAAGCCAAGGGAATGGATTAGAAATCACAAAGTGTAAAAAAGTTTATGATCCCTTTATATTAAAATATTACATATTACTCTGAGATACGTACATTTACAAAAATGGAAATAACTCTATGGTGATATATTCTTTTTAGGTTGTGTCATAGGAAACCTGTTTCAAATTTGCCTGATTATACAAAGTTCCATTTAATGTACAATACCAAGTCAATATATCTATTAGTATTATTTTTAAGTGGTGACTTTTTTTTGGCACAGAATTCAACTTTCAGGCATGAGCTTTTCCCCACTATTAGTCTACTGTGAAGGCCAACAGGAGCAAAAATCAATCAACTGCCACCAGTGAGGAACTTCATAATCCTGAATTTAACTGCAAAATTTGAAAGGGCATTTCAATGTTCCAATTTAATTTACTTTTTGATCTTGTGATGGGTCTCCAAATACAGTAGGCATTTCCTGCATTCATTGCATGGCTGCATATTCACATGGGGTATCGCTTCATTTTTCCAGGTGGATGTTTACTGATTGAAATAAAATCAATTGCATTCACACAATCGTTATATAAATTCCTGTTTTACATAAACTTTTGCTTTGGATGCAGAGATAGTTAGCCTATTATGTCTCACGTATGACATGATACTTAAGACTAAACTCGTAAACTAAACATGAAATCCTACCTGCTTTACACCCATTATATCCAGTCTCATACAGTGGCCAATACTTCTCCTGGCCAGGCCAAAAAGGTGGTCGCTCTCGTTCCCGATTGCCCGGCGGACAAACCGCAGCTAAACTGGGGAGACCGCCAACGTTTCTACACGTTGTAAGAGCTGCGCGGTGCAGCTTCTTTAACTTTCGAGACGTTAGAAACGGGACAATCGGCAAAGGGCCGTAGCCAGTTCTTGCTTTGACAGGGCAGAGAGAAAGCGGTGCCAGCGGACGCAGGATTGCAAGGACGCAAGGCTTGGAAAGTAGGGCTAAGGTCGGCTCCCGGGCTCGGCCGCTCATAAAAATTATAAGTAGCAATTGTGAAGGTCACTAAAGGAAGAGAGAATTGCACGCACGCTCAACCCAGCCTTTGGGAGATTAGCGTAAAGCTACGCACGCATTGCATCCTGGGACATTGAGTAGGTTTGTTGACCGGTTATTTATAATAATATATGCCAGAGCGGAGGCAGAAAGATGTCCCATCAGTGTCAATGGAGCGAATGTTCCCTGCTCAGAACACCCTGGGGCAAGCGAGGCACAAGGCTGCGGCCTCTGGGCTCGCATGTTCAACCGATTGCTTAAGGAGATTCCCGAGAGATTCAGACCCACTGGAGCGTGTTCGACCTGCTCCTGTGCCTGTTAGTAATAAGCTTTTTAATAGGAGTACTGTAATACCACCTCTTCCGCCTTGGAGGGCAGGTGGCATGAGGGCAAGAGGGTGGCTGCAGCTTGCTTGGGAAAACTGGAGAAGGAATGAAAGGAACGGGGAGTGCTAGTTTTCTCCGGCTTCCTTATAAGCTATCCGTGAAGGCTGGCTTTGCTGCACAGGATCTCAAGGCAGCATTTGAAACCGGTTCTGCT
The DNA here is from genome assembly GCA_023653725.1 of Bungarus multicinctus. Lineage (NCBI taxonomy): Eukaryota > Metazoa > Chordata > Lepidosauria > Squamata > Elapidae > Bungarus > Bungarus multicinctus. The sequence continues at coordinate 82,633,047 of CM042838.1, forward strand.
TTAAAGTATTGGGGGGTGGGGTGTAGAGCAAGAGAGGAGATGAAGAGCAGGGGCTGTTTTCTCTGGCCTGCCGCTTTGCTTTTTAAGAAGTAGTCGAAAATGATAGCCTGCCGCAAAAAAGTATGTGGGGGAGGACTTTCCCTGCATCCAAGGAAAGATAAAAAGCAGCTCTTTCTCAGCCACAGCCCTGTCCTTTCAAATGGGCTGTATTTTATTTAAAAATAAACATAGTTGAAACTTTTTACCACACATTTAATATATCATCTGGTAAGTTCTGAATCAGTCTTCCCCAGATTGATGTCTTGAAAAATGGATTCAATTTTAATTATCTTAATTTTAATCATCCTCAGCTACTACTGGAAGCAGTGCGAGGATTATAAGAGTGGTACAACTCATTTGGAAAGCACCAAGTTGAGCAAAACTATCAAATCTTTCCAAGAATTGAAAATAATTGATTATGTGACATCAAGTTGTTGTCAGTTTTTAGTCACTGTGGATATACATTCTGAAATCTGAACTATAATTATCACTTGTAGGTTTCTAACCAGTCCATAGTTTATGATTTCAACAATCTATTCTTGGTGAACTATATTAGCTTCCTTGAGTGCTATGAGAATTAATTCAAATGTCCAGATTGTTCATTTTGAAAGATTTCTTAATCCTATATTAAACTGTGCTTTAATTTGATACTATTAAAGCAGGCAATGATCTCTCTAGGTAGAATCTTGGAACTGGATTCAGAAAGCTTATGTCATGACTCCATTTCATTTCCAAGTATAGCTCTGTTTGTAATGTTTCTGCTGAATAGAAAGAGTAAAAAGGCAATATCAGCAGATTTCTTTCTTTAGCCTTTGGAACCAATTACTTCACAATTCAGAAAATGTGATTTGTGTTATCTGTTATCTAGTTTATTGTGTATTTTTGCGCAAACGAAAATAGGAATCCTTAAGTTACTATTAATTGCACATTTGTTCCAAAGAATACTAAAAATGGAACTGGCAGAGATTATTTTTGACCAGAATTATATAATCTGAGGGATTGTGGTAGGGGAAGAAGAATTCTGTTAAGTGGTATGAAAGAGAGAATGGAGAGAATGAGATGAATAAAGAAAAAGTGATTGGGCCTTTTAGAAGCCCAAGAATGAATTAAAAGGGTGACTGGTGAATACAGTATCTGATTAGAAAAAGATATGTTTGTTCCAAATATGTCTTAAGCATGTCTAAGCATGTCTATTGTTCATACAAAACAACAAAATGAATACAACAAATTCCTGAGTAATAATGCCCTAGTTTAAGGACAATCCATAGTTAAAAATAGAGGCTACTGTAGCAAAATTCAGGTTAAATACACAAGTTCATTGCTTGAAGTTCATCACACAATGCTACTTATTCAGTATTATACAATAATATTGTTCTGGCTTATAATACTAAGATTTTGAGAATAGAACTTGTTCTTAAACTCTGGACTACCTGAACAATTGTAAAAGTGTGATTGTGTTGATAGTTTATGGTGAAAAATTGAGAGAATTAGTGCAAGATATTAATGCAATAAAAGGTTATGAAAGCATTATAATATATAATATATAATAGCAAAAATGAATTCTGGGAGGACTGGGCATGGAAGAAGTGGAAAGAATAAAAGAAGTTAAAATTATAGAACTACTCCAAGAAAGATTGTACAAGTATGGATCCATATTAGAGTACAGATTCTGATTTTGAATCTGTAGAAGAGTACAGTATGACAGTAGGTATAAATGATATAATTAAATAAAAGTTAAAATATGGATGTGTTTTGTTATGCAGGATTTCTGTGTGAGGACTATACTGTTATCTATGTTCATGATAGGAAAATGATGTTAGTGTTATTTGTGAAGTGTGCTTGTATTCAGTAGAATATTGATTGAAAGGTGATAACAAGAATTGGGAAGTATAAGTTCATTTTATGTCTGGCAGGGTGTGTGCAGACTGAATTCTGCTGTTCATCAGGTCACTGAGAAATAAATGAATGCGAGAAAGGAAGTTTATTGCATGTTTGTTGAGTTAGAGAAAGTGTACGATAAAATGGATTTAATTATGTTTTAATTATTGAATATTTTGTGCAAATGTGAAATTGAATGCAATAAGAGTAGCTGAACTGCTGAATGTAATATATAAGAGTAATATATGATGGAAGTATGCACGAAAATAAATAAAATGCTTAATAATGGTTAAATATTGAGCAGGGAATTAAGATGTAAGATATTTTCTTGATAATTTAATGCACTTATTGATAAATTTTCATTTGCACAATGACATTAGAAGTGTGTTGGCTGAGAATGTGGATCTGTAAGTACTTTTGTGAGTAGAGGATTCTGTATTGTTGGCTAGACTCTGAAGGATTTGCAGTGATATTTTGGTGATTTTATGATATAACAAGCAGTATAGATCAGAAACTTATGTCAAAAGATAAATCACAAAACAAATACCTAGAAATGTGTATGGTTCTAAAAGAGGAGAAGACCAAGAAAATTTGGTTGGATGAGGTTGATGAACTCCAGAAACAGACAGGAGCAATAAATGTAAAGAACAAAAGCAATGTATGAGGCATTGTTTGAATTTAGTGGAGTCAAGAGTGGTTTGTAAAAATAGAAACTGATGGACAGATGTATCAAATAATGTTGGTTTTAGGCATATTTCCCTTTTCTTATTGCATGCTTATGGTTTCTTTCTCTTTTTCTGCTATTCTGCATAATTTTACAAAATGCAATAAAATGAAAGATGGTTTGACCATAGTATCCTGAGAGTTAAAAAAATTTTTGCAGTTTTTTTGCACACAAGCTGTCCAAGTAATATAGTCTGAAATGTTTGCTTGACTGGTACATCGGATGAAAAGTATAAAGGGTATTTGAGATTCAAATGGAAAAGAACGTTATCCAACTGAAATTAAGTCTGCTCTCTTTTAGATTACATAATTGTTCAGCAGAAGTATGACTCACTATGATTGCTCTTCTATTTTCAAAATGAGTATTTTAACTAAAAATATCTCGAGTAATACGTAATACAAATCTGGGATTCATTTCCTTTATAGTATTACACATTTTTGTTGCTGATATAATATCATTTTACTGAAACATTTAACATTAAGTTAATTTACTGATTCCATCAAGCCCCCAGGCTGGCCATAATTAACAACTAATTAAACTGAAGTACATCAAGTTATGATTTTATCCTGTACTTTATCTTGGGCAGTAATCTAAGACATCTTCAGCTATGTGTGTTTCTGAAGTAATTTACTGTGCTTTTTCTGCTGCCTTTCCCAAAGGTTAAGATGACATAGTTTATTCTTGCATTTCCTTTATATGTTCATACTATAGAAGATAGTTAGGCTGAACAGGTTTTTGAAACCTGATCATCTACTAGAATATCTCCTTATATTCTAATATCACTGACTCTTAAAAGGTATCCACAGATATAACTACTTCTCAGCATCTGGTTTTCATTCAGTGAAATATGTTTACACTAGTTTTTTAAAGTGCTACTGTATCTAGAAACCCCAGCTGTATCAGTCACAATAAATTACTATATTAGATAGTCCTTGCCTTATGACCACAATCGCATCCCAAACTTCTGATATTAAGTGATGCATTATTAAGTCATTACCTATTTTATGACTACTTTTGCCATAGTCATTAACTGAACCAGGCCATTATCAAGCAAATCCAATTTCCCTATTTGCTTACTAGGAGCTAATTGGGAAGTTTCCAAAAGGTAATCATGAAATATTTCCTCAATATGCTGCAATTGTGGTAAATACATGCTGGTTGCCAAACGCCTGAATTGCAATTATGATTGCAGGGGCAGTACAACTATTGTGTGAGAACCATTCATTACTTTTCAACACTATTATAACTTTGAACAGTACTAATCAAATGGTTATACATTGTGCACTACCTATAGTTCCATGATTAGGGAATTGTCTTCTGCATGATTATTGGTCTGGTGTTAATCCCTGCTTATTTGGATGTTGGCTTCTGCAGACGATGAATTATTTTTTTTATTTCCTTCTTAGCTTTTTATTGTCTCCTGAATGGTATGTAAATGTGGTTTATCCATGACTGATTTGTCTGAATGCCAAATTTCTGAAATTTCCTAGCATGTTTTGGATTTAGCTTGGTCTAGGATACTTACAGTTTTCCCTGAAACTATGATTGAGTCTATCTATGTGTTGTAAGATTAAGGAATTTTCATCATTCTGTTGTTTCTCTTTTTACGTGTGTATATACAAACAATTATACTGTATATACACTTAGGCATCCTTGAAAAGGCTAATTTTTAAAAAAATGGTAGTGGAGTGTTCAAAACAAACATTTCAAAGCATAAAAATACTTTATTATCTTAATAATAACAAGATGTAGAATAATAAAGAATATGTACTTATGGCATCCTGTGTAGAAAGTTACAGAAATAATGATAAGCAGGATAATTCATGGAAACAAATTAGAAGAGATTGTTGTTCTTTTACGTTTTAACAATTTCTCAAGGGTGTAACTGGTAAAAATTGGCGATCCTCATAGCTCTGTATTAGTTGTTTAATCATGTCTATTTACATGCTAAATAAGCAGAGAAACAATGACTTGTTAAAAATTTAAAACTTGTAAGGAAACATTCTTTAACATAACATTTAATATCCAAATAAGCTAGCAAGATTATATTAATGTTTTGCTTCACAGTCAATTTCATGTATACTAATTGGGTTAACCTTCGGGGCAGGGCTCAGTATTCAATCTCTTTTTTCATTAAGTTCTGATTGGAGCTCCACTCCTTTGGAAAACATTTAGATTTTTTCCCCCTAACCTCTCCATGTACATACTTAAGAACAAATTTAATCAAGTTATTCAATGAAAGCATAACAATATGATTCCACAGAAAGCGCCAATATTGCTCCAATCAGTCCATGTCTGGTATCATTGAAAATTTAAAAAAGGTATCATTTATATAATCCCTGGAAGAGCAATATAATTGTGATTGAATTCAATCTATGAAGTGGCTACACAAAAATTTTCTGTCATTGTCATTCCAAGCCAAGAGGAATTGCCAAACCAGACTGAATAACATCTATGAAATGTGGAGAGATGGTTGTTGATTCTGAGCTACTTCCAACTATTTATGGCCTAACGGATTTCGTTTTCTCCTTTGAGCTCTTGTAGGGCTGGGTTTGAGTTAGTGGCAATAATATCTGCCTACCTGATCTGTTGATTGTTTAATTGCCTTTGATTTTTCCAAGCAGATAGAACTGTAGTTCATTAAAATTACACACACTATATTTAGATTACAAACAACTTAGATTACAAACATCTGGATAACCACTAGATGGAAGCAGAAAATGTCAGCTTTTATTGCTAACTAATTGTCCTCTGAATTTCTGCAGCCCAAACATAGTATGCTTACTTTTCTACTGGTAATATTCCAAGGATTTATAGTTAATATAAGAAGATCTTCTTCATGTAGTCCACAACATTCACTGGGAGAACAAACTTACAAAGAGAATGAAAATTTAGGAACGATTTGAGTTCTTGTAGTAGATTTAGAGACACATTTAATTTAAGAATCCTTCTGCAAAGTCACCTACTAACTACAGTACTCCTTTAGTAAGTTGAAAAGGGAATAGAACTGAAAGTTCTCTTTTACACAGCAGTTAAATCTGTAGCTGCCTTAATCTGTTTTTATCACTTTTATCCTTGTTCATTGTAAACTGGATTTAATAAACCAAGTTTTAACAAACTACATAAAATTTACAAAAAATCCTTGGTATTCTGAAAGACAAATCTTTTCAAAGCCTATGATAAATATTAACATCTCTCTGAATTGCAGGACTTAAACATGTTTTAACTATTTATTAAATATATATTCAAACTAAATAAATGCAAAATTGCTTTTTTACCATGAAGAAAGTTAACATTAGTTATTGAATTTTATTAATATTTAATTTAGAGCAATAGTTTTTAAAAAAACCTTCATGCAGTTTTGCTGTTGTCCAAGATGAATGATTTCAAGAAACAAAAGCTAGCAAAAAGCATGGAAAGAACAAAATTATTATGATGTATGTTAAAAGAACTACAACTAGCTTTAGGAGCCAACACATTTACATAGTAGCAACTAGTTTTTCAAGGAAATGTTTAGAAATTAGTATGTTTAGAATCTTGAGGGGAAAAAGCAGCTGCTTCTCATAAATATGGATTCATACTGTGAATAGTAAAAAAAATGATAATGCAAAGGAAGGGAGACAAAAGGGGACAAGAATAATTTTAGTTTAATATATGTAGAATGGAAATAGGCAAGCAAACTAACATGTAAGCTATCTATATCATTAAAACTATAGGAGTCTGGCTCTATCAAGACCCCTAAAACAAAGATTTATAATGAAATAAAAGTATTATTTACAATTTTTATTTTTAAAAAGAAAACATAGCTTTAAATATTTGACAGAGTAGCCCAGAGTACTTACAAACCATACATTTCTTATTTTAAGATAATCTCAAGAAAAATCAATTCTGTTTGCAAATTGGCTGGCTTTTTCGTAAGAACATGTGGGGCTGAGGTATTGGCTATGTGTCTATCAGCCTTCTGTGTTGTAACGACCTGTGTAATGGGCTGTGTGATGACCTTCTGAGTTCTATTGTTTTGACATCCTGGGTCTTGTGTTGTAATCTCCTGGGTCGTTGGCCGTGTTGTAACATCCTGAGGTTTTGTGGTATAACAAGACTCTCAATCTTACACGGGAAAAGACCCGAACACGCCAAGACCTGCATACCTGTACCCGTGAAAATCTACGAAAACATATATATCTGTGTGTGTGTGTGTGTGTATATACATATATATATATTCAAAAAAATCTAAGACAGGGTATATAGACTACAACTCATATCCATTTCAGTATGTTGGCTGAAGCAAGTGAAGTTCCAATTCTGCTCAAAGATTGTAACTGGAAGAATAATATAGTCAAATGAAAGAAAATAAGAATGAAAACAGTTTGGTTAAGAGAGAGAAAGAGTCATAGACCCCAAGATATGAATCCAATTGTTTTTTGCTCATTCTTAATATGTACGCATTTGTTTTAGAGAAAGTAAAAAAAAAGTACACCATCTGCCATTGGAGATAAACAGTGGAATATAAAAAGGATATTAAAATTTAGAATGCTTAATTTAGATTTTAACTTCATATATATTTCTTGTATTAAAGTTATAATATAAACTTAAAAATTATAAATGTCTGTGGAGATTTTCAGTCATCCAGGTCATGGATGTCTCAAAGGTACTTTTTCAAAAGGCAGTTTCAAAGAGAAAAAAAGTCTATTTGCCTTTTGAAAAACCATTTTTGGGTTAAAAACTATAACACACAGCTAATAAATCACATTTTGAGAAGCTGATTCTATTGGTGGATTCTTCAAAGTAAGCATATCAGACTTTTTAAAGCACTAGATGGCAATCTTTCACTTTAGTAAGTTATCTCAATAATAAAATATTCTGTCTTGCCTGTGCTAATTAAAAAAAATAGGTGAAGTAAATCTAAACTTAATTCCATTAAAACTAAAGCCTCGCTAATGCCAAACAAAAATTCAAGTGGTGATGAGTTTTAAGGTCAATGGGGCTTCATGATGCTGATTTTTTGTTAGTTGTACTATCTTAAAAATGTCCCCTTATATTTTTTAATGGGAATGAAGTTGATACTGCCATATTTTTATGATGGATTATGTTTTCTTGCAAAAATTATGTATTTTAAGGAAAAGTGAAGACATGGTCTCAGAAATGACAGCCTTTTCACATACAGCAATATAGATGAGATATGTAATGATGATGTGTCCGATTTTATGGATTTGCAATCCTGATTAGGTTTTCATTGATGGAATGACATTATTAAATATGTTTAAAGAAAACATTGTGTAGAAGCCATTGGAATCCTGTTGTTGGTTGATTTTGGAAATATTGCTGTTGTAGACACTGTATATCTATAGTCCTCGAAAGGGGAAAATCAGACCCTTTGTGGCCTTATGCTACATATCACAATATAATTTGATTTTTTTAATGAAAAAATTAAAAACTATTGACTTCAGCACCCTGCAAATCTATTCTTGTTGCTCTGAGGATAATAGCAGGAAAATTTGTCTTTTAATTTTGCTGAGTTTCTTTTGGTCACAACCATATCCTGAGGTTCTAGTACCCATTTCCAAATATCCTATCTAACTAAGAAATGTGTCATATATGTTACAATTGCAGAGTATCATTTATTTTGATGTCACAATCAGTGGGGTTAGTGCTTGGTTGAAGCAGTATGAATGATGATATATAATGGGCCAAAAGAGGAAAGGGTATTTTATAGTAATAAAAACTGGCTACTGCCATTTGGTCTTAAGTTATAGTACAAAGTTATTGTTCAGTTTCTCTGGAGCTTTGCTGGCTGTCCCTCTATTCCCACTTCTTCATGATTTTAGAAGCCTCAAGCATCCCAATCATTCTCTTCTGAAAAGTGGGGCAAATTTAAATTAATCTCACTTTGACTTAAATATGAGTTTTCTGTGCAAAAGAAAACAAGCAAAAACCTCAAACCTATTTTTATCACCTTGGTTTGGGATTGCTATCATTTCATTTCTTTTGAAAGTGTTACTTGGTTTGTTGCAACCTTCCAGAAGCACAAAACCATATAACCTTACAGTGGAGTACCAATGGCAAAAATCTATTAAATCTTTTTATTGTTGTTGTTTCTAAAGGCTATGCCTATATTATCAACATAACATTTTTATAGAACTCTAGGGACATCAGTTATGGAACATTACAATGTAGATTAGGCATTCTTGGATTGGTAAATTGTTCCAATATCTGCCTAATTTTTGGCAATCCAAAAGAATTCTTTGGGAAGGAAATTATCTTAGAAAGAGCCAAGCAACATTCAACAGTAGCTTTAGCTCTGCAAAATCTCTTTAAGGAATTTAAAGCCATTTGTGCAGAACAGGGAGAGGCACAATGAGTTATTGCTTCCAATTTGGCTGAGTTTTCCTGGGAAACCATAGGGGGTGGTTTGCCTTTTAAAAACTTGCTTATTTTAGAATACCCATTACATTAATCTATAACTGAAGCAACTGGTCTTCTGATATCAGAATATTATCTTCTGATGCCTATTCTTTGTAAAGTTCAGAACACAGCCAGTTATGTACTCTGCACAGAGCATGTTTTTTTTTTAAATAATGATAAAGGTATTTCTTTGGATGATCATGATTCAGGGCAAATAAAAATAAAACTGGGAGAGAAAATAACTGTTACCTGGTGTTCAGTGCATGTTAATAGCTATCATATTCTTGTTCGAATGACCATTTCAATTTCCATAAAACACTCAGTAAAATGATGGGGAAAATTACTTTCACATTCAACATAAAGCATTATCTTTTTTTCTTTTCCTGATGAATTAAAATGAAATAACTATCATCATTTTTCATAAACCATTGATAACATCACAAATTTCCAGGATAATTATAACCAATCAATAAAAGGATTAATATATTACTTTAACTGAGTTCCTCAATTGTCAGTGTGGAATGAGGCAAGCAGTGGCAACCTTATAGATTTATTTTAGAAAAGTAAAATCTATGGAAATCTTGGCACCAGAAATTCTATCAATTATTAATTTTTAGTAATACCAGATCACCATAGAAGTTCAAAAGATTTCATCTGAAAGAACTAGAGGACAAGTTTCAAAGCTTGTAACTTAGCATCTTGTGTCTGTAACATTTTCCCCCAGGGTTATACATTCCATAAAACAATAAATCAGTAGGCTTAAGTGTATGTTACATTGCTCAATTGTGACCAATAGATTATAAAACTCTTGCAACATAGCAGATACTCCCAAATCCTCCAGAACTGAGATGTTTGTACTTCTTTGTATATATACTTCTTTGAAGTCACTAAAAAGGAATTAAAAGGAATTATCTTCAAAGCTTTTAATCACAGAAACTCTTATAGACTCCAAATCCAGACTTTTTTTTTACTCAATAGAGCTGACTTCCAAGTAATTGAGTAAAAACTTGCAACCTAACCATAGGTGAAGAAGCCAGCCCAATGAGTTACTAAGGTAAGTACATAGATTGTGCCCATGTCATTTTATTTGTCCCCTCTATTTCAGATACATTATGCTAAAGAATGCGGAGGAATGCAATAAAGCAAGCTTGTGTGCCTCTTTCAACGTTTTGCCAGTTGGCAAAATCCCACAAAACCTTTTTACTGATATTGCCAACCCCACTTCCCCAATAACTCGAATTTTCATCTGTCAGAAAGCTAAGAAACGAACTTAAAAATAAGCGTATGTCACTTTTCTGGTTTTTTTTGGGTACCTAGCAAATATAGCGCCCCCATCAATTTTTTTTTTCAGCAAAGGGAAACAACTGTAGATTTGTCGTCTGAACTGTCTTTCGCGCAACCTAAAGGTAGGCCCTTTATTTTGCTCTTTCAAGGTGCTCGGCTGAAAATCGCCAACAATTTGCACTGAAGTACAGTAGCAAGGGCCGGTCGGGATGTGATGGAGGAATGTCCGTCCGTGAGGAAGCGTGGCCGCAAGAGTCCCGCCGGCGTAGCCGACCACTGAAGGGAAAGGGGGGGGGGGAGAGGGTCGCTTGAAGCCTAGCAAGGCGTCAGCTCCCGCTCAGCCCTTGAGATACTCTGTCTTGAGGCGGCTGAGACGGGCGCCATGGCTCCGGACGGTGAGCGCCAGTAGTTCGTACTTGTCCCGCAGGCCGGTCGAGACGGTCAGCGTCTCCTTGAGCAGGGCCCGCGCATGCACCAGCATTCCCAGGAAGTCGTCGTTGAGGCGGCTCTCCTCGTGGCTCTCGTGCTCCTGGCCCTGCCGGAACTTGTTTTCCAGCTCGCCCAGCGACTTCTCCGAGTTGGCGTACGCGTCCCCGATCTGCGCGGATTCCCTGCGCAGGTAGTTGCTGTAATTCTCCTCGCCGTCCAGGTCGTAGGCGATGCTCTTCTGGATGCCTTCCAGCACGCGCGCCGCGTCCTCCACCTGCCGGCCCAGGAGGGTGAATTCCTCGCGCAGTGTCAGAGCGGGCGCCGCCACTGCCACTGCCGCTGCCGCCGCCGCGGCGGGATGCGAGCGTTCACCCTCCCCGTCCGCGGTGCAGCGGCGCAGGCGGTCGCTCACCCTAAAAAGCAACTGACACTTCTCCGGGTCGTCGTTCTCCTCGTAGTCCCCGTCGGGCACGAAATAGTGATGCAACGTCCCGTTGGACATCTCCGGATAAAGCGGGCCGTCGAAATAGCCGTGGCACAAGCTGACGGAAGAGCTCAGCAGCCACACCGAGAGGAGCCCCAGCAGCATCCCGGGGAGGGGGTGGAGGAAAGCTGCCCCGGCACCCTAAGCGTCCTGAAGTGGAGGAGGGCAAAGGCAACTCCGGTCGCGCCTTGTTTCAAGTCCTCCGGTTGTGGCCGCCCTTCTGGCAGGGCTTCATTGGGACCCGCTTGGCCCTTCTCGCTCCCCGCGGAGAGTTCTCCGTTGCATCCGATTTGCCCGCGGGAACTTCGGGGTTTTTTTTCCCTGGGAAGGGGGTGGTTGGGGGGGGGGGGGGGGAGATCAACAAACCTTAAAAGGAGGAGCCTCTGGCTTCTTTCCCACCAACTTTTCCTTAACCACGTTTTCCTTTCTCTTGCCTCCACGCGCGTTAGGAAACTCCCACGTTAAAAACGGGGCGGGAGACAGGGCGTGCTGGCGTCCAGATTTGAGTGAGACCTGCCCGAAGCTGCTGCAAGCGCTTTGGGCTACTTTCCCCTCCTCTTCATTCTACATCTGGATTCGTGCTGCTAACGCGGGACTTCAGCTTTTGGCCGTAGGATCTCTCTTCTCCTCTCAAATTACAGCAGTGGGCCCCCGTTGCTTACGGAGAAGCCCAGACACCAAGTTTGGAATGAATCCTTACCTCGATGTCATTATTAAAGCTACAGTATCATCTCTGCTTGGAGAGCCCACAATTCTACAGGAGAGGACTTTCCCATAGAGGAAAAAAAAATCCTGTGCGAGAGGGATCTTGTAAAGATTCTTCATCAAATCAATTTTTTTGGTCACAAATTGATTCTCAGCAACCTGTTTCCAGCAAAAACTCCAGATAAGGCTGGTCAGCCTATTTTTGAAGATCATAGCAGGAGACTGGTTTTTGAAAATGATTTATATGCTTTAAATGTAATAAAGACATTGTTCACTAAGCAGAGTAAATATAAGTAACTTCTTTTCCTGGGCTTGTGAAAGGGGTATGGAAAAAACAACTAGAAAGTAACCTTTCTGGAATATTCAGTGAAATCATGAAATGGTTAATGAAAAACAGTTGTGTGTTGTTGTTTTACAAAGTATAGCTTTTTTATTTTCAAAATAGAAATAATAGGAATCCAAATGACATAATGGAATCGTGCAACATAGAATAGAGATGAATCATCCCTACTATATTTAACAAATGTCTTCTGCCATTCTGGATAGAATGGCCTGTGTTCCCACTGGCAGATGTATTGTAATCCAGGGCTCCCAAATCCCCGGGCCATGAACCAGTACTGTTCTGTGGCTTGTTAGGAACTGGGCCACCATAGCTGGAGGTGAGTGGCAGGCAAGTAAGCAAAGCTATATCTATATTTGCAGTCACTGCCCAGTCATTGCCCAACAACTAGCATTACCAACCTAGTGCTACCTCAGATCATCAGCATTAGATTCTCATAGAAGTGTAAACTGCACATGTTGGGGATCTAGTTTGCATGCTCCTCCTTCCCCCCCAGTTTGTGGAAAAATTGTCTTCCACGAACTGGTCCCTGGTACCAAAAAGGTTGGGGACCGTGATTACAACAGTGATTTTCAACTGTGTTTGAATTCAGTTATCATTTCCTTCTCGATCCTCTCAAATCAAAAGACATCTGTCCTTCCACTATAAACCAGCAACTTTGGACAAATAGTTGTATGTTACATTTATATCTCGCATTTAATTCAAGAGTGCAAGTTGGCATACAGAGATTACCCTCTTCACATTTTTCTCCACTGCAGTGGCCCTGTGTGGTAGGATGGGCCAAGAGATTGCCTCCAAGAGACCCACTAGTGAGTCAGGGTGCACTTGGTCTGGATTTCCCAAGGGACTATTCATCACTTAACCCACCACACTGGTTTGTCCAGCAAAGCTCTGGATTGCTCATACTGACCATTCTGCATCATTAAAATGCCTGGTGGGTTGACATCATTTTACATTGTGAAAAGAAGAAGTGGGACTGAATATAGTTCACATTTCTGTCATTGCTTTGGGTGAGTCACTAATTACTGCTAAATCATTTGGTAAACTGTCCAAAGGAGCCACAGAAACAGAGGCTATGAATCTTGACCAACAAAATCATGCCCTCCCTCCCTTCTCAATGTCTAGGCACACCTTAGCCAAATAGCAAATGGAGAAAGATCTCATGCTTGGCACTATCAAGAAATTTCTATTTATTTTTTTAGAATATTTATATGGCCACTCACTTTTAGTGACTGGGTGACTTACAAACATTGAAATCATCCTGGCATTTTCCCCTATATGCATCTTCAGTACCTGACCCAGAAATGTTAAAGCTGGCAACAGTAAGTGTTCCAAAATGAGTCCAGGGTAGGAAGATCCAGGAAATGGCAGGCATTATACATTTAACTTAATACATGTTCCAGGGAAATTTGAAGAAGGAAGAATAAGCATACAGAACATACAAATTTTGCAGAAGAAGACACTAAATAGGTCTTGCAAATAGTCCTGTTTTACAAGTTCCTTAAGAATACCAATAAATATATCAATGAAGGAATCTAGTACATAAAATTCCTTGAAACAAAAATAACAGTTCTCTAATAGCATCCTGTTACGTATTACAGAGTTGTAAAAGAATTTCCTTAAAGTGGATGAACTGCTTTAAACTGTCTAGCTTATGTTCTTATATTTATAGAAGACGTATCAAAAATACTATCTAATTTTGAGAGTACTATCTATTAGAAAGTACTATCTATTATGGCCTGTTCAGCCCAACTCATTGTTAATTCTCCCAGTGATGGACAGATTCTTAAAGCTGTCTCAAAATCCACTGCTTCATCAATTAATTGGGGAGGGAGGGAAAAAAGTCCACTTTCTTCTGCATCCAAGAAACATTTTGTTGCCACTGTGAGAACCAGTGTTGGACCAAGATGATTTGATCACATGACCCCGGGATGTTGCAACCATTTTAAATACATTATGGTTGTCAAGCACCCAAATTTTGATCGCAAGACTGAAGATACTACAGCGGTTGTAACCTCAAGGACAGGTTGTAAATAATTTTTCTCAGTGCTGTTGTAACTTTGAAGATCAAATGAATGGTTGGCTACACATCTGGATATATCTTAAATACAATAAGATATTGTTACTGGAAGCAATAAGATATTGGTACTTCAAATACAAGAGGTGAAGATACTTAGAAAGATTAGTTAGGAATTAGCTGCTATAGAAAGACGATAGAACAAGGGCTCAAGTGTTTATTTATGCACCTCACCCATCAGATAGTCCAGTTTTTTCCTTTTGAATCTCATTTATGATCCTTTTCAAAGCTCAGCATGCCAGGCATTTTTCTATCAAGACAGCAAGGCTTTTGTTAAACTTTCTAATCTTTACAATTATAAAACAAGTAACTACTGCTGTTTCAAAAGCCTATGAAGCTCTTTTGGTCCAAAATAATCCAAACAGTCAGTTCCTCACTATTACAAAGATTCATAGAGCTTCCCAGCAGAACTTAATAAGCAATGGGTGGTTAAAAGCAGTTATGCTGACTTAATTGGTCCCACTCCACACTCGCTTTTTTCTTTCTAGGATTCTTAATTTTCTTGATGGAGTTTCTGGAAGGCAAAAAAGCACACCCCACTCCTTCAGTCATAAAATTAATGGATTTTCATACAAATATGCCTTTGCGGCTGAAGTATACATCACATTTCAATAGGATTAAATTAAAAGAAGATGGTTTAAATAGTTCATGGGATGCTAGCTAGTATGGCAAAGAACAAAGAAAATCTCTCTGATGCTTTCTCAAGCAAGATCAAACTAGGCTGCATTAAAGACGTCAGAAAGAGGAGAAGGAAAAAGCCTGGATTAAACCATTTTGTCTGTCTGTCTGTCTGTCTGTCTGTCTGTCTGTCTGTCTGTCTGTCTGTCTGTCTGTCTGTCTGTCTATCTATCTATCTATCTATCTATCTATCTATCTATCTATCTATCTATCTATCTATCTATCTATCTATCTATCTCTCTGAGATCCCACACACCCTGGCAATTATCTTTTTGACCTGCTGCCGTCTGGACAGCGCTTTAGGTCAGTTAAATCCCACACCACTAGACTAACGAATAGTTTCTTTCCCTGGGCCATCCGTACTGCAAATAAATATAAGTTACTACCTTATTAAGATGTGTAAAGATGTGAAACCACAATTCCTCATTTAGATGTATAATAACATATTACAGTACAATCCATCTCTTGTGTATTACACTTAGCAAGCGTCACAGTCAGTGTTGGATGTATATTTTGTGTATAATCGTAGATATTGTACTCTCAAATTGTAAATGGAGACGTGGGTACTCTATTTTTCTTCTTTTTATCTTTAAATGCTTTGGTTTTATTGTATCACAAACAGTTGCTGGGGTGCATCCACAGTTTCGTTGTACTTGTACAATGACAATAAAGTTATTCTATTCTATTCTATCTATCATAATCTTTATCTATTCTTGACTAATTTGATTAATTCAAGTCTAAGAGAGCCCAATCCCAAAGCAACCTAGGCAGCATACAAAGGGGATTAAAATAATAACCAGAGTAAAATAAATAAATGAAACAATGGCAATATTGTCTATTGTTGGAGCTTTTTTAAAAAAATATGACACACAAATATACACACGTACACCTACACATCCCTACACACATATACAAAAAACTACATACAGAGAATATTTTATATAACTGACCTATAGCAGCTAACCATTGTACAGCTGTTTAAATATGCAATGTTACATTATGAAATTTATTTATTTTTTGGCTTAAATTCCATAGGACAGCAAGAAGTTTGCTCTTGGGGCTGGTTTGTCCTCCAAATGACACCACAGAAGTCAGTGCCCAGTTTTTTCATAGCAGAGAGTAATGTTGCTACTGAAGTTGATGGAAACCGTGCAAGGTTTTTCGCCAAGAAAAGTGACCTCATGCGTTTTTTTTTTCCTATTTAAAACAGTTCATCTCCAGGACTTGGCCAGAAAGATTAAAAAAAAAAGCTGTGTTGTTTTTCTATCATGCTTCATTTTGTTAGGATTGTGATGGGCAGATAAAGACTTGTTTTGGAACAAGCAGTTTTATTCCAGTGATTGAATTTTACACTTTGTTTTCTTTCTACCTGAATGCCCTCTTAATATGGTAGTCTGCCACTCCCATAATCCATCAAACAGCACAATTTGCCACCAGTGTTAAACGGAGTATTGCAGAGTTATATTTGGAAGGGATTCATATGTCATTGTTGCCTGATAGATTCCTAAAGAAATTTAAAATAACTCACTAAATATTTTCTCATATTTTCGGAACCATATGGTTATATATAAAATGTTGGTGCTGGCCCTCAGACGTCTGGAAGAACAGGTTGTGTAAACTCATAATGATAGACATTTTTTTATTTACCTTAATTATGTAGCCATTTTTCATGGTTTGAACCACATTATATAAAACATACCGGTACTTTCCCAATAAACTTTGAAAACACAGTTTCATAAATATAAATTCTGTTGGAGATTTCCTATAGCCAATAATTTTGTTAATTTTTTTGTACTTGTATCTGAAATCCAAATAAAACTTTATTAAATGACTCTGATGAGGTCATAAACTGCTTTCAGCATGGTCTCAGAGCCATTTTGGGTTGGTTTCCTGTGACTTTTGTGTTTGCGTTTTCATATTTAAAATACAACATTATTGTCTATCTTTTGGAGGGATTTTATGGTTTCGACATTGCAAAATAGAATTCCTAACATAAAACTCAATCCATAGTTGTATACCAAAAATCTAAGCACAATAAACTTGTACTTTGAACTACACATTCTCATTATTATAACTTTATATACTGGAATCCATACACTATATCTGGAAGCTTAGAATTCAGAAAGCTTAAAAAGAAACAGGACTATAATGCCCCAGATCTATGTGGAAGCAAAAAAACCTAACTGCTTTTTTGTAGAGTAAAATATTTGCTGTAGACTATAGCCTCTAATTTGAAAGTCTGTCAGACAACAAGTCCTCTGTTTGAAGAGTTGCTCAGTCAACATCTGGTTTAAAGGACCATAATAATAGAGAGAATGACGTTTCAATAGCTAACTGGGAATGCATACGGAGTATGTGGCCAAGGGCTGCCCCATTTTAGTAGGACATGTAATAATTCTTTTAAAATTACAGTACTTCTATGTGTGCATCTACAGTATATAATTTGAAAATCTCCTTCAAATCTTGAATAAACACAGCTAATTTCTGTGAAGAGTCCATTTATTTTGGCTTCCATCTGATTTTTCTTTTTTTAAAAATGTAACTGTTTTCAGAATGGCATTTGAAAGCAATGTCTTCTTTTTTTACACTTACACTTGTTTTTTACAATTGTATAAAAGCCATAGAGAATTAGCTGTGTTAATGAATAGCAATGTGGTACTGTACTTGCACAAGATCCAGAGCGATTTTTCTAAAATAAATTTGAAGTATGCAAATTACAATAAACAAATTTATGCAAATCTGCATCTGCTTGATGACTTTCCCTTTCTTTTTAATTGAAACTACAGGTGGATATCTCTTCCAGAAAATATATAATGAATGCCAGAAACTTTGTAACAATGTATTCTTTGTACTTCTATGATTTTACTAAACCCAGCAAAAACAAAAAGAAGACAGCAAAAAAGGCATTGCAAAAAGTATACAAATCATTAAGGCAAGGTGAAGATTGACTTGTTGGCAAATTCAGTCTGAAAAGACTATATGTAATTTAATTACATATACATATACACTTATTTCCCTATAGCTTCTGAATGCCCACAAATAAATATTACTTTGATTCCAGATAGGTTTGTGAGATGTAAAATCGTTTTAACTACCTTCCACCAAGAACGTTAAATCCAGACTAGTTGTAGAATACTCTGTTAGATTTCTATGGAACCTCAGTGGGAGTTTAATACCCTGAAGTTAAGTGTTTTGTTTATGAATCATTTCATTTGAGACAGATTCAGCCATATTTCAAGGATGAACAGGCTTAGGAGTGTTTGATTTGTTCCATATGCTTATCGACTTTGGAGTAAGGCATATTTCGTGACTCGGTAACATATAATGCCAAGAAACAATTGTGTATATCACAGGAATTGAAGTTCCTTCACTTTAAATATACAACAAAGCACTTAGCTTAATCAGAAATGTGTTGAACAAGTGCTTTTTGCCTCTAGTAAAAAAGTTTCAAAACCTAGATAGTCTTGACATCCCATTGATGCTTTTTTTAAATAAAAGTTTTATTTAAGTTTTCACAAAACATACAAATACAAATAAAATATCTTTTTTTGAGAACAGCGTGCCCCCGGGTTATCACTTCTCCATACAGACATAAACTCAATACATATTTATCTTATACATTCTAATCCATATCTTATACCTATTTTTGCAATATTTTCAATAGCTTTTCCTTTTCTTTACTTCCTATAGCCTTATTTTAAACTATCTCATTCCTTTCTTAATTCAATTAATATCTTTTTCTAATTTTAAAAATCTTTCAAATTAATGTTTTTGTACTTTCGTCTGTCCTGTTTACAATTTCATATTATATTTTCTCATAAAACAAATTTTATCCTGTAATTACTAGACTGGAGTGTAACACCTTTGTATCTTTTTTCAAATCTGGTTTAAAAATTTAAGTTACACCTTTATAGTTATAACATTCATTTTCTAACCTCTATTTTATAACAGATATCTATTTTCAGTCAAATTCTGCTTGGTACATTCCCTTAAAAATACACACTAAATTCTTAAAAGAAAAAAGTATATATGTGTATATATCTGTGTATATATGTATAACAATAGTAAATGGAGTAATTATTCAAGTACAGCTCTGCCATTAATATTAATAACAATCTTTTACATTTCTATTTCTTTTAACAAACATTACTTAGTAATATCAGTTGTCTTTCATTTTAATCATCTATATTTCATATTTTACTTATTACTGTCTTTAAATAAAAAAACAAAACAATAGTCATTAACAGTAGCCAATAAAGTTATTATTCTTATTCAAATTCATCTTGTCAACTGATAAAAATCTTCCATGTTTCTTTTTAGTTTTTTTAACTTTCTTTTTAAATCATTGAGAGCCTTATTCTCTTTACAAATAAATATTCCACTACACATCAATACAAATTTTTCTATCACTTTGATCATCTAACATATTTTCTAACCCTTTTCTATTTCTAATATAAGCAATGCTATCCCATGCACCCTTAACTCTCCTTAAGTTAAATTTTAACCATTGTCTCTGTGTCTTTTAAATAGGTTTAATTCTTGTATGCTTTTTCTGTATCTCTATATCTGGTTTCTGTCCTTTGTAGCTTCTTTTCCTTTTCCACTTCTCTCTCTTCTTCTCCCTCCCCTTTTTATTCCCTTTTCTATCTGATTCTCTCTTCTGTGATCCTCCCTTCTGCTTCTTCCTGATATTATGATTACTTTTCAAATTACTCTTTTTTTTTGGTTGTTGCTTCAATGCTTAAGTTTTTAACTCCCTTTCCCCACTTTCCCTTTTTTACCCCACTTAAAATTGCTTGATCATTAAAGATGGCTTCTTCATTGTCCTGCCCTTCTTGTTCTGCCAGCGTTTCTTGTTTTTCATAGTTCAAAATCTCCATTTCTAAAAATTGAAATACCAAGCCAAAAGATCCTCTTCTTTCTTGTGCTTCTTTTTGTTCTTTAAGTCTCATTTTTAACTCTTCAAGGAGTGATGCCATTTTAAAAAAATATAAACAACCCCCAGTTGATTTTATTTTGTTTAATTAGGATCCACCATCCAAAGTTCCAGGAATCATCCAATAATCCAAAACTGTTTCTTGCTTCTTTTTTTTCATTTTCTCTTTCCAGGGGCTTTGTTATCTTGTAACAAAATTTCAGCTACAATGTATCTTTTGCAAGCCTTGTTAAAATTCAACTATCGATTTTTTAAAATTCCACGTGGTCTCCTCCATTTTCCAGATTCCACCCTCTTTTTTCCTTTTCCCCTCCTCTGCTTTCTTTTTTAAAGAAAAATTTAAATTATCCAAGAATCTTTATCCCTTTGACACTTTATTTTCAGCTAGAAATAGCCAATTCATGTCAAAGTGAATTAGTATCAATTTCTTATTCGAATCTCTTCTTCTTAACATTCCAAGTCAATTAAAGCAAACTTGTGAGAGGAAAAGAAGCCAATACCGTTTCCTTTCCCTTTCTCTTTCGCCGCTTAAAATCTTTTTTAGGAATAGTATTATTCTTTAAAATTCAGGTTCCAGGTACCTTAAATAGATGTTCTCCATTCAACCCAGTCAGTCAAACTTTCTCCTTTTAACTTCCTCCTGCACAATCTTGTCTGGTCGGGTTTTCTTTGAGGTGGCCATTTCTGACCACCGCTGCAACTGCCTTTGGGAAAGGGGACATCCCACTGATGCTTCATTAGCTTTGTATTTATCCAAGTATACCTATTCTATCACTTCATCTTTGCTTTTTTGTTTCCAAGACAGCTTATTTTAAAACATCACTTACACTTTTCTTTTGCAGTCATACAGTGCAATATGCTACCAACAGAGGAGAATCTTTGTAGCTCAGTTAAAATGAGGGATCCTTGGTGCTCTCTGAGTTTGCTTGTTTTCTTGAAGACATTTTATTACCCTAACTACACTAGCATTGATGATGTTACTTAGTTGGATAATGAAATGTCTGTAAGAAAACAAGCAAGCTAAGAGAGCACCAAAGATGCCTTTGTGTAATATGCTGTTTGAAAAAGAGAAGGGGAGAGAGGGAAAGAAAGGGAAGGAAGGGGAAAGAGAGAGAGATGGATGCTCTTAATTCTGCAGTAAAACCTCCTCATCTTAATAAATGTGTCACTATGCTAGATGCAAAAAACAGTTTTGTGAAGAATTGTTTGTTTATCAAATTTCTACACTATCTATCTCACTTCTGTGACTCAACAGGTTCCAAATAAAACAACACAAACACATAAAACAGCATTTTATGCATCAACAGCAATATTTCTTTTAACACCATTGGCCATTTCATAGTTTTTCATAACCAAAAACCAACGTGCTTTCATCCAGCAACCATCAGCATGGCACGATACCTGAGATTTTAGCAGCAATTATTGTATTTTCAATCAGATGTACTATCAATATCTGCAAAGTTAATTAATTAATTTATCAATTATATGTGAATTGCTTCAACATTTGTGTTTATGTCATTGTGCAAAGCTGTTGGAACTGAAGAACTGAATTCAAGCAGTTTTAAAATGCCAATGAACATTTTACAAGTTTATGCAACTTTTTTTCCCCATTGTAGACTTAACTAGGCTGATTTTCTGAAAAATCAGAGTAGTTTATCTGTTGTAGAAAATTATAATGGGCCTATTCAATTCTGAGCAGGCAAAATGTAAATAATTAATCAGAATTCTCCAGAAAGCAATATTTATCATGTTCAATGTTGATTCATATATGAATTAAAGCAGGGTAAATTATTGGTAACAATAAAAAGCTACATTGCTTCTGAGTAAAATAATAAAGAAAAAATCATTTCAATTCCTTCAAACTGTTAATGTTCAAATAGGTCTGAAGAAAAGTTTGTAAATGCCTGGAAAGTTTTAATCTTCCTTTATCAGAGTACAGTTAATATAAAAAACTCATCCAGCAATTGAGCCTTAAGAGTTTTAGCATTACCTCATTGGCATCCTTGTCTATCAGCCGTATTCTTCTGATGCAATTTATGATTAACATTCTTTCTGAATCATTCTCCTACGGGTTTAACTGATTATTTTATTTTTTAATGATACATTACTCATTTATTGTCCCTATAGTTTTTAAGAAATTTCCAAAATTTGAAAAAAGGCTTCAATAACATTTCAACTAAATTAGCAATCAAAACAGATTCATCAAATAATTAACCAACTACATTTACTTTCATTAATAAAATTCAATAAAAGTTATGAACCATGTATACTTAATAAATTAATTTCAATCTTCTGGTATATTCGAAATTTGTTTGATGCCATGTGGCCATCACCCAAAACTTCTCACAATATTGAAGCATTCAATTTTCCTGATGTGTGAAGCTTAACAATAGACACCTCATGTGGTTAGGCCTTTCCAAACCAAGATATAATTGTTAAAAGAAAGAAAGGAAAGGATAAAGAAAGAAATTACTTGGATAACTAGAACAAGTGTATCGGCTACATGATATTGAGCATGGAGTGTTTCAGTTAAATTATCAAAGATTCTTTCCACACCTGCTTTCTTGGAAATATCGCAGACAAGCTCATTTATCCCTATTTTACATAAGTGGTGCCAATTTAGCTATCTATATATTCAGTTGTTTCATCTATATTTCATACACCCTCACTGTGGGATTTCATCACACTTATAGGCAATTGGTCTAGTGGTTAATGCAGCAGATTAGAAAGCAAGAGGCTGTGAATTCAAGGCCCTCCTTATCCATAAAATCCAGCTAGATAACCTTGAACCTGTCATTGTCTCTCAGGCCAACTCACCTCACAGGATTGTTGTGAGGAAAATAGGCATAGGAAAGTGTGTTAGATAATAATATTTTTATGGACATTTATGAATGAATATGTGAAATCCTTGGCACTTTCTAAGGTTTTCTTGCAGACATTTGATTACCAAACTAGGTACCAGTCACATTATTAATTCTAGAAGGGAATGTGATTTGTTCTTATTTTTATATATTGTGACTGATAGTAACTTGCCCTATCAGTATTGATGAATGGTCTTGATTTTTCCTTGATTAGGCTTTTATTTACTGTTAGTGTGTTTGTCTGGATACATAATTCCTTTACTGGGTAATTGTTTGCTTGATTGTTGGCCTAATGTTAATCTTGGTGTTAATCTCTGCTCATATGGGTTGTGTTACTGTTGCTGTGTACATGCATTGATCTGTTTGGATGATTCCCTCACAGCACATTTGGAAAATGATAGTAAAAAAAGACAATCCTTTTTTCCTTCATTTTTGCATTTCATGTTTTGTTCCTGATTTTATTATAGAAATTATTCTGTTTGGCTACTAAAGGACACTGATGGTGGAATGTGGCATATACCGGTACCTTTAGAGAAGCTATATGTGGCTGATAGAATCCAATAAAATGATCAAATCTGCCAGGAAAAAAAAAGAGAGAAAGTGACTGGCACCATCATTTACTCTAAGACTTGATTCCTTCATTCTTTTCCCTCATAGATAGACAATTACTCCAGTGAACAACTTTCCAGAATTCAGTATATTCATTTTTAATGACTAACTAGAATATGGGTGAGGTTTTTGTAAAGTTATTATCATATATAATCTATATGAAGCAATGATACACAGCAGAAATTAATTTAAAAAGTGGTTTTGGTAAAGGAAGGTTTCCATCTGTTAATTCCAAAGTTTTCAGAATTCAGAAATAGCCTGCCACATTACAACAAAAAATAATTCATCAATAATGCTAAAAATCTGATGGATGTGGAGTTTTTTCTTCCAATGGGTGAATCATGTAAGAAGCATATTTTTTGAATAATCTTAAAATCAGACCTAGCTTTTGCACTAGGGTATTATTATGCTGTGGTTGATTTGCCAGCTGTTTTACTTTCTCTCATGTGCTTCATTCATGTGCTATTTCAGTATACCTTATTGTAAAATAAAGGAGTATCTTATATTTTATGCTTGTGTTCAGTAAAAAGAGTGCATATTTTTCAACCTAGCAAGAATAGTTGTATGAATCTATCAAAGGATTTTGCAATTTGAATAGCACCTAATCAGATTACTCCTTATATTTGTATAACTGAATTACTGAACCAGATCAGATCAGATTAAAAGTTTGATTTTTGGTCTCTTGGGTGTTTTCTAGCTTTGCAAAGTCTGATTGTTACAACTTTCCTTTCTTTCATGGAGTAAAGTAATGTAAAGCTAAAGGTTGTGTAATGTAATGAACTCCATTTCATTGACATAAGATTCTGGTCAACGAGCCAGGCAAACTACCTTGTAAGACCAGAAGTCATCAGAGGGATAGGCTTTTTTACTTTTAACAAAATTATTTTTGAAAAAAGAACTTGAAATTTTTTAGAGGAAATAAAACATGATAACATAAAAAGGTGATGCATATAACATAATGGCCATAATGGCCAAACTTTATGTTATGTTATGAAATGATGATGCACTTGTTGTCATTCCCTTCACTTTTGAAGCTCCCATGGACCTCCAGAGCAGGTCACTTTCTGTATTGGTCTAACTCAGTGTTTTTCAAACTTGGCAACTTTAAGATGAATGAATTTCAAAATGGTTCAGTCTTGTTGCTTTCAAATCTCTAAGATAAAATTCAGCTTGAATCTTGTCACCTTTGATTTGTAAATGTTATTACATTTTGGTGATGAGCATACCCAAATATTGAGGAAATCATGGCTCATTTTGTCCATACATCTCCACATGCAAATCTTAAAATCTAATGTAGAGGTGCAGAAAGTTACATGTATGATATTCAGGGTACTCTGAAAACACCATTGTAACTTAGAGCAGTGTATGCATGCAGCTAGCTCACCACGTTCTTTGCATACAGCCCTTATCTGTCAGCAGATTATGTGTTATAAATTGGGATAAAAGGAAACAGGATAGAATAGTTTCCCCAATATTCCCTCATAATGTATTTGCCAATAATTTCCAGCATTCTTTCCCAACATTTCTGTAACAATATAAAAAACTTCTTAAAATGTTTACCAAAGTCAAATGTATATATCATGGGTAGTTTTGTAAACTGTCTTTAATATTCATGGGAAAAAAACCAAAAGATATATCACAAACTACTATTGTCTGTCTCTCACAGTGCACTATATACTAGTAATAAACTTTCCCTTATGATAATATGCTTCTGAAATCCACTTGAAATTGAAAATAAACTATAATACATTCATCTGCAGCTGAATAACCCATTCTGTCAAAATGCATGAAATATAACATGAAATAATAATCCATTGTCAACAAATGCATGATTTTGGAGAGGATGTCTATTCACAAACAATTACCAAAATTCTGTTCTTAAAAATACTAAAGTTATGACAATATGCTTATTTATAAAAAACATTTTGAAATAGTTTTGTACTTGTTTTGTAACAGAATAGTAGGGTTGTTTGATCAGAACAAAATATATTATCAAATCTAATTTGGGATCAAATTGTAAAACATTTTCTAGATTCTAATAGTTATTCATTTTTTTCTTTTGAATGCAAAACATCTGGGTCATAACTCATTGCAGGTGAAGGCTACAGATGGCTAACATATATCAAATCAAGGAAATGACACAACTCAGACATAATTATTATAAGAGCCGTGGTGGCACAGTGCTTAGAATGCAGTACTACAGGCTACTTCTGCTGTTTGCTGGCTGCCTGCAATTTGGCAGTTCAAATCTCACTGGCTCAAGGTTGACTCAGCCTTCCATCCTTCTGAGGTTGGTAAAATGAGGACCCAGATTGTTGGGGGCAATATGCTGACACTGTAAACCGCTTAGAGAGGGCTGTAAAGCACTGCCAAACGGTATATAAGTGCTATTGGTATAATAGTATTTTAATTTGTTTCATTGCTTAACCATCTGGCAATTATCTTTTCTTACTCCTATCTTGGACAATGGGTTATAGCAGGAAATAGATATGGAATATTGATTATATTAGGATCAAAGTATTGTTCTTAGTTTTTTAAAACCTATTTTAACATGCATTTTAAGATTTAGAACTTTTTCAATAATTGATATAAGATATCATCATCACCATCATCACATTATTATTACTCCACTGATCTTAAGCACATTTTTTGCTGCTTGATATAATGCACCACATTAATATGCTTATTTCCCAAACTGTCCTGCATCACTACCCAATTTTATGTCCCACTTTTACTCAAGAACTTAAGTATGTAGTATTCATTTTTCCTATTGTTCTTCAGAACAATAATCCTGAGGGTTGAAAGAGTATGACTGACCCAAAGTAACCCCAAGAGTTTCTATGCCTGAGGATGGATTAGAACTTGGGATTTCCCACGACTGCAATCATTGTAGCTATTTTGCAATGGAAATGAACTAATAGAATAACAGAATTACAGAGTTGAAAGGGAGGCCTTTTCATCTAATCACCTGCTCAAGCAGGAAACCCTATACCATTTCAAACAACAAATGTTTGTCCAATCTCTTCTTTAAAACCTCCAATGTTGGAGCACCCACAACTTCTGGAGGCATGATTAATTGTTCTAATTGTCAGGAAATTTCTTAGTTCTAGGTTTGGCTCTCTCCTTGATTAGTTTCTATCCATTGCTTCTTGTCCTGCCTTCAGATGCTTTGGAGAATAGCTTGACTCCCTCTTCTTTGTGGCAACCCCTGAGCTATTCAACACTGCTACCAGGTCACCCCTAGTCCTTCTTTTCATTAAACTAGACATAACAGGCCTTTTTTTGTGGGGTGGGGAGTCAATTAGGCAAAGAAATTTTGGCAGATTGTGTTATCCCAAAGGTGCTTTTTTCAAAAAGGCAACTGGGCTTTCTTGTTTTTTTGACAATGTTTTGCTTCTCATTCAAGGAGCCTTTTCAGTTCCAACTGATTGATGGGCCCTATGATTTTAATTTTAACACCCTATGGTTTTAAATATCCTTTTAATGAGTACCATCCAATTTGGTTTTTCCATGCTGTGAATCTCTGACATTTTCATGGAAACTCTATTGGGTCCCAAGGCACAACTGGATGCTTTATAACTGGAACTGGAGCTATTCAGATCTTTACCTAACCAGCCCATTTTTATTTATTTTTTGGTTCATTATTCAGGCTCGTAAACAGTTTGCTTGGACTCATTGCCAGAAGCCATGGAATGCATACTGTCTTTAAATATAGATGCTCATTTGAGGCTGCTACTGTCTTTGGATGGCTGATATAATTATTTTTGGTAATACTGTAGTGTAAACAGTCTCTATTCAGCACAAATTATTATGGAAAAAACTAATGAGAAAATTGAACAAAATGTTTTGAAAGGTTTCAAAGCTAAGTATATATAATGCTTTGTGGAATGATTTATTTTGTGCTAATCTGGGACAAGTTGAGCTGTGTATGGTTGAGAGCCTGAAAAAGCAGGGAGAGGAAAGTACTAAGACATCTGGGGTCAAGATTCAGAGTAGTAAAGAAGACAATTAATTCATGCAGTGATAGGATAAACAGGACAGACATGTATGAAAGCTGGAAATGTGAATCTTCTATACCTCTTGTACTGAGTGAAATTAAACAATTACATTTTCATACTAAATCCTTTTTGATAAATAAAACATTATTAAATCAAATTTCCTTCAGATTGATATCAGTATTGTTATTAGTGAGGTAGTAATCAATGCATTTTTATTCTAAGAAAATTGTCTTGAGGGATTGTGGTAGGCACAATACTTTTTATATTTCAAATTCAACCACATGCAGTAGATTAACCTTACTTCCAGACTGGGTTTTTTCTTTTCTATTTGTCATAATTTCCAGATCTTAACCCTTCCTTTCTATTATTGCTATCATTATCAACATCATCGTTCAAGAATGTGGGATATAGCTATTCTTTTTCTTCTATTTTATTTAACACTATAAAATAATTTGAGAAAATGGAGTGCAACAATGAAGACAACTGTCATTCAATGTAGAGTATGTCAGGAAAAATAAATAAATACATGTGTTCATCAACAGAAGCAGCTCAAGCAGCTGAGAAGAATTATGTTGGGAAATCTTATCTGCTGGAATTGGTTGACAAGCTCAGATTCAATACAGTTGCCATGTTTGTCTTGGAATATATAAATGTTGTTTAAATGATATGAGTTATGACGGCTTGTTCAAAGAAATAAACAGCATCTTTGACAGAACAAGTCTTTGAAAATATTTTCTGGATGTGTTTAAACTAGAATGAGATTTACAGAAGATACAGCTTTTCAATAATGACATCATCATTAAATACACAACAAAGCCATATTCTGTTGGCTTTATGCCATGCTACTTCCTGGTGCTCTAAGAATGCAATACTTTCTTGTCTAAAACATCTGTGGTTAAGAAAATGGTCAGGCTGCCTTTGAGACTAAGTTTTTAACAACTTCGAAGCAAATGGGAAATCTTAAGTATTGGGCAAAGAAATCTAAGTTTTTGTGGCATTAGTTTGAACACTGAACACTGAGATGCTATTAAAAGCATCTTATGAAATAATAATAATATACAAAATATCATTTCCAATTTGTAACAGAAGTGGTTCATCAAAACATTATTGGACTCACTAGGGTTCAGCCTCAGTTTTATCCCAGCTTTTATTGTTCTAACATTGTCTCCTTCCTTTATGCTATAAACAGTTGTGGTATTCCAATATAAAAGTGTAGCTGTTTAATTACCAATACACTTAATGATTATTCTATGTGCCGGCTGGTGACCCCGAGGAATAGGGCCTTCTCTGTGGGGGCGTCTGCCCTCTGGAATGGGTTGCCTCCGGAGTTACGTACAGCCACGGACCTGGGGACCTTCAGGCGTGCCTTGAAAACCTGGCTTTTTGACCAGGCCGGCTTGGGCTGATTTTAGATTTGGGTATTTTAATTTTTATATCAAATTTTAGGGTTTAAGAGAGGGGTTTTAATTGTTTTCAGCCAGGGTCTTTAATTTAATTTAGTTTTAACTTTTATATATTTAATGTTTTTAATTGTATGGCTGTGCACCGCTCCGAGTCCTTCGGGAAAGGAGCAGTATATAAATAATAATAATAATAATAATAATAATAATAATAATAATAATAATAATAATAATAATAATAATAATAATAATAATATTTTGAGTAGAAATGATTGGAAGAAAAATCCTTGGTTTGTTCAAAATCCAGTGCAATAAAATTGGACATCCAAGGGAATTTATTATTTTTCAATTTTAAAAAACCTACTTGATTGTTTTTTTCTTCATACCTACAAAGTTCAGAATACTGCAGACAATTATCCTTGTTACATTTTATAGAAGCAGAAGTTAGACTTTGGCTAAGACAGATAGAAAGTGTATTGATGTTTTTGAACACATGTACTATATTAAAGAAGATTCCTGAGAATACCATGATAGCAAAGAAAACAGACAAATAGTTCAATAAACAAATATTGTTCCCTATAGTTGAGGCATAAATGACCAGATTAAAACAATCCTGTTTCAGATATTAAGTGAAGAACTACCTAGGGTCAGTTGGAAAACCTGCAATATCAGGTTGAGAACAAATTGACGTGGAGAAAATCTGACTGTCTGATAAGAATTGACCCTGACTTGATTGCCCATCAACCAACAATCAACCAACTAACCAACCAATCAACCAACCAGCCAACCAGTTAATTTTCCTCTGTAAGACCTTGCTTCTTTACAAACTTGACAAAAAATGGGGTAATTTATTTGATGTTATTTGAAAAAAAAATACAGTGTAGTTGATAATATTTATATTAAAATATACATGCATATTTTGCTAGAATATGATTTTTGATGTATTGAGCACAATTGCTCTGACTTTACTGATCTCAGAAAATTTATTTTCCTGGCTAGTAATGATGGAAGAGGATAACTGCAACTGCTTATGTGTTCTCTATATTCAGCAAAAGCTCATGAATTAATAAAGCAACAAGGAGTTGTTTCAGCTTAACAAATATGCACACATCAGCAGAAATGTTGAAAGCCTTGGATCCTAAACCTATACTAAGAGATTTTAAAATGCAGGTTTCTTTTTACATGGAATATCCACTAATATAATCAACCATGGGAAAATTTCCTGTAGCAGTGCTGTCTCATCTTAATGGCATGTGTTCTTATGAAAACTTTCCACAGAAATGTCTTTAAAGAAAAGTATATAATGAAATTGCTAACAACATTATCCAGGCTCTGTATAAATGGCTTTGGTGACTTTTTAATATAGAAAATGTATTTGTGTCTCAACTAGGGTAGTAATATTTCAAATGACTCATCTATTAATTTGGAATTATATGATACTAGATGCTTTTGAGACATGAATTTTGTTAGTGTTTTTTTTTAACAGTTCTTCAGAGAACTTTAAAACAAAACAGATCAAAGCTGGTATTTTCTCTGCAATATTTCAGCCTTGCAGAACTTGTGAGCAATCTGTTTTTCCCTTTGGTAGGAATTATGGAATCCATTTCTCAGCTCTCCACTCATCTAGGATAGTATATTCCAATCTGCATTGTTGACTTTTCCTATGGTAGCTATGGTAACACCAGATCACAAAACTGTTGATAACCCAACTCATGTGAGACATTTATTCAGTATGGAATAACAGTAAAGGGTTTTAATAGAATATTTTATGTATTTCTTTACTGATCAGCTGGAGGAAGCATTAATTAATTATTGGTGATAAATGATAAGGAGTCCTGATGGCGCAGTGGTTGGAACGCAGTATTGCAAACTGGCCACAGACTGGAGTTCAATCAAAGTTGACTCAGCCTTCTTTCCTTCTGAGGTTGGTAAAACGAGGACCCAGATTGTTGGGGGCAATATGCTGATACTGTAAACTGTCCAGAGAGAGAGGTAAAGCACGATAGGACAGTATATAAGTCTAAAAGCTATTGCTATAAATGAGGGATGACTACAATGGCTTTAGATGGCTTACATTTTCCTTTTAAATACCATGTCACCAGTTAGGCTGAAGTTTTAAGTTCTCTAACTTTTCAGATTGGTTTAAACAGAACCATCACGCTACCAAGTCATGTTTTCATGTTTACAACTCCTGTAAAATAAAAATAGATGGAGAAAAACAGCAGTTTCCCTCCCTGTTAAAGGACAGACCACAAGATTGCGGGATACCACTAAGACAAAGCTGAGCCACCAAGCTACTTTATTCTTTTCTAAACTGCATAGTTCTATCAGCCTCACTTCCTCCTGTGAATCCACCATCTACAATTTTTTTCTATCTGTATCCTAATTTACCCGCATCTGTGTTTTAATTATGTATGCAATGCGCTAATTGAATTGAAATGTTGTGCACTAAATGAGTTTCCGCTGGTGCCATATGGTTCAAAGGCTGAGCAAATGTTCCAGTGATTCTTAATTAAGCCTGTCTCTGCTGAAGCATAATAACAATAGCCACAATAACCAGGGCTAATTTATGTTCCAGCTAAAAATGCATGTTGACATCTTGTCATGGAAAGCATAAAAATGTTCTAAGAAATAGGAAGCGGAGGGTTGAATTTGGGCATACAGCTTGGCAATTTGGAAACAAAATCTTACTAATTCTACAATATGATCAGAAGGCATTGCTTCTCAAAAGTGCTTTTTCAAGAGGCAACTGGACGTTCTGGTTTTTTCTTTGAAAACATTTCACTTCTCACCCAAGAAGCTTCTTCAGCTTCTTGGATAAGAAGTGAAACACCTTCAGAATATCCAGTTGCCTCTTGAAAAAGCACTTTTGGGACAATCATGACTTGGATGACTGAGAATTCTCTTGGACATATTGCCTTTCTCAGGAACATCATTCTTCCTAGAACTAAAGTAGCAAGATTTTACCTCCATAAATATTTATTTATTTATAAAATTAATTGGTTTCCTTTTTACCACAAGGCGGATACCTAGAGGAACAGAGTCCATTTGTATTTTATAGGGTTATGATACCTTTGATTCTATGATGATTCTAGAATCCATTGAGTCTGAGGAAAAGTAAAAGTAGAATCCAAATGGAAGAAGCTATGATAGTCAAAATGGAAATAGTTATTCTATTTATTCTACTCCCCAAAATTATAGTTTTTGGTGAGGTGCAGTGTGGTTGACAAAAGGAAGAACAATTGCAAAGATTATTAGGCCTTTCTGTAGAGGAAAGGACACTAGGAGAATTTTACCAATATTTGCTAAATTAAAAAAAAAATCAATAATTTTAATGGTCTTTTTATTCCTATTTCTTTGTAAAGTGGTATTTCTATTGAATCCATTTGCAGTTTACTAACTTGTTTATTTAATTGAAAAAAAATCCCACTTGGGTCACATTTGTTTCCCTCTCCCCACCCAAAAATGAACAATCTGATACAGCTGTAGAACTTCTAAGGAATTATTTCAATTGGCCAATCTTTTTCTTTTACATTTTCCTTTGGAAGAACTGGCCTGCAAAATAGCTATACTTAGCTTCAAATAAACATGTTGCCAAATACTTATTGTGAAAGAACTTTTCATGTCTGCATTGCATCAAGCATTGCTGGGAAACTTTTTCAAAGTTTAAACTGTGTGGGAATGAGTGTACAACAAACAAACAAAAAAGCCTTGGTGTAAAATCTATATTCCACATGGTTGATAGAAACTATAAATTATAAGTTATTTATGAAATGCTTCAGTAGGAAACTAAGACTACAAACTTTCAGAATTCTGCTTCATTCACTTAAAATTTCCTCCCCTTCTCCTACATTTTGGGAACATCAGAGATGACCAATTTTATCAGGAACTACCCACATTTTTATTGGACTCTTATGCTATCCTTGACCATAATAAAGGTTTGATTGATTGAGTACTGGACCGTGAGCTTGTGTACCATATGCTTCTAGGGATAATTGTTGTATAGTGCACTGCATTATCTCTCTTGCCAATTCAGCCATTGCACATGTCCATCCAAGCCTGACACTGGCTTTTTCTAAACAAAAAGATCCTTACGAAAGCTTCTTACCCTAGATGGAGTGTGTTTGTGGCTTCCTTGGGGTGCTTCTGAATCCTTTGGTACTGTATCTGGATTCCTAGCTTATTCTTCATTACCTGTCCTGACTTGCTTTTTTGTTCTAATTCTTGGTTTCAACCCACAGCTCCTGGTTCCTGGCTTATTGTAGACTAGTGCCGATGATACAGCCCAACATCATGCTTTGAAAAAGTTCAACTTTAGCATGTAAGATGGCTGAACTTTGAATCATTAATATCCCTATAAAAGCCATTCATATGGGTAGATTTCCAAATTGCATTCCTAAACATATTTACAAGATCAATGTTTTTATATATTCCATGGAGATTTGATAATACTCTTGCAGTAAAACATTTAATACCATGTTCATACTGTAGGACTACTATTGCCAATTATTATGTTTATTTATTCATGTATACATTGCTGATCATTATACCAAACTACATTTAGTTTCTGCTCAAAGCAGGCTTGTCCCAAAGGATTACCAGAATATAAGATACTATGAAAATTGAAAAAAGCTAGTGACAAATGATGGATTCAAATACTTGGCTTACTT
This sequence comes from Bungarus multicinctus, assembly GCA_023653725.1. Lineage (NCBI taxonomy): Eukaryota > Metazoa > Chordata > Lepidosauria > Squamata > Elapidae > Bungarus > Bungarus multicinctus. Next base: position 82,666,561 of record CM042838.1, read on the forward strand.
AAATCTTGGTCAAAACTAAAGTTAAAAAAAAAACTAGTAATGTTCTTGTGCCCAGTTTCAGGAAAAAAAATGTAATTGTCCTTAGCTTTGTTTCCTTGCATTCTGATAAAGTTCATATTTATGATGTCATTTTCTTCTGAATAAGAATTCAATTTTAACAGCCTAGTATTTCACAACAATAAATTAGAGACTGTGAAGAGGGAATAAGTGATTCCTGGTTTTAGATAGCAGTAGCAATAGGACTTAGACTTATATACTGCATCACAGTGCTATTATAGCGTGATTTAAGTGATTTACAGAGTCAGCATATTGCCCCCAACAACTTGGTTCCTCATTTTACTGACCTCGGAAGGATGGAAGGCTGAGTCAGCCTTGAACCTTGGTGAGATTCGAACTGCCAAATTGCAGTCAGCCGGCAATCAGCAGTAGTCTGCAGTACTGCATTCTAAGCATTGTCCCACTTCATTTCTTAGATTACTATTATATAAACATAATACTCAACCCACAGAGCTGTTGTAGGGGAAAAAGTAAGAGGAAGATATGTTGGATCTGTTCACCACCTGGAGTTTATTTGTAAAAATAATAAAGTGAGACACAAATAGATACATAGTTTATGCTTACACAAAAGCTACTCTTGATTATTATTATTATTTTAGTATTAATTCCCACCTTTCTCCAGGATCGGGCGTAACAGCTCTCAAACCCCACATATACAAAAGTAAAGTATTAAATATTGGCTCAGCTTCAGACTAATTAGGAAACCCCCCCCTACCTTAAACCCTTTAGTTAAAAGGAGATCAATTTAATATCCAGCCACCGGCCTCTCAAATTCTTTAATGAAGCCTCAGGTCCTGGGTATTCCGTGCAGAGTATCCAGAGGCGGGGCACCCACAGAATACCCCTTGCGCGCACACACTATACACCCTCCTGTATCAGTCCTGTGAGAACTTGGCAAATGCGGTCCGAGTACCCTGCAGGTACACCATTCCAACTCAACCCACCTGAGAAGAATATGTGGCTATTCCATGTTTGCACTAAGGGTAGGCTCAATAAACATAGTGTTGATTGCATCAACAAGCAAATACACTAGTCATTATGTGAATCTAATTTAGTCTTAACAGAGATAGTCATATTTCTAAGAATAGTTGATCAAAAGAGATCCAAGTTAGCTAGATAATCATTTACTTGATTGCATACATATTCACAATCACTAAGTGAAAAAAAAACAATTTGCCGGTAATATTTTGTTGGTTTCAATTTGTGTGAATGTGGATCTGGCTTCCATCACTGTAGGACTAGACAGTTGAATTCAAAAACTCTGAGAATTATGGCACCAAGGGGATATTACAGATTGATGAAAAACATGTTTTTTTCTATTTATTCATTGGCAACAATAGGAAGTATGACTCTTTTATAAGCCTTGCAACTTGTAATCTGCAGGGTATGTTTGCATCAGCAGGAACACAGAGTTATCCCAATGATTTTTATTCACATCACAGATAAATGCAACTGATGGAATATATATAACTGAAATATGCTACATTTAGAATTTAATATAGAACAGAATTGGACCATATGATGGTCAATGGCCACATGTAACCTCCATGTCCCCTTTTAATAGTTCCTGAAGGCTTTTCTGTCTACTATTATTGAAACATGGCTCATTGGCGCATATGTAATTTGAAACAGGAAATGTGTAAACTATAGAAAAATAGCTAGCCATAATTTAGAAAATAATTGTGAAATAATCATGATGAGCAGATGAGGCTACTATGTGTTCCTGAGTTCACTCCTGGCTTCTACACTCGTCATTGCATAATTCACATCTTTCACACTTTCCTTTATACTAACTGTTATCATTTATCATTTTGTCTCCTTTCAACTCCTAACAACCACTGATATTTTTAGTTTTTTAAAAATGTCACAGTAACACATACACACAAAAAAATACTTAAGGTCAATTTTTTAATGATCCAGAAAAGATGAATTTGTCTTGTGATAATTTTTCATACTATTATAGTAATGAAGGGAGATTCTGCTCATGACTATTGGAGAAATCATGGTCCTCATTAGAAATGACCACAAACAAAAGGGTTTGCAGCCACTAATTGAAAGTACTGATTGTGCATTAAATTTCAGAAACAATCAAGGATTACTGTTTTTTTCTCCAGAGATAGAATCCTAATATGTTTTGATGACCAGAGAAGGAACCCAGAAGAAAATGGAAAGGAAAACAATATGCCCAGTGAATGGTTTGTTTGGTTTTTATTACTCTTGGACAGATATTACAAATATTATAGATGATTGCAAACATTATAGAGGAAATAGTTATTGCTTAGAGACAGCTAAACTATGATACTACAAAAAATGGACCAAGAAATATTTGTGGTACAACAATATAAAATAAGAACTGAATTAGTAAAAACAAAGCCCCATATCAAGCAACTTCAACTTGTTTCAGCCATGTCACTTTGGATTCCTTCTTGGCAAACGAGGCAAATGATTCAAAGGGTTCATAGGAGTCCTGATTAGAGATGGTTCTGTGGTAGTCATTTTGTTAATGAATTCCCTATTAATAAAGTCTTCTATTTGCTACATTGTCTTTTACTGTAAGTTTTATGGTTGTATGATGTTATGAGATGTGGCATTTTTCATTGTATTCTTCATTACAAAGAAGGGAAGGAAGGAGGAAAAGAAAGGAAAAGAAATGTTTGTATGTTTATAAATAAAATTTGAACACACAAAATCAGGTATACAGTTAGTGGAAAATTCGTATATTAGTATGTTATTCATTCATGCTCCTTATTCATGTATAGATCTAAATTGATAATCAGGGGTGTCAAACTCAAGGCCTGGGGGCTGGAAACACCCTGGAAACAGCAAAGGACTGGCCCATGGTGCCTCTGCCACCAAAAAGAGAGTTTGGGACATGGCCCTCCCAAGCTCCGTTTTTGTTGGCAGAAGCTTGCAGGAGGCTGTCGCAGCTGAAAATGGAGCTTGGTGCCTGCTTTTGCTGGCAGAGTGCTCAGGCTGCCACAGGTGCCCCTGACATGAGTGATATCGAGCTGGCCACTCCCACCCTGGCTACAGCCATCCTGCCCTCAAGGTCAAACACAACCCTGATATGGGCCTCAATGAAATCGAGTTTGACACTCCTGTTCTAGTTCTTGTTTCTGATGTCATATATTTTGTTGCTCCTATCACTAATATCTATAGGGGTATACATCTGAAAAGTGACACTTATATAAGGATGGCCTGTATATGAGCAAATAAATTCAGATATTTTGTATTCAGCAATGTAAGGGACAAGTTAGCATGATACACAATGCAAGTGTATGATTTAAAAAAGCAGATTTCCTAATCAATCCCATATATAGAAGAAATCTATGAGATTCAATGCAGTTTCTTGTTGTGATCCTTTCATATATATCCTTAGGTATTTATATTCTAGTACACATTTATTTATATTCTAGTACACATAGTACACATGCAACCTCAGAGGAATAATACCAATATAAAAGTTTGCATTAGATCAGTATACTCAGTATAATATTATTTGTACTATGTTTTAAATAAGGGAATCAGTACCATTACTGCTTTTCAACTAAAAAACTTTATACATACATACAAGGCCCTAGCAAAATGAATGAATGAAAAAGTAAGGTTTTTGGTTTAGAAATGTACCTTTGGCTGCCAACTAATCCACAATTTGGAATGAATTGTTTCCAAATTCCATGAAAACAGCAGTATATATTCTGTCTATACTAATATTTTGGGAAGTGAGACGTCTATGAATTAAAGGTTTGACTATTATTTGTCATCTAGTTTCACATGGAAAGTTAAGCAAATGTAATGGAATATTAAATGTAGGATTTAGCACCAAGGATCATTTCAAGCACAATCCCCTATTCTCATCACTCCTTATCACCCGCCCCCCTCATTTGTGATTGTAGGACTGTAACTTTATCCCTTGTATCCTTACGATTTATATTGACTGTTTCCTAGTATGATTTGATCGTTGATTGTACCCTATGACTATCATTAAGTGTTGTACGTTATGATTCTTGATTCTTAACGAATATCTTTTCTTTATGTATATTGAGAGTATTTACACCAAGACAAATTCCTTGTGTGTCCAATCACATTTGGCCAATAAAATATTCTCTTCTCTTCTCTTCTCTTCTCTTCTCTTCTCTTCTCTTCTCTTCTCTTCTCTTCTCTTCTCTTCTCTTCTCTTCTCGCCTCCATATAATATTCATTATTATTTGTATTTACTTACAGATTTACAAACACTATTATTTGTATTTCTGGAATCTCAATTAAAAGATATCAGATAGTTAATAGTTGAACTCAAAGCCAAAACTTACTATAATGCTTTGGGTGGACCAAAGCTGTTCAGAATATCTCTTGCAACTGTTCTTCTCAAGGGTAGACATGTTTCTTTTATTATGATTTCAGAGGTCAAGAGTGAAAGCCACCTCCACCCCCATGCCTCTAACAGGCTATATCATTAATCTTGAGTCTAATCATTAAAGAGTCCACACCTTTACAGTGTACTGCCAACAGATGCTTCTTATATTTTAAGGCTTTATGGTGTACATGACCTTAAGAGATACATGTTAGTTTATAAGATTCTTGTATCATGACATAGTTTAACTCTCATAAAGCCTTATGGAACAGACTGTAACACCAATATACATTCAGTTATTCTAGTGACATTTTTCACTTTCAAGCAATCCACTGTGTTCTACCTAACGTTTCAGCATTCCTTTGCTTATAGATTTTCTTTTAAAGAACACTTAATGTTCAAGTTTATCTGAAGTAAGTTCTATTGTGATATGTGGTTAGGTAAATATGCTAACTAATCAAATTTATTATAATATAATATCCAGTCATTATACCTCCTGTATTTAGCCCAGAAACATCAACCTGCCAACAAAAATGCATATAGTCAAGGCTATGGTTTTCCCAGTTGCAATGTATGGCTGTGAAAGTTGGACCATAAGAAAGGCTGAGCACCAAAGAATTGAGGCCTTTGAACTATGGTGCTGAAAAGACTCCTGCAAGTCCCTTGGACTGAAAGGCGATCAAACTGGTCAGTTCTAGCTAGAAGAGATCAACCTTGACTGCTCTTTGAAGGACCAGATCCTGAAGATGAAACTTAAATACTTTGGCCACCTAATGAGAAGGAAGGACTCACTGGAGAAGAGCCTAATGCTGGGAAAGATTGAGAATAATAGAAGAAGGGGAAGACAGCAGTGGTGAGATTCAAAATTTTTTACTACCAGTTCTGTGGGCACGGTTTGGTGGGTGTGGCAGGGGAAGGATACTGTAAAATCTCCAGTCAGGTGGTATTTGCTGGTTCTCTGAACTACTCAACATTTCCATTACTGATTCTCCAGAACTGGTCAGAACCTGCTGAATACCACTTCTGGACGACAGAAAATGAGGTGGCTGGATGGAGTCACGGAAGCAGTAGATGTGAGCTTAAATGGACTCCAAAAGTTGGTAGAGGACAGGAAGGCCTGGAGGAATATTGTCCATGGGATTGTGATGGGCTGGACAACAACATTTTGCAACTAATAACAACATTTAGTCCTAACTATGAATAAGAATCCCTTTAGATATATAACAACAACAATAATAAACTTGAATGACACCTAGGATCTTTCAGCATCCCATCAGAGCCAGTCAATGATTTGTGATATATTTTTAAATGTTCAGTTGACTGAGTTTCATGTTTAATGAATAAAAGTTTATAACAACAACAACAACAATAAAGATAACAACAACAACAACAACAACAACAATAATAAACAACTTAGAACAGCTTATGTCCTCCGACTCTACCTGAACAGTTCCTAGGTCCTTGGTTAGGACTCGAGCTGTTGAGCTACCAACCAGCCCCAAAGGCTGTAAATCTCACTAAAGATTAACCAATAATAATATAATGAACATTGTACATTTTAACAAGATATTTGGTTGATACCTAGGATGCTGGCAGCAACCCGTATCAACCATCAGAACCAGTCAGTGATATCTGTAATACATTTTTAAGTGTTCAGTTGTCTGAGTTTCATGTTTAATGAATAAAAGTATAATGATAATAAAATTAGAGATTTAGAATCTAATTTTATAGCCTCTAAATTATTGTAATGTCAGAGGAAACTCAGAGTGGTCAGATTTTTACTTTCCAAATTGGGGAGACTGCTATAAACTCCAGAAGAAGTATGTCTAGGGAGAATCTCATTCATCCAGTTCAGTGGTTGTCCCAAAGGTGTATGATCTTAGGAAATACATGTTCGTTTATAAGATTCCTGTATCATGACATAGTTTAATTCCTGCAAAACCTTATGGAGCAGACTGTAATGCCAATATACATGACATAGTTTATTTTCCAAATTGGAAAGACAGCTATAACCCCAGAAGAATAATGTCTATGGCGATTCTCAATCATCCAGGTCATGGTTGTCCTGTGGTTGTCTTTTTCTTCTTCTTCTCCTCCTCCTCCTCTTCTTCCTCTTCTTCTTCCTCCTCTTCTTCCTCTCCTCTTCCTTTTCCTCCTCCTCTTCCTGAACTGAAGATTCTTCCTGGATGAAAGCAAAACATGAAGAAACTTCCTGGATGAAAGCAAAACATTTTCAAGGAAAAACTTCAAGTGCACTTGTCTTTTGAAAAAGCACTTTTGGGGATGCCCAGAAGAAGAAATACAACAAAGATTTCATTTGTCCGCCATACGCTTGATAGCAGGTATGGCAAGAACTGTATAATAGAGGAATTGAAGTTTTCAAACACGCTGAATTTTCAGGTTGCTTTCAGAGTTTCACGCATGGCAGGAAAAAAGATCTGACTTTCACGTTACTCTAGATATACTCCTTCCTCTGTAGTAGAAAGAGATGAAGAGAAACATAACTACCCTTACTTTGATTCTGATGCTCTGCATCTGGAAGAAAATAGGAAACCTCAGAACATTTCCTCCTAAAGAGAATGAGATGATAAATTACTTTTCAAACCAATTAAAAAAAAAACTAATAATGGAACAATCCTAGTAATAAAGGCAAGCAAATAAGTGATATGGAACAATGCAAGCAAAAGGAATGAAGATTCTGAATTAAATATTGAGTGTAATATTTTAATTGGAATAAAAAACTCATTTTCTTTCTCTTTCTGGAATGAGTAAAAGTATGGAAGGTAATATAAAAAAGAGGAATGAGCAAGACTCATTTGTATGGGCTGGCAAAAAATCTAGACAGGTGAGGTGATAACAAAGATACAGACTGTTCTAGCTTATTGCTGTCATCTAGTACTCATCTGGATTTCTGGCCCCCTTATCAGGGTTGAGAGAATGGAGTGGTGTGGTGGCCTATAGGTGGAGCTTTTGCCTCACAATCAGGAAGCTGTGAGTCCAATCCTAAGTAGAGGTAGGTGTTTCTTTTTCTGGGCACACTGAGAATAAATCTGCTGAACAAGACTCTGCATTGGTGACAGGAAGGGCATCTGGCCATTAAAACACTCTAGTAGCTCCATTCTTCAAGGGATTATGGAGCCTTAAAAGAAGATGATGAAGAGAATTGAAAGAACCCTCTTTCTGAATAAAAAACTGTTTCCAACATACACAATCTGTTTTACAATTATGTAGCTGTGAACAGATTAAATTATTCTAGCCCATCTTGAAGGACAAAAAATCCCTGTGAATGGAAAAACTAGACTCCTGGAGAGGAGAAGTATATAATGTCAAATATGATAGAAACATAATAATTTTTAGTGTCAGGGGAGATACAGTAGCATTTGTTAAAGCTACTGACTATATTGAAGTTATTTTCATTTTGGAAAAATGGCAATATGAAGAATCAATTATAGTTTCTAATGCATCCTTGTATCCACCAACAAAAATAGATTATTAACATGCTTTCATCTCATCACCTGATGATATAAGTTGTCCTCACTATAATGTAGACTGAAGATCTATTTTTAATTTCTTCTGTCTGTCCAAATAGTAGCACAAAATTAATAAATACAGCTCTTGGGTTCATATTTTTGCTAGCATTTCTTCAGAACTTTACATTATCATAATCCTAAAAATAAATAAAATAAGTTAACTTGAAATGCCAGCTCTTCCTCTTGATTCTTTTACATGCCCCCCTCCATCCCAAATTTCAAATGATGAAATTCAAGCTGACCCTCAAGAATGTTGTTTGATTCATATAATTTGTTCAGTATTGTTTGATTTCAAGACTTTTCTAGGGATGTGGTAATAAAAATCAATTCCAAAAATATCAGGTGCTAAAACAAAGTCAGGAAATCACATCCATTTGTTCTGCAAGTAGGCCATACTGTTTAAAGTATTTCTTTGGATTAAGGTTAAAGATATTTTATAAACGATCTTACAAGACTTTTCTCATACATGCAGAGCTTCTGGATCTCACCTCTGCTGAGACTGTTTTTCAACTTTTTGCCAGATCAAATCATATCTAGCAGTCAAAAGAGTCTGGGGTTTTTTGACAGACACGTGTAAAATAAAATTTATTACTACCCAACAATGAAACAATATTGAATGAGTGAATGAATGAATGCTAAATAAATAAGATGAGTAAATTAATACAGCTTTGCTTCATTAAAACCCTTCTACTCTCCAGTAAGCTGCACTGGTCTGTAATGAGTTCTCAAAATGTGCACTGTCCCTTCTGATAGTTTCTAGGATATATTCTGTGTATAGGGAAAGTATTTGGGGAAGATTGACTATAGATTCTCATGTGGGCCATTCACCATTGTAGCTTTGTAATATGCAGTATGAGGCAATTTAAAAGCTCAGTAATTCCAATAACTCAGTAATTATAGGAAATATATACTAGTTGTCCTAGCCTGATCACTTCCAGATGTATTTGAGTACAACTGTTGCCACCCAGACAGTGAAGTCATGAATATTCTTCTTTCAAGATACTAGGAAATGGAAATCTCCTACAGGTTTTGTATGGTTCATTTTTACCCAGAAGCATACTTTAACATACATCATAGTCTAAGCAGAAAAAGATCATACTTCTTCTTCTTCTATCTAGCCCCCTATTTAGGGAATCAAGCTCTTTTGTGTTTTACTTAAGATTCTGCCTCTTTTACATAAGGAATTGAAAGAGAAAAAACTACTCTTGAATTACACATCTTTCTAGTTTCTTTCACAATTTCCCTTCCTGGATTTTTTTTCATTAGACTCAACAGGCAGATATTTTTTTCAGAATATCACTTTCCTGGATGAATATACCATGGCTGATCATGAACTTGCAGTTTTGAAGCCTTCTTCTTTGATATTTCCATTTTACTTTGCTCAGTAAAACTCAGTCCAAGTGATGCCTTTATGTTGATCCCTTTAAAATCTTACTCTGATTTGAAGAACACCTTGCGGTCTCTTCCTACAACCTGAATATAAAAAAAGAAACCCATAACTTTGTCTCAGCTTGACATGTTTTAGATTTCTCTTACAATTGTTTCTGCAAGACAAAGCAACCCACCATCTGGTCTCTTTTGTCTCACTTTGGTTTCTGAGATAGCTTATGTATTCTCGAGAAATCTCCATCTCAGGAAAGGCTGTGACCTTACTTCAGTAGCTCCTCTAAATATCCTTTTTGCTGTTCAGACTTAGAGAAATGAAATGATTATAAAACAGTTCAAAACTATCTCCTGGTCTATATTAGTTCAGAATCCTTCATGATCTGAAGATGTGTACTTCTGAAATAGCAGTGTCTCTGCAGCCATAGGTGGAGGTGTGTACCCGAGCATGTATAGTAATGGGATACTTTGAAAATAGTCTTATTCTATTTTATTATTTAAAAATGAATTTTGAGGGGCAAAATGTAAAAGCCTTATGCTGTTTTTCAATTTTTATATAGAAGAGTTATAAAACTTCAATATCCTCTTTTCACTTGCTCAATCTCTAGTCCAAAGGTTAGACTTAGAACTCATGCTATTTATGTTATTCCAAATATAAGAAGAACATTTTGTGTCTGGGGATTGTGATGAAGAAGGATCTCCACTTGGATGAAAAAGGTTACTTGTGTTCAAGCTTACCATAAGCCTGCTTTATATCTTAGAAACATTACATTGGAGAACTATGGATTTCCCTTTCTAAACAAAGTGCTTTTAATGATGTTTTGATTTTCTTCTATGAAATACTCACAATAGCATCATAGAAGAAACATCCATATTAAGGAATTAAGACATCTAAACTGAACTATGGCCAGTATGTATAGGGGTTAATATATTGGATTTTAATCGCTGAAACCAGGTTCAGTCCATTCTTAGCCAAAGAAACTCATTTTGGGACAAATCACATGCTCCCAATCTAGCCAACCTCACTGAGTTTATTTATTCATCAAATTTAGAGACCATCCATCCAGAGGTGGGCTGCACATACTGCAACAACCAGTTCATCTAGTGCAAAACTGAAAATGTGAGTGCCCATGGACCCGCCTGCTTTGTGCGGCTGCAAAAACATGAGGATTTCCTGAGTGTGGCAGCGATGGTGAGTAGAGCGGGTGAGGCCTGAAAATCAGCTGGGCTGCATGGGTGGGGCAAGCAAGCCAGATATACAGGACGGAATAGCACCGGAGTGGTTGGGTGGGCCCAGCCGGTGGTTGGAACTACCAGTATGGGTAAGCCGGTCCAAACCGGCAGCAGTCCACCACTGGATCCATCTCACTTTTAGAGTGACTGTGGTCAGCATACAGTTATAATATTTTAATATAGTTTTTATGTTTCTATCTCAGTAAAACGAGCCTGGCAAAACAAGGATGAAATAAATTAAAAGCTAGAAGGACAGGGGTGCTTCAAGGTGCTAACTAACCACAAGGTTGTATGCTCCTATGTGCGTCCCATGTGAGCTGGCAAACCCAAATCTTCAAACTCTTTTAAAAGGAAAGGAAAGCACTGTTACTATTCTGAACATAAAATTATGGAAATTCTCATCTGAGTTCTTGGAGGAAAGGCAGGATATAACTCTGATGAATAATAAGAGTAATCATAATGAAATAGCTGGTGCCATCACGAAACTACCATTTCCTACCATGACGTATATAACTTAAAACAACATCAACAAGAAAAGAAGTGTTTGACTAAAACTTCACTTTGAAACTTACAGAGGGACAATAGATGACAGTCCAATCTTGTTAAATGTTCTTTTGCTAAAGCAACATCTAAGATTGTACAAATGTAAATGATTATACATATGTAAAAGAAATAAATGAAATGATGATGTCTAGACTCTTTTCCCCACATGACTCCAAAACAGAAACTTCTGACCAGCCCTGTCCAAGCTTGCATAATTTATACATCTGCAGTATATTTTCTCTGTATACAAGCCAAGTTCCTATAGTTGTTTTGCCAAAGAACTTTCCCACTCATTTTTCACTGGATCAGGGTATGTTTGTAAGCTGACTTCCTTTTTGACCAAAACCCAGGAAATAAGAGCGGATTTGTTAGACACTGTATTTTCCATTAAGAAACCAACATTAAAAAAATATTTTAACGTACAGATTATTAGTTGTACCCTCTTATTATGGGAGTTATTCATTTTAATTAACTATCGGTATTTGTTTTCTTTCCAATGATTTGCCTTCCAGTATGGGATGCTAGGAAGGTTACAAACCGCTATAGAAATTGATGCATCACAAAAGAAAAAAGCAGTCTTGCTTACTAAAGAGCAAGAATCTGACAATCCATCCAGAACTGCACAATATATTTTTTTTTGTATTTTTTACTGGGAATTTTACTTTTCCGCTAAATGAAATAAGAATAATTGTGCAACCAACTGGTCATTCTAATATGATACCAGTTATGTAGCATTTGATAACTCCTTCACTACACTAACCCATCTTTTTAGGATTGTGTTAAAATCTTTGAAGAAGATCCTGCTTTTTAAGGCTTTGTTTTTAGAAGTGAAACTCCTGGATCTGCAATGTTTTCCCAGTTCAGGAATATTTCATTATTGATGTAGCAATAGCACTTAGATTTATATAGTGCTTTATAGTGCTTTACAGCCCTCTCAAAGTGGTTTACAGAGTCAGCATATTGCACCCAACAATTTGGGTCCTAATTTTACCCACCTCTGAAAGATGGAAGGCTGAGTCAACCTTGAGCCTGGTAGGATTCAATCTGCCAAATTGCAGTAGGAATAGCTTGCAGTACTGCACTCTAACCACTGCATCACCGAGGCTCTTGTATGTCCTCCTTTCTCAGCCTTTTCACCATACCTTGGTGTATGGTGTATGGAATAGCAAACATAACAACAACAACATATAACAATGTACTTGAGTTAATGTTTATAATTTATGTATGTATTTATATGTATGCACTATATTCCTCTCTTTGTCTTTTGTATGCTTTCTCCATTTCTGTTGTTTTTTTAATTGAAAGCAGCAAAATAATCAGACAGGCTCCCCAAAGTTCATTAAGCAATCTGAAATTCTTATCCCCTAGCTAAAAAGAAAAGCCAAGTATTTATATAGATTTATTAGTAATGGATAAAAGCAAATATTACTGTTGTGAGGAATAAATAAGTGAGCTTTTTTGGAATGGTGTATTCCTGCATTGAAAGGTAGCCCTGGGATTTGTTGATGCTCCGTCACCCAGGTACTACAGTATAATACAAATGTGCAAATACAAATACATTTTCAATATTGAAATATTTTGCCTTAGACTGTCTAAACAATTTTGTTTATATGTGGTGAGATTGTGTGAACAGACCATAAGTAGGTAAGTAGATAGATGATAGATAGATGATAGATAGACACAGAGAGACAGACAACAAACAAGATTATTCAGCCACTTTTTAATACAGGATAATATTACTAAATGAATGTAAATATTCACAGAAATGAAGGGTAAATATTTGAGATGAAAGAAGGCAGGCAAAAAGGATTATCATAAACCAATCCCCATTCTACTCTTCACAGAGCCAAAGGGCTGTAGTCATGGTTTTTATTTATAGATCAATAAAGTAATGCTGCCAAGGAGCTGATAAACTTCTATTAAGCTATTTTGTAGGGCAAAACAAAGTTTCAACAACTGGGGGAAATGATTTACCACCATAAATCATGTTACAAAACCAAGGCTGGAGGCTGGAGAAAAGAGGAAAATGAACCAAAATGTGCAAATTTACTTCTAGTTCCAGTTTTCCAGGAGTTGTAGCACCTGATGACTCTTTCACTTTGAGCCAGCCTTGGGCAGAATGACAGCCAAATAACATATCCCCATCCGATCAAACCATCTGAGAACAATTGCATGAAAATTGGATTGGCCAGTATTATATCAAGCAGATGTAAATTCCATGGATGCTTGCCAAACCTCTGCTATGATTTAGAGCTCCTGGTTTAAATTCTTCTGAACACCAGGATTGTTTTTGAAACCCAAGGGATTGCAGTACATTAAGAAAAAGCAAACAAACCATAAAGTAGGTAGTATTCTCATTACGTAACCATTCCAGTGAGCTCTTCGCAAGATTTGGCAAACACAGAACAACACATTTGCAAGTATAATGGATTAGCAAAGGTGCCAATCAATGTATAGATGACAGATGGAACCATCACATTACAAGAACAACTGCCTTGCCATATATTGGCACATGCCCCTATGCACAATAGTTTCCTATTGGAGACATGACTTGACAATCATGGTTGGATGAAGAGTTGTATTCAGACTTTTAGAAGGTACATAAGAGTGTTTGCAAAATTGGATAGGGTTGATGGGGAATTGTAAGGGTAAAAAACCTGAAAGTTTGTCTAAAGCAAACAGATGGATATTATGTTGTAGATTGTATCATCTCTTTGAACTCATGAATTTTTTTTTGACAATAGGCCAAATGATGAGAGATAGATAAGGGGAAGGTTCTTTCCAAGCTGACCCTGTGTCTATCTCTCACCTTCCCTGTGGTTAGTAATTCAGTCTTTCTGTTTAAAATGGTAACTCTTTCCCTCTCTCTCTTCCAAATATAATATTGTTAGGAGTGAAGCTTTCTTTCAAATCTCATTTTTATTTCAAAGGCAGTAGGTATTTATTAGCACTCATTGATAGTTGGGATAACTATCCCCAAATAACTATATTATGAACATACCGTAGTTTCAGCTACACAATTACACAATTCTAATGTGAAATTCTACACATTAGAAACTAATTCTAGTTTCATTAGGGATCTGGGATCTGAAACTGCATCCCAGTAACATCAGAGAACACAGCTAGACAGAGCTAGATATATTGGATTTGATAGTCCTTTGATTTGATTCATTAAAATAATTTAGGTGAATTTGCTATAGTGGTGAATATCTATAGCTCGGGTATCGGAATTTAAGTAAATATGGAAATCATATTTAGAGTTTGGAGGAGGAGACAAAGTCACAGTAGGTGGGAGCGATAATGCAGATTGGATGGGATGAAAATGCACTGTGCACACAAGCCAATTGTTTAAAAATTTGGAGAATTGCTTTATCTAAGGGCCTTGGTGGTGCAGGCTGTTAATCATCTAGCACTTAGTGCAAGCTGCCTGCAGTTAGTGCAGGCTCGAATCCCACCAGGCTCAAGGTTGACTCAGCCTTCCATCCTCTCGGGGTAGGTAAATTGAGGACCCAAGATTGTTGGGGGCAATAAGCTGACTTACTAAAAATGCTGCTTGTGGGGGCCAAAAGCCCTAATAATAAGCAGGCATATACAATGGAATGAAGGCTATTGCCGAGCACTTAGCATGGTGCTCCATAGATTGTAAGCCGCCCTGAGTCTCCGGAGAAGGGCGGCATATAAATGCAAATAAAAATAAAAAAAAATTAAAAAAAAATTTCACACCCCACCACCTTTAAAGCATGTTAAGTATAACAGCTATATTGCAGCTTCTTTCACATAATGGAGGGAGGTGCTATCAATTTGGGGGAAGAACATTTGGCAGAGCAGTTGAGGTGCTGGGGCCACCAAAAGGAGATCTGGAGGTTACTGGGGGCTTCACAACTACTTGTTGCCATTCCTGAAGTAGGGATCTTTTTTTTTTGGTAAGGCATTTCTGAATTTTTCTGAAAATTTCTGAATCTTTTCTAAAAAAAGCTTTGGCAAACGCAGAACCATGCATATGAAATTTCCTATTACATGTATATGGAGAAGAGTTACAGTTATCGTTCCAGTTTTCTTGTAAATCTATAAATGCTTATAAACTCTGCTTTAGGGCTTCCTCAGTCTCAACATTTCTGCATTCAGAGGATGAAGATGATTGGTACCACAGAGTTTCTAAGGTACAGATTAGCTACTTCAGAAAAAACAATATCTTATATAAAATCTTTTCTTGGTCTGTGTTGTGCTGACCCATTTTTAGCAGACATTAAACAACAGATCTCTGCTTTTCATATACACTTAAGATGGTTCAGCTTGTGAGTATGGATTCCAAGTTATCCAAAAGTCAGCTCTTTTCAAGTGTAATGGAACATGTGGATGACCTTGGGGAAGATGTGGGAGAAGGGATACTACCTAGGAAACAATCAGACAAGTGAGGACTTAATGGTCAGCGAAAGAAATACAAAGGAACTTCCTAATGGATCAAGCACTTCAAAGTGGTGGCAGCAAGCTTGTATTTTTAGACTTGCCACATTCTGTTAATGCAGCCTTACAGGAAAGTAGAATTAGTTCATCTAGTCCTGTCTTCTGTCTGGTTTATTTGACAGGGCTGAATCAGCACACTGGAGTTTGCCCTAATCTATTCTCAACAGGACAACCATCAATCCAGAACAGGTTAAATTCATTTTCCTTCCTTCTCTTTCCTTGCACTTTTATCAGGGGCTTAAGTCAAGCAGAGTTTCTGACATGTGCATAAAAGCTAAAATGATTTAATGCTAAAGGCAGTTACAGTTACAGTAGATCATTTTTATATATATAAATGTTAAATATAATTTGCCTAAAGACATTTTCAAAAAATAATAATAAAGAGCACTTCTTTTATTCTCTTTTTACTCTAGAATTTAAATGAAACAGGGAATTGATGCATCTTCTTGTGATTACTGAACTGAAGAATTTATTTACAATTCAGTACAGCAGCTCCAAAAAAATAGCCCTTAGCTAATAAACAAATGCTTCGAAGTCCAGCAGTAGCTGGGTTTGCTGGTTAGCTGACAGTTGAGCCTCCTCTGAATACAGCTTCTCCAGAAGCAGTTCATCTGGAAACTCTGGAACTGGCTGCTCATTGTTAATATCCTCATCTGATTCTTCATTGACTCTGTCATCATCCTCTTTTAGTGACACCATAATCCCTTGTGGGATGGAGTCTAGGCAACTGAATGGAACTAGCAGAGTGTTTTAATGGCCATATGCCCTTCCTATTACCAATGCAGAATTTTGTTCAGCAGATACAATCTCAGTGTGCTCAGAGAGAGTGCCTCTACCTAGGATCTAAGTCACAGTCTCCTGATTGTGAGGTGAGAGCTCCACCTCTAGGCCACTGCACCATTCCTTCTTCACTGATTCTATGAAGTGCTCAAATGGTGATCATGTGACCACTGGATGCTGAGACTGTCATAACACCTGTTGGCTATGAAATGCCTGAATTTTGATCACGTGTCCAAGGGGGAAGCTATGATGGTAGATTAAACAGGACGGGCATGCTTCAGGCCCTCCTGTTAAAGCACCTCTTGGGTCTGTCCTTTTGGCACCTTAGGAGGTATACCTTCTGACTAGCCACCCTAGCCCTTTGGGACTGGTCAAAAAGTTACTTTTTCAATAATGTAAAACACCAGGTAGTTATTAAATAAGGAGGACCTGTAAATTCCTTTTGTCTCATCAGTACATGTTTTATTTCATTAGTGAACTTTGAAAGTGATTTCCTCTGGAACCATGTTCCATCATCAATTTGGATTATCCTTATTGCTTTATTGCAAGTAGTACAACAATAGAAAAGTGGATCAAAAAGGGTTGCAGTGTCAGTACACACCATTTATTGTTGAACTTTACAGACATAGAAAAACCACTGAAGACTTCTGGCTATGAAATTTAGGGACAGAAGTAATTACATACATCTATTTCAACATGCCCATGAGAAATCAAACAGTTAATCTGTATATTAAATAGCCATTTCATAAGAAAGGAAACTAACATGTTAAGATGGTATTAAACTGGATAGCTGGTATAGCATGAGAGCAAGTCACAGTTGACTATTAAGGGCAGGTGATGTTGTGTTCATACAAGGTTCCTTGAAAACCCTCCTCCCCCAACATACAGCAAAAAATCTTGCAGTGTCAGATCCATTTCCACTTATATGAATCAATGTAGTCATATAAAGGCCAAAAAGAAAAAAAGAAAAAAATGAACCAAAACTAAAAACCAGCATCAGCCTCATTCCAGTAAAGTCAGCCATTCTGGGAAAAAAAACGTAAGAATATGCTTAGGTCTCACACTAACATTAATGGATTAAATATTTTGCGCCCAGCTTCTTTTCCTTGGAATGTTTCTTGGATATATTCCTTGCCAAAATTCCCAACATCAGAGGAGGAAGGAGCTGTCTTGAAAGCTTTTTTCCGCTTTCAGCTTTCTGCAACATCTTTCACATTTGGAGGAATAACTTCAACAGCCTATGGTAAGCTTGGGGATATGAGAACATAGGAATTTACACCTTAGACTCTTCCAGACCCCCAGGAAGCTTTTTTTTGCTGCACCAGAAACTTAGTATACATATGCATGGAGCTGTTCCATCTAGTGAAGGCTGGTCTGGATCCAGCTTAATGTATCTCCTCAAATGTTGAGGTTATTAGAGATTCTTCAAAATAAGGTCAACTCAATGTTAAATAGATTCAATAACAAAAAACAAAGAACAAATATGATCTTGATTAAAATTAAATTACATCACTTTTTTTTCAGAATCAAAAGCTTTGGTCAATTTGATATTAATAAAAAAAACCATTACATTAGTTTCAACCACCTGGAAATATGAAGATTACAGCTTCATGGCTGGCAGATATTTGCACAAATCACACCCATTTCTCAAGCAGGAGAGATGCTCTTGCTCTTGGGCACTGAAGTTACCTCCCATTTGGAGTCTGCTGCAACCTTCTACATGGGGCTGCCATTTAAGACTCTCCAGAAGCTGCAGCAAAAATGAAGAATGCAGCAGCACATTTTGAAATGCCTTGGAGTTTGCTCAAGTTATACCATTGCTGTGTAAGCGTCTTTTGGTATCTAGTTGCAATTTAAGGTGCTTTTTATAATACCTTTGAAAAAGACCCGGATTATTTGCAGGACCACCTGATGATATCTGCCTAGTAGATTAGAGAGGGGGGACATATGTCTTTCTCTTAAAGGACCTCCTGGGTCTCCTCTCCTGGCATCTCAGGAGGTACAATTTCTGGCTAGCCATCTCAGCCCTTTGGTATAGCTTCTCTTCTGAGATTCAAATGATTCCTGCTCTTTTAGACTTCCAAAGGCTGTGAAAACCTGGGAGTTGAGCTGGGAGACTGTTTACTTTGGTGACTGGTGATAGACATGGTTTTTGCTTTTATGCAAAGTCATCAAGAGGTTTGTTTCAGCTTTATCAACCTGCACTATTTATCAACCTCAACCAGTACGTTTTGCAGAAATGATAATCTTTTCCAAAAATGTTAACAGAATTGCCTGCAATGAGATGAGTGGCAAACAAATTTAATAATAAATAACATCAAAAAGAATTGGTTGCAGTTTTCAATTAAGTACTTCTTTCACGGTTTCATGTTTTATTAATTATTTTGTAAACAGCAAGGGAAAAAACCATACATTGGCTTTTTGTACAGTTCACAGGAGGTGTTGGGAAATAGGTTTTGGGATCCCACATTAAACACCTTGGCATCTTAGCATTTTAGTAATATTATATTAAAACATACAAATTCAATACTTTAGAACCAGCAAAGTCAATTACTGGTAAACATTTGCAAGCAAATAATATTTCACATACAAACATTTTATTTCATCAGCAAACATAAAAGAAAAAAACATTTGACATGTCTTGATGACATTCAGTATAGTTGAGACTGATCTCTTCCATTTAAGTCCTGCTGCTATTTACTGCATTGTTATCATTAATCACAAGGTTTTATTAATCACAAGGTTTTATAATAGTAGCACTAAAAATGTTTTCTTAGCCAGCTTGTCCATAGATATCCCCTTTCACACAGTTGGCCCTTTAATAAAATACAGACTCTATAGTTGATTAGAAAAACACATGTGCACTCAGAAATATATAGGAATTAATTCTTCCATCAGTGGAGAGATCACTGGCAAGGGATAAATAAAAAAAAAATAGTATAAGAGAAACAAATCCTGGAAGAATTGGCCATACCATAATAGTAAAGCTGCTTAAATATTTTCCAGTTTTGCAACTAGCAATTTTCATAATATTAAAAAAACTTTCTGAAAAGTGCTTAGCCTGTGTATTTACTCCATTTTTGTCCAATACTATTCAGCAATCTTCCACTACTTCTTTTTCTGGTAGCTGCTACTTTGGTACCCTTTTTCCCACAAAGATTGCAGTAACTTCTTCCTACTGTAATTAGTCACAGAGGTGGTACTAATTTCAAAGTGATTGTTGGTAGGTAATCAGTAGATAGGGACATTTGATTAAGAATGAAAGTGCTCTTGAGTAATTGAAAATCAGAGTGTCAACTCATAAAACATTTTGTATACACATTTTATAGTTGACAACAGAAAGAAAGGGGGGGAGTTTCAAAGAGCAGGCAGCAGCGTGGAATTGAAAGTACATTCCATTCATATTTTCTTCAAAGTCTGATTGGATGACTGAAGCTTCTGCCCTGTAAAAATCTAATTGGAGAGCATGATTGATGAATCTTGGCTCTGGATGTTTTTAGTTGGATGACACTCCCAGAGGGGTGGGGGTGGGGGGAAAGCAGGACCAAGGGTGACAGTGAATTACATATCTCAGAGTTGGCTATGCCCAGGTAAAGGTCAGACATAGAATGTTAATTTCAAATGAATCTTTTTTAGTTTTGGGAGTGTGGCTAGATGTTCATGATCTAATTGGAGTAACTGCTGGAACCCTGACACAGAGCACATGAATGTGGAAAATTACCAAAAAAGAGAAATCATTATTAGGAGTCCCATTGTGCTGGAATTGCATGTTAAAAGAAGTAATTACCGATTGATTGCCAGTGAAAATACAAGATAAGTTAATTATACTTAGCTGCCAAAACTGAAACAGAAGTAGATTATAGGCATGGACGGAGACCAGTTAATTCACCAAAAAAATAGCTTAACCAGGCTAAGGAGAGTTCAGACTGGGAAAAGGGGTGTCTGGTTAAATGTAATTAAAAAGCAATTAAAGTGAGTAACTTTTGTATCTATAGAGGTGGAACAGTAGGTATACTGGAGGATGATAGCTTTTTGTCAAAGAAGTTACAGGAAATGGCACTAAGTAAATTTAAAAAGTTAAACTTGAAATAGCATTTGAAAAATGGACTAAAGACATTTCAGGACAGAAAAAAAGCTGGAGTGTGAGTTATTCTTATGATCAGCAAAGGAAGGAAGGAAGGAAGAAGGGATGGAGGGAGAGTGGGAGAGGGAAATATGGGTGATCTTTTGTTTTGTTAAATCAAAAAGAGTTAAAGTTTTGAATAAGCAATAAGCTAAATTGATTATATATTCAAGCAGCAAGCAAGCCAGAAATATATCAGCTATCCAACTTACTTATTATTTAACTTTTTTATATATCCATTCCTCACCTTTAAGCTGTTCCTGTTCCATGTCAGCTGGTGCCGGCTGACATTAAGCTGATTTAAAACTTTTCTCCAGATTGGAATGTCTTGACAGTGACTTGCCAAGGTTCAGTTTGGATGGCCAAACTGCTTCCCCCACTCTCGCTTGGATAATCCTTCTGCTACTCCGTGCTCTGAACTTTCTGCATCAGGAAACTCATTGCTAATTACTTTCTTTTCCCTAAGTGATTCTAATTGGATATACTGTTTAAATTTGTGTATATCGAGAAACTTAAATGTGTTTATGTATATATCAACAAGCACAGTTACAAAATAAAAACATCTGCTTTGACTAGGGGTGTTAAGTGAAAAGATGAGTTAACGTACAAATGAAACCATATCCACATTTAAAGTAAAGTCCCACTATATGTCACAAAATGACAAGATTTGACATATCCCATCATGACAAACTAGCAATTGAAGATGGCCTGTAGTATGTATACAAGATAAGCAAGAATCCTTGCTATTAGAAATGTGGACATGTGCCTTCATTTGTTCTCTGGGCCTCTGTTATATAATAACCTTCTGTGGTTTTACAACAGTAATAATTAAAGCCACAATGTTGACTAAATGCCCAGCCACATAATTTTCACTGGTATTTGCTACTGCTAAATTTCCATTATTATCCTTCCATTTAGACTACTATGCATTCTTCAGAAACTGAATTTGTCTGATCTATAGCTAATGCAACACTATTGGATATTTATTTACTTCTTTATCTTATTTGTGAATTTTTTATTTGTTTATCCTATTTCAGAGTCAGTTGATAGAATTAATATCTTCACAGCCAGCCAGAAACCATAGAAAAAGATATAACCCAAAATTGCAGATCTGATTTTCACTGGAATTCTTTCACCAGAATTGTGCTACGAAACCATAGTTAAATTAAAAGCTCATAATACTTAACTTGACTTGGCCTTAATGAAGGCCAAGTCAAGATTAATGAAAGAACAGGTGTTTGAGGAAAAAAATAAAGGCATGTCATTTTCATTAGAGCACCTGGAAAACTTCCCAGAGTTGAGCAAATCTTCAGGCCATTGTTCTTCAACATATCCAAATATATTCCTTATTTTACATATGAACAGATATTTCAGTGGGTTAATTGATAGTTTATACACTAGCAAATATCATATACTTAAATAAATTTACTTATATAAATGAACATACAATTATTATTTTTAATAATAATTAGTTCGGTCTTCCCATCTAGTTAGCCCAACATATCTGGAAGGCAGCTTGAAAATACTGTCATAAACACTTTTGCAGAATAATTCATTTTATACTCTGTTTATAAATCAGATCATGATTTTTACAAAACTTCAACCAAAAGTAATTATTTCTTTTCTGCTGCATAAGAAGCAACCAGAAACGAACATATGCAAGTGTTTATCCAACAGTTTCTATTCTATGGTTCCATGTTTATTAGCAAACATTTGTTTATATTCACTCTTATTGCTGTTGTAGAATCATGAGATTGTATCTATTTATTTATTTTTGATGGCAGTGTCAAATTATGTATTTCATCAAAACTATAATAAATAATTAAGAAGAAAGAAATGATGTGGTTGAGCTTCGGAATGAGTTAAAAGCCCACCTTAATTAGAAAACCAATAAGAAAGATAGCCACACACACACATAAAGTATGCCTTAGATATGCAGATTCTTCTATGCTATGAAGTTCTGCATCTATGCAACATTTCTTGTAGGACCAGTCTCAATGGTTTTTTCATGTTTAATACTATTATTACATATTAAATTGGTGTCTCTTTAATAGTAAACTGGTGAGCAGGAGTGAATTATTTTGCATTATTACCACATTATTGCAAAACAACTTATGTAACATACATGTCATATTTATTTCCATATTAATTTAATAATGTAGCATAGCTGTCACAAACTTCCAGTATTTATATTGTAATCTCTTCCTGAAAATTCTCTGGGTGAATTCATGTAAGAATTATTTCTACAACTTATAAAGTGCAGTCAGCTAATTTTAGGATTCTCTATGTGCAGACTGATTTTTTTGTGATTTTCAGATTTATGAAGTCTTTATGTGTTCCAAAAATACAGTGATGTCAGACTGTTGTGTGTGCTGGTAATAAAATGCAATGGCATACTGTAATGTGTTTGATTTTGGCACTAGGTTTGAACCTATCTATTATAGCTTAATATGTAGCACAGGAGTGTCAAACCCAAGGCCCGGGGGCTGGTTCTGGCCTGCGAGGTGCTTAGATCTGGTGCACAGGGCTGCCCTGGAAACATTGAAGGATCAGCACACAGTGCCTCTGCAAAGAAAAATGGAGCTTAGGAAGGCTGCGCAATGGCCTCCTCTGCCAGTGAAAATGGAGTTTGGGAGCTCCATTTTCAACTACGATGGCCTCCTGCAGTGGTCTGACAGCAAAAATGGAGCTCGGGACAGCTGTTGCAGCTAAAAACAGAACTCAGGTCTGTGGGGTCCTGGTGCCCTGGGAGCTTGAGGGCCAGGCTGGGCACTTGCCCTCTGCTGCCTAGGCTCTGGACATCCTGCACTGCCATCTGGAGGTCTTCTCTGTGGCCTGGGAGAAAATGGACAAAAATGGTTTGATGCTCTCCCTGGTTTTGCCTTCCTCCACTTAGAGACAATGGATTCCTCCAGCACCGCCCAGGCCTCCACAGGCACCCCTGACACAAGTGACTTCAATCTGGCCATGCCCACCCTGACCACACCCACCTGGCTCCCTGAGGTCAAACACAACCCTGATGTGACCCCCAATGAAATCGAGTTTGACACCCCTGATGTAGCAGATTGCAAAATTAAACTGCAAAATTCCAGGTGACCAGTAGATGGTAGCAAAACACATGCCTCTGCTACCCTCTAACTGTTTTCTGGATTCTTACAGCTCAATATGGCAACCTTGTCCTGTTTGATAGTTTTTAAACTATGCCTATGTTTCTGAGAAACCTAAGCACAATCTTATTCTTAGTAACACAGCACAAAATGAATATTATGGAAAGGCAGCAGATGTAAGTTATTATATATTTTTCAGTTACCATTACATTTTTACTTGCAGGACTAGGAGAAACTGTTAAAGAATTTTCTGTCTAAGATGCCAAAATAAACTATCTGGCCATGAACTTTATGCATCATAAATTGGGCAAAAACAGGAGGAAACACAATTTACTGTTCTATTGCAAGTAAAATGGCTTACATTGACCCTGGGTGGCATCTGCAAATCTAATATAAATACTGCTATTATGCAATAAATTTTGTGAGCTGGGTTTCACTTAATGGAATACATACCCATACTAAAATAGCATCTATATAAAGAAATAGGCCTATCATAGCTCCATGCAGGGCAGGAAGACTTACTCTATATATTTCAGTGCATGATACATACAACAAAAAAAAATAAATCATTAAAACCCAAAAAGTTAAAAATACAATCTTCCTTTTACACCAGTAATATGAAATCAAATGCAGGCATCCCAAATTGAATAGTGCTACTGTGGCTGTTTGTTCCATATCCTGAACGTGATGTATCATATTATACATCTGAGTGGGCAGCATCTTTGAATAGCATTTTTTTGTTCTAGAAGTTACAATTTGGGAGTTAAAAAAAGAACTAGGGAGGAGAGATTTCCAGGATTAGGAATTAAGAGGGCTAGCAGTCAGAACTGTGTTAAAAAAGTTTGCACTTTTTTTTTACACAGTTCTGAGTGCTATAAAAAGTTTGCTAGCTTGTTTGAATCATATTGATTCCAGACCTCACCTAAAAACCTATCTTTAACAAACCATGGAATATTTGTGATAGTCTTCACAGAGGAGCATCTGTGAATTGCAATTTGTTTAACTGAGGTTATCTAAATTTAGGCTTGTTTGTCCCTTCCTTCATTTTAACAGCATTAAGAAATAACAAACTGAAATGTTCTGATTAGAAAAAATATATAATTTGCAATTGCAAGGATTCTCCTAAGATTGACACTTTTGTAATCCATCTCATCAATTGTTGATATTTTTACATTAATTCAAAGCAGGACTTTTTATCTAAAATATATACATATATCACCTTGAGAAATATACACCACGTTGGATTGTAATATTCTCTTTATATGTGAAATAGATCATAAATAGTGAAGGTTGCTGCCGGCCTGGGGGTGGGGTGGGATTTTATGGGTTTTTATATTGTGCATTTTTAATGTTGTAGCCTCCCCGAGTCATCTGTGTGGGTGTTGGGTGGTGATATAAATTTGTTGAACAAACATACAAATAAAATAAAGACAATAAAGACAGATTTAATTAGAAGTAACCACTTAAACTCTTCAACTGAAACCAGCAAGTAGTGATTGGCTACAATAGCCTAATCATGAAATATTCAGGACATGAAGCAATTGCTTTGCAGTCTCAGAAATCAGGAGCAGGAGATCTACAGCATGGATCTAACATAGAAGATACAACTTTTAAACAGTCTCTCGGTTAATTAACTTGGAGTTAATCATCTAACACAGGGGTGTCAAATTCGATTTCATTGAGGGACACATCAGGGTTGTGTTTGACCTCGGGGGCCCCTATGTGTGGCCAGGTGACATAGCTTGACATCACTCATCGAGGCTCCGTTTTCAGCCGTGATGGCCTCCTGCAGCCCTCTGCCAGTGAAAATGGAGCCCAGGGTGCCGTGTGGCCCTCCTGAGCTCCATTTTTGCTGGCAGAGGCACCATGGGCTGGTCCTTCACTGTTTCCAGGGTGACCCCATTAGCCAGATCTAAGCACAGGTTTCAGCCTGTGGGCCTTGAGTTTGACATCCCTGATGTAACAGATCCCCCATCTGTAGAATAGAGTACTTTATTGGCCAAGTGTGATTGGACACCCAAGGAATTTGTCTTGGTGCAAATGCTCTCAATATACATGAAAGAAAGATACATTCATCAAGACTCAAGAATCATAAGGTACAATACTTAATAATAGTCATAGGATACAATAAGCAATCAAATCATACCAGTAGTGTCAGTCTTCAGGCCAATTGTTGGTCATAAAAAAAGGACCACACATATCCATTGCTCTCCAAGCTTCAACCTTACTGTTCTAACCTTCTTTCCCTTCTATCTTATTGTCTTTCCCTTCACTTAGAAGGCTAAGTGTGTTTGTGGCAAGTGTTTTGAGACTGGAACACCGCTATTTCATATTTATACAATAAGTTCCACAATTATTCTATCTGGATTACTAGAAGAACAGTGTTGTTCTCTGATTTGCCAGCTTGAGCAATTACATTTAAAAACACAGCTTTAAATCACAGAAGAGAAAAGTGATCAGACATTTTCTATGCTTACTGCCCATTACACTCACAGAGTAAAATGTTGAGCAAAATAAGCCAAGATGTCTAAATTCTACACTGAATCATAAACAACAGGCTCAGAGGTAATATATACCATGAGGTATAAATCTGATTCTGAAATTGAATCAACAGAATAGAATACTTTATTGGCCAAGTGTGATTGGACACAAAAGGAATTTATCTTGGTGTAAATACTCTCAGAATATATAAAAGAAAAGATACACTCGTCAAGAGTCGAGAATCATAAGGTACGACACTTAATGATAGTCATAGGGTACAATAAGCAATCAAATCATACTAGGAAACAGTCAATATAAATTGTAAGGATACAAGTGACAAAGTTACAGTCATACAGTCACAAGTGGGAGGAAATGGGTGATAAGGAGTGATGAGAAGATTAACAGTGATAGTGCAGACTTTGTAATAGTTGAACAGTGTTGAGGGAATTATTTGTTTAGCAGAGTGATGGCATTTGGGAAAAAAATTGTTCTTGTGTCTAGTTGTTCTGGTGTGCAGTGCTCTATAGCATCGTTTTGAGGGAAGGAGTAGAAACAGTTTATGTCCAGGATGTGAGGGGTCTGTAAATATTTTCACAGCCCTCTTTTTGACTCATGCAGTATACAGGTCCTCAACTGAATCATATAATAATTGCTTAATTTTTAATAACTATAAGTTACGTATTGATTGTTGTAAACTGCTCAGAGTCTCTTGTTCTGCGAGATGGATGGCTATATAAATTAGGCAAATAATATAAGATCTAAGGGAAAGTTAGAAAGAGGGAAGAAGAGAGAACCCCAAAACATATTTTAAGCAACACCAGTAAGAGAAAAGAACGGGAAGAAAGACACAATATAAATCTCAAAGAATGATCACGGATAGACTGATACTAATTTATCAAGAAACCACTTTTTAAAAATATCATCTGTTCATGAACTGTAAGAGGAGAGAGCATTGTCTAGTGCGAGCTCTATTTTCCTCCAGTGTGGGCGAGAGGAGGGGGCTTCTCTGGACATTGTACAGCTTCTCAGTCTTTCTCAGAATGCTTCTAGATGCTGCTTAGCTGTTGTGGGTGTGTGTGATACAAAAATGCTCTTTTAACCCCCACCCCTTGAATGTGCCACCATTGCAGGAACTGTAGCCACAGTTGTTAGTGGCAAAAGAAAAAAAAAGAACTGCAAATATTTTCAGAGTTTGTCCCCCTTCTTTCCTTCCTTCCTTCCTTCCTCCCTCCCTCCCTCCCTCCCTCCTTCCCCCCCTTCTCTGGAATGAACAGGGTGAACAAGGACATCGTAATATTACTGGATTTTATTTGGAGAGGCTGAGGGAGAATTAACATGGAGAACAAGAGAATTAAGCTTTGTGGCAAGTTAACACAACTACTTTGCCCTTACCAAAACAAAACAAAACCTTTGCCAAAACAAAAAAAACAAACAAAAAGCTTTTCTTTTCTGCAACTGAGTTTTGGCTGTGCAATATGGAATGCTCCAAGATGTACAAAATGGGGCTGTATTACTTGTTCTCTTTTAGATTCAGTCCAGTCCAAACGGGTTAAGATGAAGAGAGTTTTCTGCAGTTGCTGCAGAAAAAAGTAATAGCTGGTATCAATGGTGCAAAAAAAAAAAAGTATTTATTAGAAAAGCTCACTTCTTTCAAGTTAGGGGTAACTAAACAATTCCTTATTTTCCATGATATAATGCAGTGTCTGTTTTAGACATTTTGGAATGTGAGAGAAACATTCAGGAAAAGGAAATTGGTCCCAACTTCTTTGATGTCTTTTACTTCTTCCATATAAATACGTGGCTAGCATTCATGTCTATGAATGAACTAAAACACTTCTGTGGATAAAATTGTCACAATCCTTGAACATCTCAGCTTTTATATAGACAGATATGTTGGGGAAGCCAACAGACAGGATGTTGCCAACAGCAGATTCTGCAGTTTGTAGATATCTTTTCCATTCTGACTTCTGCCAGTTATGAGGGTAAGTATTCTACTAGATTATAATGGTAATACTGTAATGTCAGCATATTGTTCTACCTTTCTAAAACTTTCCCCAGAGGCTAACACTCACCCTCTCTCTCTCTCCCTCCCTCCCTCACCCCTCGTTCTCTCCCTCCCTCCCTTTTCTCTCCTATTGGCTGCCCATCTTATTTAGTGGTTATTATGATAACTGTTAACAAGGATTACTTAATTGTCTGCTTGGTTTAAGAATTGATGGATATTTTTTCTCCTGAGGGACATTATTAAGAATATTTAGGAGAATATAGATCAAAATTTATTACAGGTAGTTGGCTTTTGCTTTGCCAAAAACTGAAATGAAATAGAACTGTCAGTCCTGCCCATATTAGGAAAATGAAAGTACAATATCACAGAATCACTTATCCTGGATTTCTCTTTTTTCTTTCTTTCTCTAATTAATTATGTAATAAGGTACAATATTATATTGATCATTCTCTTGATTTATTATATTTATTTTCAAGTGCTTATCAATGTCACTCTCTTGGCTTGACATTTGTGTTTCAATTTTATTTTATAATCTCTATGGGATTATTTATTGTTGTTGTTGTTGTTATTATTATTATTATTATTATTATTATTATTATTCAGTATTTCTGGCTCCAGTATTTCTGCATCAGGTAAAATTTGTATCATATCTGTCATTTTTTTTTCATTAATACATTTTGGACATGCGCTATCTATGGAAGTGGACATCATTTCTAATATATAGGATATCATGGCTACTAATTTTTGGCCCCATTCTTCAAAAATATTCTTGATTATTTCAAATGTTATAATATCTTGTGTTATTTTGTAAATTTGCATAGTAATGTGTGTGTGTTTGTATCTTTAGCCTGTAAGATGCAAGAAAGAAGATTTCTGTCTATGATGATAAAGACTACTTTATACTTTCTAATGTGCAATTATTTTAATTTGTACTTTTGTTCAAATGAATTGATCCATGGATCCTAATCCTATATAACATTGCTTAGTATTATATATTAAGACTAAAGCATATAAAGAATAGTTGCTGCTGGGTATGTCTAGCCTAATGAAAAGAAGGACCTGGGGACACATGATAGCAGCATTCCGATATCTAAGGGGTTGTCACAAAGAAGAGGGTGTCAACCTATTCTCCAAGGCACCTGAAAGCAGGACAAGAAGCAATGGATGGAAACTAATCAAGGAGAGAAGCAACCTAGAACTAAATGTTTATGGACTAAAAGTCCAGTTGCTTCTTGAAAAAGCACCTTTAGAACACCCTAAAACTAAGGAGAAATTTCCTGACAGAACAATTAATCAATGGAACAACTTGCCTCCAGAAGTTGTGGATGCTCCAATATACTGGAAGTTTTTAAAAAGAGATTGGACAGTCATTTGTCTGAAATGGTATAGGGTTTCCTTCCTGAGCAGGGGGTTGGACTAGAAGATCTCCAAGGTCCCTTCCAACTCTATTATTCTGTTATTATAATAATATATTACAGAAATCCACATTTGAAGCTGGATCACATACTTTCTTTCCAAGAAAGTAGAATATGTTTCTTATGATATGGCAAGCTGTTTGAGATAACTTGTTAAGATGTTTCTTATTTAATTAAATAAATTTAGGGATGATAGTCAGGGTCAGCCAGAGCATTTTCTAATTTGCAGTCTCTACCAAAGCCCAGCTCTTGCTATGGCAATAAAAGAAGCTGCCAGTACAATGTTGATTGTACTGTTCTTTCTTAATGGCTGGTGTTCTTTAGTACAAAAAAAGGAGTCACAAAAGGGTATATAAATCAAGCCCTGAAGATGAGGGTTTCCAGGGGAGAGGAAGTGAAAATTGAAGTTTCCAGGCCATTCCCACGACCCCATCAATAATGAATCCAGGCATTGTCCAGACATGTATCTTCCAGAAAGAATGTTCCAACAAGCAGGGTAGATTGTCAAATCCTTCCAGAGAAATGGAATGGCTGGGTCAAAAAAGAAAAAGGTTGTTGTTGTTGTTGTCGTTGTTATTATTATTATTATTATTGCCCTTATTGTCAGAATACAACATGTATACAATGAGATTGGCTGAGCCTCCCTTTGTGCACCCCCCCCAATACAACTCACAGTGAGGACAGAAGTCCCTAACCCAGTCCCAATCTTATTACACTATGTGATCTTGTTGCACAACTTGCGCTGGCCCTGCAAGTCCACCATACTATGTTGACATGAAGTTATTTTCCATTCAGAAGTCTGACAGCCCACGGGTAGAAACTGATCTTCAGCCTGTTGGTGCGTCTGGCTATGCTTCTATATCTCCTACCCAATGGTAGGAGAGTGAAGAAGTGCTGACTGGGATGTGAGTCGTCCCTGAAAATTTTCCTCACTCTTCTAAGGCAACAAGCCCTAAGCGATGTCATCTAGTGGTATCAGGGAACAGCCATCATCTTCAGATAATGTTATGCAACAAAGTTAGGAAATGCCCAGGAAAGGCTGTGAGATCTCTAACTATCCTATATGCTACAGTTAGATGAAAGACACCAGATAAATACCACCATCCCTTCCAGGGCAGATAGGTAGCGACAACACTACATACCAGCTAACTGCACTATGCTGTGTAAATAGTGTCAAAGTGGGAACAGTTCCAGAAAACTTCTGAGACAGGAAATGAGGGTTCCCACCCTTTATTATATGAGGGCAAGATTGTGTTCTGCTACAGTTTTATTGTAGCAGCATGATGAACATGTGTTCAAAGTACCATAGAAAGTAAGAGCCAGATGTGCATATAGCTTGGCAAAAGGAAAAGAAGTCAGCCAAGATTTTGGAAACAAATGAAAAGTTTCTGTCCTGCACAACCAATCCATTGAGTAATTCTACAGTAAATCTGATGTATTACTTCTTTCAATGAATGACATAATTCTCATCTTTTGTGTTAATGAACTCTGGAGATTTGGAAAAACTCAGTTTGCATTTTTGTGCCAAAATAAATAGCAGAAAATAGCTCAGTCTGTAATGGCCCAGGCATTACTTAAATTTGTTGGAATTACATGCAAAAAATGTTCCTGTGGTGGGGATGTATCTGTCTGGAAAAATTGAGAGATTATTGTAAAGAATAGCAGAACACTGTAGGTGCTTTAATTATGGACAAACTGAATCCAAGAAATTAAAAGCAATAGTTTCCAGTTTTTAAGCCACAAAGGAAAAATGGCTTGATAGTCTCCTTTTAAAAAGAATAATATGCAATGTTTCTGATAAACATATATAATACTGCAAGTATTTCATAAACATGAAATATTTAAATCTTTTGAAATAAAAATAATTAATAATCAGTTGATACCAAATTGGTTGTAAGATTCATTAAACAATGATCCAAGTAGTAGATAAGTAGGCCTCCTCCTCCTCCTCCTCCTCCTCCTTTCTGTCTCACTAAAAATAATGTCAGGAACTACATACTGATTGTGGATGTCTATGGAGATTCTTAGTCATCCAGGTCATGGTTGTGCCAGAGGTGCTTTTTCTTGTTATTCTTTGAAGAATAAAGAAAACAGAAGCCTTAACACTGAAGTTTAGAGAAACACCCCCCCCCCTCCAGCTCAATATTTACATTTTGATTCTCACCACTCACTGGAGCACAAAATGGGAGTGATCAGAACCCTACACCATGGAGCTGAAGGTCTGCTTACCAGCAAAAATATGAGAAAGAAAAAGAATTAAAATTCATCAAGGAAGCCCTCAGAATGTGTGGTTTTCCCAAGTGGACCATCATCAGATCCCCCAAAACACCCAGCAGGAGCCTTCCGTAACAGACAAAAGAGAGAACAATAAATGAAGCAATGTTGTCATTCAGTGTGTTACAGGAATATCTGAAAAGCTCAGGAAGGATCTTCAGCCACTATAACATATGTGCACACCTCATACCCAAGAATACACTAAGGCAGAAGCTTGTCCAGTCCAAGGATAAAACACCCAGACACAAACTAAACTATGTGGTATATTTAGTACAATGCAGTGAGCCATGTGCAGATCTGTACATTGGGGAAACAAAACAACCACTTTATAAACACATGGCACAACATAGGAGAATAGAATAGAATACTTTATAAGTGTGATTGGACACACAAGGAATTTGTCTTGGTGTAAATACTCTCAGTATACATAAAGAAGGAACATTCGTTAAGAATCAAGAATCATAATGTACAACACTTAATGATAGTCATAGGGTACAATCAACATCAAATCATACTAGGAAACAGAGGATACAAGCAACAAAGTTACAGTCACAAATGGGAGGGTATGGATAATAAGGAGTGATGAGAAGATTAACAGTAATAGTAGTGTACACTTTGTAAATAGTTGAACAGCGTTGAGGGAATTATTTGTTTAGCAGAGTGATGGCTTTCGGGAAAAAACTGTTCTTGTGTCTAGTTGTTCTGGTATGCAGTGCTCTATAGCATCGTTTTGAGGGAAGGAGTTGAAACAGTTTATGTCCAGGATGTGAGGGGTCTGTAAATATTTTCACAGCCCTCTTTTTGACTTGTGCAGTATACAGGTCCTCGATTGAAGGCAGGTGGGTGGTAATTATTTTTTCTGCAGTCCTATTATCCTCTGAAGTCTGTGCCTGTCCTGTTGGGTTACAGAACCAAACCAGACAGTTATAGAGGTGCAGATGATAGACTCAATAATTCCTCTGTAGAACTGGATCAGTAGCTCCTTGGGCAGTTTGAGCTTTCTGAGTTGGCGCAAAAAGAACATTCTTTGTTGTGCTTTTTTGATGACGTTTTTGATGTTAGGTGTCCATTTTAGGTCATGTGATATAGTAGAACCTAGAAATTTGAAGGTCTCTACTGTTGATATTGTGTTGTCTAGTATTGTAAGAGGTGGTAGTATGGGAGGGTTTCTTCTAAAGTCTACCACCATTTCTACAGTTTTGAGTGTGTTCAGTTCCAGATTGTTCCGGTTACACCACAAGACAAGTTGTATAACCTCCTGTCTGTATGCAGATTCATCATTGTCTCGAATGAGACCAATGACTGTTGTGTCATCAGCAAACTTCAGTATTTTAACAGATGGATCATTTGAGATGCAGTCATTGGTATATAGGGAGAAGAGAAATGGAGATAGCACACAGCCTTTGGGGGCCCCCTGTGCTGATTGTACAGATATCAGATGTGATTTTGCCTAGCTTCACCTGCTGCTTCCTGTCTGTTAGGAAGCTTATAATCCACTTACAAGGTACTGTAAGGTACTGCTAGTTGGTTTAGTTTACTTAGAAGAGTGTCTGGAATGATGGTATTGAATGCTGAACTGAAGTCTACAAAGAGGACCCTTGCATTAGGTATTTGGAGACTCGAGGTGTTGTAGGATGTAGTGCAGAGCCATGTTAACAGCATCATCTGTCGATCTATTTGCTTGGTATGCAAACTGCATGGGATCTAACAGCGGATCCGTGGTGGTTTTCAGGTGGGATAGCACAAGCCTTTCAAAGATTTTCATAACTACATATTAGAGATGTTAGAGCAACTGGTCTGTAGTCATTCAGTTCCTTGATGGAGGGCTTCTTTGGCACTGCGATGATGGTAGAACGTTTGAAGCAGGAAGGAACATAGCACATCTCTAGTGATCTATTGAGGATTCGGATGAAGATGGGGGCCAATTGCTCAGCACAGACTTTTAAGCAAGAAGGAGTTATCTTGTCTGGCCCTGGTGCTTTTCCTGGCTTTTGTCTGTGTAATAGATCTTGCACTTCTTTTTCTGTGATCACCAGAGGTTGTGAGTCCAATGGATTGGGGCCAGTTGTAGGAGGCTTGTCTATTGTTGGTGTGTTTGAAATGTGTGTTGTGGAGATAGATGGCTGTAGTTTCTTTTCAAACCTGCAGTAGAACACATTCAGGTCATCTGCTAGTTGTTGATTTCCTTCTGCCTGGGAAGGAGGCTGAAGCCAGTGATGTTTTTAAGAGTTTTCCACATGTTTGCTGGTTCATTTGTTGAGAATTGATTCTTTAACTTTTCAGAGTAGCTTCTTTTTGCTGCTCTGATCTCTCTTGTTAATATGTTTCTGGCCTGGTTATATAGCATTCTGTCACTTTTTCTGTAAGCTTCCTTACAGAACGACGTAACTGCTTAAGTTTAGCTGTGAACCAAGGTTTATTGTTGCTATATATAACAAACCCACTAGGACAAGATTCAGCAGTCCATCTATAATTAAAAAACAAAGGCCACTCTTTTGAAGACAGCAAAGCCCACATTTTGGACAGAGAGGACTGCTGGTTTGAAAGAGGGTCAAAGAAGCCATTTATGTCAAAACTGAGCAACCTTCTCTCAACAGAGGGAGAGGGATACAATATCATATAACTCCAGTCTACAACACAGTCCTTTTATCAGTTTTAAGAAGGCTCCATATCCATTTGCACTACTCAGGTGACTCTGAGGAAAGAATGCAAATAATCAGTGTCTGCAAGGAATATAAACCCTTTCATTCCCCACCATCCAGTCAGTGCTGAAGAAGCTTCTTAGATGAGAAGCAAAACATCTTCAAATAATAACAAGAAAGTCTCTTGAAAAAGCACATTTGGGACTTATTGTGAATGTAGCTTAACCAAGAAGATGGTGCAGAACAGAATGTGACTTTTGCATTCAACGTGGCTATGAATATGTTCTTAAGTCAGGAAGGGAGCCAATGTTAAAATAGGTATATATCAATAACCAAAGGGATTCAAGCTTCATTGTTCACCAACATGACTTGGCTTGGCTGCAATACAAAGGAGGGCAGCCATTGTTTTGCCTCTTTTCAAGAGAAGGTTGCATGGGCAAAACTAGGAAACTGGTCAAAGTTATCAAATTGAATCAGATCATATGTGTTTCTATAAGAGTTTTCTGTTCTAATTGAATATTGTGTATCACTCTGAGGCATTTTCTACATAATCATAATCTAGATCACGAGACTTTAATAAATGTTTATTGTTGATTGATGACAAACCACATTCTAGTCTACCATTGTACTAAAGCATTGTTTCTTATTTAGCATTTGCATCTATATTGTTAATTTATTAATATTATAATAAATTACTTTGCACTATAAAAACAATGGTTAATGATCTCGTCAGAGACAACTAGAGAGAGCCTAATATAATAACTGTTTCCAGTGAGATATGGATTATGATTTCAGTTTATTTTAGACTTGGCAGAAGCTAAGATATAAAACAGGAGCTGTTGGAGGAAAGTAGAATCAGAAATAATGAGACAAGAAAACTACCCCCAACTTTCTATTTATTTTTTTCCCTTATATTTTCATAAGGTTAGACTTGAAACTTGATTATAGCATTGAAGGCACAAAACCAGAAAGTGGATGACTTTATTTATGGCCACTTCAGCTTGAACTATCAGCCTGAGATATCAAGAGAAAAAAGCTGATATCTTTATTTGCTCAGAAGGTCAGATACCCCAGAGCAGATGATGTGTCAATCATGAAGAATCAGGACCACTTGTTAAATTCCAATTATGCTGATTTACTGCTCATACTTAAACACAAGAATCTAATCAATGAATGGTCAGCACTTAATTAGCACTAGAAAAGAATGAATGGAATTCACGGGGGCTGGACTTGGATCGCTTGTGGCAACATAATGATTCCAGACTAATTCCTCTCTTGATTCCATCCCCAGATTCTCCTGCTCCTCTTCCTACAATTGGAGAGTAATCATGAGTAATCATTCTAAGTATCCCCTAGAAAAATAGTACAGAAAAAGATGAGTAATTTTCCAAGTAATTAAAAGGTAACTGATATATAGCATTTTCCAGAGCGGGTCTAAGTTAAAATTTATTTTTTAGTTGCAACAACTTGGTCTGTGGTTATTTTCTGTTTCAAATTTTCAATCCAATTAGACAGTTTTTCTTTTTCTTAAAAAGGTAATCCAATTCATGGTTTCCAAATTATAAGCATATAACAGAGCTTTAATTCTTTTGATTTAGGGCCATTGTTCTCCTGCTGTTCAAACAAGTTTTACAGAGGCTGAAGGATGAAAGGAAACAACAATGCTTTACTCAACGTTTTGAATTTCATGTATATATAAATTCAGAACAGGCAGTAATTTAGTTGGGAAAGAGGAAGAGATCTAAAGGTTTACTATAGAAGAAACGGCTGTCAGAAAAATTAAAAAATTCATAATAAGATAAAAATTCAAAAATACAATGGATTATGAAATTATGTAATAATTTATCATGCAAAATCCTACAATATGAGTAGTTACTTTATCAATTCAGATTATGTGGCCTATCCTTCTTTAAGAATGGAATAGTTGCCTCTAGCATGCAAATTTAATGGATTATGATACACACTTGGCTATAGATTACTGTAGAACTGTTGTAGATCATTTCCTTGCTTCATTTCAGTTATGTTTCCTATGATGATTTCAACAAAATTATATAGACCACAGTTCTACACAAAATACTATTTTAAATGTAAAGCTAGGACTTTGGCCATATTCTTTTAGTTGCTCTGACATGATATTTCCAGGGTTTTTATATAAGCTACAGATGCTAAATTAATAGCTGGTAGCTTTCTAACCAGACCAGTTTACCTCTTTATTGGAACCACACTTCTAAGTCTCAAAAAACCTTACATGAACTTGGGATATCCAGCAGTTTTTATGGTGTGCTCTAGTCTTATCTTTTGCAAAGAAAAAAAGATAATGGTTGTTCTTATGACTTCTAATTGTACACAGGCATCACCTTCCACAACTCTGTTCTTCATTTGCAGTGATGTTATCCCCACTTCATCCATTAGAGGTGGTAGCTGCTGTTAGAAAGCAAGCTTCTTCTCAGAGATGAAAAACACATTGGCAGCCACTGCAAAGACTCAGCCTCCTTCACCGTGGTTTCACAGCCTTGTTTTATTTTTGCCGCGCTCAAGCATTTAGAACAGCATGTACTCCAGGAACCGTATGAAAAGGCTCCTTAAGTGGATACAGAAAAGAACAAAGCTATGAGCCAGAAGGCTGGGCAAGATATCCATGGTCTGTCTCCATAGATGACAATTCTCTCTGACTGGATTAATTATTTAAATTTGGATTTATGGCAAGCCCTGTAATAATTGTAAAAGCACTAATGCACTTTTTCCTAGGATTGTGTGAGTTCTGAATGGGTGACTTGAATCACTGGCCCATTCACAAATTACGCTTCCCCTCCTTAACTCTGCTTGTTGGGAGCCAGCTGGGAAGGTCACAAATGTTGATTACTTGACCACGGCATGCTGCAACCATTATAAATAAATGTTGACTGCCAAGCCCCAAATGTTGATGATGTGGCCATGGGAATGGTTGTAAATCACTTATTTCAATCCTGATGTAACTTCTAATGATCACTAAAGAAATGATTGTAATGATGCTCTCTGAGCTTGCTTCTTTTCTTGCAGATGTTTCATTACCCTAACTAGGGTACATCATCAGTGTTTGCTATCCATTTATATTCTAATAATTGTAAGTCAAGGCCTACCTGTAGTCAGAAAAATCCAACTATACCTTAAACATCTACAAATCTTTTTAAAAAATTTTGCCCTCCAGATATATAGGGAATAGAAGTCCTAGCACCGCTGGAAGTTGAAGGCAGTTGAATTTAAAGAAATAAGGATGTTGTTATAGTTAACTAGTTAGTTTTTCATTTGGCCAAAGCCTCATTTTCAAGGTATATTCAATCATGTCTTTTGAACAAGATACAAATCACATTTGGTTTCAGTGGCTACTTTTTTTCCTTCAAGTGATTGTAACTTTCTGGTTGTGGCATTGGATTCATCCAGCATGAACAAACCCTGCCAATTCTGTGTGCTAGAGTAAATTTTATCCAGATGTCCACTTGCTATGAATAGAGCTGCTGTAGGCATAACATAAAATAGTGACCACAAATCCAGTCATTTTTTAATCTAATTCTTAACATTCATCTGCTGGTGGAAAGGAATATATCATCTCTGGATCTTCACAGTAACTGTCCATTTATGCCATGTGTTGCTTGCATACATTACTTGCCTCTTTGTAATGAACACCTTCCACTAGACAGTGGAATGAGGGCAATTCCCTTGTGATCCTCTATGTATTGTCAATGTCTACTTCACACTGACAGAGTAAATCTGCTCATTCAATACAAGATCTCAGCCTTATCCTGTCCTGCCATGTTTTAAAAATGCAGTACAATTTATTACCTAGGGACAGGTTTGGGATCAATGGAAGATTTTATGGTATGTGAAGTTAAAAAGATTTATTTGTCATTTTATATATGTATAATTAGGTATCTTTTATACTGTAGCAGAGCAAATTCAGTAAAAAAAAATTACCCAGTAATTCCCACAGATTATTGGTAGATTTTTAAAAAGCTTTATTTTATGAATATACATTCAGCTTTTGCATATAAAGATTCTTCTTGTCACTGACCAGTTACCAAAAGGGCATGAATGCACCTTGATGGAATGGAAGACAGGATTTCAGATTCCTTGCAATTCTTTATTAATAATGCTGGATTGTTTCATCATGATTGCTTAATTCTCTCAGCATGACAGACTATATCCTAATTATTCATGAAAAATCTAGTAGTCTTTCTCAGTGGCCTCCATCTTTCCAGCTTTGCGCCCAGTGGGGAAGGGAGAGGAAATGGTTTTGCGCAAGTGGTGGGAGAGTACACATGCACAGCTCCATTTGCTAAGCAACAGGCACACGCACCTGCCGCTTGCACAAATGGAGCTGCATGCGCATACTTACCCACTGCTCCCACAAATAGAGCTGTGTACGCATGTGCATGCTCACCCACCACTTCTGTGGCTCGGTTCTGAATGGGCCACAGCCTGGTACTTGGCTGCGGCACAGCAGTTGTAAACATCTCTGATTAAGATGTTTTTTTCTAGAACATAGAAAATACAAGAATTTTATGAGAAAATATTCTCAAAAATTCATTAGTTGCCTTGGAAGATTCAATATCTTGATACAGTTTTGCACAAGCATACCATTTTTCTTTAACACAACTTTTTTTAATGGTCATTATTGTCTCATTAATGTTATTAACTCATCCTAAAACAGTGGAATGAGTATTGCATAATGCATTTGGTTTTATAATTGCAGTGTATTTCAGAATGAATTTGCCATATTAGAACAATAATGCTATAATATAGAACTATTTTTCTAGTCCTTCCTATTTTAGTTGCTTTCACAGTTACATCAAAAGATATTCTAATATTTTAGCTTATGGTTATTCTTGACAGCTTAAACAAGCCTGCAATGTTGTATTATTACATGACTGATTTGAATATATAGACATTCCTATATATGTTATAATTCTTGCAGAGTGGGTAGAATTAACTGTTCTAGAATTCTCATTCAAGCAGTGACTTGTTTTTCTGATCTTATTGTTTTTTTTATAATAAAGAAAAGAGGGAAAATAGTAAAGAATAAACAGAGAATAATGTTAAATTTCTCACTGTGAGTAAGAACAAAGAAGAAAAAGCACAGTAGGATGGATAGATCCATTGGGAAGAGTATGTGTTTATTGTGCTGTAGATGATGAATGGATGTTATATACACAGAAAGATTTAAATTTTTTGCAAGCAAATGGGATACTTGCTGAGAGAAAAAGGGTTTGCAGACTGTGGAAGCTAAAATGTATAGCTTATTGAGATGATTAACTGCCCCACAAAACTCTTCATAATTTAGCTTTTACAAAATCAGTAAAAATAATGCAGAAATATTTGGTTCCAAACTACTATTGATTGCATTATTTTTGGTTTCATATCTCTTCACCCCTAGAGACTCTATTGCAGCATATACAGTTAAACCCAAAGGCACTTTTTCAAGAGGCAACTGGACTTTCCTGTTTTTCTTTGAAGACATTTTGCTTCTCATCCAAGAAGCTTCTTCAGCTGGATGGTGCAGAACGGAAGAATTTATACTCCTTGCAGACAGCTGATCATTTGCATTCTTTTAGAGTCGTTGAGGCCACATGGAGGTTTATCTGTGTCATTAGGGTCACCTGAGTAGTGCAAATGGGTGTGGAGCCTTCTTAGAATTGTTGAAAGGATTGTATTGTAGATTGGAGATAGATGTTGTATCCCTTCCCCTCTGTTGAGAGAGGCTGTTCAGTTTTGACATAGATAGTCTCTTTGATCCTCTTTCAAACCAGCAGTCCTCTCTGCCCAAAATATGGCCTTTGCTGTTTTCAAAAGAGTGGGCTTTGTCTTTTAAAGGCAGATGAGCATGACTCACTGCCTTGTACTGCATATACCATGTTGCTTAGTTTGTGTCTGGGTATTCAGAAGCTCCAAGAAGACTCCACACTCATTTGCACAACTCAGATGACTCTGAGGACACAGATAAATCTCTAAAATAATGCAAATGACCAGCTGTCTGTAAGAAGTATAAATCCTTTCATTCCCCGCTAACGAGGAAGGAGGTGGGGTTTACTATCAAACTAGTAGCTTTCAGTGTGGTATTCCCCCATTGGGTCCCCAATAACATTTCCTGTTATCATTTCTCAAATGAAAATAGTATGAAGGTAACTAAATCTATATGCTTGAAACATTATCAATTTCTTGATCTATGGTGTTCCTTTCTACTTTCTCAGACATGCACCAATCTGTGTCCAATTTGGAACATGGGAATGAAAATAGTTTTGGTTCCTATTTCTTCTATTGCAGTTTCTTTGGAGAGAGGTAAAGCAGAGCAGGAATGATGATTTATGTAATCTCAAACTTCTGATTAATTTATATTATCCTTATTCCCATGGTGACTAAAATAGTCATGCAGCCCAATGTTTTTTCCAGATGGACAATTGCGAAAGACGGATAATTTGTCAAAGGATTTCTCATCTTTTGTCATGTTTTCAATCTGTCTTTGAAGTCCCAAGCATCGTTAAAATCCACTTAGAAAAATTATTTTATTCCGTGGAACTTAACCAATGTGAATCTAACCGGTGGTGATTTGTGAATAATAAGAACCAAAAGTCGTTTTATTTCAGTTGGATTGACTCAGCTGATACACTGAAGACTGAATGGTATATTGTATCAATTATTGCATTGCTGCCAAACCCAGCAATGTTGTGCCACATTCCTTCTTTGTAATCTGTAATATAGAGATTTATGGTGTGTTATCATCCAACTTCATTCTTCTTTGTGCACAAAAACTTCCAGCAAATTGTGGGAGTTTATGTATAAGAAACCAAACTAAAACAATATAATATGGACATGATGGCAGAAAGATGGAAATGAATTGTTGGAGAGCTGGATATAGCAAGCAAATAAAAGATAAAGAGAAAAATCTGGAATCCATTTCTCCACCTTTCCATTTGTATAATGTTTTCACTAACCAACTATATGAACCTATAAAGGCAACCCTTGATTTTGAAGTTACAGCTGCACTGAAGAAAGTGATTTATGATGGTTTTTTCACATTGATGACCATTGCAGCATCCTCGTGGCCATATGATTAAAATTTGGGTATTTGGCAACTGGCATGTATTTATTGCAGTTGCACTGTCCCAGGTTCATGTGATCAACATTTGTAACATTGACTTCTGACAAGCAAAGCCAGTGACCCAATTCATGTAACTGCATGCAACTGCAGTGATTTGCTTAACAAAAAAATCATAAAATGGGGCAAAACTCACTGAACAACTGTCTTGCTTAACAACAGAAATGTTGGGCTCACTTATTGTCATGCCC
Source organism: Bungarus multicinctus (assembly GCA_023653725.1). Classification (NCBI taxonomy): domain Eukaryota; kingdom Metazoa; phylum Chordata; class Lepidosauria; order Squamata; family Elapidae; genus Bungarus; species Bungarus multicinctus. The sequence continues at coordinate 82,708,269 of CM042838.1, forward strand.
TTGTTGGAGTCTGATTCTGAAATTGTGGAGCTGACAGGGAGTGGGAATGTTGCTCCGGTGACTGTGGAAGAAATGGGGGAAGGGCTCAGTCCGGCTGAGCATTCAGAGGAAAACCCAGGGACATCCCCTCTTCATCCTAGGGCATGCAGGGAGGAATGGAGAAGGGACCAATGTGGCTTATGAGAAAGAAAAAGGCCTTGATCCCTTTCATTAGTTGCAGCTAGGAGAATAGGATATAAGAAGGGCATTAGCACACAGCACCTTGCTGGAAACAAAGCATGTATTGTTTTTGTCATGGCTTATCTGAGTTTTGACGCCTTCCCAACTGTGTGTGCTTCGTTATCTTTTGGAAGTTTGCAATTTATTATCCTGGCTTGTCATGTTAATTACTTCAGCATGGTTTGTGTTAGTTTTTTAAAATTTATTTGTACTTTGGGTTCGGACTGCATTTCTTTCCTTTGTAGACTGTTTTTGGAAGAGTTTGATCTCCAACTGAGGATAACTGGACATTGGGGACCAAGTTGGAGGTATTAAAGGGACTTTACCCATTTTTGTGACTTTGTTGCTTTTCTGCCACATCCTGGGTCATCACATTTATGGTCACAAATTGATTCTCCTCTTTCTTGAATAAAAATATTTAAGCCTTCAAATATGCACAAGCTAGGACTTGTTTTACAGATTGTTGGCTATCTTCATTCAGTTCTTATTTTTGTTGGCTCTTCAATCCAAAGAGAATTAATCTTTGTTATCATTTGTAGCTGACACCCATTTTCTCACAATTCCATTGTTAGCTGGAAACAAAATAAACACAAGAAGATGCTTGGCACACAAACTGTTGATAGCAATATTTATGATACTTATAGAAAACATTTAAAAATCATTGCAGTAAATCTGTATTGGCTGCATAATTACTTGTTATCTTTTTGATGAGATGCACTAGAAATCAAGGAAAGAAATTTTTTTAAAAAATATTTAATCTAAGCATTGTCAGTACTGATTATTTTAGAGATCAATTTTCTTTACAAACTTGGTGTTAGATTAAAATTTGAAACTTGTGATACACCCAAGGTTGTTTTGTGATTGTTCCTTAAGAAGGAATATAATTTAACATTTTATGAAGCTATTATGCCAGATGCTGTTGAAAAAATAATAAAAGTCAAAACATGAGTTGTGACTCTGTTTAACAAGTTAGGGCTTGTTTTATAGTTGGTTTATACTTTAGAATTGCTAGAACATAAAGCTAATTACTGAATATTGTGTAGCTTTAAAAGGCTGAGTATCCCAGATGGACCAGAGAGTGGCTGGACCACAGTGGTAAGATTGCAGGGTGTAACAGATGGAGTTCTGGATAAATGTTTGAAAGAATTAACTTGATCCAGAAAGTTGGGTCACTTAGGAATATTAAATAGCTGTGGAAGGTGAACAATCAGTGACTAAAGCCATCTACTAAGGCAGGGGTTAAGAACTATGGCCCCTTTATGATTTGTATACTTCAACTCCCAGAATTCCTGAGTCAACTTGGGGAGTTGAAGTCCCCAAGTCATTAAGGGGCCATAGTTCCCTACCTCTGCAGTAAGGGAAAGGTTTCTGGAGCTTAGTTTAGCAAGAAACAGGGGAAATGCAATAGGATGCTTGTAAATGATGATCAGCTCTTCCTTTAGCTGTGACCTTGGCAATGCACTTTCAGAGAATAGGACCTCAGGCAAAGATGCAAGTCATTGTTATATGCTGAACAACAGCATCAAGAATGAAGATTCCATCTTTCTGTGTCTTCATACAGATAACTGATATCTGATATTGTTATCAAAGAGATGATTTAAATTACTGGGTTTCTGATATTAGTAGAATAGTTACAAGCATGACACAATAAATTAGAAGTAGGCAATTAATTTTCCCATGGGGCCACATGAACAACTGGGACTGTTATGGAGGGTGACCACCATTGATGTCCCACCTCTGACAATGATGCCCTGCCCCCACCCCCCCGATGATGCCACACATCCTGCCACCCTCTTTCCCACTGCCTGCCCGCATCTTGCCCTTACCACGATAATTTCCACCATGTGCCAGACTGGGATAGCCCACAGACTGGATGTGGTCCTAGGGCTATAAAATATCCATATCTGCAATAAAAGATCTATTTGACCAATCTCAAGAAAACAGAATAAGGTATGCTCATTTCTAATCTCTCCTGCCACTGTCACAATTGACACTCTCCTGTCATACTCTCCTGTCACAATTGACACTCCTACATGTGTATATTTACTTGTATGGAACAACTGAGCTCCATTTCAAAATTATTAGCCCAGTTTATTATTACATTTGTGTAGTGGGAATTGTCCTATCTTAACTTCCCAAGATGAACTTACATGCATAATCAGCCTTACAACTGATAACATTTCAAATAAAGGATCATATCTAGTTATACTATGACAACAGTTAAGGCAGATTCCTTCTCCAGAATTGTGATTCCAATCCATGTCACCCTTCACCTCCCAAAGAAAGCTCTTATGTCATTGCCAAAACAAACAATGATTACATAAAATAAGCCATCCATTTATAGATCCCTCCTCTTATATTTATTTTGGCACCAAAGAAGGTTCCGAAAAGGAAAGAGTTCAAAAGAAGCAGCTCATGATGAAAAGGGCTGAAGAATTGAAGTTCACAGAACGTGAACAAGAATTACACATATTGGTTTGAAATATGGTAACTCAGTCATCTGAGGTCTTATTTCACATACTTGCAAGGTAGTTCTTTGGATGGGGCAAGTCCCTGAGTCAAGAAACTAAGGACAGCTTCCCAATCCCAGGAATGGCAGCAATATTGATTTGTTTGTTGTAATCTTGCTTTCTACCCCTAGATGGTTGTCTCAACTCTGTTAAAATAGGCTTAATAAAATGCTTCTCAACAAGAAAGAAACTGGCTCATGAAACAAGGAATAGACAAGGCAAGCTCTACAGAGATTCTTTGGCAAACAGGAGAGATAAAATGTCACAACTTGATTTTTTAAAAATCTAGCTGAATCCTTGAGTTTAATAGTAACTCATGCCATATATTATAGTATAATATAATTTTACTATTTCAATAGCATTTTTTTCTGAATGCTGTACCAATACATTATTGCTCCTAATAAAAATTATGAAAAATTTTACTCCAACTTAGCAAACTGCCACACATGCTAAATATTGCATTTGTTCCATGATTTTCCTCAGTTATAAATTGTATAAATTGTGGGGTTAATTTTAAATTGGGGCAAGGAAAGAACATACTATGTACAGAATGGAAAAACAGTTTTCATTTTAAAATATGACCACAGAATCTCCATAGCTTTCTGTGTAAAACTAAGACAGAAGCCAATTTAATTCAGTTTCAAAACATAATATGAAAAACACTTTTTAAGTAAATATAAAAAAACCTTTTATGGGAAAACAGAGAAATACTTGTTCTTTCCTGACTTAATTACAATTAAAATGATGGCTCTTTTAACAGTGTGTCATTATTCTCTCGGTGAGTTGCCTATAGTCCCACTATTTTCAAGTGGATGGAAATTCTTTATTCAAACAACAGAATGGAGGATTCATTTCTTAGCTGAAACTGATACATAACTTTATTTTTATTTTTTAATTCTAATGAAGTACACAATTAAATCTGACTCTCCAAAACTGCTGGCACTGGGAAAACAAAGAAATTAATCCTGCTTTTCAAACCAATAGAGAATAAAGAAATATTTTATGCTGATGTGGCCTTTAAATAAATACAATAATAGATAAATACAATGAGGACAGGGCAAATCTATGGAGAGGCATAAGTAGCTAAACAAAAATATAAACAAAAGGTGGAGAACTATCTAGCAGACAACAATTCGAGGCAGGAGTGGCAGGGACTGCAGCATCTGAGCAACTATAAGGGCAAAACGATGAAGACAGTCAACTCTGATGCCTCATTGGCAGAGGAATTGAACACCTTCTTTGCCCGCTACAAGGTCAAGAGACCTGACCCTGTAGCCCCAGGCCGCTGGCCCTCCAACTCCCAGCCACTCACCTTGCATGAACACCAAGTGAAAGCTCTATTGAAGGCTGTGAATTCCATTAAAAATGCAGGTTCAGATGGGATGCTGGGATAGTGGTTAAAACCTGTGCTGATCAACTATCAGAGGTCCTAACAAGGATTTTTAACATCTCCCTGAAAACAGCCAGTGTTCCATCATGTCTGAAAGCAGCCACTATCATTCCAGTCCTGAAGAAAAGAAGCAATAAACAGCCTAAATGATTATAGACCAGGTGTGGGATTCTACCAGTTTGCACCTATTCGCTAGAACTGGTTGTTAACATTCTAAGCAATTTGGAGAACCGGTGTTAGAAGAAATTATCGGCCTAATTCTGTAAGGAAAGCAGGAAAGATACATTCTGGTGTTGCTTACAGAAACTGCCCCTCTGTTAAACCTTATTACATTCTTGTCAGGACTGGACTTCCTGTCTCAGGAACTTTTCTGGAGTTTTTTTCCCCTCCTTTGTGTGGAGTGACCATTCAAAGTTACAATGGCACTAAAAAAAGTGACTTATGACCATTTTTCACACTTACAATTGTTGCAGCATCCCCACAGTCATGAGAGGCCAGGCAAGGAGATGCGTGCCTCGATGTGAGTGATATTGAATTGGCCATGCCCAGCCAATAACATGACCACCAAGCCATGTCCACTCAGTCACATGACCACCAAGCCACATCCACCACCTAAGCCACACCCACAGAACCAGTTGTTAAAAATTTTGAATCCCACTCCTGCTGTAGACCCATTGCACTAACATCTGTAGTGATGAAGTACTTCAAGGGACTGGTACTTCAACACGTCAGGTCATGTCTTCCATCAAACTTTGACCAATATCAGTTCGTCTACAGAGGAAATAGGTCAACAGGCAGTGCCATTGCTACTGACCTACATTCTGTAGTGAGTCATCTAGAAAAACCTGGGAACTATGTCAGAATGCTTTTCATAGATTACAGCTCGGCTTTTAACACCATTTTGTTGAACATCCTCATTGAAAAATTGACTGATTTGAATTTCCCTTCTCTCACCAATGATTGGATTAAAGACTTTCTGATGGACCGGCCACAAACAGTGAGAGCTAGGTCTTTCACACCCTCCTCCATAAAGGAGCTCAGCACTGGCTCTCCTCAGGGCTGTGTGCTCAGTTCCTACCTGTACTTCTTGTACACATATGATTGCATTTTTCTAATTCATCTAACGTGATAATAAAGTTTGCAGATGATACCACTGTACTGGTCTTATTAAATAAGGAAATGAATAAGAACACAGGGAAGAAGTCCAGAGGTTATCTACATGGTGCTCAAAAAACAACTTGCATATAAACACCAGCAAGACAAAGGAGATGATGTTAGACTTCCGGAAGCTGAGAGAGGAACCTGCCCCACTCTACATCAAGGGGGGAGGGTCTCCTCTTTCAAATTTCTAGAAGTCCACCTTAGCCAAGATCTCAGCTGGAAAAATAACACAATCCAGCTGGTCAGGAAGGCTCAACGGAGACTCTATTCCCTTAGGGTCTTGAGGAAATATCAGGTGGAACAATAATTGATGACTTCCTTTCACTGGTCTATGATAGAAAGCATCCTTACATATTGTATTAAGGTATGGTATGCTGGCTTGACAGCTGTGGACAAAAAGGCATTGCAGAGGGTGATGAACACAGCACAAAAAATTATGGGCTATCCTCTGATACCACTGGATGAAATCGCTAGGATCTGCTGCCTCAACAGAGTGAGGAAAATCCTCAGGGATGATTCACACCTTGGTCAGCACTTCTTTTCTCTCCTACCATTGGGCAGGAGATATAGAAGCATAGCCAGCCGAACAAATAGGCTGAAAAATAACTTTAATCCATGGGCTGTCAGACTTCTGAACGCAACATAAACACCACAGTTAGGTTTAATATGATAGACTTTGCAGGGTCAGCACCAAGGAGGCTCATTTCAATTTCATTGTACACATGTGCATTGACAATAAACGATTGATTGATTGAAGGTTTTAAACTTTAAATACATTATCTCAATACTTACTGTTTTTTGTGAGAACAAAGAATTTCTGAAATACCGTTTTGTGGAGCTCTCAAGGGTTAATAAATAAGGGTATACAATTTAAAGTGTTTCAGAAACTAAATCATAAAATCATCATAATCTTCATCTTGAATATCTTGGATTATATTTTACCTAGGTACTTTGCTTTTGTTTAGTGCTAACTTGTTAATAGATGCCCAAATTCAGAATTAAAGACAGAATGCCCACTTTAAAAGTAATGTTTTGCTTTTCTCACACATTTGTTATTGTTCTCAGGTTATTTCACAGAAGGTGACTGCTACTCTGATTATGCATAGTTTGCCTGTCCTACTGGATGATAATGAAAAACACTGTCTATTTAGAGAAAAGAAGTTCCTTGGGAAAGGAAACCACATCGAAAAGAAAAAAATTCCATCTGTGTAACATGACCAGTGGCAATACTTGCCGTTCACATAATCAATTTAATTGGTCTTCTCTGCATTTGGAACAGTGGACATGGCTTGTTGCCTTGTTTATACAGCTTGATTTCATTCAGTCTCACCTGCTGAGAGTTGGACTCTTGCCCAGTGGTTCTAATGAAAACTGGACAGGAAGGAAGGAGTGATTTACTCATTTACCAAATAAAGCTGTTAATGAATGCTTCATTTAGGGAGAATGATTCTAAAAGCTAAGAACATATTCTGAGATTTGTAGCTGTTTAGAAGGGTGGAGGAAAGAAAGGATTGACAAATGGATAGATAAACATGTGCTGGATTCCATGGATGATTGCACCCATATTTTTGGATAGTCCACCTTCAAATAAAGTCATGCCATCTGTTTCCAGAATTTATAGTAGTCAGGGTTTCAGTCAGAAATACCTCAGATCCAAACGAGTGATAGTTTCAGGGAAAGATTTGAGGGAAAAAAGCCAGATATTGTCTCACACATATTGGCACACAAAGTGATTCTACAGTATCAGAAAATGGCCTGGAAAAATGTTGCTATAATCATGAAACCTATAGGACACATAGGTTCTTACTCAAAGCACTGAACATCTTTTTTACATAGCACCTTTGGCTTTCATCATGCGGATCAGTAGAGAAACAGGAAAGGAAAAGAATATGAAATGATATCTAAAAACTGTGGAGAAGAGGAATATCGTTGCCTATTTTCCCAAGCAATATTAATGTAATAAAAGTACATTTATTAAAGGGGTGGAGCATGTAAGAGAGAAAACCATGCATCCTAACTTGAGATTCTTGAAGAAAATACATGATATAAAAATGACAATAAACCAAGATGAAAACTTGAGTGGAAGTATGTCCTTTCTCTCAACACCTGTGAACCCCAAGAATTGCACATAAACAAGACAAGCTCTTATTGTGCTAATGTTTTTATATAGCATTGATTCTTCTCAAGTTCAAGAAAACCTCAAGAAAACCCTCAGTATGATGGTTTGTTAGCAAGTAGCAAAGCTGTGGAGAGTCAGGTTAAGTAGTATAAGTAGTAAGATTGTAAATCCTGTAAACCAGCTTAATATAATCTCTGAAATTTATGAAGATGTCTTTTTCAAGACCACAGATCTAAAAAATCCCAAACAGCTGCAGGAGATTTGCATGGTATATAGTGGAAGTAGAATTGCCAGAGTCCAGAATATTCCAACACCCAAAATTTGACAAGTTCTGAGTATCCTAATTTTTATCAAGCTTCCTATGGAATGTCACTCCTTCAACTGATAATTGTGCTTTGAAACTTAAATCCTCTTCTCAGAGGAGCCTGAAAAAAATAATTCCACCTTGTTTTTGTTATCTTTTTACTGTTATCCTTTCTGATAGCATCTTACAAATTTGGACTATCTGTATATACTCTTTCTTGACCTGCCCATTTTCACCCCTAAATATGCTCTTTTTATTCAATTTTTCACTTAAGGTATTTGGCAGCCATGTTGGCTTCTTCTTTTGCCTTCCATTTTTTTTGCCTAATTAGAACTCTTGTTTTAGTATCTCCTTGTCTCACCCATCTTAGGATACTTTTCCATTAAGCTCTATCTTTGCTATGGAATCTTACTTATCATTTCTGTATTTTACTATAACTTATTTCCTTCCTTGACAAGAAGACAAAGAGTGATATTTGACATCACTCAGCTTTAACATTTCCTGAAATACTAACAACATGGGTATTTCATGATCATTTGTCCTAAAACACCCATTGTTTTCTCTTAGTTTACTGAGTGCTTTCTAATTATAAGTATCAAGGATAATAGATCCTTCTATGCTTTCTCTATTCTCTGAATGAGAAAAATGTCAACAAATCAAGTTAGGAATTTTGTGCAAATACTACATTTAACAGAGTTGTCTCCCAACAGTTGTGATGATAAAGTCTCTCCTGACTAATTCAAGCTTCTTTTCTGTTGCTTTTGAAAAGTAACATCCACACTATCATTCTGGCTTGTTGTTTGGGGAAGGAAATCAAAATCTTATCCTTTTAGCAGCAATCCTATACATAATAATCTGTAATAACCACCACTCAATTGTTTGGGACTTATTTCTAAATAGTTATATATTATTGCAAATAAATTATTCTAAGAAAGACCATTCAGGATTTTAAACATTACTTATATTTGGAACCAGAGATAGTCAATTTCCTTAAATACTTTATATATGTCATTTTATTATCAAGTATTGAAATCGCACCAATATTTAAAATAGATTTTCCAGTACATTCTTATTAGCACTGAAGGAAGTTCCATGCAGAAATTAGAAGAAAACAATTTATATTTCATTTTTTAGTTCAAGTGACTTTCCGAATACCTAAACTGAAATAATCTAATTAATTTTTGCAGTGATTTTCTTATATTTTATTTCATAATTATTTATTTCTACTGAGCTCAAGTTTTCTGACAATACAGGATGAAAGTCATGAAAATAAAACATTTTTTTTCTAGAGTTTTCCCTAGAGTTTCATGTACAAATCTGACTTATGTAGTCAGATTGATTTTAGATTTGTTGATAAAGGACAAATGTCCATTAAAAAGAAAGGAATGGGATTTCTGAGCTATGGCTCCCTGTAAAACTAGCCAATCCAAAGAAATTTGCAGGTTTTCTTGAATGGAACATAACAAAGCTGGTGCATTCTAATATATTGCATTGACACAGGCCAAGTTAAACATTTTTCCGCCATTGGGCGTAATTCTGATGTCAGAATTGAAATATTTGGTGCTGCAAATATGTGTTGCTGGATGTTTGAAATCAGCCTTATGGTTCCTGCAGTAGTGGAAGCTAATAAAGGGTCAGGAATATATGACAGGATAACAAATGTGTATGATCTATGACAGAGGTGTCAAACTCAAGCTGGGGGGCCAGATCCAGCCTGTGGGGTGCTTAGATCTGGCCCATGGTGCCACCCTGGAAATAGCAAAGTCAGTCCATGGTGCCTTTGCTGGAGAAAATAGCTAGCGAGGCCCATGTGTGTCCTCCCAAGCTCCATTTTTACTGGCAAAGGGTGGCAGGAGGTTATTGCAGCTGAAAATGGAGCTCAAGAGCCCGTTTTCGCTGGCAGAGTACTTGGGCTATCACAGGTGCCCCCAACACGAGTGACATCATGCTGGCCATGCCCACCCCAGTCACACTCCTGGCCTCTCAAGGTCAAATACAACCCTAATGTGGCCCTCAATGAAATTGAGTTTGACATCTCTGATATATGAGCTCAGCTCTTCTCTTTTACAGAATATGTCTCTGAAACACCAGCAAATATTTCTGAACACCAACAATTTCAAATAATCTTAATTTTAACAAATTGTAAACTTTTATAATGGTGCCATCAACAGTTCAGAACTACTGCTTTCCAGGAAGTAGATCTCCTCTCCCATTTGGGGGAGGTATATTCTAGTTATCTTGAACAAATCTGGATAGCTGGCAAATAATATTAGATGCTATTTTCAGTCTCTTCTATGGAGTTTTATTATTTCTGGAAGTATTGATATTTTCCTCTCTTAATCCCTCTTGTTTTTTTTATTCTTATAATAAGTACATTGTGGCATGTTTAAAGATGAAATAGGCCTAATAGGACAGAAAATTTTAGATGGCTCATTTATCTGCTGCTTTGTTCCTAAAATATAGGCAAGGTATTCAAAATGTTTTATTTGAGATTTTATTCCCTTTGGAACAATATTTGTGAAGTCTTCACGGTTTAAATGCAAACATTTTTTTTATTTTTTATTATTTTTCAAGCGATTATAAGATAACAGGTATAAGTATAACATAGTTACGAATACATGAAATGGATACATATAAGAAAAATAAAAAGACACAATAGGACAGGGACGGTAGGCAGATTGGTACGCTTATGCACACCCCCTACAGACCTTTTAGGAAAGGGGTGAGGTCAATAGTAGAGTCTAAGGTTAAAGTTTTTGGGGTTTGGGGAAGAAACCACAGAGTCAGGTAGAATATTTATTTATTTATTTATTATTTATTTATTTATTGTTCGTATTTCTATACCGCTCCCTCTCCCAAAAGGGACTCGGGGCAGTGTACAGCCTAATAAATACATAAAATACAAAGTTACAAAATTAAATAGAATTTAAAACCAGATTAAACATAGATGTGGCTGCATCCCGAAAAATATTAAAAATGAGATTAAAATTTAAAAAACCCTGTTAACTTAAAACCCCATAGACCCTTACTGGGCCAGGCCAGCCTGTTTAAAAAATAGGGTCTTAACTGCGCGCCGGAAGGAGAGGATATCTGTCATGGCTCGTATCTCCGGGGGGAGATCATTCCACAGGGAGGGGGCTCCCACAGAGAAAACATGCACCCTCGGGGCTGCCAGCCGACAATGATCAGGTGGCGGTACCCCAAGTAAGGCAACCCTGTGGGAGCGTACTGGGTGGCGGGAGGTTGTTGGTGGCAGCAGGCGGTCCCGTAAGTACCCAGGTCCCGAGCCATGGAGCACTTTAAATACCATCAGTACCACCTTGAATCGAATCCGGAAGGCCACAGGAAGCCAGTGCAGCCTGCGGAGAAGTGGTGTTACGTGAGCGCCCCGAGGGGCACCCACGATCACCCGCGCGGCTGCATTCTGAACTAACTGCAACCTCCGGAGACTCTTCAAGGGGAGCCCCATGTAGAGAGCATTGCAATAATCCAAGCGGGAGATAACGAGGGCGGAAGTGACTGTGCGAAGTGCGCCCAGATCCAGAAAGGGCCGCAACTGGTAAATCAGACGAATCTGATAAAAAGCCCCCCTGGCGACGGCTGCAATATGTTCTTCCAAAGACAGCCACACATCCAGGAGGACACCCAAGTTGCACGCCCTTACCACGGGGGTCAATACCTCTCCCCCCAGGGCCAGCGAAGGAATAAGCTGGCTGTATCTGGGCGCAGGAAACCACAGCCACTCGGTTTTGGCCGGGTTGAGACAAAGCCTGTTACGACCCATCCAACCCCGCACGGCCTCCAGGCACTGGGTCATCACTTCGACGGCTTCGTTGGGGTGGCCCGGGGTGGAGATGTACAGCTGAGTATCATCAGCGTACTGATGGAACTCCACCCCAAAGCCACGGATGATCTCACCCAGCGGCTTTACATAAATGTTGAACAGCAGGGGCGAGAGCACCGACCCCTGAGGCACCCCACAAAGCAGGGGCCTTGGGGACGATCTGTGCCCCCCCGTCAACACAAATTGCGAACGGTCGGAGAGGAAGGAGGAGAACCACCGCAACACGGTGCCTCCAACCCCCAACCCCCTCAACTGCTGCAATAAGATACTGTGGTCGACAGTATCAAAAGCCGCCGAGAGATCTAACAGGACCAGGACAGAGGAACAACCTCTGTCCCGAGCCCTCCAGAGATCATCAACCAACGCGACCAACGCCGTCTCCGTGCTGTGCCCGGGCCTGAAGCCCGATTGGAGGGGGTCTAGATAACTCGCTTCATCCAGGAACTGGGGGAGCTGACGGGCCACCACACTCTCTACAACCTTCGCAACAAAGCGAAGGTTGGAGACAGGACGATAATTTGATAACAATGCTGGGTCCAGGGACGGTTTCTTGAGGAGGGGCCGCACCACCGCCTCCTTCAAGGCGGCGGGTAAAAGCCCCTCTCTCAAGGAAGCGTTTATAATACCCTGGAACCAGCCTCGTGTCACCTCCCGAGTGGCCAAGACCAGCCAGGAGGGGCACGGGTCCAACAAACAGGTGGTGGCATTCAGTCCCCCCAGCACCCTGTCCAAGTCTTCTACAGTAACAGGGTTGAACTCAACCCAATTGATCTCACCGATATCCACCCCCGCCCCCCCGCCCGGAGATGCCCAGTTGGAGTCCAGCTCGTCCCGAATCTGAGCGATTTTGTCCTGCAGAAACCTAGAAAACTCCTCAGCCCGTCCCTGTAAGGGATCCTCCCGCGCTTCCATCTCTAAAAGGGAGCGGGTCACCCTAAACAGGGCGGCTGGGCGGTTTTCCGCGGACGCAATAAGGGTGGAGAGGTAAGTCCTCCTCGCCATCCTTATCGCCACTAAATACGTCTTAATATAAGATCGTAGAAGTGTTCGGTCAGACTCAGAACGGCTAGCCCTCCAACTACTCTCTAGGCGTCTTTTCCGGTGCTTCATCTCCCTTAGCTCCTCAGAAAACCAAGGAGCCACTTGGGATCGGCACCGGGTCAGAGGCCGCAAGGGCACGACCCGGTCAAGGGCCCCAGCAGCCACTCTATCCCAGGTGGCGACCAAGCCCACAACCGAGTCGTGTGTGCGAGCTTCGGGAAATGGCCCAAGCTCCATCAGGAACCTATCCGGGTCCATCAGGCGCCTGGGGTGGTACCATTTAAGCGGCCCCGCCTCCCTGCGGTCGGGGGGTGCGGAACGGAAGTCGAGCTTCAGGAGCGAGTGATCTGTCCATGACAGGGTTCTATAACTATATCCCCTACACCCAGACCACTCTGCCACTGATCAGAGACAAAAACTAAATCCAGGGTGTGACCTCCCAAGTGAGTAGGGTCCCGAATTAACTGGGTCAGGCCCATGGCTGTCATGGAAGCCATGAACTCCTGAGCAATCCCGAGGTACCGCCGGCAGAAGGGAGGTTGAAATCCCCCATGACCATAAGCCTGGGGGTCTCAACCACCACGCCGGTTATAACCTCAAGGAGCTCAAGCAGGGCCGATGCCGCATAGCAGGGAGCCAGGTATGCGATCAACAAGCCCACCTGCACCCTGGGACCGAACTTCACGAAAAGAGACTCACATCCGGTCGTCTGAGAAACAGTGGATTCCCTCGAACACAGATCCTCCTTAATAACCACCGCAACACCCCCGCCCCTCCCCTGGGCCCTCGGCCGATGAAAAACCCGAAACCCGGCTGGGCACATCTCCACAAGAGGGACTCCCCCCTCTGGGCCCAGCCAGGTCTTGGTGATGCCCATCAGGTCCGCTCCCCCCTCACAGATCAAATCATAAATGAGGGGGGCCTTATTAATAACGGACCTGGCGTTACACAACATCAGCCGAAGGCCCAGGGCCCGATCGCTCAGACCCCCCGGGGAACGGGACATAACAAGGGGGTCGGAGCGCGCCACCGCCGACAAATAGCGGGGGCGCGCTCCCAAAACAGAATGTGGCCCCCTATAACCGCCAAATCTGCCTCTCCCGCTCACCGTACTAATAGCTTTAAAATCACCCTCCCTGGGACAACCCCCCATCCTCAATACAGCCCCATCCGACCCCAAACCCTCCCGGCAACGCTCAACCCACGACCCGGTCCCAGCCCCAGGCGGGTTGTCCCCCAACCCCCGCCCGGCCAACCCTAACCCCTTTAAAAATCTAATTAAAAATTTTAAACAACCCTCCCTCCCACGTTTCCGGCAACCCCACCACCTCTCCGGATCCCAAGATCCGTCCTTGAGATAAATCTTAGAGAGGTAAGAGGGCCAACTCTGAGACAGGGGGACATATCTCAGGGCCCACAGATGTTTCGAGGAATATGTCAATGTCTGTGTCTTTGGCTGGATCTTCCCTGACTGCCATCGACCAGGCAAAGGCCAAACCAAACGGGACCCAAGTCCAGGCTGGAGCAGTCGCACCCAACCGGCAGCTGGCATCCGGTCTCGCGGGGGACCCATCACTCGGGGACGCAGGTCATGTTTTCTGGCCTCGCCGCAGGCCCTCTCACTGCCCACGGCAACGGCCCCGGCCCCGGCAACAGTCCTCCGCCTCCAGTTCTGATGGAAAATGCCGGGCACCTCACCAAACCTATGTCGTCCCCGAGTAGATAGAAACGCTGAGGACTGGCCGGACAAGGCCGCCGCCGTCCGAAAACCCCCAGCGGCGGCTCCAGCTCCGGCCCTCGCAGCCGCCCAGGCCCCAGCAGCACTCCTCCATCTCCGGGCCTGATGGAAATTGCCAGGCACCATATCCGATGCCTGGCCAAACAGCGCCCCCGTCGCCCGAGAGCCCCAAAGAGCCCTTGGCGGCAGCGGCTCTGGCCCTGAATCCAGTCCCGGCCCCGGTCTCCACACCAGTGGTGGCCCCAGCGGCGGCAATGATGGTCTCAACGGCCCCAGCGGCAGCGGCAGCGGTGGCTCTGGCGCCGACAACGGCCCCAGCGGCGGCGGCGGCGGCCTCAGCAGCTCCAACGGCGACCTCCTCCGGCCTCCCCACGGCCTCCTCCGCGCCGGCAACGGCCCCAGCGGCAGTAATGATGGCCTCAACGGCCTCAGCGGCAGCGGCAGCAGAGGCGGCGGCAGCGGCGGCAGCTCCGGCAGCGACCCCAACGGCAGCGGCAATGGCGGCGGCCTCAGCGACGACCTCCTCCGGCCTCCCCATGGCCTCCTCCGCACCGGTGATGGCGGCGACAGCCCCAGCGGCTGCGGCGGCGGCCCCGGCCTCGGCAACGGCCTCAGCGGCCCCCGTGACAACGGCGGCATCCCCCGCAGCAGCGACGACGGTCCCCAGCAGTGGCGACGACCACCCCCGGCAGCGGCAGCCCCAGCAGCGGCGACGACGGCCACCGGTGATGGTGGCGGCAGCCCCAGCGGCCGCAGCGGCGCCCCCGGCCTCGGCGGCGGCACCGACAGCAGCAACGGCCCCAACGGCCCCAGCGGCGGTAGCGGCAGCCCCGGTGGCAGTCCAACGGCCCCACGGCCTCCTCCGCACCTCCACGACCTCCTCGGGGCTGCCCACCCTCCCGAGTTTTTTTGCCACCCCTGCCACAGGTGAGGACCCCGGGGAAGGGGGACTTACCCCGAATTTCGGCCGTAGCAGCGGAGCTCCTCAGCCCGACATCCTCCGGCCGCCATCTTGAAACTTAGCCCTTTTCGGAGCCCTTTGTCTCTCAACTGCTGCTTTCCAGCTCTATTCTCCTGTGAATATTCCAGACATTGACCACTCTGTTGCTGAAGTCGTATTTCCTTCAATCCAGTTTGGTGCGGTTTACCTTGAGCTTGTATCTATTGTGTGCTCTTGTATTGTTATGGTTGAAACTGAAGTATTCATTGACAGGTAGGACATTGCAATATATAATTTTATATACTATACTTAAATTGGACCAAAGGTGGTGTAGTTCTAGGTTTTCTAGGTCTAGTATTTCAAGTCTGGTGGCATAAGGTATTCTGCAACGATTAGAGGAGTGGAGAACTTTTCTTGTGAAATATTTCTGGACTTTCTCAACTGTATTAATATCAGATATGTAATGCGGGTTCCAGACTGATGAGCTGTATTCAAGTATTGGTCTAGCAAATGTTTTGTATTATCTAATTAATAGTGTGATATTACCAGAGAAAAAGCTATGTAGGATTAGGTTAACAATTCTTAATGCCTTTTTGGCTGTATAGTTACAGTGTGCTCTAGCACTTAGATCATTAGAAATGAGTACTCCAAGGTCTTTGACAGAGTTTGGATCATCAACAAGGTCTTGACTATTTTTCAATTCATTTAAAAAATAATTATTAAACCTATTTGTCCAAATACTAATAACTGGAATAGTGAAAGAGGAATCAATATTCCAAATTAACATTATTGTCTTTGTCAAAGCAGAATACTTAGGAAATAAAAGATACTTACCAGTAAATTAAAAGTGCATAGCTATAGTAACAAAACAATTAGTCCAACCTTGGTTCTGTGCTACTGTATACTATACTATGTTATATATTTTGTTAGATATCTGAAAAATAAAATGAAATTGCATGGTTCCAAGCATACTGTATATGCTAGTGCTTTGACTCACTATGTAATCATATCCTGCATTATTGAGGTAGTTCGAATATATTGTTATGACTATTTCCCTTAATTCCTATATTGTTAGAGCCATTTCTTACTCTGTATTTTTTTTCATCTCTAGACTTTAATCTGTTTCTATCTGAACAGTTTCAAGTATATTGCTGAAAAAACAATCATCTAGAGTAGTAGGTTATTAGATGACTTTGATGATATCTTAGTATAAATGATAGCTAAAATCCAGCCATTTTTAATTTTTAAAATATGCTATACATATTTGTGTGATATTGAGAAAAAAGCTTAAATTTGGCCTTATTTTTCTAAAAATAAAATTGATGTTCTGATATTTTAAGGTTGTCATAGTTTGAAAAAAAATGTATTTTCCATACTACAGAATTGAACTCTTTTCTTTTCTCAGTTTATTGGAAAATTAAAACATATTCAATGCTGGTCAAAGTATCTGGAATTAATTGTATTTTGTGAAGTTAAGGCCCTTTGAAATACATTATTTTCTAATGTGTTGATTTGGGGAAGATGTTGAACCCCAGATTAGAAAATTGAAATAGCAATAGCACTTAGACTTATATATCACTACACAGTGCTTTACAGCAGGGGTTGCCAACCAATCAGGGATCACCAAAATAATTTTGAATCCCGCAGACACTAATATGAATTTTGACTGATGATGGCTTGCTAGGAGAGAGAGAGAGAGAGAGGGAGAGAGAGAGAGAGAGAGATCTGATCTAACCTCGGAGGACTGGTGGTGATGTTCTCCTCTCTCTCTCTCTCTCTCTCTCTCTCTCTCACACACACACACAGAGGTCCCTCACACCCCACCCCCTCCAAGGCAGCCATATTCCTAACCAGCTTTTCAGCTTTGTTCTCGGGGAGGGGAGAGGGGGGGAGAGAGATGATATTTTACGATCGGTAGGAAAATGGGGTGGGGGATTTTCCTGCAGACTTTTTTTGGGATTTCTCAGGGTCTCTATCTGCAGAGTCCCTGGGAAAATCCCCCAAAAAGTCTGCAGGAAAAAAACCCACCTGTTTTCCTACTGATCAATCATTCTTTATTTGGGATCACAGGATACCATTTCCAGCTCTGTTTTCGGGGGAAGAGAGAGAAATTTTTGGTTTCATGCAAAGAAAGCAGCAGAAGCAGCAGAAGTCTGTCTTTCTCTCCCCCCAAACTCTGCCAGAAATGAGTCTTCGCTGGTGCAGCCTCTTGGAGCAGGATGCCTTGCAGGGTCCCATTTCAAGACTCATTTCTGGTGAAGTTTGGGGAAGAGACTTTTGCTGCTTTCCTTGCATGCAGCCAAAAGCAGAAGCAGAAAGGAGCCGCCTGGTGGCCAGACAAGTTCCTCCCCTCCGCCCTTTCCCCCCTCCCCTCATGACCTCATGTTGTTCCTACACAAGCATTGTGTTCCCGCAAGCCATGTGGCCGGTGCAATCTTCTGTTCCAGTGCAGCCTGTATTAATTGCTTTGGGAGCGATGCTCTAGGGTAACATTTCTCTGTGGATCACCAAAATTTTCTCGTGGACCACCACTGGTTGGAAACCACTGCTTTACAGTCCTCTCTAAGCAGTTTACACAGTCAGCATATTGCCCCAAACAATCCGGATCCTCTTTTTATCTACCTCAGAAGAATGGAAGGCTGAACCAGTGAGAATCCAAACTGCTGACAATTAGCCTACAGTGCTTCATGGCTCTGCAGTGAAAAAACAAAATACTGAAAAATTTATGCTGAATAATAAAATGTACTGTAGATATTTTGGGAAAGCATCAAATATATATATAAAAAGCAGTGGAGGGGCACTGACTGCAGTACTTTTAAAACAAGGCCTTTGTGGGATATAATGCCACTCTAGGCACCATGTTTTGAGGTAGAGTGCTGGAAAGAGTATTCTAATACTTGAAGAGAATTACCCTGAAAGCATCAAAAACATTTTGTTTGCTTTTAATTTGTAATTGTGGTGTCTTTTTAATCACCTGAAAAATAGATAAATTATGCTAATGCCATTAAATTGTGGATTAAAACCATTTAAAACCTAATTAAAAAATGAAAACACAGGAAAATATATCAATCGATGTACTGAAGACTAACGCAAAAGGTTAAATTAAAAGGTTGTGTCTTGATATTTTATCTGAAGGAAAGAGAACAAGACAGTTCAATGGAACAATTTTTTTAGTTTTGCAGGAAAACTGCTTATTGTATTAATGTAATATTGGTGACCAGATGAGAGGAAAAGAAAAAGGAGGCTAAATTGGAAAGCTCGACCTCCTGGACCTGTTACTGTACTTGCCTGACAAAATACAAAACCACAAATACCAGACAAATTTGTTCCAATTTCTAGCAGTGAAAAACTCCTTCCTAGTTTAATTTGTCAGGGCTTTAAAATTTGTGAATTTTAATAAAATGTCAGTCTCCTCTTTCAAAATGAATGAAAAATGAAATCCTTCCGAGAATAAACTGAATTCAAACATCAGATAGTGGTGGGGGCATTTAAGGATAATTGTAGACTTTTTGAATGCCAGCGTATGTTTTTTTAAAAAGGTCTTCTTAAGTAATTTATGGTCACCTCTATATGTAATATTTATAGAATACTTAAACAAATATTTAGTGTTTGAGTTTCATTTGTTACTTTGATATTTCTTATTTCTTTCATGGCTTTGATCAGACAGTACTTGGTGCTGGAGATTTGACTGTCCCCAATTCTCATAAGATGGACTTGATTTGCAACTCTTTTGAAAAAAGTTTGAAGACTTCTTGCAGTTTTTCTAATAATAAATAAATAAATAAATAAATAAATAAATAAATAAATAAAGTCAAGTGTATGCTATAAGGTTAATTTAACATCTAATTTCATCCTTGAAATAATGTATTACTCCATAATCTAATATTCAGCTCCTCCTCCTCTTCCTTCTCCTCTTCCTCCTCCTCCTTCTTTCTGGGGTATGAATTTAAAATAAAAGCAAATGAGAATTTCTTTCTTGGAAATTTTTGTCTCTCTAATTGATTTCCAGTACCTTTATTTGTATTCCATATTCCTTTTCTCTTCCAGATGCTTGATGCAAGCTTTCCAAAAGTTATACTTCAGAGATGGAATATATTTTCATGTAAGTCGGACAAAGCTTTCCAAATGTCTTTGCTTAATTTAAGCCCCTTAATGCATAAGAATGGTGTCCTTCACCATTGTGCAATTCACTCCAGCTGCTCTCTCCACTTGCAGCATCCAAGGGACTTTGATCCTGCAGTTACACTGCTTTGTGGGTCTCTCTTTGTCCAAGAAGACAATGCCTTCATATTTCAGGAGCATTTTTATCTTGAATGGCTTAGAGGGAGAATTCTGGTCCTTCAGGTTCTCACTTCTGAAAGTTGTGCTTTTTTTTTTTCTTTTCCAATTTTTCTTTAGCTGCTCAGGAGGCTCATTCTTTCTCTTTTGTTTATGGAACTTCATTGCAGTTACTTCAATCACTGAAGATATTCTGATGGAGCTGTGTGCACAGGAGTCTTCATCTGACCTGAGCAAGAGAAGCAAGAAGTATTTATCTCTTTCTCTCTTCTCTCTCTCAAACACACAAAATGAGAGGGAGATAGGGAGAAAGAGAGGGAAAAGGAAATGGAGAGAGAAAAAGAGAAGGCGAGGGAGAGGCAGAGAATATCATTTACCAGATTCCAATCTGCTGGGACAACTCACCCACCTTCAAATTCACTCAGGAACTATGGGATAAAAAACAATCCATGCTTCATATATACACTTATCTTCTGTAAAAGAAAAATAGGATATAGTATGCCTTACTTTTTCATGTCAGCCCTACTGTTGCAACTAAACTAACAACTGGGAAACGAGTTTATTCAACATAAATGAGAAAACTGGTACTAGCTGGACTGAAAGCAGAGGTAGTATTAAGCAGGTTCTGACCAGTTCTGAAGAACCGGTAGAGGAAATTTTGAGTAGTTCGGAGAACTGGCAAATACTACCTCTGACTGGAGATCTTACAGTATCCTTCCTCTGCCATGCCCACCAAGCCACACTCACAGAACTGGTAATAAAAAAATTTGAATCCCACCACTGGCTAAAGGAATCAGAAAAGTCCTGAAGAAGAATCGATAGTGTGTCACTGCTTGGTGACCTGCTGTGGATTAACAAGTGACCAGGCACACTTCTGTTCCTTGTTTTTAAATAATAGATGGCTTCTTTAATTAAAGAAGTTACTGTATCCATTTCAACAAAATCTGACAAATTTGCTAGTGTCAAATCTTTCCATTTCTGTGCATATCTTGCCACAGTAATTATATATTGAAACAATCTTCAATGACTTTTCTCTAACTGCTAATTCTATGAGTTAATTAATTCTAGAAAGAAAGGGTTTGGCTTCAATTGAATATTGATCTGTAAAAGCCTCTTTATGAAAGTATGTATTTGAATTCAATTTTTAAAGCTGTTTTTTTTTACATATCTAGCAAGTGTGATAAAATGTCCCTTCATATTATTCACATTTCCAACATAATTTGAAATGCCTTTATATATTCTGGATAATTTTTATGCAGTCATGACACCAATGACATTTATAAAAATTCTCTTTGCTATCATAACAGTGTGTGTGGTGCACTGGTTAGAATGCAGTATTGCAGGATAACTCTGCCCACTGCCAGGAATTTGAACCTGATCAGCTCAAGGTTGACCCATCCTTCCATCCTTCCGAGGTCAGTATGTACTGCTCCATCATGCCCCATACAAAATTGATATTGTTGGGCAATATGCTCACATTATAAACTGCTCAGAGAGTGCTGTAAAGCACTTTGGAATAGTATATAAATCTACAGCAAATGCTACCACTATTGCTTTTGAGCACATATTTTCACATCAACTTATCTGTATATTATAACCAAAATTCTTAGCCCACTTTATCATACAATAAATCTGATCTGTTCTTCTTCCATTTCAAATTTCAACAAAAGTTTATATATTTTAACAATTACATGTTCATTGTTGGTACACAATTATATTTCAAATTCTGACTTACTTTGCTTCATACCATAGGTCATTTTTATCTCTATTAAATCTTTGACTTCTTTAATTAGAGAAAAGATATCATCTACATTTATTCATTTCAGGAAACCTCTAAGGACATTTTATATAAATATAACAAAAAAGGTTAAACTTGTTATTTATGGTTTTGATGATTAGGATAGATAATAGAAAGAAGAATATGATGTAACTTTTCCAAAGTAATTGTACTGGATTTATTAGTGGTGTTTTTTTAGTTGCTCTAACTCAAACTCAAACATTTTAATGGCTCAGCATCTCCAACAAGAGCTTCCTCATAAATCCTTGAAGGCAAACTCATTTCCTGGTGATTTAACTGAGTTATCCATGTTGAATATTACAGTGTATGCAAAATTACACATTTAAAATCCCAGCCTTGAATGCTAAATTTGTAAGTTGTTTCTTATAATTTAAATATTGATGAATTTGAATTTCTTAGTTCATATCTAATAATTGCTGAGACTTCCAATAGGTAGAACTGATGTAATTTAGGCATCTTGGATGAGTATGTAGGATAACTCTTTTCTCATCGCTACTAAAACATTACATTACAATCCTGTATTAGGTTCACAGGGGATAAATGCAATACTATTATATTTTTGAATAGGCATTTAATTGGTTTTTCATTTCAAAATCTTGCAATGATTGAAGAAACATTTTTGACCCACTTATGGGATAAATACACAATAACTCAATTCAAACTCAAATTAAAAAACCTTCAGATAAAAATTGTATTGCTACAATATGAAGAAGCTGCCATCTTGTGGTTGCAATTTAAATAGACTGATTTGCATATATGTTTAGAGAAATTTGGTGAATATAACCAAATCTTTATTGTACTTCCATCAATGTTTTCATAACAAAAACAGAGAAAGAATGAAATAAACCAGAAGAGTTTCTTTCATTCACAATCAAAACAAAATTAAATTTAATCCATGTAAAAAATTTAACTACATATGTAATTTCCTATGTTGATGCTTCTATTGTGTACCAAACATCTACATTCATATACACAATATATTCATTTTAAAATAGGTAGAAACCAGAATTAAATGAAGTAATGAGTAGCACAGTTTGGTAAACTATGTTTCATAAAATTGCAACATATTATATATCATGGTGGTTAAGATATTGGGAACCAGTTTGGTCTGGTTGTTAAGGCACTAAGGTAGAAATCAGGAGACTGTGTGTTGTAGTTCTGCTGTAGGCATGTAAACGAACTGGGTGACTTGAACCGTCACTCTGCCTCATCCCATAATGTCAGGTTGAGATGAAAAACTGGTTGGTTCATTGGTAGCAACCAATGGATCAACATTTGGATGATTTTTTTAAAAAAAAAAAATAGCTTGCACTTGTGGAAAAAATCCTAGGAAGAAATAAAAATGGTGGTTCAGAAGTTTCCTCTTTGTCAGCCTAACCTAATACACAGAATTGTTGTTGAGGAAAAATCAAGTGCTATGTATTCCATCATTAGCTTTTAAAAGAAAGATGAGATATAAATCTAAATAATTACTTATTCATTTTTAAAAATTGCAAAAAATTCTCTAGCGCTGTGTATACAAATCTGAACTAGCACATATCTTGAAGATTTAAATGTGATACTAAACAGCTGATTGTATAATGCCAGATACAGATAGAAGGTTGGGTTTCAGGTCCTTCTCATTTCTCATAAAGTTTCTTATTGACACATGGAATTCCTCCTGAATTAATTTAATAAACTAATAATTAACTTGGCTAACTTTTCTACCTCTAAAGTTTTTTTCTCAATTTGATTATATCACTGTGTCCCAACTTTACTTCCTATCTAACATATCTGAGATATCTTTTTTCCCTGCATCTTGGCATAATGTTTATTTTATTTTATTAAACCTTATTAACATTTATTTCATCTGATAAAAGGTGCATGCATGTAATTGTCTATGAAGTTTATACTTATTTTAGGATGCATGTGTTCTCTTCCATGTTTATTTATTTATTTATTAAATTTATATACCGCCTCCTCTCCCAAAGGGACTCGGGGCGGTGAACAGCCAGAATAAAAATACACATATGAAACATATATACAATATCACAATATTAAAAATTAAAAGAATTAGATATATTTGGCTCTACGAAAATTTAAAACAAAGGAATTAAGAAAAATTAGAAACCAGATTAAAATTTAAAACCCCTAGGCCAGTCTGGCTTGCCGAAATAAATAGGTTTTTAGCACACAACGGAAGGTCATGAGATCAGGGATGGCCCTCATCTCCGGGGGTAATTCATTCCAGAGAGGGGATGCTCCCAATGAGAAGACCCGCATCCTCGGGGTCGCCAGCTGTCCAGCCGGTGGCACCCCGAGGAGGCTGACTCTATGGGAGTGTATCGGTCGGTGGGAGGCCGATAATGGCAGGAGGCGGTCTCGCAGATATCCCGGTCCCGAGCCATGGAGCACTTTAAAGATAATAACTAAGACTTTGAAGCGCACTCGGAGGGCCACCAGGAGCCAATGCAGCTCGCGCAGAAGTGGCGTAATGTGGGAGCCCCGAGGAGCCCCCAGTACCACTCTCACAGCTGCATTCTGCACCAGCTGGAGCCCCCAGTACCACTCTCGCGGCTGCATTCTGCACCAGCTGGAGCCTCTGGATGCTCTTCAAAGGCAGCCCCATGTAGAGAGCATTGGTATAGTCTAGACGGGAGGTCACCAGGGCGGAGGTGACTGTGCGAAGCGCATCCCGATCCAGAAAGGGCTGCAACTGGTAGATCCTATGGACCTGGCCAAAAGCCCCCCTGGCGACGGCCGCCACGTGGTCTTCTAATGACAGCCACACATCCAGGAGGACACCCAGATTACGAGCCCTCTCAGTGGGGGCAAGAGTTCCCCCCCCCCACAGCCAGTGATGGAACCAGCTGGCTGTACTGGGGTGCCGGGAAGCACAGCCACTCAGTCTTAGATGGGTTGAGCTGAAGCCTGTTCTGTCCCATCCAACACTGCATGGCCTCCAGGCACCGGGTCATCACTTCGACGGCTTCATCGGGGTGGCCCGGGGTAGAGATGTACAGCTGAGTATCATCAGCGTACTGATGGAACTCCACCCCAAAGCCACGGACGATCTCACCCAGAACCTTCATATAAATGTTGAACAGAAGGGGAGAGAGCACCGACCCCTGAGGCACCCCACAAACCAGGGGCCTCGGGGCCGACCTCTGGCCCCCTATCAACACAAATTGTGAGTGGTCAGAGAGGAAGGAGGAGAACCACTGCATAACAGTGCCTCCCACCCCCAACCCCTCCAGCTGCCGCAATAAGATACTGTGGTCGACAGTATCGAAAGCCGCCAAAAGATCTAAGAGGACCAGGACAGAGGAATAACCTCTGTCACGGGCCCTCCAGAGATCACCCACCAATGCGACCAATGCCGTCTCCGTGCTGTGCCCGGGCCTGAAGCCCGATTGGCGTGGATCCAAATAGATAGCTTCATCCAGGTGCTGGGGAAACTGTTGTGCCACCACACTCTCAACAACCTTTGCCACAAAACGGAGGTTGGAGATGGGACTCTAATTAGATAACAAAGTTGGTTCCAGGGACGGTTTCTTGAGGAGGGGTCTCACCACCGCCTCTTTCAAGGCGGCGGGCAGATATCCCTCACTCAAGCATTAATAATACCCTGAAATCAACCTCGTGTCACCTCCCAGGTGGCCAACACCAGCCAGGAGGGACACGGGTCCAATAAACATGTGGTAGCATTCAGTCCCCGCAGCAACCTGTTCACGTCTTCGGGGGTCACAGGATCGAACTCCTCCCAAATGACTGCCTCAATTTCCACCCCTGACCCCCCACCCAGAGGTGCCCATTCAGAGTCCAACCCATCCCGGATCTCAGTGATTTTATCCACCAGGAAATTCGAAAAGTCCTCAGCCTGTCCCTGCAAGGGGTCCTCCCATGCTCCCCCTTCCAGGAGGGAGCAGGTCACTCTAAACAGGGCGGCCAGGTGGTTTCCTGTGGACGCAATAAGGGTGGAAAAGTAAGAATGCTTTGCCACCCTTATCGCCACTAAATAGGTCTTAATATAAGACCGTAATAGTGTTTGGTCGGGTCCGGAGCGAGTAGTTCTCCAAATACTCTCCAAGCGTCTTTTCTGGCGCTTCATCTCCCTCAGCTCCCCGGAAAACCCAGGGGCCAAGTGAGAGTGGCGCCAGGTCAGAGGCCGCAAGGGATGTTGTGATTACAATGATGATTCAACTCTGTCTCTCTATAAATTTATTTCATTAGAAATTGCATTATGCTTCTCTGTAATGATGGGATATGATCAATGATGCAAATACTTGGTACAATTTAGGATTGTTAGGAATTTGGAACATCTCTAATAATACTGGAACCCAGGGTTGCCAAGGAAGTTGAATGGTAGGTGATTTGTAATGTACTTTTTCAAACCAAAATGTTAATTTATGATATTTAAGGTCAGATAAGGTGATGGACACCACTTTGGATAACTATAAAATAGCTTTTAGTCATGATATCCAGAAAATACATCCCTTATACAAAGCATTATGTGCCCTAATATCAATTGCTGAAAAACCTACGGTAAGCAGAATGTGCTATTGCATTCATATATTGCTTTATCTGTTTCCTGGAAGTGTCCCAATGGACACTGGAGACAGAGTGATGAAGCAGAGTAATAGTTTTTGACATTTGTATCTTACTTCCCAACAATCAATCATATAAAAAAAACCTGCTTTCCATAAAAAAAGAAACAAGTCACATTTTAAAATAAAACATTTAAACTTTCAGTGACTGTATCTATCTGTACTGACTCAATGTCAAGTGAGTTTCCATGGAATATGTGAAGCATGGACAACTTTATGCTGATCTTCTAGAAAAGCATATACTTTACAAGTTGCAAAATCTAGATGGTAATAGCTGATAAAGGTCAAGCATGGTTGAGTTTGCCTGCAATCAGGGCTTTTGTATCACACAGAAGACATGGGAACCATATAAGAGCAGTATAAAATTAGATGTTCAAAACCACCACATATTTTATAGCTTTAGAATGCATATTGAAATCTGATATATTGTTCCACTGCTGACCTTCATTATAAAGAGATAAGTGTCTGTTTATTTGAACAAGTAATCATTAATGAAATCGTGCTTTTGAACTGTCAAAGTCCTTAACTATCTGAAGTAAAGAAAACTCTTTAACTTGAATAACTACGTATTTGACTTCCATGTATTTTATGCACTAGATGTTCTTTTACTATTAGTGGAGAGTTAATGTTTCTCTCTGACATTTGACAGGATTTTTGCACCTCAGTTTATTAAATAACAGAACATTACAGGTAATATATCCAACAACGTAATCATCCAATTCAGTTTCAAGAAAAATGGAAATAAA
The DNA here is from genome assembly GCA_023653725.1 of Bungarus multicinctus. Lineage (NCBI taxonomy): Eukaryota > Metazoa > Chordata > Lepidosauria > Squamata > Elapidae > Bungarus > Bungarus multicinctus. The sequence goes on from CM042838.1 coordinate 82,734,943, forward strand.
ATGTAAAACAGAGGGAAAAATAAGCAAGGGGCACTTTAGTCTTATTATGAATATTTTTACTTCAGTCAGAAGAAATTTTTTTCTTAGTATTAAAAGATGCAATTTAAAAAGACAGTTGTCTGATGAAATCAGTGCAAAAATAATGGAATTAAGTTTAAAAAGTTAAAATGAGTCACTACAAAATTTATTTATTTATTTATTAATCAAACTTTTATACCGCTCCCTCTCCCAAAAAATCTCAGCAATTACCCAGACCCATATTCAGACTTAATGAGGGGATCTAATAATTCCTGGTTATTGGTTGCAAAAAAGAGAAAGAGGAGGAGATACTAAAACACAGAATATAATAAATGCAATTATTGTCTACACATTGTCTATACATTCACAAACCAGAAGAATGACTCAAACAAATGAAACATAAATTAAGAGATGATATCACATCTTTTCTCCTCATGGTTCCACAAGTAGAAGGAAGAATGTGGAATAGAATCTGCTTACAGCCCGTGATCTGGCTTTTAGAGCAAGTGATACCTCACAGTACAGCATTGCCAGAGCTGAGCTGAGAAGGGGCATCAAACATGCTAAGGAGATGTATAGAAGGAAGGTCGAGGGCCACTTTACTGACAGTGACCCATGGCAGATGTGGAGGGGGATACAGGCCCCGACCAACTATAAAGGCCAGGGCCCAACAAACAGCTAGAGCAGCAGCACTCTGGCAGAGGAGCTAAATAGCTTTTTCACATGCTTTGAGACTACCAAGAACCTGAACATACTGCCTCACGAGGACCATGACACTGCACCTCTGTTTCTTCAGGTGCATGAGGTGAGAAAAACACTGAGAGCAGTAAATTCCAGGAAAGCTGCAGGGCCTGATGGCATCCCTGGCACAGTAGTTAAAGTGTGTGCTGACCAGTTGGCGGAAATATTTACAGAGCTGTTCAATCTATCTTTAACACATGCCTGAAGGCTGCAACCATCATCCCCGTTCCCAAAAAAATAAATATAAACACTCTCAATGACTATAGGCCCATAGCGTTAACAAGCTCCATCATGAAGGTTTTTGAGTGACTAGTCTCACAGCACATCAGATACTGCCTCCCGTCCTCCATTGATCAACATCAGTTTGCTTATAGAGCAAACCGATCTAAAGAGGATGCTGTGGCCATCACACTTCATAGAGCGCTAAGTCATCTGGAGAATAAACAGAGCTATGTGAGGATGCTCTTTGTGTACATCCGCGGCCAGAGGATGGCAGAGACCGCAGACGCTCCGGGACTGTAGAGATGAGGCGGCCGGGTCCACGGATGTACCCGAGGGCAGAGCTTTGGGCCCTGAGGGATGCCCCCCTCTCCCTTAGATGGCCTTCGAAGCTCTCTAAGACCTTCTGTAATGATGGATCCTGGGATCCGGAGCGATGGTGGGACCGGGGAAACCGGGGAAAGCATTGTAAACCTGGGGTTATCAAATTTTTAATGGGGTTTTTTAAGGGGGAAAGGTCCAGGGCGGGTGGGGGAGACAGCCCGCATGGAATTGGGGGCAGCCGGGCCGGCTTGCGCGCCTGGGGGGCCTCGGGGGTTCCCGTGTCGGGGTGGCAGACAGAGGGTGGGCAGCCGGGGGCCAATTCTATTAGCACGGTGACTGGGAGAGGTAGGTATGCGGGGGGTAGAGGGCCATATCCGGTTAGGGGATCGCGCTCCCGATGTTTACAAGCGGTAGCGCGCTCCGACCCTCCTTACCCATCCTGTAGTCCTGGTTGTCCGGAATCTCAGGCCCTGAATACCCGGCTGCTGTTGTGCAATGCCAGGTCCGTGGTTAATAAGGCTCCCCTGATCTTTGAGTTGGCTCAGGAGGAGGCCGCGGACCTGGTAGGTGTCACCGAAACCTGGTTGGGCCCAGAGGGAGGTGTCCCTCTGGTTGAGATGTGCCCACCAGGTTTCCTTGCATTTCACCAGCCTAGGGCTCAGGGAAGGGGTGGCGGGGTGGCGGTGCTTATAAAGGAAGTCCTTTGTCCTAGGGAGGCCACTGTCCCTCAGATGGCTGGCTGTGAATCTCTTTTTGTGAAGTGGGGGCAAGGGGTTCAGATGGGCCTTTTGTTGACGTACCTGGCTCCCTGCCACGTCTCATCAGCCCTGCCCGGACTCCTAGAGGTAATAGCCGGGCTGGCGGTTGAGACCCCCAGGCTTTTAGTCATGGGGGATTTCAACCTGCCATCGCTCGGTGAAACCTCGGGGTTGGTCCGGGAGTTCTTGGCTTCCATGACGGCCATGGACCTGACCCAGTTAGTTTCTGCTCCCACTCACATAGGAGGACACACGCTGGACCTGATTTTTGTCTCTGGGCAGTGGTTGAATGACTGTAAGTGCGGGGATTTAGTCATCACTCCCTTGTCATGGACAGATCATTCCCTCCTTAGACTGGACTTCTGCTCCGCCACCCCCCACCGCAGGGAGGCGGAGCCACTTAGATGGTTCCGCCCCAGGCGCCTAATGGACCCGGAGCGGTTCCAGAAGGAGCTTGGGCCATTTCCTGAGTCTCTGGCTCTCAGCTCGCCTGGAGACCTGGTGGCCACCTGGGATGGGCTGGCCGCCGGGGCTCTAGACCGAGTTGTGCCTCTGCGACCTCTGACCCGGCACAGATCCCATTTGGCTCCGTGGTTTACGGAGGAGCTACGGGAGATGAAGTGCCGGAAAAGACGTCTAGAGGGCATTTGGAGGGCGACTCGTTCTGAATCTGACCGAACACAGGTGAGATCTCATATTAAGACTTACCTTGTGGCGATAGGGGCGGCGAAATCTTCGTATTTCTCCACCCTTATTGCGTCGGCAGGAAATCGGCCTGCCGCCCTGTTTAGAGTGACCCGCTCTCTACTCGAACCGAGAGCGCGGGATGACCTCTTGCAGGGTAGAGCAGAGGAGTTTTCTCGATTCCTGCATGATAAAATCGCTCAGATCCGGGAGGGGCTTAACTCCAATTGGATGGTCCCGGGGGAGGTGTCCGGGGCAGGTCTTGTGAATGTTATCTGGGGGGAGTTCGATCCTGTGACCGCCGAGGGTGTGGACAGGTTGCTGGGGAGTCTGAATGCCACCACCTGTTTATTGGACCCGTGCCCTTCCTGGCTGGTTTCGGCCGCCAGGGAGACGACACGAGGCTGGCTCCAGGGGATTATCAACGCTTCTCTGAGAGAGGGGTCGCTCCCGACCGCCCTGAAGATGGCGGTGGTGCGGCCCCTCCTCAAGAGGCCTTCCCTGGATCCAGCTGTTTTAAATAACTTTCGTCCAGTCTCCAACCTGCCCTTTGTGGCGAAGGTTGTTGAGAGTGTGGTGGCACGTCAGCTTCCTCAGTACCTGGAGGAAACAACTTACCTCGATCCATTCCAATCGGGCTTCAGGCCTGGGCATAGCACTGAGACGGCATTGGTCGCGTTGGTTGATGATCTCTGGAGGGCTCGTGAGAGAGGGTTCTCCTCTGTCCTGGTCCTATTAGATCTCTCGGCGGCTTTCGATACTATCGACCATAGTATCCTGTTGCGACGGTTGGAGGGGTTGGGAATTGGGGGAACCGTCTTTCGATGGTTCTCCTCCTTCCTCTCCGACCATTCGCTATTTGTGTTGGCGGGAGGGGAGAGGTCCACCTCTAGGCCCCTGGTTTGTGGGGTTCCTCAGGGGTCGGTTCTCTCCCCTCTCTTGTTCAACATCTATATGAAACCGCTGGGCGAGATCATCCGTGGTCTTGGGGTGAAGTGTCATCTCTATGCAGATGACACTCAGTTATACATCTCCACCCCGGACCACCCCAACGATGCTGTGGGGGCTATGTCCAGGTGCCTGGAGGCCGTGCGGGATTGGATGGGCGGGAACAGGCTCCGGCTCAACCCATCCAAGACCGAGTGGCTGTGGTTCCCGGCGCCCCGATATAGCCAGTTGACTCCGTCGCTGGCTATTGGGGGGGAAATTTTGCCCCCTACAGAGAGGGCTCGCAATCTGGGAGTCCTCCTGGATGTGCGGCTGTCGCTTGAACACCATGTCGCGGCCGTCTCCAGGGGGGCATTTCATCAGATCCGTCGGATCTACCGGTTGCGGCCCTTTCTGGATCGGGACGCCCTGCGCACGGTCACTCAGGCCCTTGTCACCTCTCGCCTGGACTATTGTAATGCCCTCTACATGGGGCTCCCTGTGGGGAGCACCCGGAGACTCCAACTGGTGCAGAATGCGGCCGCGCGGGTGATCATGGGGGCGTCACGTAGCGCCCACGTGACGCCTCTCCTGCGCGAGCTGCATTGGCTGCCGGTGGCTTTCCGGGTTCGCTTTAAGGTTCTGGTTCTGACCTTTAGGGCGATCCATGGCATTGGACCAGGTTACCTACAGGACCGCATCCTATCGGTGATCTCCAGCAGGCCAGTGCGTGCACACAGGGAGGGCCTTCTCCGGGTTCCGTCGGCTGCCATGTGTCGCCTGGTGGTCCCGAGGGGTAGGGCCTTCTCTGTGGCGGCCCCTGCCCTCTGGAATACTCTGCCACCGGAACTGCGTACCGGCATGGACCTGAGGTCCTTCAGGAGCGCTGAAGACCTGGCTTTTCGAGCAGGCCGGCCTGGGCTGAGAGAGGGTTTTAATTTTTCTCCATTTGCTTTTTAGTAATTTTAATTTGGGGGTTTTAAGGGGGTGGGGTGGGCTTTTATATTCGGCCAAATATTCAATTTAATCTTTTTTTAACTTTTGTATTATTGTCGGGGTTTTGGATTGGCTGTACACTGCCCTGAGTCCCTAGGGAGAAGGGCGGTATAAAAATTTTATAAATAAATAAATAAAATAAATACTACAGCTCTGCTTTTAATGCTATCATCCCAGACATACTAGTAATCAAACTGTATAATCTTCAGGTCCCCACCCCCACGTGCTTCTGGATTAAGAACTTTTTGACAAACAGACCACAGTCTGTTAGACTTGGTCCCCACCTTTCTTCCACTATTACACTCAGTACTGGTTCCCCCCAGGTTTGTGTCTTGAGCCCCCTGCTATATGCCTTGTACACCTTTGACTGCTCACCAAGCCCTGCACCAAACACCATCATAAAGTTTGCAGATGACATGACCGTGATTGGTCTCATCTCCGGAGAGGATTTGATGGCATATAGGGCAGAAGTAGAGAACCTGTCTATCTGGTGTTCACAGAACAATTTGTCACTGAATGTCCATAAAACCAAAGAACTGATTATGGACTTCAGGAAACATGGATAGAACCATGCCCCACTCATCATTAATGGAGAATGAGTGGAAATTGTCTCTACAATCAGATTCCTTGGCTGATATATCAGCTGATATCTCCTGGTCCCTAACACCAAGGTGAAGAAGGCTTAGCAGCAGCTGCACTTCCTGCGGGTTCTCAGGAAAAAAAATCTGGAAAAGAAGCTGTTGCTCGCTTTCTATAAAGGCTCTGTGGAGAGCACTCTGACATACTGTCTGGGTGTATGGTATGCAGGTTCTTCAGCTGAGGACAGGAAAACTGTCCAATAGAAGAGAACTGAGGGTGATAAACACTGCTCAAAAGATCATTGGTTGCTCTCTGCCCTCCCTGGAAGATTTAGCCAGGTCCCGCTGCCAAAACAGAATCAAGGCCATCATAGAAAATCCCTCACACCCTGACAATTATCTTTTTGACCTGCTGCCATCTAGATGGCACTTTAGGTCAATAAAATCCCACACCACTGGACTAGCAAATAGTTACTTTCCCTGGACCATCCAAACTGCAAATAAATATAAGTCACTACCATATTACGATGTGAAAAGATTGAAATCACAATACCTCATTCAGATGCATAATACTATATTATGATACAATCCATCTCTTGCGTATTACACTCGGCAAAGCATCACAGTCAGTGTTGGATGTATATTTTGTGTATATTTGTAGATACTGTACTCTCAAATTGCAAATGGAGATGTGGGTACTCTATTTTTCTTATTTCATTTTTAAGTGTTTTGGTTTTATTGTATTGCAAACAGTTGCTGGTGTGCATCCACAGTTTCGTTGTATTTGTACAATGACAATAAAGTTCTTCTTCTTCTTCTTCTTCTTCTTCTTCTTCTTCTTCTTCTTCTTCTTCTTCTTCTTCTTCTTCTTCTTCTTCTTCTTCTTCTTCTTCTTCTTCTTCTTCTTCTTCTTCTTCTTCTTCTTCTTCTTCTTCTTCTTCTTCTTCTTCTTCTTCTTCTTCTTCTTCTTCTTCTGCCTAATATCCTGAAGTCCACAGGATGAGTAGTCAGCTGAATATGCAGAAATATCCATAACCTGGAAAAATGTGCACGAATATAAGCATTTACATATAATCCTGGTTTTTCATTCTCTTTATGAACACAACTGTTTTGGAACAGTTAAAATGTGTGAGTTTCAGTCCAAATTGCAGAGTTACTATATGTTTTATGTTTTCTCTTCTATGAAGAACACTTGAACTGAATTAGACTATTAGTAAACCTAGAAAAGGAAGTACGCAGCATAACCTTGAGAGCTTTATGCTGCTCTAACTCTTGTAAGTGGAAACTAGTTGTTTTCCCAGGTCTTGAGATAGGATAGTTGTGTGAGCTGGTAATTTTTGTTAGCCAATAGAAGAGAATATACTTAGTTAAGATTGAATGATGGAGTGCTGGGTGCTCTCTGAGTTTGGTTATTTGCTTGCAGATGTTTCTGACTAGGTAACATCATCAGTTCCTGTGAGGGTGGCTTTTTTTCTTTGTTTATATATATAAAGTAGCTTGTCCTGCTAGTGTTGATGGGGATATAGTTTTCTCCTTGATTAGGGTATTGTTTTCCATGTAACTGTTTTTCTGGTATTAATCCTTGCTTATCTGGGCAGAGGCTGCTAAAGAGTATGATTTTCAGTCTTTTTGTTTCCTTATTAACTTTTTAATTGCCACTTTCTATTGATGTGTATGTTTTATCTGTATGTGTCTATTAACAGCTGATTTCTCTGAATTCCAGAAATTCCCTGGCAGTTTTGGATTTAGCTAGGATGTTCACAGATTCTCACATATTGAAACTATGGTTTGTCCCTGTAGCTTCTATGAGCTACAGTGGTGCAGTGGTTAGAGTGCAGTACTGCAGAATACTGCTGCCTGCATTTGGCAATTCACATCTCACCAGGCTCAAGGTTGACTCAACCTTCCATCCTTCGGAGATCAGAAAAATGGGACTCAAATTGTTGGGGGCAATATGCGGACTCTGTAAAACTGCTTAGAGAGGGCTGTAAACCACAGTGAAACTGTATATAAGTCAATTGCTATTGCTATATCTTAGCATGTAGAATAAATTTTCTTCTATTCAAATATGTACAAATATTTATCCTTTACTTAAATGCAAATTGATATAGAAGTAAGATAGATTACATTGAAGGCTGGAAATGACAAACTAAGCAAACTACCACATTACTGTAATAACCAATATTGTGTATCAGGTTTTTAAATCAAAACTACTCAAGGTGGCATTCAGAAGTAGGATCACAGATTGCCCTGGGCTCTGCTCTGTTTAAAACCTTTTGAAAATAATTGGTTTACTCTTCACAATTTTTCAAACTCTTGCATTCAAACGTCTTTTATTTCCTTCTAAAATTTCAATCATAATTACATACATAAATCGATATGAGTAGACTGACCTCATAATAGATATTTAGATAGATTAAGGAACAATATTTGACTGCGTACATTGTTTATTATAAAGCCCAGAATCTTAATTAGAAACTAAATCTTTTGGAAAGCTAATGAATATCCCTTAAGGGAAACAGGATTCTTGTGCTCATTTACCCTTAGAAACAATGCAATAGCTTCATGAACTGATAATTCTCTTTAAAGTGTAAAAATTTCCCATTCAACTGGGAACTAAAAAGATAGGCTAAATTAAAAAGATATTCCTCATAGGATTTAGTTTCAGATGGATATCAATATTGTAGGAGGATATCTAAGCTACTTTGTGGCTTTTCCATTATGTGAAATTGTTTCCTCCCCACCCCATTCCCAAACTTGCATTTACAGTAAACTGTTATTGTAATAATTTATATCTGCAGGATGGGACAAAAAAACAACACCACACTCACCATTGGCTTATCAAAATGATTAGTTTCCTCTTACACAAAAGATTCCTGTTCATATTACTGGTACCAATTTATCAATCTATCTAACAGTATATACCTTTCTCTACCCACCTCTCAATTTAAGGTACAATATTATTATTCACATTATGACTATGCTTTTCATGCTTAGTTATCAGGATAGATGTTTTGAAATAGGCTTCCATGCTAATACGATGGAGGAGGAGGAGGAGCAGGAGCAGAAGGAAGAGGAAGAGGAGAATAGAAGGAAGAGGATAGGAAGCTAGTCCCCATATTACATCTGAGTAATGCTTGCTTGGACTCTTAAGGAACAGCTCTAGAGCTGCAAATATGTATAAGATAGTTTTATTTTTATTTTAGTTAAAAAAAAAAGATAAAAAAATCTTCAAATCAGTGTTGACTATTGGCAACTACCTGAATAAATCCCTACGGGTTTCTTAGAAACATTTCAGAAGTGGTTTGCCATTGCCTTCTTCCTAGGGTTGAAAGAGAGTGACTGGCCTAAGGTCATACAGCTGGTATGTTATGCCTAAGGCAGGGCTATAACTCACAGTCTCATGGTTTCTAACTTGATGCCCTTAGCTGTTATACCAAACTGGTTCTCTTAAGGTAGAACTTACGCTGCCTTTTTAAATACTGTATGGACGATATATGCAGTCTACCCATAATCACACACATAGTCTCATGAAGAAAATGCCTAACTACTGTTTTTCTAGGAAACCAAATTAAAAAAAAATACTAATGCAAGCCTTTGACCTTTCATTCTATTAGAGTGTTGCATTAAACCAATATCCTACATACTTTATGGCCTTATTTATTTGCTTGCGTATTACCTTGCACAAGCAAAAGGACATGGCAGCATGGAACAAAGCCTTGTTTCATGGGATAGATGAATTAACCATTGTTGGATTCCCAAGGCTATGAAAAAAAGAATCTCATTAAAAGCAGTCCTTTAGATTCCTTTTGCTTGGTAGAAATAGCTCTTTAAAAAATTGAAGGCTAAGAGAAGAGGAATTATGCTTGGCAATTAGATACTAGTTTCAAGAAATGGCTATGGCCACTTTGTGTTTATAGTTAAATGAGGTTCGACAGAAAGAAATTGAGGAATTTAAAGATAGAAGCAAAGCAATGGGGAAAAGATATGTTTTGACATGAGAACAGCAAAATAAATAAATAAAGTAAAATAAAATAAAATCTGTTATCCCATGGTATTAATTATACACTGTTTTAAAAAATCAGATACTTTACCAACTTCCTATCTAAAGTGATGAAAGAGAAAATTTTGAGGTTTTAAGAAAACCAAGATATTAATAAACAAACAATACAATAACTGATAATAGACATTCTGGTTTCAGGGTAGATAGTTTCTTTGGAACATAATGGTATCATTTTCCTTGGAAGAATTATCTTACTTTAAGAACAGAAAATATAACTTTCAAAATCATGGGAATGATGCAGAATTTATTTAGTTCCCTCCCTGACTAAAAAGGAAGCTTTGTAGAATGTAGAATATATGAAAATATAAAACTAACTTCTAGGATGTGTAAAACAAGTTCACAGTTTTTCCTGCAAATTCAACCCATTGTGAACCATTTAAAAATATTTGTGTCAAATCCATTGTCCCTTTTGCCATGCCTCCTGCTAGATACAGCACAGCAGATGAAAATACACTACCCACTTTTAATATGAAAAGCAAAGCCTTTTATGTGGTAGAAAAGTGAAAATTTCTTCCTGCAGCAAAGTAAAGGGTTCTTGTTGCTTTCCCAATCACCACCTGTAAAGCTTGCACTGTGAAAAAAGACAGAAAGGATCTTCATTGAGCAGCTCTCCATCAGTGTTGAACTAAGTTGTCATCTCTTTGGGTAATGCTGTGAGCCACACAGTTGATAATGGAGATGGTCAATCTAGAGCCTTTTTAAATCATTCAGATTAGTCATCAAAGCAATTTTGATGGCCTCTTAAGCAAAATGAATCATAATAAAGAAGTATACTACATGTTGCTCATGGCTGATAGAGTCTTTGGTGCTCTCTGAACTTGTTTGTTTGCAGATTCTTCATTACCAAACCAGACCATATCATCAGTTTTAATGAGTATGCAATGTGCTCCCTGACTATATACAGTAACTTGCTCTGCCATTGTTGGTGGGTGTGTGGTTTTCCCTTTGGATATCAGTATACTTGATTAGGGTACTGATTTCTGCTTGATAGTTTGGCTGGTGTTAATCCCTGCTTATCTAGGTATAGGCTGTTGGAGAGAATGTGTTTCCTTCTTAACTTTTTCATTGTGTCTTTTGAATGGTATGTAAAGGTGGTTACTTTCTATATGTCTGTTAATGGCTGATTTGTCTGAATGCCATGTTTCCAGGAATTCTCTAATTTTGGGGATATGATTTGGTCTAAGATGCTTACAATTTCCCAGTTGAAACTATGGTTGAATCTCTCCATGTGTTGTGAGAATTAGTTTCACCATGTCTTCTGATTGCTAGTTAGCAGGTATAGATGTGTTCTTCTAGTCTTCTGATTCTGTTCTACACAGTAATTGGTACAATATTTGTACTGTATATTGTAGATGACTTGTGTTTTTTTCTTCTTGGGCTTCTGGGTCTTTTGGTTTACTTAACATGCTTTTGAGGGTTTAGTTATTTTGTGTATTACAGTGATGCCATATAGTTGTAACAATCTGGATTGTTTCAGAGTTTACAATCATTCACAAAGGAGATAAGGTTTAATAGGGTTATTTATTAAAATATTTCTGTAAATCTTTAGTAAATTCCCTTTTCTTACTGAAGGGAACATCAAGAATGAAGTAAACATCAAGTAACTGCAGTAAAGGATGAAAATAGAAAAAAAACCTAAATTCACAAAAGTCAATACAGAAAGGCTTTGTTTGACTGTACAATTGGGTGGAGAGAGGTAACCCTTAATCCCAAATGTATGTTAAATATGCTGAATAATTCACGTAGTATATCACTATGGAAAATAATATCTTTGGTGTAATGCTATCCTTATACAAATGCCATGAAGTACTGTACGTATAATAATATAAAGTTGAACTGCATCTTTTGGACTACTTTGAATGCAATAAAATTGTCTGTGAATTTCAGGGACTCTGCACATAGATTTTCTTAGTTGGACCCAGTATCTATTCAATCAGGATTAATTAGAGATTTTACTGTGAATTTGGATGAGAGTTTTAAGGTGTATTCTAAAGTACAATCACTTTAATTTTTAGCTTCCAAGTTTCTTACAAATGATTCATAGCCATTATTATATAAAAACCAGAGTCCTCGTTGGACTTGGACTTTTAGCAGACATGGGAGTGATAAAGTAACTTATTAGGTATCGCTGCAAGAATCTATGTAATGTCCTGGCATACACGATGAGCTCCCTATGATTTCTTATTTTAATAAGATATTTAAGAAAGCATAGAGGTATTGTTAGATTTTTTTTTAATTGGGAAGCAGCTTTTTAAAAATTGAAATAATAATTAGCATTATTTTAAAATTTAAATCCTACTATATGGCAAGAGTTTTAAGTTTTTGGAAACTTCCCCTTCACTGCTTACAATTGCCAAATCAATTTTGGATGTTGCAGAGAATTCTGTTAATGAGAAAATCATTCTTGCCAAATACTTGACAGGTTTCCTGAGCATCATTGCTGTTTCTGGCATGCCAAAGCAACAAGCAAAAAACAAAAAACCAAACTTGGGCAGTGGTGTGCAAATGGTTGTTTATGAACTCCTCTCTGTTGTTAGCTGCCTTTTCCCTAAGAAATTCTGGATAATCTTCAGCCAAGTTTTGGAGTTATCCAGAACTTGTGGTTGATAATTTTGGAAGTTTGGAATTGTAGATTATTTTGCTACACAAGCTTCAGACATTAAAAAAAGGCCTCTATTCCAAATTCATCCCTTCTCTTCTTTTCTCTACCTTCCTGTCTACCTTGAACTTTCTCTTTGATATTTTATGCTCAGTGTTCCAATATAACTTTGTGACTCTCATACATTGCTGATCGCATGCGCAGCAATATCTATGGACATTGTCTCAGATACCAAGGAAATGCAATTTCTGTGGTTCCCAGGTTTGATTTATGTTGTTGTCCATCCACTGACATGTACAACATAAAAGTGGCATGCAGTATAAAATTAGGTTCAGGAGAATGTCATGTAGGCGTTTCCTACAGTATATTTTATTGCATTTCAAGGCTATTGCTCTCCAGTTAAGTTGGAATTATAGATGTCAGAATTCCCAGCCAGATGTCCCTATTCATTAAATAGGAGCATATACAGTATATGGAAAAATGCCATACAGTTTTAAAAACTGGCTTTATAGCCTTTTAAAATGCTTGTTATTATAGGGGTACGTAACTCCTGTCAATTTAAGAACTTACCAACCTTTGCTTGGCCCTGTTAATAATCATACTGCAAAAGTAGAAGGGTGAAGACTCATTTTGGAAAGAATTTTAGAAGTTTTAAGGAATCAAAATGATTCTTTATATATTTGAAAAGCTTGAAGTAAGATGAATTTCTAGAAGAACCACAAGATTCCTTGGTGGATGCGAACACATAAAAGAGTTAGAGCAGTTTACCTCTCTGGGAATCACATTTTGCAGTCATAGAGAAGCTGTGATAGATTTTTTTTGAAGAGTTTATAATATAAAATACAAAAGAAAATAATAGGAAGAATAGGGGAGAGAAAAGAGAAGGGGCAAGTGTAAAAAAGAGAGGAAAAAGAAAGAAAAGGCATTGATTTCCAAATCCCTTTGATGCAGTAGAATAAGATAATAACATCAAATCTCAACTTTTTACTTTTACATAATAGTATAAACTAGCCATTTCTATAACAACAATTTTTTTTACTAATCAGTAAAAATCAAAATCAACATTTCATTTTTTTCACCTTAAGCAGAAAGTCCAAAAGTGGTTTCCAAGTAGAAACAAAAGTAATTTATTTTTTTTCTTTAATCAAACAGTCAATTTAGCCATCTCTGCTAACTCCATCAACTTTTGCAGCTATTCATCCATTGCGGGAATCAAAGTATCTTTCCATTTTTGTGCAAAAAGTAGTCTTGCTGCCATCCACATATTTAACATCAAAGTTCCATTTTTTTCCCCAAGTCTTTTTCCATTAAACCTCAAAGAAAAGTTTCTTGTTTTATCTTTATATTCACTTTGAGAATCTTCTGTATTAGGATGTGAATCCTACTCCATATTTCTTTGCTTTGTCACATGATAAAAAGTCCCTTCTTTACATTTTACATTTGCATATACAACATCCATTTGAAATACCTTTATACATTCTTGACAGCTTGTCTGGTGTGAAATACCAGTGATATATCATCTTATAGAAATTCTTTAAATTATAATTTAGTGTAAATTTTAAGCCTTCCGTCCACATATTCTTCCATAGGTCAAACAATACATTATATCCAAAGTTCCTTGCCCACTGAATCATGCTATGCTTTACATATTCATTTTCCAAATTCAAATTCAATAATAATTTATAGACCTTAGCAATAATATGTTCACCACTATCACACAGTAGGATTTCCAATTTATTTTTGACAAAGTCAAACCCATAAATCTTTTTGTCTGATTTAAATCTTTCTTTAAGTTGTAAATATGTAAACCAATGGCAGATATGTCCTTCTGATTCTAACTCCTCCTTAGACTTGAAGATAGATCACCAGAATTAAAATATATTATTTGACCACAAATCTACCAGTGTAGCTTCGACACCATTTCTTTTCTAAAAGAAGCTTCTTGGAGGACACCCAAAGAAGCATCACAGCAAAAAGCTATGATACATCTTAAATCCAGGACTGGAAAGACATTTGTAGTATTTCATTGGTTGCATCCAGTCTGGTCTCTGTAACCTTTTAACACTGAGACAAAGCTCTGATTTTATAACAGTATTCATTTGCCAGTTGTAATTTATACCAGTGGAACATGGAAGATGACATGGTAAGTAACACAAAGCCTAAATGTATTTCAACTGTGCTACCTATGAAAGACGTTACGCATTGCAGTTGCATGGTGATCATATAAAGAAATGATTAAAGTGGATATAAGACATAGTGGAAGAGTGAAGGATATGCTGCGTGGCACATATTTCATATCTTCCAGATCAACATCGTGCCAATACCACAATCAGTTGGGACATTAATCAGAGAAAATAGAAGATAGGCAGACCTAATAAATGTTGGTGCAGAACATTGCAAAATCATTATAGGTTTCTGATAGAGTAAGTGGAAACAACTACAACTGATCAAAAGGGTTGGAAAGAACTTACTGCTCAAAATGCACTGAACCACAGAAGGATCAACTACCAGTAGTTAAAGCCTCTTGAAACTAGCAAAAGAAAGGAAGGAAGGAAGGGGAAGGGGAAAAGAAGAGAAGATTTACAGTTGGGAATTCGGGCGACACAAAACAATGTTGGTGTGCTGCAAATGACCACTGGATAACACTTTTTGCATGCCTACATAATCCATATGGTGATAATAATGGAATAAAATAACAGTCTGCCTTTGCAAAGCAAAACTACAACACATAATATCACTGAAACCCTACTTTTAATGTCAACATATTTATGCTTGACTTTACAGTCATCTGAATTATCTGGAAAGTCTGGAAACTTGGAACAGATAGCAAAGGAACATTTGGAAGTCTGGCTGTTCCTGGCAGCCCAGATTCTTACAAGAGGTACATCTAATCATCACTGTTAAATCCTAATGCTTGCAAAACATTTTAGGGGTCCTAAAGGGAACACATTCCCACTTCCTTATTGAACCTGAGATATTACCTTCCAATTAACTTTAAGATATTGGTTACAAATTAACCTAGTGATAAGGGTTCACTTAATTGAGACATTTACTAATAATTGAAGGAGGAAAAATCCAAAGAAACGTGCAGTTTACTGGAAGTCAAAGAAATGGCACAATGTTCATATTACTGATCCAAGTATAAGGCAGAACAAGCTGTGCTTCAGGTTCAATTATTGTATTAACAGATTAAGCCAAAAGCTCACAAGTGGATAATATGAATACATTTTATGGCTTTAATTAGTTCCTTGCAATTCAGTTTGGAATTGCAAATTTATACAAATAAACATATGGATTTTCATGTTTGAAGACAGAAATAAGTTAGATACGTTTATTAAAAATACAAGGTAAATTTCTGTTGTTAACTTCCTGACCACAGTGGAAGCTTTCTGTTATCTCTTCTATTAGTAGCCATAGTTTAACTGAGTGCCAAATTTAGATGTGACACTAATTTCTAGTTTTATGCAAAGTTCTGGTGACTCAATTCAATGGAGCTTTGTTCAAATCACTAATATAAAATAGATTCTAGATTAAAATAATGTCATGATCAGTTTAATGAATAGAATCAGAATAACTTTCTGCAATAATCCTAAAAATCTATGGTTCTTTTTCTCCTCCTGAAATTCTGACAACAGAAAACATTGTAACTTTTGATGTGTACAGAGAATTTGGGGTAGGTTGAATCATATGTTGGGTTCTCTGATATTAATAGGATTGACTGGCCAATTAGTTTTATCACCTCCTTAACACTCTTTCGTGTCTTGCTTTCATTGGTTTGCACAGTTGTTCTGAACCTACTTGTACAACTGGGTCAGGCCATACTAAGAAATATGGTGCTGGCCACCAGTTGCCTGGCTTCAAAAAAGGGTTAGAGCAATTATGAAGTCAAGTGATCCATGACTATTAACTTTGATGACACTGTAACTGCCTCTAAAGGGCATCTGATAGGAGATTAATATGCTTCTTTGGGCACTTGGTTGGTCATTATGAGCATAGACTGGTGAACTTGAATCAAGGGTCCAATCTAGCAAAGCACTGCTAAGTTGTTTGTTTACTGAATTATGATTAACAAACATTATCATGTAACTAAATCACATAAATCCATGATGTCTAGAGAAACAAGATAGAAAATTCAAAAATCTTCTAAAAGGTAAATAAAGAGATAAGAGATAAGACTACAAAAATCTCACAAAACCCAGAGATCAGAAACAGCAAAACACAAGCTCATATGGTTGGCTCATAAAGCAACTGAAAAGGTTTTAAAATAAACCTATTTTCATTAGCTTTTCATAAAGCTATTTTCAGAGTTTGAATTTCACAACATTTTTTGTAACTTTGCATTTTGAAATTGGAGGACATTGCATTACTTTGGTCAGTATGATATTTGCAATGTAGTAGACAGATTAGACTTGTGTGTATGTGTTATCCTTTCCTTAACCATCTTGTTTCTGTCTGAAAAGGAATGGTTTGTAGAATCATAGGGATAGAGGGAACCTTGAAGGACTTCTAGTCAATGCCCAAGGCAGGAGCCCTTATGCCATCTGGACAAATGAATGTCCTGTCTTTTCTTCAAAACCAATGATAGAACACCTGAAATTCCAGGAAGCAAGATGTTCCCTTTGTTCCCTTCTTACTGTTAAGAAATTTCTCCTTATTTCTGGTAGGATCTCTCTTTAACATGCTTTTACCCATGCTATAAATAAAATAAAATAAAAATAATTTTATTTACTTTTTTTAAAAATGGATGGGCTGGTGGGGCCAACAACAGAGTGGCAGAGAGAACCAGTTGGTCTCCGCTGCTCATCGCCGGTACCAGCTCAGCAGAACTGGGCCAAACCAGTAGCATACCACCATTGGTCATAGTGCTGTTCATCACTCATTGGGCAGTTTACAATGTCAGTATATTGCCCCCAACAATTTTGGTTCTCATTTTACTGACCTTGGAAAGATGGAAAGCTGAGTCAACCTGGAGTTCTGTCAGGATTGAACTCCGGGCTATGGTCAGAATTAACCTGCAATACTGCATTCTAACCACTGTGCACAAAGGCTTCTTATGAGGTGCTTTCTATGGGGAAATATAATGGAAAAGTCCCATTTTAACTACATTCTAATCCCAGAAAAGAGGAGGAATATAAATTTAACAAATTATGATTAGCATCAATCAAATGATATTCACATTTGTGGTTGTTATGATTAAAAAGAATGTACTGCACCAATTATATGACTTAAGTTTCCTGTGTGTTGTTCTTTAGTCCAGTAAACAGGAATTTTTTTCACATGTCTTGTATATGTTCTTCTAGCTACATTTTATAAATCAGGACAAAATATGCATATATTTTACATGTTTGTAAATGATATACTTATTATGACACATGTACTTGTATATATCAATAAGAGTAAAAGTGTAAATGAGACATGTTTAAGGGCATCTACCAGCCAGACAGCCAGTCACACCCTTCTGTAGGCAATCCCATTCCTTTCTATTTGTTTTCATTTTCTTACAATTTAATACTCTATTGGGCTGGTATTTTGTTAATAAATACTTTCAAATATTTAAAGTATATTTATGCATTTTTAGTTGCCATGATCCCAATTTAGTGCCACCGAAATTTACTATTACTATTTTCTAGGCTGATACATGTTTTGGAAGAAGTAAATCATTCCTTCCACACTCTAGATAAAAATTCTTAATAGATATGAAAAGCTATAAACAATACTCTTAATTAACTGGTTAACTATATTGTAAACTTGTTCATCGTCCAAGAACAAAATTGTCCTTGTGGATTATGAAGTTAATGTTTACTCAGGAGCCCCAGTTGATATTTCACCTGAAGATTTCCCTTGATGTAATGTTGTGACATGATCACTGTCAGATCCATGGGCGAGCTGTTAATCCCATTTTGCAAGTTTAATATTAATAGTGAAAAGTAAATTTTGTTTGGCTTATCCCATTCTTACTGATTTCTGTCAGATTAACTGGATAATGTCTAAAATTAAAATGTAACTGAGCAGCTACTGTGCAAACAACAAAACAGAACAATAAAATCTAACTGTATGCTGATTTGTAAAATTCAATCCCTAGAGTAACTTAGTTAAACTAAGTTGCTTTATTTATTTATCAAATTTATATAGAAAGTGACTCTGGACATGCAAAAATCCAGTTAAATAAATAAGACAACCATTAGTTAAAACCATTATATGATAATTATTAAAAAGAATAAAAATATACAAAGAAAACTAAATCAGGAAAAGGGCATAACTAGATGCAGGAATATTAATAATAAAGGAACCACCTCACAAATTCCCCTGTTCCCTGGGGTCCCCAGATCTACTGGCATAACCAGGTCTTGAGAGATGTTCAGAAGCTTGGTAATAATGAGGCCAACCTTATTCCTAGGGGGAGAAGATTTCACAGTACTGGTACTACTATAGCAGAAAAAGCCTGTTGTTTAGAAGCTGCTAAATGTAGCTGTTTTTGTTGTAATCCATAATATACCCATTCTATGAAACTTGATGAGAGGAATGGATGGGAAAAGCAATCCTTCAATTAACCTGGTTCTAGGCCATGTAGGGCTTTAAACCAACTTGAATTGGACAGCCTTCTTTTTACTCTTCCATGTCTGCCAGATTTTGTCTACTTTCCAAAATAAATCTATTTATTACCTTGACGCACACAAAACATATGCTTTTGATTTCTAATGAACTATGAAACCAAAGCATCAAAGTCAGGCTGGTTTCTTACAATTACAATGATTGCAGCAGGACATGAATTAGATGGAAAGATGCAAATGTTATCAATTTCATTTTCATACTTAATCAGATGGTAAATGCCTTTTGGGATTGTACTGTTCAAACTACAGGTGAAACCTGTGATTTCAAATAAGTAACTGAGAAAAGATGCCATTGATAGAGAAAATAACATTTCATCAAAGAATGAAATTCAAAATCCAGCTCTTTCTTTTGTCAGAGGCATGGAAAATTCAATCATGCAAAACCTCTACCTGAATAGCTTGAGTTGTTTAGTTTATGGGAAAATTTACACTAAGCTTGATTTTGGCTATTTTTTCCTATTATTCTGTCCTATATATTTATCCTATACCCTACCTTATATTCTATCTATTATATAAATTGATTGGGCCAAGAAAAAGTGGCTCACTTACAGGTACCCAATTATCCAACTATTGCCTGATCAAGTGGAAGCTTGATCCGAATTTTTATAACTCCAATCCAACACTCTATAATTGCTATACAACTTTAGCATGTTACATCTGAAAGGCCAAATTAAATCAGGTGACAAGTGTAATAGGAACTTAGCAAATTTGGGGAATATTTTGACTTAATCATGGGACTTAAAGGCAGGAAGAGACAGTATAGGAGAATATATTTGGGAGCAGATAAATGAGGATAGAATTATCCTTCTATCAATTCTGTATTCTAAACCCTAGCCCCAAAATTTAATTTGTCTTAAAATCAAGAGAGAGAGAGAGAGAGAGAGAGCCTTTTGGATCTTATGAGTTGTTATATGTAGTATGTTTTGATCCTAAGGTATAGAAATAGTGTTATATTCATGTCTGCTGGCATTGAGAGCAGCTGCTAACTTTAAGTATCTTTTTGTCAATGGAAAAAGTTCTCAGAGGATTCCAAATGGCTTATCTGGATCTTCCACCAGTGATCCTGCTTAGTGATCTCTACAGTTTTAAAGCTTTTAAACTTATCGCAGACCATGAATTTATTAACTTTTGGCTCAATCAGATTTACTTTATTTGACAATTCATTTTCTCAACTATCTATGAGTTTCAATATCAGAGGCTTTGTATCATAATTCTTGAGGAGCATCTATAGGAGGAGGCTGATTCCATACATCCCTGGCTGGTATATTTCTCATAGATATTTGGCAAAATGCTGCAGGAATATAGTACTAGACATCCTATGCCTTTGGTCAGATCCAGCATGTTTTTTTTTCTTAAATTTTCATTGTATAACATATTGACCAATCCAAATGCAGCTAGTCAATGTGCTAAAGTAATATTTAACCTTAATAAAGTTTCTAAGATAAAAAGGGTGTGAACTCTTGGATCTTTCCTTTTTTCAATCTTTATTAGCAGAAGGCTTGACTATTTCTTTGACAAGGAAGAAATTATATGAAAACCTACCCACAATTTTTTTTTAACCATTTCTGCAACATGACCTCGGAGTGAAGTCTGAAGTTAATATCAGTTAGATCTTGGATTATATTTGTCTTTTGGAAGACCAAATTGTTACCTAATGGCACTATAGATTTGTTCTCCCTTTGGAAGGTCTTTCTTTAAACAATCAACCAAGAATTGCTCAAACTGACAAGAAGCCAGCTAATTAGCACCATGGGCAAGTTCATCCCACCAGTTGTGGAAAATTTTGTAATTTGGGATTATTTGGTCTTTGCCGCCCTTTTCCTGGTCTCTTCTGGCATTGGGGTCTTTTTTGCAATTAAGGAGCGGAAAAAAGCAAGCTCTGGGGACTTTTTGGTTGGTGGCAGGCAGATGACCTGTGGACCAGTGGCTCTGTCCCTCACTGCTAGTTTCATGTCAGCCGTCACTGTGCTGGGAACCCCAGCTGAGGTCTATCGCCATGGATCATCTTTCTTTCTGTTTGCCATAGCATATACATTTGTCATCATTTCTACTTCAGAACTTTTTCTACCTGTTTTCTACAGATCTGGGATCACAAGCACCTATGAGGTAAGTTCCCTTTTCTAGAAAGTGATTCTTGCTCCAGATCTTGGACCAGATTCCATTTGGTCATCTAAGACATCTTGGGAGCATCTTTGTTGATATTTCTTTGTGGAGACAAGAGATGCCTGACGTGACATCATCTCTTCTGCAAACAATATGTCTAAATATATATCAGATATATCTAAAAGGCAGCAAGATGCAGAGGAATATACATTAATATAGAGACAGAAAATGTGTTAAAATCTGCAAAGATAATAAATCTTTGCAGATTTTAATAAAGATAATGTATATATGTTAAATAATAGCAGGCATATTCTAAAGGACAGACTATTTAACTGAAAGGGATCATTGTAATCAACTTTACAAATGTATTATTACCAACAATTATCTGTAGATTGCAAAGATAGAGAATAATTCTCATTTAACTGTTAGAACATTGTCAAATATCTTCAATAACAGAAAATAATTAGTTTTTTGAAAGAGAAAAGAAGAGGCCTAATGATATGTTGACAAAAACCTACTCCTCCCATATTGAAATATCAAAAATAAGGATTCCGTTTCACACAATCACTCATCTCATCTTTGTGTGTGTGTGTGTGTATGTGTGTGTGTGTATGAATGTGAGTGTGTGTGTATAAAAGAGACAGAGTGGGTGAGTGAGAGCATGTGTGTCTAGGGATGTTAGACAGACATATTTAGAATCTTTTACAAAGTACAGATCAAAATCAATGTTAAAAACTCCATTCTTTTCTTCTCTCATTTCCCCTGTTATTCTGGGTATTTTATTCATTACATAGATTCAAAGAATGTCTGACTCCACAAACTTTGAAAGATTTGCATAATAAAAAGTCAGAATAATAAAATAGAGAAACAAATTAAACTTGTCCAGAATATGTATGTGAACTAAATTCAAGGAACTGTAGCAAATAGTAATTTATAGATCATAATATCCTATCTCAATAACACGAGAGGCTGCTTCTAGGACAATGGATTTTCTCCTAATGTTACATTCACAATTTAATTGTTTGGTTAATGATTTAATAGAGGAATACTTAATAAAGGATTACTTAATTAACCTCCCATTAGAAGCCATTAAAATCCAATTATGCCATAAATGGAACCACTCAACCCTCATATATCGATGTAAAATTATAGTGTCCTACTTGCCAAAAGATCTAAAATATTTCACGATGAGAAAATACACTCCAAGTTTTTGAAATGTAATTATCAATAAATGCTTGACTTTTGTGGAGAGCTTCCATGAGCTCACTCTTGAACCTGTGTGTGCAATGTTGCTGACCATTGCTGCAAGTAAAATAAAATTATGGGCCCTATCAATCCTATGTCTTCATTCCAGGATGTAGGACAAGTTACAGGTAGTCCTCGACTTACAACAGTTCATTTAGTGACTGTTTGAAGTTACAATGGCATTTGAAAAAGTGACTTTATGACCATTTTTTATACTTATGACCACTGCAGCATCCCCATGGCCACTTGATCAAAATTCAGACGCTTGGCAACTGACTCATATTTATGACTGCTGCAGTGTCCTGGGGTCATGTGATCACCTTTTGTGTCCTTCTGACAAGCAAAATCTATGGGGAATCAGATTCACTTAATACTGAACTGTCACTAACTTAACAACTGCAGTGCTTCACTTAACAACTGTGGCAAGAAAGGTTATAAAATGGGACAAAATTCATTTAACAAATGTCTCACTCAGTTAAGGACTACGTATATCAATTGATCTTCCAATTAGACTTAGAATAGCTTTATTGTCACTTTAAATGTACACTAATCGTCATACATTAAAATAAAATTTCGTTGCATACAGCTCTCAAAGGGTCATCACCTCCAATACACACTACATAAACATGACAAAATAAATAAATAAAAATTAGGCATATACCTTCATGTATTTTTACATATACATATACATACATGCATACATACATACATATATATATAAAATTGATGGTATTGTCTATGGGAAGATCAGTTTCACAGTCATTACTGGAACTATTTCTTGAATAAAAGGTAATACAGGGGATGATAAAGCTACAGATATTTTTATTTATTATAATCATCCTTTCCCCTAGTACCTGGAGTTAAGATTTAACAAGCCTGTTCGCATGGCAGCAACCCTGATTTACATTTTGCAAACGGTAAGACATTTTCTTCATTTATTTAAATGGGGTTTTAATTATGGTTTTAATGTTGGGGTTTTAGATTTGGAAGCAGCCCTTATTTAATTTTATTTTAACTTTTGTATATGTGTTGTTTTAGTAGGCTGTGCACCACCCTGAGTCCTTCGGGAGAAGGGCGGTATATAAATTGAATAAAATAAATAAATAAATAAAATTTATTTGCATGACAAAAGTGATTTCTAAATATTTTGGCAGTAGTCCATAGAATAGATGGACCTTTTATGCAAAATCAGCCTCATTTTCTTTTACAGCACAATGAATGTGATTAGAGGATGTCTATGTAATTTTCCAGAATTAAAAAGTGATAGAATCCTGCACATAGAAGACTCTAGATCTTTTAATTTTTAATATTGTAATATTGTATATGTGTTTCGTATGTATATTTTTTACCCTGGCTGTTTATCGCCCCGAGTCCCTTTGGGAGAGGGGGCGGTATATAAGTTTAACTAATAAATAAATAAATAGATCAGTGATGGCTAACCTTTTGGGGCTCTTGTGCCAAAAATTGTACGCTGCTAGCACCCAAAAGGCAATGTGTGTGCCCCCCCATGCCCCCTGTGCATGCATGCGTGACCTCCCCATGCACCATGCATCTCTGCACATGTGCACACATCTCCCCCGCCCCCTGCACATGTGCACCAGATACCCAACAAACAGCTGTCAGGCAGATGGCACGCGCGCATGCACAGTAGGGCTCTTCCGGGTGACCTCTTGCATGCCAGCAGAAGTGGCTCTGTGTGCCATTTCCAGTATGCATGCCATAGGTTTGCCATCATGACTCTAGATCATCTGGATTTTTCATAGCATCAAATTCTACATTTACAGATGGAAGAGCATAACCTTTCTGGATTTTCATCATCCCATTAACTAACATTTAATTAATAAGGGCAGTGTGATGACTGAGCAGTAAAGATGCTGGGCTTGTCAGCTGGAAAGACGACAGCCCAAGTTCAAGACCTGAGTGCCATGAAAAGGGGTAAACTCCCATTCTTTCCCAGCTAATGCCCACCTAGAGTTTGAAGGCATGCAAGTGCGAGTAAATAAATAGGTACCACTTTGGCGGAAAGGTAACAGAGCTCCATGATGTCATGCTGGCCACATAACCCTGGAAATGTCTTCAGGCAGCACTGGTTCAATGGCCTTGAAACAGAAATGAGCACTGCCCCCTATAGTTGGCAAGTAAAATCTTCAGGAATTCCTTTACCTTTTTTAAAATTAACTAACATTTACAATGAATCTAAACTCTTCATAATCTGCATGATGTTCTGCATTTAAGAGTGAGATTTCCTTTTGAAATTTCAGCATCAAATGTAGAGTGGATTTTAACATAGATTGTGGAACTGTAAAAAAACACACATTTTTCCAGATTAATCCCTGTTGCATAAGCGCACCAATGTGCCTACCGTCTCTGTCCTATTGTTTCTTTTATTTTTTTATTTTTCTTATATGTATCCATGTATTCATAACTATGTTTTTACTTATACCTATTATCTTGTAAGCAATTGACAAATTGATAAATAAATATTTGGAAAAACATTTTAGCTAGCATTTTTGTTGCACTTTAGAGTATAGTAAATAGTGTACACTATAAACTACATAGTAGCTTATAGATCAGATCCATTACAGAGATTTAGTAGTCATGAATTGTTTATCTTGAGCTAGTTTGTACCAAAAACTCCCATGTCTCAGAGATGGAGTGCAATTTGATTGGCCATTTCTGAGAGAATCCTTACTATTTTTAATTGATGCATTCACACAACTTGTGAAACCACCCATAGAACTTTATTCAGAATGTGGATCTTTGGTTTCATATTTCTGATAATATGTCATTCTACTTTCTTAGGAAACATCACCAGTACGATAGGTAAATATTTCTTTAAGTGCAATTTGCTTCAGAGCAGTTAGGAACATCTTTATTTGTACTTTGCAGATGATAAAGAGAAAATCCTTCCTCCAACATCTTAGGTAACTGTATACCAGGAATCATTTTCAGGAAACAGTGTAGCATGGGTCACAAATAGCTGGAAAGATGAGAGCTCTGTTGCTGTTTGAGATTGCTTTGTAAGCAGTATAAAGTTAATTGGCTTTTCTTGATGGCAACTTCATTGCATCTGCTTACTTAGCGGAATGTTTGTTCCCAAAAGAATTCTACTCTCTACATTATTTCCACATACTTAGAAAAGCATCAGCAGTAGATTGGCACCTTTTAGAAAAGGTTCAATTTGCAATTTTAGGACATTCTGTAGAACTGCAAAAAAAGATTGTCCACTAGAACTCCAAGTCCCTCTTACAATAACTGTTTTTGAGCCAGGTTTTGCCTAATTTGTACTAGTACCTTTGTTTTTTTTCTTGCCTAAGTGTAAAACCTTACTTTTCTCCACATTAAATTTCATTTTGTTGACTGTTGGATTGTTGTTGTTGCATTGTTCAAGTCTGTCAAAATCTTTTTGGATTCTGAGCTTGTGTTCTGGAGTGTTGGCTATTCCTACTACCTTAATGTCATCTGCAAATCTGATACATTCTATTCCCTCATCCAAATCATTTATGAAGATATTGAAGAGTACAGAGTCTAAGATAGAAATTTGTGGTACCCCACTGCTTCCTTCCCTGTAGAAGTATCATTAAGAACTACTTGTTGAGTATGGTTTGTTAGCCAGTTACAAATCCATCTGCTAGGGATGCTCTCTATCTCACGTATTTTTTTTTTATCTTACTAAGAACTAGGTTGTGGTACACTTTGTCAAATGCCTTACTGAACTCTAAATATACTATGTCCACAGCATTTCACTGGTCTTCTAATTTAGTCATTTTATTAAAGAATGAAATAAGAATGGTTAGGCATGATCATCTGTTTTTAATAAACTTATGCTGACTTCTAGTTATAACTTTGTGTTTCTAGATGTTTGCAGTTTTTTTTTTACTCTTTCCTAGTATTCTTTGGATTTGCTTCAGATTGGGATCATTCACACATTTATTCAAAATTACCTCCAATTAAAATAAGACCATCATAATATGTTGAGAAAAGTTCCAAGAGTTTCTCAAACCTCCAACTTTAAGCATTACAGCCTTACTACAAAATAAATCTGTTAATACAGTTGGGTAATCTTCTGAATAAACCACAGTACAGATTCAAGCATATCAATTAAATACATTTAATTAATTATAATGTATTTAAAATTAGAGTAACGGAGTTGGAAGGGACCTTGGAGGTCTTCTAGTCCAACCCCCTGCTTAGGCACCACTTCAGACAAATGGTTATCTAATCTCTTCTTAAAAACTTCCAGTGTTGGAGCATTTACAACTTCTGGAGACAGGTTGATCCACTGATTAATTGTTCTAACTGTCAGGAAATTTCTCCTTAGTTCTAAGTTGCTTCTCTCCTTGATTAATTTCCACCCATTGCTTCTTGTTCTACCCTCAGGTGCTTCAGAGAATAGTTTGACTCCCTCTTCTTTGTGGCAGCCTCTGAGATATCAGAACACTGCTATCATATCACCCCTAGTCTTTCTTTTCATAAGACTAGGCATATCCAGTTCCAGCAATCATTCTTTATATGTTTTAGCCTCCAGTCCCTTAATCATCTTTAGTTACTCTTCTCTGTACTCTTTCTACAGTCTCATCATCTTTTTTACATCATGGCAACCAAAATTGGATGCAATAGTCCAAGTGTGGCTTACCAAGGCATTATAAAGTGGTATTAATGCTTCACATGATCTTGTTTCTATCCTCTGATGTACCTTTATAAATCCCAATATTTCTGACATCATCAGTTATTAAAATTATAGGAAGGCCAAGTTGAGATGGGAACTGGGAGAACTTGAGGTCCAGCACTTCTAGAGGTCAGACCTCATGTATAAGGTCCTTTTCTGCAGACTTTTCAAAGCAATCACATGGATTAAAATAGACCACAAGTGGCTCAAGAATATTCTATGAATTTTATCCATTTTGAGTTTTTTTTTTGAAGCCTAGTCTGAAATTCTAACCACATATTTATATTACAATCTAGAAATCGATCTATATTATTTAGGACAAGAATCGTGGGTATTTTTTCAGCTAGTAGTAGCTAGAACTGCTGTTAGTATTTTCAACCTAAAAGATGGACACGGTAACACAGATGTTAAAGGCATGTTAAACTGGGGGGAAATGATGCAGATAGTGTAGATGAATATTATTCATAAACAGATCTTTCCATTTGGGTGTGAGCCTGCCTCTGGATGCCAGTGCCACTTTCCAGTCAAAACCTTGGAATATGATCCCAGCTGAATCTCCTACTTCTTTTGATTTTGCTCCCTATGAATATTCCCTTCGAAATACTTACTAATAGTTTTTCTACTCTTCATAGATCTTTTACACAGGAGTGGTAGTTTATGCTCCAGCTTTGGCTCTCAATCAAGGTAAGTGCTTTGTTGTTGACTTGGACAGGAGAAAAGGGAAATTTGTTTTCCGTTATCTACCTATCTGAAAACTCCCTCCCTACTTTTCCTTTTATTCAGTCTGATATATGTTATCACACCCCCCCCTTTTTTTTTTTTAAACGTAACTAGAGAAGATAGATTCTGAATAGTTTTCTCAAATTCTGGGCGAAGAGCCCAGTTTAAGATAATGGATTAAGACTTTCTTCTGTACTTTGACATTTTCTGTCCTTCCACCCCATTGCTTTAATGTCTTACATAATGTGAAACAGGATGAAGCTGAGGTTTCTCACTTATTGATCTGGTGTTTTCTGCAAATGGTAGTTTTTTTGGTAGGATGGTAGGCATTCTTCTGCTTTCCCTTGAGATTTGGCCAATGTATTTGATGATCTGAATTTACTACCTGTGCAAATGAAAACAAAAAAATGTAAAAGATGGAAATGAACTTTAGTTCTGCAACACATAAAAGAAAATGATGGCAACAGATTAAATAACAGTTCTTATTCTCATACTATGATATATTTAAAAATAAACAACTATAGTTAATTAAATTTTTTAAACGAACCTGCAGTATATCTAATTACATTCCCTTTGGCTTTTCAGTGACCGGATTTAATCTTTGGGGCTCAGTATTTGCAACAGGAATTGTTTGCACCTTCTACTGTACACTGGTATGTTTCTGCTATAGTGCAACTATAAATGTTTTTAGAGGAATGGTTAAATAACTGTCATTTTTGTTCTAATGGAGTTTTTACAGTTGAACGCAAATGTTAAGATGAACTAGGAAAATTCAGTATTTTTTTCTGCAATAATCAAACATGTTATATTCTTAAATGTATAATTTGTTTCAAAATATCCATGTAAACTATACTTTTGTTCAGTTAAATGGGTGATATGTGCCTTCACTATGAGTATTATTTCCAAATCTTTTAAATATACGATTGTCTGAAAGTGGATAGGGTATAACTTGCAACCATATCTTATTTTCTGTTACCTCCACACACACTACTTCTCCAAATGATCTAAAATCCTATTTTATTTATCAGGGCTTCCTACCTCTGCTGAATTCTGGAGGCTTCTGGAGAGCCTAAACTCCATAGGCAGCCATGCACAAATGACACCCAAAATAACACAAACAGAACAGATGAATATTCCCCCTTCCTCTCAAAAAAGGCAATATATCAACCCCTAGCCAAGTCCCAAAGGCAAATTTTAAGAATTTTCTAGAACCTACACAGAGAGAAGGCACTGTCTTCATCTCTGGGTGGTTGCTGTTTTCAGAAGGTTGGAGTTACAACAGGAAAGTCACAGTTCTTCAGATTTTATTTTTTTAACTGACATCATTTCATAGAGGGGACCTGGAGTACACCTACTCTACTGGAACATACTAGATGGACAGAAACTATTGGAGATAAGTGGTCCCTAATAAATATTTGGGAGCTGTGCTCACACTTAAAATAAGCATGTATCAACTATCCTGTAATTTATTCATTTTTAAGCCTATAGATATTTAGGTAAATGGCTAAAAAGTCTACATAGGATTGAAGGGAAAGCTTACCAATGAGTGGAAATTTATAGGTAGACTATGAGTGGCTCATACTCTTGGGCCACTCACAGTCTATCCTAAAGTATGTGAGTTATTGTGAATTATCACTGCAGAGAAAACATCTTGTATGTGAGCTCTGTCTTATGATGCACTAATAATTGGTTGTGAGTAGAAAAAAAAGGAGCTTATCAGTATTCAGCATAAGAAAACTTTGTTGAAACTAGAGCTTTAAACTGAATTGGTACAACTCAAAATCAAGATAAATATAATATTTTTTTTTCTTTGATTTAGGGAGGGTTGAAGGCTGTTGTCTGGACAGATGCCTTTCAACTGATTGTTATGCTGATCGGGTTCCTGACAGTTTTAGTTCAAGGAACTTTTAAGGCTGGGGGTTTTAGAAACGTTTGGGAAAATGCTCAAAATGGATCACGTCTCAATGTTCTTGAGTAAGTAGAATCGCTTCTCATGATCTGGTTTGGTGTTTATAATGATAGGTTTATAGTTTTTTGGGGGTGTTATGTCAAAAATGATCCCTTAATGAAAGAGAATAGTTTTTTAAGTTTGTAGCAACATCTATGTATGGGAATGTATTTAAATCTTTGGTTGACATACCCTGAAAATGGTAGAAAATTCCCAAGAATGGTAAAGTCAAGAAGAAGGTAAAATATTAGAGGGTTTCTTTTCCCCCAAATTCTGTCAACTTAGCACACATGATGGAGGGATGAACCTCTTTGGCTCATACTGGGATGCAAGTATCATAACTCAGAAGTGTTTATCTCTTTCAAAATAAAATTAACCTACATATTAATTTGACACCAAATAAAAACTGTTTCTATAAAAGTTCCTTTTATAATAATAAAAAAGAACAAGAACAGTGATAAGGGAAGAAAAACACAATCAGGTTTACATCAACATGAAATGGCAGCACAGAAGGAATTGGTTTTGTGTGTGTGGGGAAGGGAGGAAGATAAAATTTGGGGAAAATAATAGTGAAACAGAAAAATAGATTGTAGAAAAAAATATGCTGCAATGCCATCCAAATAGTAAAGATTAATATATATATACACATACACACACACACTTGTTTTCGTAGATTTTCACGGGTACAGGTATGCAGGTCTTGGCATGTTCGGGTCTTTTCCCGTGTAAGATTGAGACTATCTTGGCAACATTTCGATGAGATCTCACTTGTCATCTTCAGGCTGGTGCTTTCGGCTTTGTGCTTGTGCGAGCAAAGTGTGATCTGAGCTGCTGTCTCCCTATATATAATGGTGGGGAGGTTGGCTGTGTTGTCATTTCTTGATTGGTTGATGGAGTTGATGTTTGCAGAAGGTCATCAAACAGCCCATTACCCAGGTCATTACATCCCAGGAGATTACAGCACAAGACCCAGGATGTCAAAACAATAGAACCCAGAAGGTCATCACACAGCCCATTACCCAAGTTGTTACAACACAGGAGGCTGATAGACACACAGCCAATACCTCAGCCACACATGTTCTTAAGAAAAAGCCAGCCAATCTGCAAACATCAACTCCACCAACCAATCAAGAAATGACAACACAGCCAACCTCCCCACCAGTATATATAGGGAGACAGCAGCTCAGATCACGCTTTGTTTGCACGAAGCTGAAAGCACCAGCCTGAAGATGGCGAGTGAGATCTCGTCAAAATGTTGCCAAGATACTCTCAATCTTACACAGGAAAAGACCCGAACATGCCAAAACCTGCATATACCTACCTACCTACCTACCTACAAACATACATACATACATATATATATATATATATGTGGATCTTTGGTTCTTCGGGTTTTCTCCCGTGTAGAATTGGAAGTATCTAGGCGATGTTTCTATGAAATCTCATTCATCATCTTCAGGCTTGTGTCTTCGGCCTTGTGCTTCTCGGAGTAATGTGAGCTTGCAGCTGCTTCTTCCTTTTAACTGCTAGTGGGGGTGTGACTTGATTGGGTGAGGGCTTGGCTGTGTTCTGATTGGGTGAGGGTGTGTTCTCATTGGTTGGGGGTTTGGCTGTGTTCTGATTGGCTGGGGGTGTGTTCTGTTCCAGTGGGGGTTTCCCACAGAAACCATCATATGCGGAGTTGAAACCAGCCTGACCAAAACCAACCCTGATGATGCAAACAGAATCAGATTCGAAATACCAACATCCTCTGCACTAGCAAACCATCCAAAAGCAACTTATCCAAAGAAGAACAAACTGCACTACTTAACCTGAAAAAAGACAACAGCATGATAAAAAAAAGACAACAGCATAATAATCCTACCAGCAGACAAGGGCAACGCGACAGTGGTTATGAACACATCTGACTACCAAACCAAGTTAACCAACCTACTCCAAGACCCCACATACAAACTCCTAAACACAGACCCCACCACCTACCTAGAAAAAAACCACCAGATCCAAAATAAAAGTCTCCCCCATCAGCGAATTTCTCATACCCAGAGAGAAATCATCCAGATGCCCTAAGCTTTATGGTCTCCCCAAGATACACAAAGAAGGAATCCCATTTAGACCAATAGTCAGCTCCATAGGCTCACTTCTACAAAACCTAGCCAAATTTCTCACCAAACAACTACAACCCTATGTAGAATCCATCAACTCACATGTAAGAAACTCATTCCAGTTCATCGAGATCATAAAGAAACAAAACTTACAACCCAGCGATCTATTAGTGAGCTTCGATGTCATATCCCTCTTCACCCAAGTGCCTATAAAAGAAGCCTTGACAGCCATCCAAAACAAATACAACCCCCCCAAGCACATCCTAGATCTGACCAACCACTGCCTATCCAATACATACTTCACCTACAATGGACAAAAATACAAACAAATAGAAGGAGCACCCATGGGTTCACCCCTCTGACCTGTCATCGCAAACCTCTACATGGAACACTTTGAAACACAAGCTCTAGAAAAATATGATCACAAACCCAAACTCTGGCTCAGATACGTAGATGACACCTTCATAATTTGGCCACACGGGAAAGAAAAACTGAACAACTTCCTCACACACCTCAACAGCCTACTTCCCAAAATACAATTCACCATGGAAACAGAATCTAACAATCAACTTCCCTTCCTAGATGTCTTAGTATACAAAAAATCCAATGGCTCCCTAGGACACACTATCTACCAGAAGAAAACACATACAAACTGCTATGTACACGCACTCTCAAACCACCACCCAGCACAGATCAATTCCGTAGCCGAGACGCTCATCTCCAGAACAAAATGCTTAGCCAATGAACAACACCTAAAAACCGAACTACACACTCTCACTAGTATACTAACAGCCAATGGATTCCAAAGAAAGAAGATTACTCACCTAATCCAAAAAGAAACCCCAACCAAAATCCAAGACAGAGAACAAGAAAACAGCAAAGCCCTCCTCCTATATATAAAAGGCACTACAGACAAAATCAGCATGATCCTCCAAAAACACAACATTAAAACAGCATTCTGCACAAACGGAAAAATATCCACCATCCTAAGAAACCTTAAAGACAAAATTGAGTTAGAAAACCAAGGAGTATACGAAATCCCATGCACCTCCTCTGCCCCACCACATACATCGGACAAACTAACAGAAGAATAAGTGCACGAATTGAAGAACACAAGAACTCAATCAAAAAAGAAGAACCGACCTCTTCCCTGGTCCAACACCTCAAAGCCACAGGAGATAAGATTGACTTTAAAAATACCAGAACTGTTGCCAAAACCGAACACTTCAACAACAGAATAACCAGAGAAGCCATAGAGATAGAAAAACGCCCACACAGCATGAATAAACGAGATGACACCTCCCGCCTACCAGCCATTTGGAAACCCAGCTCTCATTAACAAACGAGTACCTAACATGAAGAAGGACACCAGACCCACACCCACGAGGGCCACACAAGAAGCTACCACCACACTTCCACATAGAAAGCAGACTCACACTCAAACAGAAGATGAGACACAACCACGGACCAGAAGCCGCACCACAGCTGCATCACTACTTGCTTCAAAGCCCCCCCAACCCATACATGAAGTGAACTGATGCCCACCATGAAGATGCTGGCACGACCACGAACGTGAAGCCAAACAACAGGATCACAGCTCACAAGCTCAAATCCCCCAGCAACTAAGATTAACCTGAGTACAACCAAACCCCCACCGGAATAGAACACAACCCCAGCCAATCAGAACACAGCCAAACCCCCAACCAATCAGAACACAGCCAAACCCCCAACCAATGAGAATATAGCCAAGCCCCCACCCAATCAAGTCACACCCCCACTAGCAGTTAAAAGGAAGAAGCAGCTGCAAGCTCACATTACTCCGAGAAGTACAAGGCCGAAGACACAAGCCTGAAGATGATGAATGAGACTTCATCAAAACGTCGCCTAGATACTTCCAATTCTACGCGGGAGAAAACCTGAAGAACCAAAGATCCACATACAAATACCCGCAAAAACCTCAGAAAACACACACACACAGATACACACACACACACACACACATATATAAAATGTAACTGTTGAAGTAAAATCATTTCGAAAGTAAAGTGTCTTTCAAGTAGGCTTTGAATCCTGATGTCTTCATGAATACATTCATGTAGTGTTCACAACAGTAATATGTAAGCAGTTTGCTATTACCTTCTTCCAGGATTATAGATAAAAAAACCTATAACTCTTAAAAGGGCAGAAATGGAATAAAATACAGATTTCAATTAACTGTTCCATTAATTTTGTTTAATGGGTTTAGAAATGAGAGAACAATCAAGTATCATCTTCTCTTACTCTCCTGTTCTGCTTTAATCCCCCTAGGCAGGGGTGGGATTCTACCAGTTTGCACCTATTTGCTAGAACCGGTTGTTAACATTCTAACCAGTTGTTAGAAGAAATTACTGGCCAAATCATGTAAGGAAGGCAGGAAGGAAACATTCTGGTGTTGCTTACAGAAACTGCCTCTCCATTAACCCTTATTACATGTTTGGCAGGACTAGACTTCCTGTCTCAGGAATGTCTCTGGAGTTTTTTTCCCTCCTTTGCTGGAACTTTGCTTGTGTGGAGTGACCATTCAAAGTTATAATGGCACTGAAAAAAGTGACTTATGACCATTTTTCACACTTACAATTGTTGCAGCATCCCCACAGTCATGAGAGGCCAGGGGAGGAGATGCATACCTTGATGTGAATGATATTGAGTTGGCCACACCCAGCCAATAACATGATCATCAAGCCAAATCCACCCAGTCACATGATCATCAAGCCATGCCCACCATCTAAGCCACGCCCACAGAACCAGTTATTAAAAAATTTGAATCCCACCCCTGCCCCTAGGGGTCCATTGGCAGGTCTTAAAAATGAGGGTCTGGACCAGATGGCCACCTAGGCAGTCTCAGCATTGAATGTCTTACTTTCTTCTTGGTGAAATCCATTATTTGTGCATCAGCATTTTGCACATATCAGCATTTTGCAAAAGCGTTTTTCTTTGTGCAAAGGTGCATTTTAGCATCTGGCTAACATTGTGTAGAATGCTAAACAGGATTGGATCTGGTTAGTACTTATATTTTTTTTAATATCAGATCAGATTGAGTAAGAATTGTACATGTTGCCTTTTTCAATATGGAGTCCTGATTTCAATATACATCTCTTTAGTTATGCAACTTGAATGCTTATTTTTAACATTGATTTCAAATTATAAGAGGCACCAAATAGCCAATTCATGTATGGGTGATAATTCCAGGGGTGGGATCTTACCAGCATAACAACCGGTTAGTGAGTGTGCACTTTGCACAGCAGTTACTAATCACTGACTTTGGCAAGCATTCACCTTCTCCTGCTGTTGCATGGTACTCAGCTGTGCTGTGCAAAGCAGCCGAGGTAGAAAAAGCAGGGAATAAAGCACAGCCTAAAACCCGGGTCGGTAGGTGGGCCAAACAGAAGACCAGAAGATCGTTGCAGCAAACCAGTTCAGTGTCAGCTGCTGTTCAAACTGGTAGAATCCCACTCCTGGATAATTCCACCCTGGAGCACATGATTAGAACACAGTATTGCTGGCTAACTCTGATCACTGCCAGGAATTCAATTCTGATGGGTCTTGAGGTTGACTTAGCCTTCCTTCCTTCCTTACGAGATAAGTAAAATGAGATTCTTGGTGGCAATATGCTGACATTGTAAACCACTCAGAGAGTGCTGCAAAGCACTGTGGAGCAGTATGTAAGTCTAAGTGCTATTGCTATTCCTTCCAAATCTGTGCATTTATTTAGATCTGTTTACTGAATTCCTGCCTTGAAGTTTCTTAATTCCAGTTAGAAGTACTTTGGTTTTAAACTAATCTGCTACTTAAACAATGGTCAATTAATAGTTTTCATGTCTTATTTGTGTAGCTTTGATTTTGACCCTCTGAGAAGACATACATTTTGGACAATCGCAGTAGGAGGAACATTTACTTGGCTAGGGATTTATGGGGTTAACCAGTCCACAATACAAAGATGCATTTCATGTAAAACAGAAAAGCATGCCAAACTGTAAGTAGCTATCAAAGTTAATGTAATTCAAGATTAAAATATAATTATTTCTAATTTTAATTTTTTAAATTAGCTATCTAACGCATACTATGTGGGATACATTAACTGGCCATTGAGAGGGGGGCAGTAGAAAATTCTCTACTCTTGTGGGGTCTGTGCTGCATGAGAGAGATGGAACGCTCCGTCTCCTGACTTTTGTCTTACAATCTTAACTATTATTTCAATCCAATTTCAACTGTGGTTGCCTTTATTGGGCTTCCTGGGAATTTATCATTACTTTTTTTGTGATTATTTTGGTTTTATTTTTTATTTGTACCCCACCTTTATGATTTTTACAAATAACTCATATTCATTACACATTCCTCCTTCTATTTTCCTCACAATACCCCTATGAAGTGGGTTGGGTTGAGAGAGAGTATGCTTCATGGCCAAGGTGAAATTTGAACTCACGTTCTTCTGCTTTCTACCATGGTACTAGACCAGGGTCTGTAACCTGCGGCTCTGGAGCCACATGCGGCTCTTTCGGCCCTCTGCTGCAGCTCCCTATTGGCTGATCCCACCACTGGCTGGCCCCGCCCCTCCATTCCCCGTCACTCCTTGCCTGGTCTGAGAATGTAAGGATGATGGCGGGGTATGGAGACTCACTCTATATTCCAGAGCAGGAGGTGACTGGGTGGGAGTGAGTGATGTCAAGTTGGCCACGCCCACCCAGTCACACCAGTTGTTAAATTACTGGGGTTTTCTTTTCTGTTGGAAATAGGTCCAAATGGCTTCTTGAGTGTTTAAGGTTGCAGACCCTGCACTAGGTCAAACCAACTCTCTTACCAATGCTGATTGTTGCTTTTTGTGATTATTTTTTGTTTATTTATTTATTTACTCTTTTTATTGCTGTTGTGTGTTACCCAGGATGCTTTGGGACTGGTGCCATTTATTAATATTAGGAAACAAATGAACAGTCTTTTAACAGAGTATCTATCCACAAAGATAGGATTTCAAACATTAAATGTGAAATTCTACTTCCATCTAAATTCACAACAGAGTGAAGGATTATAGCCTTCCAAGTTGTTTTTCACACAAATCCTATATGTCAGGGACAAGGAAAGTTAATAGTACACTTCCAAGGAGCCCTCTTGGGCACTGAAAGAGTTTCAGGAAATAAATACGTTATGAAAAGAGCAGGAAGACAACTCAAACTACTGGGAACATGAACCAAGGGGCAGATTGTGGACTTCTTTTATTGTGGCACACAAAGAAAGGTTTAAATCTTTGCTTCTTTTAACCTTGGTAAGAAATGTCTTATCAAAAAGTAGTGTGATTATCATATTCTGAAATAGCATTAAGAATTTTCAGGATACTTTTTTAAAAAATAAAAAAGCAGTGTCCAAGACATAATTTTATTCTTTATTGAATGATTTCTAACTCATCTTTTTTCTTCTCCTTAGTGCACTTTACCTTAATTTGGTGGGATTATGGGTCATCCTGGTATGTGCAGTTCTCTGTGGATTGGTGATGTATTCCTTTTTTATGAGCTGTGATCCTTGGACTGCAGACTTCATTTCAGAACCAGATCAGGTAGATAAATTATTTAAAATTGTAAACAGAAAATTGTTCTATGATCTGAATTCTTTTCTAAATGCAGCTGTGCTGAACTCAGTGGTACAGGATTATTTTTTAAAATGATATGCAAACGGAGGGAATCTACCACGGGACATCTGCAAACAATCTAAGTTTCATGTATAACAATTAAAAAGTGCTTATCAGGAATGAGAGGAACAATAACAACAAAATAACTAGTGCATATATTTTTATAGGCTGCATAGTTATTTCTTGTAAGATGGGCAATCATATAAATATGATTCATAAATAAGTAGAACCAGCAACAAAGCATGTTAATAGCTACTAAATGGCAATTGTTCTTAGATTTATATACTGCCCCATAGTACTTTACATCACTCTCTGTGCAGTTTACATTGTCAGCACATTGCCCCCAACAATCTGGGTCCTCATTTTACTGAACTTGGAAGGATGGAAGGCTGAGTCAATCTTTAGCTCCATCACAGTCAAACTTCAGGCTGTGGACAGAGTCTAAAATCTCTGGTCTAACATCAGAAGAGCTTAAAAGAATATGAATTAGATAACTAGTCCATTTAGCTTAGTACAGCAGGACAACTGAATGTGCAATGTGCAATCATATTCTTAGTGGCTTGATACCCTATTAAGATGACTTTATTTCTTGCTGGACAGTAGGATGGACAGTAATTACTATTTATATGTATTTATTTGTTAGGGTGAAGATATATATGTGTGTGTGTGTGTGTATAGCATATCTATATGTGTGTTATGTATGTGTACAATTTTGAGAGCGGGCAACAGTATTTCATTTTTAATGTGTGCCAGAGTGCCCATTGAAAAAAAAAAAGACAATAAAAGTGATCTTATCTTCTTTTTAAAAGGTTTTGTTCAAGTATAATGTTTTTTTTAATAAAAATTCAAAAATTGGGGAGGGTCTGATGAACCCCAAATCCTGGTTGTACCTCTTCTGGTTGTTGTCCTAGTACAGTGATGGCTAACCTTTTCCACGTTGTGTGCCGAAAGTGCATGCGCCCTCTGCCCCTCCTCCCCGTGCATGCACGCATGATCCTCTGTGCACGCACCAAACTCCTCTGTGCATGTGCACATGCCCCCCCCACACCACATTCCTCTGCGCATGCTCACGTGACCCCCCCACATTCCCCCACCCCTGTGCATGTGTGGATGTCTCCCATACATGCATCTTTCCCCAAGCATGCACGACAGATACCCGACAATCAGCTGGCTGGCTAGGAGCACGCGCGCATGCACAGTAGGGCTCTTCCGGACGACCTCTCGCATGCCAGCAGAAATGGCTCTGCATGCCACCTCCGGCAGGTTTGCCATAGGTTCACCATCATGGTCCTAGCATTTTTGTTTCTGAATCTACTGCAAAGGATGGTGGGGAAAATAAAGAGAAGGAAGGCAGTCTATGTATAGAGAATTTATCTACACCTGGTAGCAATTTTCTCAAGGTGGGATCTCCGTTGCCAGGAAGTGGTGAAGATTGAATTTTCAGCATTTAGGTATTCATCTCCCCACTATTATATCCCCATCACTTTGATCTTGCTTTGGATACCTAAGATAGAATTGGTGGTGGGAATCATCAGTTTATAGATCATATTTCTTCTTGATGAATCAGCCACTATACAGGCTGTCCATCCGCTCTTGAAATCTATACCCTACACTGACCACGTTAGAGGAACAAAGGCCCTCTGCCCCTTAACTTCATTTATTTCACTGGTGAATCAAGTGAAGTAAATCCAGAGATCTTAATAAACTTTATTCACACCTTCAGGAGAGCCAGCTTGATGAGACCATGAGTTCTAGTCTTCCCTTAGGCACAAAGCCAGTTGGGTAACCTTGGGCTAGTCACTCTCAACCCTAGGAAGGAAACAATGGCAACTATTTCCCAAAAACTGTTGCCAAGAAGTTTCCAGGAATCAAGACAGATGTGTCTTCCTCTGTGCACATGATGGTGCTCTTTGAGATTTGTGAAGTTCATGAGCTCAGTCTATACAGTATGTGCATTAAGGTTGTTTAGCAAAAGTGTTCCTCATCTTCCTTCTCTCCTTTTTTCCCCCTCCAGCTAATGCCATATTTTGTGATGATAATATTTTCATCAGTCCCTGGACTTCCAGGCCTATTTGTTGCGTGTGCATTCAGTGGAACACTAAGGTCTGTCCTATGCTGGATTTAATGGAGGGGTGTCAAACCAAGCTGAAAGGAATGAAGTTCTTGAAAAGGCTGCCTTGTGTCCCTCCTTTCCTCTTCCTAAAATGCTGTCCACTTCTTGTCTTTCTCACTGCAAAGCCTGCAGGGAACTTGACAGACAGATTATCTTTTCTTTCTAAATTTATTTTAAAAGCATGGTATCATCTATCTGCCATTAGATTGTGTGTGTGTGGTTTGTACATTAGATCACTGGTCTCCAACTGGTGGGCTCAGCCCACTGGTGGTCCACGAGAAAATGTTGGTGGTCTGCAGAGAAATGTCACCCCGCAGATCACTCCCCCCAAAGCAATTAATCCAGGCTAACTAGGAACACAAGGCTGCACTGCCGACATGGCCCGCCACCCACTCACTCCTTACCTGGCAAACTTGCCTGCTAAGTTGCTATTTTTCCTTTTTTTTTTCTTTTTCCGACCATCAGCTACTCTGCTGTGCTGGGAGATTTAGATTAGCTAAAAAGCAGGAAATTCTTGCTTTCTAGCTAATCTTTAGGTCTTCGGCTCTGTAGAGCCAAACCTTCCTTAGGACTGAATATTCTATTATTCAGTACAGGTAACTGATTGCAGATAGATAGATCTCTAAGTAAATGTAAATGTAATCTCTAACTGATTGCAGATAGATAGATCTCTAAGTAAATGTAATTTTATGAGCAACTCAATCTGCCTTCCTGCTTTGCCTGATTTTGGGTAAAGTTGCTCTTTTTTAAATAAAAAAAATCAATATTTACATACATAGTGTATTGTGAGTTTGCTTGCTATCAAATTTTATGTGACAGACTCAGGTAGCCAATTGCAGAATCATAGATCTCTAAGTTAATCTGTGATTCTGTGAGCAACTCAGTCTGCCTGCCTGCTTTGCCTGATTTTGGGTAAAAGTTGCTCTGTTTTTAATACAAAAATCAACATTTACATAAATATTTATAATATTTATATACAAGCCATGCCAAGCCAGTTACATGAACACCAAGACACACCCACAAGTTAGGTCACACCCACAGAACCAGTTATTAAGAAATTTGAATCCCACCCCTATCTCTCTCTCTCTCTCTGTGTGTGTGTGTGTGTGTGTGTGAGAGAGAGAGAGAGAGAGAGACAGACAGACAGAGACAGACAGAGACAGAGAAAGAGAGACACAGAGAGAGACAAAGAGACAGAGAAAGAGAAAGAGAAAGAGAGGGAGGGAGGCAGGGAAAGAGAGAAGTTAGATCAAATTTCTCTCTCTCCCACCAATGTCAGCAAGCCACCGTCAGCCAAAATTCATATTAGTGATCCCGGGATTTAAAATTATGAATTTAGTGGTCCCTGAGATCCAAAAGGTTTGTGACTCCTGCATTAGATAATGTATGACATATACATTAGATATGTGCCATACATTAGAGCATTAAGCATTAATTATTAAAGCATTAATTATTATTTAAGAAATCAGAAAATCAGAAGGCCAGGATGAGTACAGAAGATTTGAGGCAAAGAATGCTTATTCATAGGAATAGGATAATGTTCTTTTTGTAATAAGAAAATGAGTTATTCCATGGATTCTTTGTTCCTTAGAAGATGCTGCATTTGTAGGATTGGGAGGGAGGCAAAAAAAGAAAGAGATTTTTGGAAAAGGCTAGAAGGAAAATTGAAATAGATAAAATGTAACAATATATTGACTTTCCTAATATTTCCATCTTTCCTTGAAGATAACTATTTAAATATTCTTCATAAAACTATCCAGCGATCTTAATAAACTTTATTTGGGAGAGCCAGCTTGGTGAGACCATGAGTTCTAGTCTTCTCCTGGGCACAAAGCCAGCTGGGTGACTTGGGCCAATCACTCTTAGCCCTAGGAAAGAAACAATGTTGCCAAGAAGTTGCCAGGATTCAAGATCAATTCAAAAGCACAAAATAAGCAAACAAGAACATTAACAAAGAAACAAATAACCCCCTTCACAACATGTTCATGTATGAAAGCTCTTTTTGATGCTGTAGCATTTATGTCATTGCATGATCATCTAATCAGTTATTGTATCAAGAGTTTAATCTTTCAAGTAATGGAAGCAGAACTTCTGTTTATAAAAAGGGATATCTGTGCTAATGTAAAATATTTCCATTTTTAATGCAAGAGAAGTCATACATGCTAGCTCCTCCCTGAAGGAGGAAAGGAGAGCCATGGAAAAGCAATATGAGATGCAGAAATAATAAAAATATCCAGCAACAAGAATGCTGTATGCACAAAAATGGACAGATACTAATTCCCATAAAGGGTGACTGGCTGCAAAAGCTGAGTCAGCAGAGATGGCTAAGCCGACTGCTTTAATTAAAGAAAAGAATACAGCTAACTTTGTTTCTGCTTGAAAATTACTTCTGGACTTTGTGCTTGAGGTGGAAAAAAAAACTTTGACTTTAGATTTTGCTGATTAGATAGGTTTGTTGTTAGTATATATTACTATGTAAAAGTAAAAGTTGAGGCTGTATGTTATAACTTTATTTCTACTTCACTAAAAAGAGTTGGAAGTCAATTCTTTTAGTTTTTTCCCCCTTTACCTTACACTTTTTCCTCTTCCTCCTTTCCTCATTTACTTTCCCATTATTTTCATTTTTTCTTTGTATTTTATATTTTTATAAACTAATATTTATTCATGAAATATAAAAGAATATTTATTCATGAAAAATAAAAGAAAGTTAAAATATCATAAACCTCAAAATAAGATAAAGCTGCAACATACGGATTCACATAGTTTAAGTGTATTCATTCATTCATTTTGTCAAACATGCATTTGGTAATATATATAAATATAAACATGATTATTACTACATGAAATAGATATGAGTAAAAGGGAACATTAAGACAGGGACAGTAGGCACGCTTTCACTGTATTAATCCATGATGCTTATTTAATTTTAATTTAGGGAGTTATATAAAGAAATTAGTATTAAAGGAAACCATAGTGTTATATAATGTCTGAAGCTAATAAGTAATCTCTGTTTAGTAAATGCAGCTAAATAAATTCTTGTCCTCAAATAAAGTTTATTTTTTCCCAGTTTCACAATTTTGAATCTGGCTCTATTGGGCAAAGTCTAAATTCACACAACAACATCCTAATCTAAGCTAAAATGGAATGGATGTTGTAAGAATCCCACTGTTTTAGTAGGTTATGAACCAAACAACCACATGACCAATTTTTGTTTAGGCATAGCATGTTATAAGAACAAGCATTTATGCTTTAATCCAAGTTTAACATATTATGTAAAGACATTTTGTCTGTTAGAACATTCAACTAATAATTATTATTTGTGGAACAGAAGATTCAGCTATTTTAGTATGAGGAGTGATGGTGGTAATATTAGTAATATAGTTCAAACCTCTCTTTCTCTTATTTGATTTGCCTTCTATTTATTTCACTTTTTACTTCTTTTGCAGTACTATCCCATAGCAGGCTATTTGGTAGATGGATGGAAATAATTTAGTATTATTTGTCCCAGGGCCAGTCACATTTTAAGGACTAATCTGTAGTTCTGACATTGTACATACTTACTTTTATAGCACTGTGGCTGCAAGTATAAATGCTCTGGCAACAGTAACATTTGAAGATTTTGTCAAGAACTGTTTTCCAAAACTTTCTGAGCGTGCGAGCACTTGGACAAGCAAAGGCTTATGTAGGTGGAAAATATTACCTTAATTTTTCTTAAGTTTAAATAAAACTGTTTTTTAATCTATTTTTCAAAATGAAAATGTATTTAAAACTGATGTGTTTAAACTTTCCTCTTTTCAAAAGACCTTAATGTAATATCAGAAGGACTGTGCCTGGGCAATGACTTACACACAGTTTCTCTTATCAGTGTATGCAAAGAAAGATATGATTATTTAATAATGATTTGCTCCCTTTTGAGATATTTATCATCTCAAATTATCAGCAATAATTTTGGAGCAGTATATCCAGAGATGTTGGGCTCCTAATCAGCTGCACTTAGATTATAGTTTTATATAAAATCAAAGGAGGATTAATAGATTAAGTTAACTTAATGTGTTCCACCTTCTGAGCTGTAGGCTCAAGAACACTGCATATTAACTAGCTTAAAGGAAGTAAGTGCTTCCTT
The DNA here is from genome assembly GCA_023653725.1 of Bungarus multicinctus. Lineage (NCBI taxonomy): Eukaryota > Metazoa > Chordata > Lepidosauria > Squamata > Elapidae > Bungarus > Bungarus multicinctus. Next base: position 82,778,140 of record CM042838.1, read on the forward strand.
ATAATCTGTACAGATTGATTCAAGCATGAATTTTTAATCTATTGACCATCCTTGAAAGAAAATGGACCCAAACAAAGATACAATTTAGCAGCTAAAAGCACAGCCATCAATATATATGAATAGCCAAGTAAGAGACTGGATTACCTTTCCTTTGATATTCTGTGATTTAAATATGTATGCTCAAAGAGATCATGGAATGGTCATTCTGTGGCATCATAGTAGAATGAATGCTTGGCTTATTGACATTCCCTATCATGACCAATGAAAATGATTTTGGATGAAATATATGATAGATAACTATTATAACATTTTTCCTGCAAAGTAAGCCATTAAAAAGACGCTTTTGTAGGAAATTATATTATATTCATGAGTAATTGAAATTTGAAGTTCTTTTTTTAGTGTCCTCAAAACAGTAACATGAAAGGCAAAAAGATTATTTTAAAGAAAGTGTGAAAATGAAGATGTCAGCACCATATTGCATAATGCAGTTTGGAATAATGGTTGAAAATCTCTTGGGAATTTCTGTTGAAGGAGCAAATGTGAAAATGTTTTCAACTGATTTCACCATCTCCCTTTAACTAGTCATTTTCTATGAAATTTTTCTGTGAAAGCTTCGGACAATTATGAAAGTTAAAGGAGAAGGGAAGAATGGGCCCAAACTTCCCAAACTTTTTGCTTTCTGGAAAGTCCCATATGGAGTAAATCTCCAGGAATGTCCTTTTGATAGGAGGAAATTTTGAAATTCATCCACTGCTATAATTAGTTGCCAACAATCTGATGAAAATATATATATATATATATATATATATATATATATATATATATATATATATATATATATATATATATAACGAAAACTGCCTCCTTTTCTCCAGGCATAGTATTTGGAGGTCTGTGTACTACAATGGCTGTTGCTGCATCACTCATGGGCGGTGTTGTGCAGGTAACTACACAACTATACGTTTGATATGACCTTGAATTTGTAATATTTTCCCTGAATAGCAATAGCACTTAGACTTATATACTGCTTCACAATGCTTTACAGCCCTTTCTAAGCAGTTTACTCAGAAGGTTGGAAGGCTGAGTCAACCTTGAACTGGTGAAATCCGAACTTCCAAACTGCTGGCAGCCAGTGATCAGCAGAAGTAGCCTGAAGTACTGCATTCTAACCACTGCGCCTCTGCGGCTCTTGGGCTCTTGGAATAAAGAAGTTTCAACTTCCATAGTGGGAAAGTGTGACAGATGGATTTAAAAGTCTAGAGAGCTCTGCTCAGATTAAATTCATAGACCGCTTATCTGCTATTAAACCCATTCATATTCATATGTCATTCAGTTGCTTTCCCTACACATCATAATCAGGAAGAGTAATCATAGAACCTATTTAATTGAAACAACTTTTTTTTTTGATTAAACTTGCTATCTCTTACATCCTTGAGAATAAATAAGGCATTTACAAATATAGGCAATGTGTATATGCAGGATTAAATTGTATTTCATTTGCATTCATGAATCCTAAATCATGAAAATATGGAAGGTCCTCCTGCTTTACCATGCATGCCATGTCACAGATACCACTGACATCTCCTGGATGGACCTAAGAAACCAGAAATTATGGTTCTGATAATTTTACATATTTATACATTTGAGTGCCTTCACAAACAAGTTCTTAGGACTGGTATTTAAATAAATAAAGAACTGTTAGCCTCTTCATATGAATTTAATAAATAAAGATTGCTTAAGATGGATTTGAATAAGCAATACATATTGGAAAATATATATCTTGTTGGAAATAGATATACATCTCTTTTTTATTGTAGATGGGATAATTTGAGTTAGATAGCATTATAGAAGTGAATTTTCTAAAGGATTTCTTTTGTTCCTACAACTTTTCATCAGGAATTTTCTTGGTGAAGTTGTGCTAACTTAGCCAAAGTCTGTGTGCAAGTGACTAATTTTTAATTCATAGAAGACTTTGTAAACTTTATGTTTAAAATATATACCCATATACAAGAACCATCCGCTGTGAAAAAAACTCTGTGTAAAACAATTAAACAGTATGTTATAGAAATGAGATATATACAGTATATATACAGTATATATTTGATAACTGTGATATGTTTTCAAACTAGGCTTCACTTAGTATCCATGGAATGTGTGGAGGACCTATGCTGGGATTATTTACACTGGGAATTATTTTTCCTTGTACCAACTGGAAAGTAAGTAACAAGAATAGCATTAACTTTGCACATACCATATATTCTATTACTTTTGCTGATTTTTACTATTGATATTAAACATAAGAAACGATCCATCCTTCATGACACTTCATTGTTAGCTGGGGTGTGATATGGGAAATCTTCTCATAGCTCCATAAACTCTGAGTCTCTTACCAGATATAAGGAAATGCTGCAGCTGATGTCCTTCAGAAGTGACAAATATTTTTTCAAGCTAAGAAGATTTACAGGTAGTTAAAGTTTGACAACTCCAATAATACTGTTTCATGGTTGCATTTGTTTAAGGGTGCTTTTGGTGGTCTCGCTACTGGAATCACTTTGGCATTTTGGGTTGGCATTGGAGCTTTTGTGTATCCTGCTCCACCATCAAAAACTCTGCCACTCTACCTTTCAACAGCTGGATGCAATAGTACTGATATGGTTATACCAATAGTTCCTACTTTACCACCTGAAAGGTACCACATTCTTTTCTAATCATCTATATATTTTATGACAGTGGTTCATAATTGCTTTCCACAGTAATTATAACCCACTGTTACAATTAATTTATCTATCTATCTATCTATCTATCTGTCTGTCTGTCTGTCTGTCTGTCTGTCTGTCTGTCTATCTACCATCAATCTATTATGTGTCTATTTTGTTGCAGTTAATATCATTATATTGCAATTAAACTTATGAGTGTCTTAAAGTTTATCAATCATCTGTATGGTATTAAGATTCAAACCCAATTGGTAAGTGAATTGTGTGTACAGCACAGCAATTATAGACTTTATTCCATTTTGTCTTCCTAGGCCTTATTTAGCAGATTCCTGGTATTCTTTGTCATATCTCTACTATAGTGCTGTTGGCTGTCTTGGATGTATAATTGCAGGGCTACTGATCAGTTTTGCGACAGGTCAGTTCTTTTCTGATATTTGCAGTCATGAAAACATGAAAAAAGGATAATACAAAATGTCAGCTCAAACAACAAGATGGATGGCATATAAATTTAACAAATAAATTTAAAAAAAATCAATCAAGATTAAATAAGACTAAAAACCAAGAGGAAAGGTGACACAGGGATAGATCAATCATGCCTAGCATGAAGCACTCCTATCAGGGCCCTAGGCCAGTCAGCAGAGCCATGTTTTAAGGTTCTTCTGGAAGGCCAGGATATGGGGGCTGATTAATTTATAGTGGGAAAATATTCCAGAGGGTGGGACCAGAAAAGGCTGTTCCTTTGGATCCTATCAGCTAACTTTTTTTGGCAGAGGACCTCCAAAGTAGGTCTCTTCTGGAATGACTTGGATGAGCTATTCCACTGGGTGAGATGGCTCTTTAGTGAGTAGCATGGAGTAACTATTTATACCTATCATGGAGTGCTTCACTGAACTAGTTCATACAACCTCAAGAGTTTCTTATTTAGTATCAGATGGCTCAGACTCCATCATTGTATGTGTGATGCTAGGGTCCCTTCTCCCCCTTATAAGAACATTTATTTACATTTAAACTGAACTGCATTTGATATTTGGTTGGCAATACTGCTGATAAAAAATATGTTTGTGGAGTTTTTCCACAATGCTGTTTTTTAGTTTCCATTACACAGAACATCATCAAATAGATTTTGTTCCTGCTGTTGTTTATGGTGGGAATATCATTCATTACAATAAATAAGACAAAATATATTCCTATGTAATGTTTAAGTTTACTCCATATATTGTATTAATGGCATGATTTGGGTAAAAATTAGTAAGATGGCCAGGGTTCATTGGGTTAAATCTTTCATTATTAGTCAAGATTTCAGTAGTCCGTTTCTAGAAAATCTGCTTTAATTTCAGTTACCAGAAGAAGGTCCAATGTAGACTGCTAAAACTGGCAAGTGAATGGATAAGATTTACATTATTTCAAAATTTGTGGAAATTACTGGATGAATTAGGGACATGGCTTCTAATTATTTTATACTGAAAGAATTATTGTGACTTAACAAGACATGGAAATGTCCGTTTTCAGAATTAAGATTTTATATAAAACATTATAAAATAATATTTGTCTTTTTGATAGACAGTTAATGATGTTTTGTTCTGCCTAGGTCCAAATAAAGGAAAAGATATTAAACCGCTATTAATTCGCCCAATCTGCAATCTATTTTGTTTCTGGTCTCCTAAATACAAAGCATTTTGCTGGTGTGGAGTGGATCATAACAGTAAAGAACTTCAAGTAAGATTATTGTGTTCTTTTGACATATTCTTTGACATATCAGAGCAATGGATGGGGTTGAGCCAGGAGTGGGATCAGACAGGGTTAACAATCGGTTCGGTGATTTATGAGGTTCAGTGATTTATGATGTGCTTCCCTGCACGCTGCGCGCACCTGTAAATTGTCATCAGCACGCTGTGTGCAGAGAAGCAGCCTTTGAAAAAGGACTTTTTTTCCTGCTTTTTTAATTGCAGCTGTGCCTCGTGCAGCAGCTGAAGTTGAAAAAGCAGGAAATAAAGGTCAGGTAAGAGTCCGGGCGAGCAGGTGAGCCAAAACAGCAGCAGACATAGAACTGGTTCTATGCCTGCTGCTCTTCAGAGCTACCGGTTCTACAGAGGTGGACAGAACCAATAGAAACCGACTCCTGGGTTGAGCCTGATAGACTCCATCCCATTTCTTGATATCCTGTCCTGCTATATTTTTTCATTATTTTTCAATGAAGAAATTTTCACTAAGGACTGGACTTCAAAAAAATCTTATGGTTCCTAAGAAGTTGTCCTAAAATCTATATGATAGAATACTAAATAGTTTTCACCTCAAATATATATAATTCTAATTAATAAAAATGCATGTTGTTTTGAGCTATGAATAGCATTAATAGGTTTGGGTAGGAGAGAAAACTGATAAATCATTAGGTTCCAATCTATTTATTTTGTTCAGAAGGTTATGTTAAAAGAATTTGATGATATTAATTCCAAGTATCCCTAATTCTGAATACCTTATGGCAACGTTTCTCAACTTTGGCTAGTTGAGGATGTGTGGAATTCAATTCCCATAATTCCACAGCCATTCCAATGAACCCTATGAATCAGACTGATAATGTCTTTATTTTAGCCAAATTAAATGATTTTTACCATGATAAAGTTGAATTCTCATTGAACAGGTTTAAATTAAATTAAATTAAATTAATGAATCGAGTAAAAAAGCTGGCAAAATGTTAAGATAATTTTAAGCAGTAGAATTATCAGAGCTTCATTTCTGAAAGAGTGATAATGGGCAGATGATTAGATTCAGATTACTATTATTTCAGTATATAACTAAGTATTTAACTAAGAAAGGTACGTTTCACTCCTGGCCATTTAGGGTTGTGGCAGTGGATTTGGGTGTAACCACCTGCATAATTTAATGTTTTTTAAAATTTATTTTCAGGATGAATTGAAAATTGACTTTGAAACGAAGGCAGATGCAAATGATGTGCTGAAGAATGGATGGAAAAACAATTTACCTGGTTATAACCCCTATGAGAAATCCTACACTAACACAAGCATGCCCGAAACTTACTTTTAGCACAAATAATAATAATAATAATAAAAAATAGCTGACCGTAGAGATTTCATAATAACAGAAGAAAACATACTTTATTTATGTCTGCTAATTTGCTTAGAAGACATTTATTTATTATTTAATAGCGGGTCATATCCTTTCAGGTTAGCTTCATAATGAATAAAGAATAGCTTCTAAAATGCTAGCTGTACTTTAAGGAATATTTTTTTTTTTGTTTAAAAGAATCCCACCATCTTGCTCATAGTATGGGTTGGATTTTAATGCTGCTCCCTTGGGATTAAAAGTGCAAGCCACGATATCAATTGCACCTTTTGAATATTATTATTATAGCATCAGGGATTATTTTTATCTCTGGAAGGCTATTTCCCGCCATGTTTTATAGGCTTCCAAATAAAGGATTTATGAATGAATATATGTCTGGACTGAATAATTTGCTAGTTTAGGAAAGTGATTGCAAACCAGTCAGAAATCAGATTCAGAAAATACTTTATATGTCACACACATCCATAACAAAAGTGAAACAATTCATTATCTCTCTCCCTCCCCACCCTAAAAAATAGCACTTGGCAGCATCACCAAATGTAGGCCTCAACTTCAGCCTGCAGCCATTAAAAGCCTGCTGTCATTCCTCAAGATATATGAAGAAGTAACAAACTTCTGTCAAGAAAACAGTATGAACATGGACATGAACTTGTCAACACTTGAGACTGACATTAAGACATTTTTGTTTCTTTTATAAATTCCCATACATTCTCACTTTTGTGTTCTCATACAGTAAGCGACAATGTTTAATGGGAGGGAAGTAAAGTAAGACTAGTAAGTAGTAAACAAATGTTTATTTTTCAAGCAAGTTTTTTTTTCTTGAATGCACCAAGACACTGAGTTGAGTTGGTAATAGTTAAGACATTCTGGACTAATAACAAACTGTAGATTTTGAAAGACAGACTGTAGCTGCTCATGCAGTCTGTTTGAAAGAACATGCATAGACCAAAGTTATTGTAGGCTAGATCAACAATGATCTAAAGCATTTTTTTTTGCATGAATGCTAGTTTTGAAGCTCTGCGGCTTTGCATGCATATACCACTGGTATTGGTCATTTCAAAATACAAGTATTTAGAAGTACAAAAAACAGGAAGTTGAATCTTTAATCAGCACTCATGTAATGCACATTTCCTGAGAACAATGTGTGCTGTATATCTTTATAAGATAATATGCATTCAATGCAACATAGTAAACCAAACCTAGCAGAGCATTTCTCTCAGCCAGAGCAAATAACTCTCTATACATCAGCAATCTTCTAGGACACTGTTGAGACCCAATTTATTTTAAAGAAAGGAACACAAACAGTTTTTTTTATTTCAGAAACTTTCCAACTGGGGAACAAAATTTAGAGGTTTTCAAAATCAAAGCCATTAAACTTTCCAGTTGTGGAAGTAATTAGAATTTGTAATTTTCCACAATAAAAACTGGATTAAAACTTTCATTATGTTTGTATTGAGGGTACAGTGGTGCAAAATTATATTTAATGCATCACAATGTTTTTGGCATTTTTGTTTAGTACTTAGAAAGATGTTTACTCAGAATGAGATTTGTTTGTCTAGTACAAGAATTTAGAATTTCAAATTTACATGTTAAATTAATGGCACTGGCAAGTCCTTGAAACCACAGAACCTGGTTTTAAGAATGCAGCATAAGTTTGCCCTGTGATTAATTGGAATAAACAGTGATAAACAAAACACCAAAAAACAGGGATACAAGCTGACAAACAGAATTCATTTTAAAGCTTGGGTCCCGCCAAGGCAATAAGCATTGCTGTATGGCAAAATTGAAAGGTCAGATAAAGGTAACATAAACTGTGTTTCACAGCATGCAAAAAAAGTATACTTTGTACTGATTCTGACAGTTTTAGGCAAACTGATGCACCCATAAAGTTTGCAGGCTGGCAAGTTTCTCTATTCCTGGGTGCACAAGGTAGTATTAGTATTGACATGTGCAATATTATCCTGGAATTAAAACACATGGGAAACCAGGGATGGAAAGGCCTGAAATTAATATCTGTATAATAAGCAATTGCTGGATCAGAGAATCAATATCAAGAGTAATATTATAAAGCTGATTGTTATAATGTAGGACAGTATTTCTAAGAAAGAAACAGAGGAAGAAAAACTCCTTGAGAAGTAGAATAATGGTGTGGGCATTAGAATGAAATGAAATCACTGATGGTTTCAAGTGAAAGAGAAGATGCATTTCATGCAAATAGTGTAATATCACATCTATAAACCATTTGTTTACAAGAGATATATTTGCTGTGCTTTGCTATACAACGATACTAAACCTGGACAGCAGAACACTTTTTAAACTTGCTTTGGTTGATATAAATAAGAAACTTTTATATACCTGATCATTTTGTAAAAGGAAAATGCAGAACTTTGGAGAGTTTTGCACATAAGTAAATCTTGCACACATGTTTTAGTTTGGTGTTTCATACTCTTCCTCATTTACCCCCCCCCCCCAAGAAAAGCAGTTAATAAATGATTGTTGTGACAATTATTTCTTTAACACTTTTTAAGTGTTATTGTTGCCTGGTTCAGGCAGCTGAGAATCAACGTTTGTATCTCCATAATCAGTTCACTTATTTGAAGGAGGTTTTTTTAGATATATCTTGGCAAGAGATTCCATGGGAGAATAATTTAATCCAATTTATCTTCCTATTTCCATAATTTGTTTTTAAAGAAAAAAAAGTGTCACGTATGGTCCTATCTCTTTTCTTGGAAAAGCAGTTCAGTGCTATTAGGCCTTATTTGCTGCATAAGCAGGAAGCTTGCATACGGTAAATAATAACATTGGTTTCATATTTGCTACAGACTGAGACGTTGACATTTTTTGTGAAATATAAAATATTCACAGAGTTATACTTCCGCATGCTGCTTCTGCATGCTACGTTAGAGCATGGATAGGACAGTTCACTTAAGAGGTATGAGGAAACGGCCTTCAGTTGCACATTGAATATCAAGAGCAATGGAAAATGCCACATATTTTCCTCCAAAGAGTTGAGTCATCAAGGGCAGTGCAGTGGTGAGTCAGCATACCAGGTTTTCTGAGTTAGGGAAAAGAAACACTCATGCAGCTTTATGCACATCAAATGTGCAGAACGAGCCATATGAAGTAGGCTTATAGGCTTCTGCATTCAGCTGCAGTTTTTCCAGGACCCGGATCGTTTTCTTTGTGTAAGTCTTTTAGCTGAGATATACATTGCTCTGCATGAAGAATCAAGGTACCTCATGCAGTAGTGGATCATTGACTCTTGGCTTGAAGTCTTGTTTTGTATGTGTGTATGTGCGTGTTTGACATACACATATGGGTATGCACACACATGCACATATATACATACGTATCTGCACACAGAGAGACACACACAGCAGATGTGCATGTCTGTATGTGCAGGTCTATGCACACCTGAATGTACATTGAATTATGCATACAAACCAACAAAAAGTGATGTGCAAAACATCAAACTGCATAGTAAATATAGGACAGGCTGGCCTCCCTTTCAACATCCACAATCTCAGCAAGAGACAAGGATAAACCTGACAAAACGGGAAGCCTCATAGACTGTTACAGCATCAACAGATGGCCACTAAGGCAGCAATTGTCTGAGTTTTTCATTCATTTAAGCAAACAGAAGGGGTAGAAGTAATGAATAAGCACATCATTTTTTAAATAAACCCCTTACTATGAAAGTTTAACAAATAAGTAATGGACTCTATCTTTTCTCAGATCTGTTGGGTTTATTATGTGCTTGCCCAGTAAATTCTCCTCTTCTACTTCTGTTCTTCTACAGTCTTCTTCTTCGTTGTTTTTTTGAGCACAGAGCATGAAAGAAGCAGAACAATTGATTGTGTCTGCTGGCAACAGGATTTGTTCCAATTTTACAAGAAAGCTTGATAACATTACTTCCTTACATCAACACACATACACAGCTTGATTCTGTTGTCTTCTTTCCAAATCCCACCTTCATCTTGACTTCTGGAAATGTTCAGTCATGATGCTTCTACTGGTGGTTTTTGCCCCCTTTTTCCTTTCATTCTTTCTTATTAGCTAAGGCCATTCATGGTGATACTGCCTACCATTCTTTTTCCGCTCTCTTTGCAAATGCTCCAGCTCAGCCTCATACATCATTTCCTGAACTAAGTATTTCTCCCTTCGCATTCTGTCACATAAGTCTTTGGGCATATCTGGAATCAGGTAGGCAATGAAAGATTTTATTCCAAAAACTAGATGCTGAAAGAGAGAGAAAGAGCAAGGTGAGTAGACATTTTTAAAATGCTCATGCTGATCTGACATTGGTTAAATTCTCAGTATGCTTTCTTGAAAAACCAAATTTGAGGCTGTGAAAATATTTACAGACCCCTCGCATCTCGGATATAAACTGTTTCAACTTCTATCCTCAAATGACGCTATAGAGCACTGCACACCAGAACAACTAGACACAAGGACAGTTTTTTCTCAAATGCCATCACTCTGCTAAACAAATAATTCCCTCAACACTGTCCAATTATTTACAAAGTCTGCACTACTATTACTATTAATCTTCTCATCATTCCTTATCACCCATCCTCTCCCACTTGTGACTGTATGACTGTACCTTTGTCGCTTGTATCCTTATGATTTATATTGATTGTTTCCTAGTATGATTTGATTGTTTATTGTACCCTATGACTATTATTAAGTGTTGTACCTTATGATTCTTGACTCTTGACGAATGTATCTTTTCTTTTATGTACACTTGAGAACATTTGCACCAAGACAAATTCCTTGTGTGTCCAATCACACTTGGCCAATAAAGAATTCTATTCTATTCTATTTGTCCTTGGGCATTGTCATTCTACAAATTTGTCCTTTGTAGACTCACATTCTCCTTTGCCAAAATCTGCAAGATGGCAGACACATTAAGATTAAAACCTTGTCTCATGTGTACTAATGTCATGCTATAACCACCATCTTGATCCCTTTGAATCATGATTCCTGATGGGGTCAAGATTGATTCAGTCTTCCATCCTTCTGAGATCAGTAAAATGAGAACCCAGATTGTTTGGGGCAATATGGTGACTGTAAACTCTGTAAACTGCTTAGAGAGGGTTGTAAAGGATTATAAAGTGGTGCATCAGTCTATTGCTATTCCTCATAAATGTCATTCAGTTCCCTTAAAATGTCTCTTGTTTCATTAATTTTCATAGTACTTTAACATTTGTTTGGAATATTTAATTGTTATTGGATTTGGGGGCAGGTTGTATATTTGTGTTTTTTTTGGGGGGAAGATAATATATTGAGTAATCTGAGTCATTATTTGGTGTCATATTTTTGTCATCCCATTGTTTCTGATGAAGTGAACTGGAATTAATAAAAGCTTAGGCCTTTTAATAAAATGTGTTAGTTGCTAATAAAAGTTCCACCATAGATTATCATAGCTCTCCTCCTACAATATTGATAATTAAATCATGGAAAGCCAGGGAAGCCTCATATGCTTGAATATATGATTGCAGAATGAAACATCAGAGAACCTCATTGGTTGCTTTAACTCTATTAAGTACTAGAATTGTGACTATTAATTTTTCTAACAATTTAATTCTCATTTTAATGAAAAAATGGAATGCACATTTTCCATCAAATTGAATGATTTGATTGTGTTTCTATTGATCCTTTAACTTCTTTTATCCTATTGCTGATATCCTATCCTAACCAAGAAATATGCGATAGACTTTGAGGTCTTTCAGCATTTGCCTCCAAATATACATGTTGACTTTCATGTAAGAGGTGAGATTTCTGAGACCACACGTGTGATCCTTGGTAAAAAAATAAGTTCTTTGAGGAATAAAATTAAGTTAGTATATCATGCGCTTGAAGGTCTGACAAACTCATTTAACTCAATTTAATATTGAGTAAGCTTCTTTTATATTAATAACAATTAGTTTGTATTTCTATTATGTCTTGCATAAATTCTTCAGCATTTGAACATAAAATGTGCTCAAACACTTATGTGCTGTGTATGGATGTGTGCAAGTGTGTGCATGCATATGTGGATAGGTCACTCACTTGCTAATCAATGTTTTTAGCCTAGCATGTTGTATGAAAGCAACTAGTATTGCTACACATAGTCCACTTCTAGAGAACTAATAGAATCCCCCCCCCCCCCCCGAGTAAGACAGCTAGGCGGCTCTCCATTCAGTAATCAATTCTACTCACCTCAAAGACTATAATGAAAGCCAACCGAGCTGCTAGAACATGCCAGAACTGTAAGGTGAACTGTAAGACAGCTAGGCGGCTCTCCATTCAGTAATCAATTCTACTCACCTCAAAGACTATAATGAAAGCCAACCGAGCTGCTAGAACATGCCAGAACTGTAAGGTGAATTCATATGGAGTTGAACTCCATGGAGGTGCTCTGTAATCTCTATACCTGTAACAGAAGCAAAGAAGGACAACAATTGATTCTATCTGTCTGTCTATCCAGCGATCCTTTTCAGATGTCAACATACACACCCATTCAACATGCACACATGCCCACCACATTCTTAGATATACGCATTTGTTTGTATATACACCCACACCCGCACATGGTCCCACACCCATCCACCCATCTATCTATCCACCCGTTCCTCCATCCACTCATCTGGTTTTGACCTTTAAAGCGCTTCATGGCATCAGACCAGGCTATTTGCAAAACCGCGTTCTGCCGGTAGTCTCCCACCGACTTGTGCGCTCCCACAGGGAGGGCCTCCTTTGAGTCCCGATGGCCTCTATGTGCCGCCTGGTGACCCTGAGGAATAGGGCCTTCTCTGTGGGGGCACCCGCTCTCTGGAATGGGCTGCCCCCTGAGTTTAGAACGACCACCGACCTGAGGACTTGGCTCTTTGAGCAGGCCGGCCTGGGCTGATCTTAAATTGATTTTTAATGGGGTTTTAATTATGGTTTTAATGTTGGGATTTTAGATTTGGTAGCAGACCATATTTAATTTTATTTTAACTTTTGTATATGTGTTGTGCACCGCCCTGAGTCCTTCGGGAGAAGGGCACCGCTGTGCATCGCCCTGAGTCCTTCGGGAGAAGGGCGGTATATAAATTGAATAAAATAAATAAATAAATACATATAAATATATACATACAGATGCATATCTCACCCATACAGACACAGATAGACAAATAGAAATATTTCACCACCACAGGGCAGAATGACTGAAGAGACAACCATGCTTGTACATGAAAAGGGTTGGGTATTTCATAACCTTTTATTATTTATCTGGTTCTATTTATTATATTGAATTTCTGGTTAATGATCATATTGGATAGTATATATCTCTTATATTAGATGCAGACACACACAAACACACACACACACACACACAGGGGAATATCTGCAGATAAAGGAATGGGATAAGAGCAAATGGAAAGATGAAAATGAATATGGGTCAATTTGCTTCTCCTAATCTCAAACTCTCCAGATAGCTGCAGCAGAAGTCATTTAAATGTAGGTTGGATTAGACTGCATTAGGAAAAAGCACATTATAAAATGTGATCCTTAATTATTTACGGGACATCCACACTATGTACACTGGGGATGTAACTAGCAAGGGAGAGGGCTTTTTCTGACAAGAAGAGATGATAATGTTTTTTGTTTGTTTGTTTTTCATCCTTTCTCAAATGAATAGCTGTTTCTCTGATTGGTGGCTTTGTTGCTGAACTTTTACTGAGATTTTGGTTTATGTCATTTTTACCCTTTCTTCGTTACACTTTGATGTTTTTTACATTGCTAAAAATACCTTTCAGTCCTAGAGACTTAGGAATATAAATACTTTAGATCAATTAAAAACAATGAATGCATATCACACCAAAATAATTTATTGAATTCACTTAAAGATACATAGTGCGACAATTTCAGCATCTTATTCAATCACCATAAATATGAATGTCTTTCCATTTGCATGGATTCCATTAATTGAAAGTTAAAAAGCAAATGTAGAATCTAGGATTTTGACAGTTTCCTCATAGAATTAGAATCATCTCCATCCTGGAAGTTACAAAGTCATACCTATAATACATACCTGCAGTATCCTGAATAACCCTTGCCAAGTTCACTCAGATCAAATATTGATAAGCTACTGTTGACATATCCCTTCAAACATCTAGGATATAAAAAAAGAATAATCAATACATTTGGTCCTGAAGAATTACTTTGTCAGGAACCTGGCATGCAAAACATGTTTCATTCACTCTGTTCACCCTTATCCATGCATGCCTACATATGTTATGGCATGCTGGTTATATCTTCAGTGGATGATGAAGACAAAATGTCATAGAATTTCATATGGGGATAGCAGGAGCTATGCTGCAAGAAAATCATAAAGCTCTGAGTATGTGCGATGAAGCTTATGCCTTGGAAATTGATGCATGCACATGTGGAATTTTTTCCTTTGGCTCAGAAATCTTGACTAATGCTAAATAAAAACCTCCTTCCTGTCATTCAGTTTCAACAATTATGGGATGCTGAATGAAACTAGTTTCCTTCTCAAAGTGAAGAAGAATGTCAAACTGTGCTTATGGGAAATATTCTTATAGACAGCCCCTACGATAGAAATCCATATTTGGAATCCTGGACTGGAGGCATTATTTTCACATGATGATGTCACTGGTGAAATAATGGACACGAAGGTATCATTGACAGTTAATTTGGAATGGAATAATATTTCAGGTTGCTAAATAAATTTTTGGTTGATGGATATTTAGTACCCATCCTACAAAGAGGCATTATTAGTACATGTCAAAAAATATAAGATAATGTTGATTCCATGGAAACTTCTATTTTGATCTAATTTTTGCTGTTTTTCATGCAAGTCTGATTTAAACTCAAGAAATATATATATTTGTTCCTGCTCAGATCTAAAAGAAAATGTTAATGAAATGAGGACCATGCCAAGGCATTTTCATGGAAACATTTATTGAGGTCATGGGCTAAAGCTTAGAATAGAAGCTCAACTGTTTATTTCTTTATAAAAAGGATTGAAGATTGTCTGGGAAAAAAGGTTACAGCCATAGCATGGATAATGGTACAGAATTAGAGATAAAGTAAAAAAAACCCTATCTGCATGATACAATAACTCCTGGGTTATACCTACCTATTAAATGTGTAACTGTAAAGCCAAAGAATCAGAAAACATTGTCAATTGAAATTTAAGAAATTATTAATAGCAAAAATAAATGAAAATGAAATAGCAGACTATTAAGTCATAAATTGTCTACCTCAGAAGTAAGCAATTTGATTAATTATAACGTTTTGGACTTCAATCATAGCCGCATTGTTCATGTAAGTTGTGGCTCAAAACACATAGAAGATCATAGATAGTTGCCTTTTAACATAAATGGCCTACTTTTGATATTGTGGATTATCTGTATTTTTATAAGCAAACCTCTGCTATGGTCTGCTGATGAAATGCTAGATTTAGTGATATCAGAATATGAGATATACTGAAATGAATGCTCTGAGGTGGGGAATGGGAAAAGGTAATTTTTCTAATACTATTTTCATGATTCTGGATTTCAGTTTCATCCTAAGTAAGGACCTGATGAACAACTAAACTTGTAATATTATTTGATTTGTGTGGTATTTGTCACAGGTAGCATTTTTTTTTAAAGTATCACAATCTAGAGCATATTAAGATACTGAAACTGTGAAACTGTTCCACTGAATACAACAAACTTAAAAACAACACAGTTCAGGGGCACAAGCTGAAGACGATGATTCTGCAAGTAGAGATTAAATAAGATGATTTTTGAGCTTCATTGGCACAACCTTTGGTATATGTAGTTTGTCAAAATAGCAAAGTCACAGACAAATTGCAAGAGGTACATTCCCCAAGGGGGAAGGTAGATCTGCTGACAACTTGATGAAAATGCAAAAGTTAGGACATCAGTTTTAAAAAAAAGTATAGCAAAAGGCAGAATTACTTTTCCTGTCTGTATCCTTCGTTAACACAAGGTCCATATTTGTATGCATAAACAAAACGTGGGATATAGTCCGAAGTAATGGCAATGACAAAAGCATTGGTGATTACAGCTAGAACTCCTATTCCCTCGAGAATACCGTACCAGATACCTAGAAGAAAATAATTACAGTATGACTAAATACAAAGCTGTTAAAGCATCATAAAGATTTATCCAGTTACATAACAGAATTAAACAGCAATTTTCAACAATGCTGTGTGTCTTGTCCTTAATTTGAATTAGTCTAAGAAATAAATATCTACTTTCAGAACCAAACTATGAACTTGCCCTTTGCTGTCACAGTAAATGATAATCCATTTTGCCTCGCTTATAATTCTAACATCATACATGCGTGAAAAATGGTGTTTTCATACTATATAGACTTGTCACAGTCTCAACTGAATGATGGCAGTATAGAAATGGAACTACTGCCTGTTTGGTTCAGTTCATTGCCTTTTTACGCAGAACAGAGGCAAGTCTCTAAGGGTCTCTTGTTCAAGGTCTTTAAGTCTTTCAAAACTACTGTTATTCCCATTTCAGTCTACCTAATGTCATTTGTTTTATTAATGAAAAAACCACACTGGAATCTATGCACATGTGACTGACTTATAAAATGCACACTACCTTTTGCAAAAATGTAATTTTGCCCTCAAAAAATTCACAGTGAGAAAAATTGCAATGGATCCATAATGACAAATTATTTCTGCTGAAGAAGTCTAACACTGATTTACATATAGAGAAATCTCACCTATGTCAGTTGCTCTTGCAGGCATTGGTCTCCTCCACTGTGTGACAAACTTGTATGCATCAAGCCTGATTTCTATAATATTATTAAGCAAAGCCAGCAAAGGTGCTAGTGGAAAAGCAGCAACAAAGATTGTAGTAAAGCCAAATTGGAGAACTAGAAAGAAAGTTCACATGGTTAGAAACAGGAAAACTGGTAAGTAAATCCTCTACCTCCCAGCAAAAGAAGCATCTTCTTTTCTATTATAATGCTCACCCATTTCCAAATATTCATCCATTAAACCATGGAGATTCATGGGCTGTAGATTCCAATCTTTTTCCCACTGAGATAAGGACACCTTATGCTCTAGTAACTGTCCTCCTTTCTTGATCTTGCGTCGTGACCACCAATTCTGGAGTAACCTACATTAGATAGACAGAGCATGAAATCTGTAGTGTCACCTGCAGGAATCTGCCCCCCCCCCCCCAAATGGTGTTTGGATTCATCATTCTCTTCCTTAGACCACCTAAAGAAAGGAGATCCCTGTTTGTGCAGATGGTCCTATCAAGGCTTACCGAGAAGTAATGATTATTTTGATGGTCTGTGCAAATTCTCTTTGATTTTCTTTCTTAATAACATAATTATTAAAGGCGACCCTTGGGGAATATACATTGATTTTGTAATTGCCTTGCATTAGGATCAGAGCTACTAAAATAAATATTTTGAATATAGGATTATAATGAAATATTTCATTATATGTACCCTACAAGAAAGTATAAATCCTGCTCTTTCTATTGTATTAGTATGATGATTTCTTTTTCTTTCTTTCTTTCTTTCTTTCTTTCTTTCTTTCTTTCTTTCTTTCTTTCTTTCTTTCTTTCTTTCTTTCTTTCTTTCTTTCTTTCTTTCTTTCTTTCTTTTTTAAAAAAATCTTACCATAACAAATAAAATTGACAAAAAAGGGTCTTGTTTTTATCTTGCTCTGGCATTATATTTAACATTAGGCAGAGTTGTCTATTTTTAGATGATATGATCCGTTAATCTACACAATACCTACATTTCTAATTCATATGAGGGATTTAAAACAAATATCTTCACAAATTAATATTCAACATATACTTAAATCATTATTTTGAACATGTTATCTCATCCTTGGACATGTGCATGTATAAACTCACTGCATCTTTTTATTTACTAAGTCAAGAAACAAAAAGGTCTCACTGAAAATTGGGGGGCAACCATGTCTGTATCAAAATTTACAAAGAACATAATTTGCAGAAACAGGAAAAATATTTTTATTTTGTAGAAATATAAAGATGCTATGCATCATACTTACGGATAACCAAGTTCCATAAAATTGTTCCACATTTGTTTTAAAACCATGATTACACCCATTTGCAGACAGAGGTCTATTAAGCAGCCACTTGGATGACACTATGGGAAAAAGTTAGTTTAAAATAAAAATATTTTTTTTTAAATTTAAGCCATTCTTCAAGGTAGTTCAATCACAGTAATTAATTTGTTATATCAGGCAAATAATTTTATATCATTTGATGATTTATTTATGATACATATTTACATGACCATCCATATGACAAAACATGACTTGTGATTATGATGAGTCATCAAGTCAGTGTTGACAAGATTGACAGCCCTAAAAAGCATAAGACATAAATCAGAATGGAGCTAAAAGGGAACTTGAATTCTAGTCCAACCCTCTGCTCAAGCAGCTGACATGATACCATTTCAGACAAGTGTTGGCCAGTCTCTTTTTAAAAACCTTCAGAGATGGACTTCACAACTTTTGAAGGCAAGCTGTTCCACTGGTTAATTGTCTTCACTAACCCTAACCCTATCCCCCCACGCTTCTTTGTGGCAGCCCCTAAAATACTGGAATACTGCTATCATGTCATACCTAGTCCTTCTTTTCTGTAGACTAGGCAGAAGTAGTTAGCCTATCAGCAGCCAAAGAAATGAGCAGTTGTGAAAATTAATGTTAAAAGGCAGTAGTTTGTAAATTAAAATAAAACTGGGTGAATAAGAAATACTATTACCTCTTCTAATCTCCATTTGTTAAAAAGTTTGTTGTACATTCCAGGACGACCAGCAAATCTGAAAGATAAGATTTCTGTTCCTCAACAAACTGTAGCATGAAGAGAAAATTTTTACAAGTTGATAAATAAAAAAGGTTAAGCTTAACCTTAGTATAGAATGATTTTGAGATTGTGTACCTATCTTATAACACTATCATAAAAATAACTTCTAGAAAACCCAGTGAAAGAGATGGATCATAATCTTAGTTGTGATGCATATTAACAGCACTCCATTCTAGTTTTTTCTGGTGTTATGAAATTATTTACATTATTTGAATCTAACAGTCTGAGCATAGACAATGGCATAGCTTTTCGTAACTCTCCATGAAACATCATGAGGGCCAAAGAGTTTGAGAACAATATGTACAAAATAGAGCATGAAAATTCATACAGAAGAAAGCCAGGAGTTAGAAACTGTAATTGGCAGAGGAACAAAGACACAATCAAGAGAATTGAAACAATGCAATCCTAGCATCTGCAAGAGGGGACAAGTGAGAAAAACAAATTTTAATGTTACAGTGCAAACACTGTCTCTTATATACTTGCACAATATACTGCCGATTTTTCATCATCACAGTTAGAACCAGATGTCTGTGAATACAATTCCCATATCACAATATGTATTCACCAAATATAATTTACACCATTTATCTCTGTAGGCAATCTATTGATCTCAAATAGTGGGTCATTTTCTTTGTAAGCAAAAAACAAATGAAGTAGAATTATAACTACTTATCTGAGTTTCAAACATGGGTATACCATGTAGTAGATACATAGTGAAATATGCAAGTGTACACTTATCACATCTCCCCTCCCCTCTGATCTCCCTCCCTCCCTCTTCCCTCCCTCCCTCCCTTCTATTTAGGCACTGGATTGTGAAGCATGCTTTACTGTCCAAAGGCTTTGTCAACCTTCTTAAAACAATGGCAATACATCACAAAATTATTTTCTCAATTCACTTTAAGTTAACTTACCTTCCAAGAAAAAATGCAATGTAAAAAATAGAACTGTTTAAATTGACAAACTGGAAAAGAAACATTTTCAAAGCAAAACTGTTTTCCCACTCTGAGTCTGTTCTGGGGTGTTCTATAAAAAGAAAACAAAAAGTCTCAACAAAAATTCCATCATAGACTGTCAAAGAACAAAACAATTTAAGCACATACCATTTAGATTTCAATTTGTCTCTTAAGTCAAATCTGAAACTTAGAATGGTAAGAATACAGTTTTAAATTCTAGCCATAAAATCAATCTATAGTGAAATTCTGGGAGATTTGTATATTCTCACGTGGAAGGAGATTATAGTGGTATACAAATACATCAAACAAACAGATATAAAATATTTGCCAATACAATACATTTCTCTCTCTCTCTATATATATATATCCAAGCAACTGTATTCTTGGTAGTATTAATTTCTTCAGTGTATTGGATACCTGGATAAATCTTACTAATTAGATATTCAATATCATTTTCAGTGGAATGGGCAGTTTTGTGTTTGATGCATATTATTTGTGAGTGTTTTTCGTCTTTAAAATCCTTTATTGCTAATATTACATGTAACTCCTCTAGAAATTAGGGTGTTCAGGTCTGGGCTAGGTGACAGAGATGAGATGAAGAAAGTTTTGACATTTGCTGTCATCCTGTTTCATTCAGATTTTTGGAACCCAGGATTGGTAATCCTAATGAAAATTAGCAACAGTTTGCAGTTGTGAAGGAATGCAAAGTTGCATAACTATGCATGTATGCAAAACAAGGTGGATAATCAGTTACTCCAATCCCTTTTAACTTATTGCAAAAGATTATTAGCAAGATAAGATTCAGGATTTTAACAAAAAGTTATTTCCCTAGAGGTACTGTATATTGTTGGTTTGGATACAGCCCTACAGACTGTAGAGCCAGTTCGGTCTAGTGCAGGAGTCAGCAACCTTAAACACTCAAAAAAGCCACCAAAGTTCTAATTGGAAATCCCCATTCAATTCTGGAGGTGTCCAGACAATATGACAGTATCCCCACCATAGAGCTTCCTCCTAGCGTGGCATCCTTTTTCTTCTACCTGTCCTAACCAAAAGCCCTATCATCTGAGGATCTGACCAGCAAGAAGGAGCCACAGCAGAGGATGAAAGAGCCAAATATGGCTCCAGAGCTGCAGGTTGCTGACCCCTGGTCTAGTGGTTAAGGTACCAGGCTAGAAAGCAACAGACCATGAATCACAGTCCTGTCTTAGCCATACAAGTCAGCAGGGTGACTTTGGTCCAGACACATTCTCTCTCAGCCCAAATCACCTCACAGGGTTCTCATTGTGGGCTAACTGGAGAAGAAAGAGTGCTAGAGATGTTTGTCATCTTCAGTTATTTTTGAAAACAATAAGGGTGGGAAATAAAATTCATTAAGGTGGTGAGCAAGTAATCAGTTTATGATAATATCTGTACTTCTGGAAACTATTAGAACAAAACAGAACAATAAAGAAATAAAGCAAGATAGAATACTGTCATAATACTTTATTAACTTACTTTCTTATTTACTTGATAAGTATTTCCAATCTCAAAAGACTGAGGGGTTTAAACCTCAAATAAAGATGTTAGATTAACCCTAATAGAATAGAATATAAAATCTAGGGCCAATACTGTATTCTGCCAGTGCCACATCTCCAGTGGAACTAAAATCACCTCAACTCCTGAAGGCTTTTTGGAAGAAACTTTACTTACCTAGATCTGTTAAAAGATAGGCAACTTTTTCATATACCTGAAACCAACATAAGAAAGGAAGATCCATTTTACAAACATCCCACTTTAAAGCATGATTTTTAGCTCTAAAAAGTGTGCATAAAAAATAACCTCTAATCCAACTTCTTAATGATAAATATTTCCTGCTATAACAATAGAAAAAAATCAAAGGCAACTTATGCCTTACCTATGAATAGCTTGACCAGTATTGTGAGTGTGTTAAGTGTTTGCCCTCGAGAGATATGCTATATCATTAGAATGCTAACCAATTAATTGGCAAAGAATGGTGTGCTTGTGCCTGCAGATTGAGTGCATTTTAAACTGGAATTTCCAGTTTTATAGATATCAGTCCAAGTGAGTAATCCACACCCATTCTTCTAACTTCTAATTTCTACCCTGGAAGACTGGCAGATTTAAATCTGATATCTATTTCTTGGAGTAACTCCATAACTATAAGAGATTTGCTGTTCTGGAGAGTGCTTTGCCTGTACTTGTTATGTTCTAGCTATGAGATTTCAGATAGTTTTTATACTGTTAGAGAAAGGCATAAAGGATGGATTTCCCCAATATAATAAACACAGAGAGCCATTAACAAATGACAAGTTGCTATGACACATCTATTCTTCGCCATTTTAATAACACTGGTAACTGCTGCAACGGACCCTGATTCCGTTGATGAGTTTCCTTCAAAATGACTACCTAGCAAAATTTACAGTTGAGGCAAAATCAGCTCATCATTGCGGTCCCTGAACTCTTATCTCTCTGCTGAAATTCCTCAGGAATAAAAAAGCCTTTTTGAACAGTAAAGGAGATAAAACATTTTTTGAAGCCTTCCTTCCTGAAACGTGCATTGTTTAACTCAATATATCTTCTTGTTCAAGCCTTTGCACAAGCCTCCTCATGCCTTGCAAGGAGAGAAATAGAAGTTCTGAAAGAACCATCTGTGGAAAGGGGGCAAAAAAGTCAATATGGCAGCTATTGAAACCCTACCACTTTTACACACCCTTTAAAAATGGCTGAGGTTTCAGTAGTATATTTGCAATAAAATATTGGCTATTTAAAAAACCCCTCTGCAGACATTCCTGCATTTTGGTGTGTGTAGCACTTCCTGCAAATTGTAACAATGCTTGTTTATTTGGTGTTTATTTTGAAATGAAAAAAAAAATCATCTGCAGTCATGGAATACAGTCCTTAATATGGATAGAAAAACAGAAAGCCTCTGCTATTAAAGATGTAATATTCTTAGGGAGATTAGAGATATGGAAGTGGAGGGTATAATAGCTATGAAATCCCGCAACTGCATTCAATTCAATAGCATTTTGACAAGGGAAACGATTTGCTTGTTTCCCCTCAGTTCAATTTTAAATAGAATGTCTAATTAAAATCTTGTTTACTGCAGCAGGAAAGGCTTCTATGAAATTAGACCCAGATTTGAAATGTAAATTGGACTGCATTTAACTTCCAGATTTTGCCCTTCTCTGACATTTATGATGTGTGGGCATCTGCAAATATTAAAGTTTGTATTTTCAGAATGTCCATGTTCTTTTGTTGAGTTTTATATTGCTTTTGGTGGATATTAACATGCTGTAGTCTAAAATACAACTAATAACAGGGGTATGATTGATGACAAATAGTAGTAGCAATAATACACACACACATTTAAGATAAATATATTTATAAAGGTATCTTTTTCAGGGAAAACAACTTTCTCAATTAATTTTTTTCATGTTTAAACTGCACAGAAATAAGATTACATCAAAATAGAGTGAACATATTAGAACAAATAGTTCCAAAAACTCCTACTGCAGTTAAGGGACTGAAGAGCTCTTGAATTTAGAAGTGGATGTTATGTCACTGAATGTGATTTTCTTTTTTTTCCCAGGCTCCAAATGGTATATTAGCAATTGTACTCCAGAAAATAAACAGGGGCAAGATGAAAACTAAATGTGGCTTGAATTTATTAAAATTTAAGCCACATTAAAATTCAGAACAAGTTTACAATTAAGTATTTAATGTTTTTCTCTTTCTGTTCTGATATAACTTTGGAAGGCTTCCTGTGAAGATTGCAAGTATTCCCTCCGGTTTCAAACTATCTGCACTATGTGGTTTGAAGTACCAGCTAGCTAATTAAGTCTCACTTAGTTTTCAGTCGTAGTATACATTAGTGGGTACTATATGGATACCCCTCTTATTACTAATAGTCTGCAGAATCAAATGGTTCTTTGTTCATCCCCCCAAGAGTGCTTTAGTGCCTGATTTAGCTAGAAAGTATGAGTGCCTTTATCATGTGAGGCAGGCAGATAGCAATCTATCAATGGCTACCTCAGCCATGGCATTGACTGCAAATGCTTGCTACAGAGCAGCTTGACTTACATCTGCTGTAATCCCATTTTCAGACCAAGCACTTTCATTTGCTATATCTTAGGGATTATCTTGTGATGGTAACAGTACTTTAATTTTTAAAAAGCATTTTCATTCTGGTTTTAAGCAAGCATTTTGAGCTGCTGGTATATTGTAAGCTGTCTAGAAAGCAATTGTTAACTCTCTAAGATAATTCAGCAATTGGCTGTGTATTGAACACTAATTTAATCATTGTATTTTAAAACCTTTCAAGAAGTTTAGGTTTATTTACAAGTGTCCAAGGAAATACTCGATCATCTAGGTCTGGGGTATCAAACTCAAGGCCCAGGGGGCAGATCCAGCCAACAGGGAGCTTAGATGTGGCATGTGGGGCCACCCTGGAAACAGCAAAGGACTGGCCCATGGTGCTTCTGCCAGCAAAGTTTTCACTGGCAGAGAGTTGCAGGAAGCCATCACAGCCAAAAATGGAGCTCAGGAGCCCATTTTTGCTGGCAGAGTGCTTGGGTCACCACAGGTACCCCAGAGACGACTGACATGGAACTGGCCATCCCAAAATCAAACACAACCCTGAGGGGGCCCTCAATGAAATCAAGTTTGACACCCTTGATCTAGTTCATGGTTGTCCCAAAGATGCTTTTTTCCAAAAAGCAATCAGACTTCCTTGGTTTTTTTCTTTGAAATTGTTTCATTTCTCATCCAAGAAGCTTCTTCATTTCTGAACTGAAGAAGCTTCTTTGATGAGAAGCTAAACATTTTCAAAGAAAAAAACAAGGAAGCCTGGTTGCCTTTTGGAAAACAGCACCTTTGAAATATTTATTTAAAAGGATCTTCCCCCACATTCACATTATAGTCACGGCAATATTGTAGTGGACATTACACTGAAAGATAACTAGTTAACACTGAATTCCATAACACAGTAGGATCCCAATCCTTGGTATCACTAGTTTTTATTAGGTAATAAAAACCTAATTAGGTAATAAAAACCTAGCTCTTGATATTAATTTTGACAGACTTAGCATTTTAACCAGCTTACATAATCAAAATAGTTCTGTGTTATTTCTTAAAAACTGAGCAATTACACATATCTGAACAGGAAGAAATTCAAATGTAAATTAGATTCTAAACTGGAATCAGTTCCTTTCAGATTTGTTGAGATCATAGCAAACCAGAAAACATAGTGTTTATATTTTAATATATTTATTCATATATCTAAATTATCACACACACACGCACGAAAACTCAGGAACTTACTACATTAAGGGACATGATGATTATAAAGTTGATACAGACTCCAGTGCCTGAAGTTGCAAACTGCCAGTACATTTTTATGAAATACCACTGGAAAGAGGCAAACCGCTCCATAGCCACTAGACGATAAACTACCACTGCGAACACTGCAGTTAGCACTAATGAAATCTGCAGATACATAAAAATTCAAGAAACACATATAACTGAGCATTAAGACCAAGATGTGATTCCATTATTATGTGATTCATCTGTACGGGTAGTCCTCGACTTACAATAGTTCATTTAATGATCATTCAAAGTTACAATGGCACTGAAAAAAATGACTTATGTCCATTTTTCATGCTTATGACCCTTGTAGCATCCCTATGGTCACATGATCAAAATTCAGACCCTTAACAATTGACTCATATTTATGACCATTGCGGTGTCCTAAGATTATGGGATCCCCTTTTTGTGAACTTCTGACAAGTAAAGTTGATGGGGCAGTCAGATTCACTTAACAACCATGTTACTAACTTAACAATTGCAATGATTCACCTAATAACTGTGGTGAGAAAGGTTGTAAAATAGGCAAAATTCACTCAACAAATGTCTCCCTTAGCAACAGGTACATTGAGCTTCATTGTGGTTGTAAATTGAGGACTACCTGTATTATTCATTAGATCAGACTAATTTGACAAATGTTAACAAGGATACAAAAAGAAGTAGATAATTTCAGATATTTTACCATGAAAAATATTCCTGACACAGATACCATCAGTCGACTTAGTTTATCAGGAAAAGGTTGAAAAGGTTCAGGCTTTCCTGTTATAGGATTTACTCGCTCCACTTGAGAATATTTTGCTTCAAACTGAGGACGAAGTTCTTCCTGCAATTGTAAAGTTTTAGTTTAGTCCAGACATGTTTGTGTGTGGATATATGTCTCTCTGTACTGGGAATAGTGGACTATATACATGTACATCCAAATTCTAGAGTTCTGTTGGCTGCAACAACAAGCTAGCATTATAGAAACACATTCTAAGGAAATGATCCTGGCATGAAAATATAATATAGAAACTATTTATTTGTTTCTTTGCTTGCTTGTCAATCAAACTTGTATGCTGCTCATCTAGCCGAAGATGATTCTCTATATAAAAGTAATTGAAAGAACTTTATCATCTATCTCTATCTCTTTAAATGCTTAATTCAGTCAACATTCTATTATTATTCATGATCATTTGTCAGGTTGTAATCTTGTGTGTGTAATTATTTGAATGTGCGTGTATGCGTGTGTGTACACATACACACACACGCACATTCAAATAATTGGGTATAAAATAAATCAAGCTGAAGTATTAGCTGTCAAAGAGGCAGACATGTTGCAGGATACCTGTCAGTCTTGAAAAACCTATGCATGCTGATATCAAAACTGCTATTATAAAGGATTCTTACCTCTTCATCTTCCCAGTCTATGAGGTCCCAATCATAAGTAAGTACAGCTCGTCGTCTTTTCCAAAACTCTAAGAAGACTGTAGCTGTAAAAAACCACCATGAAATATATGTCAATATCTTATCACTGAGGCAATTGACAGTGTATCGGTCCACAATTCCAAATTCAAAAAAATAATTCTGAGAAAATGGAATTCTTTATTTTCTTGAATACTTTTGTAGCACAGGGATTTATTCAGTTTCCTAAGATATGCAACCAATATTGATGTAACCTATGCTGAAACCTATATTGTTTAACTTCCATATCTCCTTGAAAATGGTGAGGCATCATTAAATCCATAAATTCAATTTGCTAAAGTAAAAGGATGTTCTTGGAACTAGTTAAGAAATATTGCATATCTGCATTCATGTAAAAATTCATGGTGATGGATTTTTCAGCTTTAAGTTGCAAATGTCATACTTTGAAAAACAACAACAACAAAAAGAAATGCTATATCTATAGACTTTCCACTAATCTAATGATAATCCCAGGGCTGGCTTTAGGCAAAGGCCAAAGAGATACTGATTTGAGGCACCAAAACGTAGGGGACATCAATGCCACCTCTTCTTCCAAATAGTTTTAAAAATACAAATCATCAACATCAGCACAAGATGGCGCCCTAAGTCAATGTGGCTGAGGAGTACCACATGTCCTTAAATAGGTACTGCCTTGATGGCCACATTTTCAGTCTTACAAACATTGAAGAAAGACAAGATGGTTGGAGACTGCACTGATAAGCTTTATCGTTTTATTTTTCCATAGCCACTGCTTCCATCTTAGCAGTGCTTGCAGAAGATTCCCACTGACCTTTGGTCATCTTTTTCTGAACATCATTTTGGCTATGTTATATAATTCAAGTTTTTAATTTCTCACTCAAGAACATTGTTCAGTGCTTACATGACAGGTTACCTGTCAGGTCACCTTAAAGAAAGAACTTGCCCTTTTTCAATGTGTCCTGGAATTTGTTATGACATTTATAGTAAGCAATTAATAACAGGTGGGTGGAGGCTCTAACCATGGCAAATTTCCTGGTAAAAGAAGCCTTAAAACCTCTGCCCCAGATAGCTTGAATTCTTTATTGGAGGTTGATATAATAGGTCAGAAATTCATCCATCCATCCATCCATCCATCTTAAATGGCTGTTCATTTCACTATAGGAACTCTGAATAACTAACAGCATTTAAACAACATTTAAACAAAAGCCAGCAGGGTTGGGGCCATTCTAATCTTAGGGAAGAAATTGTATTTTCCACTAATATGTTAATTATAGCTTTTAATATATTAGTTGAGGAATAGAATAGCAATGACATTTTAGGTTTATGTACCACCCCACAGTTCTTTAGCACTCTCTGGGTTGTTTACAATGTAAGCATTACTTGCATATTGGTCCCAACAATGGGTCCTCATTTTACTGACCTTGGGAGGTTAGAAGGCTGAGTCAACCTCGAGCCCTGTCATGGTCTAATACCAGGCTGTGAGCAGAGTATGCTTGCAGTACTGCACTTAATCACTGTGCCAACAGGGCTCTTACTGTATACCTTCAGTTTTATCACTAATACCATACCTGAGATGCAAACATGGTACTTAAAACATGGTTCAATATTTCATTTTGGCATTGTGATGCTTATAAATAGATATCCATTTACTTAAAATATTACACATTGGAAAAGGAACAACTTCATAGAACTGGATCTATCTACTAACTATCCTTTTTGTATTTGAATTTTAATCATTATGGACGTCATTTTGAAGCCATATTAGGTATATATTACCCACAGTCATATTTTGAGATGGTAGTTATAGAAATTTAATACATAAAAATAAATAAGTAAAAGGAATAATGAATCATCATAATGAGACTTTACAATATTCTTAATTATACGGTTTGGGGAAAGACGTGTATCCTGTTCTGGTGCAGAGTAGCTTGTCGGAGAAATTATCTGAAGTAGTCTATGAAGTATCCTTAAATACTTCAAGAATTTTAATTAAGAACAAACCCAGTACATTTCAGTAACACATGAATGAGTTCCTTTCTCAAAACACTTAGAAACAACATAACCTTCCCAAAGTGGATTTTTGAATATGCTGGTAGATAATCTGACACAATGAAAAGTCATCATATAAAGGAAAGGAAATAAAGTTATACCTTATAGGAGATGTTTCTAAAAATGTAGAAATACTTGTCTATTTAGATCAGGGATCCCCAAACTTGGCATCTTTAAGACTTGCGGACTTCAACTCCCAGAATTCTCCAGCCAGAGTCGAAGTCCACAAGTCTTAAAGTTGCCAAGTTTGGAGACCTCTGATTTAGATTTATTCTATTGTAAAGGTTAAACTTAATATCATGAGAAGTACTGGCAGAAAGAATAGGCAAAAAGCAGATGTTCTGTCCTTTCTTCTTCATGAAACCCAACAAAAGAATGATTCTTGGTTAGAATGGGATACACAGTTCTATATATAGAAGAAAATATTTGCAGTTTAGGATTGAACTGTTGGGGTTCTTGATACTCTCTGAGCTTGGTGATTTTCTTTCAGAAGTTTTATAACCAAATAAGTTAACATTGTTAGTGCTAAAAGAGAGGGGACTTTTCCAGTGTCTACCAATGCCAGTATCTACCAATGCAAACAAACAAGCTAGTAGTAAACAATAGCCAAGGACACTTTTATCAATACTGACAAGGCTAAGCTGCTAGTATATAAAAATAAGAGCAAATCCCACTCCCTTCTAGCTCTGAAGATGTTACCTAGTTTGATAATAAAGTTTCTGCAAGAAAACTACCAAGCCCTGAGTAGGACTCCAGAGTTCTACCTATTAGAAAGAGCTTTCCATCTGATCTAAGTGATCTTCTCCTTTCTTCCACTTCCCTGATAAGGATCATCATTTAGAAGAGTTCTTGTCTATGAAGTGATACATTTTAGGAATTCAGGAGAGTGCACAGGGCTGGAGAAAATGAAAGGGTTGTTCTTCAAAAAGCTTTCTCTTTGATTAGTAGGCTGCATATATAGTTTGTCATTTAGTCTCATGTCAATCCTTGATATATGCTAGACAAGAAGAACAATATGACATACAGAGCAGATTTCTTTTTCTTTCTTTTTAATTACACAAGAAAATTGGTTCCCTTTTTAGTTTGCAATATTTAGATATAAAATGTAACGGCAATGTTGCCTCAAGCTGAAACAGATTGAAATACAGTGGGTTGTGGCTAAAACAGTGACAGTTCTTTAATCAAATATTTTGGAATTTATTTTTTTAAACTTTTTGAAAGACAGTCAATTAAAACAACAGCAGCAGCAACATTTGGATCCTCAGCTCAAAATGCTAACCAGTAAAAGTGTATATTACAAAATTGGCAGGTCATTGCTAAATCTCTCTCTCTCTCTTTTTCTCCCTCTCCCTCTCTCCCTCTCTCTCCTTCCTTCTCTCTCCTTCTCCCCCTATCTCTTTCATGTTTGAAAGTATTTCTCTCATAGAACACATTGCACATCATGCATCAATGGGGAAGTATCAAAATTACCCATCCCCTTAATTTCAATAGTTTCACATTCTATGAATGGTATGCCTTCACAATGACTGCCGAGAAGCAGTCATTCTGGTTCTCAGGTGCTCTGTTACACCCAGAGAAATAGAGCCCCACCTAATTTAATTCCTACTCTGCATTCCTGTCCACTACAGCATTGATACATTTCCATTACTTGCCTTCTCTTCATTTCAGCAGACGGCTTAGCTAATTGCACTCCAGTTTAGAAGCAAATAATTTCAGTACTTCTGTAACGTTGTAGAGTTGAAAAGGTAAGTAAGAGGTTTTCTTTTCATGGCTTTCGTTCAGCAATTTCACTTGCAGTCACCTTTTGTAAGTATGCTTGGTGAAAAACTTCTGTTTGTGTCAGCAAGGTCATGTCCAGTTCAGTTAAATGATCTCGCATACTTCTGGACAGTTTTTAAAGAAATGCAAAACTAGCATGTTTAACTGATATTGTGTTTATAACTCCTTTGTGTGTTCATTGTGTTCATTGTTAGAAAGTCTACTTTTGTGAAACTGTTGCTGAGGTAGCACAGTATTACTTTAAATGCTAATTTGTTTTCATTACATGTACCTAGAGGACTACTCCAACAATCTTTTTATTGGATGGCAATATTCTGGCTAGGTAATTTTTTTTTTATTATCATGCCTGTCAACTTCAAAGCTTAGATTTCATCATTTGCAGTTTCACACTTTTTCATAACAATGTAAAAATATGTGCAAATATATACACACATTTCTCCAGTGGAAATAATATAATGTTTTTAAAAAAAAACATTTTGACAATCAACACTAATAATGAAAAGGAAAAAAGAGAGATGATAACCAGAAGTTTACATGCATGGTTCATTATATTTTAGTCCTTTTAACTTCCATGCATATAAGGTATTTAACTTTAAAGTTATTTACTTTAAAAAATAAGACTATATTTAATTGTAAAATTTTAATACAAGCTAGATTCTCTTTTTATACAGTGTGAAATAAAAAAAAACATTAACTGATAAGTGTGTATTCCTACTTCATGGCAATGAAAACAAAGACATGTTGATTATCTTTTGAAGAAATTGTTCCAACTCTTGTAACAATTATGAGACTTACCAAAGTCTAAGTGTGACTCTAGTTTGGAAGTGGTACATGGGCTTTTTTTACTTGGATTAATTCTTGGTGACTTGAATTATATATTTTTTGAACTGTGAATAAGATGTTTCATTCCTTGTTATTTTTATTTACTTTTTCAATTTGTTTCCTATTGCTTTATTTATTATTACAGTCCCTCTGAAGGGAAAGAGGAGTAATAGTTTAATCTAACGATCTTTGAGATCTGGGCTTAGCATCTCATAGCCAAATCAAGACTGAGAATTCACAAACAGATGACCTGAATTTAAAGACACCAGTTGCTAAAGTCATAGCCACAGAAACTCATGCATCAAATTAGGCTACCACAATTTACTTCATGTGAGGTTGTCTTTGAACCTTATTTGAAAACTGCCATTGATGCAGAATGCAGTTACCCACTTCTAGGGCTATAATAAGGTAATGCTATAGTAAAGTAATGCTTACACAGTGGGGACCTCAATGACTTAGCTCCCAGAAACAGTCCAGGTACAACTAATCCATCCTACATACTCACCCCAGTTGAGGATATTTGTTATTCCCCACATGAAGCAGATGACAACCGTAAGGCCTTTAGACAATAATTTATGTAATGGCTCCCACTTTGAGAGATAGCTTTCTCCCAAGGTTCAGACTGGCACTGACTCTGAAGTCATTCCATAAGCCAGCCTGAGATGGAACTTTCTTCAGGTCATTGATGATTAATGTCATGTTGCTATGGTATGTGTGTGTATCAGGTTTTGTGTGTGTGCATGTATGTATATAACACTTTTAGAGGAAAATAAATTTATTTTATTATTTATAAATTTATAGGCCGCCCATTTTACCTCAGGGTAACTCTGGGCAGCTTGTTTTTTTAATGCATAAACTTCATTTTATACTGCCAGTTGCTTTCATGTACAAAGGAAAAATTTGGGCAAAATTCAAAAATGTATTTTGAATATGTTAATATTAAATAACAAAACATAAAAGGTCACATTATTTTTTTATTATTTTGTTTATGATTTTATTGTTATTAGTTATGGCTAATTGCTATAGAGTATGACAAATAATTTTATCATTCAGGCTGCGAATTGTCACCCAGATTAAGCACATTAATTATATATTGAATAATTTCACTTATGGGGAAAAATAATTGAAATGATTTGAGTCAATTTACTAGAATAATAGTTACACTTGGAATAGAACTAGCTAGATAAAATACACATTAAAAGTAACAGTAACATATGATTAGTTTTTAATGTATCTGGCTAGAGTGACAAAATAATTACAAGCCAGTGAGACCTTTTATAAATGTAGTCTGATTGTATTCACAAAAATAGCCTGTGATGTAGTAAACATATGCTGAAAATAGGACTGGATATAAATGGAAGTGCAACATACATCTCATGTTAGGCTGAGAAATTATTCACAATTCAAAAAAAATTCTGATTGTTTTCATTTCACTTTTGCTTAAATCCACATCAGAAAGCAAAAGCAGTGAAATGAGGTTGACAGAAATCAATTTCTAGTTAATGTATAATGGCAAAAGTAAAAAAAATGTAGAAAATATGGAGAAATATAGGATTAAATATCTACCAACCCAGAAAAGAACAATGGTGGATTTTTAATCTTGTTCATAAATTTGTTCAGGTAACATGAAAAAAATATTTTGAAGAGTAAAGACATGAGAGAAAAATAGTCATAGTATTCAAATTAAGATGGGACTAAAATTTAATAAAAAATAAATTGGTTGCAGATGCTACTTTCTTGTAGCATTCAGATTTATATGAAATGGTGGTGAATTATAAAACATAACATGTGAAAGATGATAAATATATTCTGGCTTCTATGTGCCGGAAGTATACTGCATGTACACTTTTGATCTTGCTGCATTAAACAAAACACTAAAGGATGATAGAAATATTTGAGAGAATTGACATATGCTACAGTTCATGTAAAAATAATGTAAAATGGATTAAAATAATTAGATGCATCCCTACCAGGATCTCATCAAATTGGGTTAGATTGCTTCCAAATATAATCACAGATTGCCGTAAACATGAGTAGTAGATTGTTGTAAGTATATTAGTAAAAAGGGAGCTGGGAGTGTAATTTTAGCATTTCTTATTAATGGGGTTCATGTGCATGTCTTTGATTTATATTAAATAGAAGCACCTTCAAACAGGCCTCTGCCTCTGTCCCTGGCTATGAAATTAGTCATATACCCCCTCCCCGCAACTATAGTTTTCTGAAAGTAGATGACACTAAATATACAAACATTATGTTAATATTCTACATAACAATGGAACAGGCCTTCCCTAGGATATCAGGAAATTTGACCTGGATACCATGTTTTTAATTCTAATTACACAGATCCTGAATGTATGCAAAACATAGAAGAAAATATTAGTTTCCAATGTATGGAGAAATGTACAAACAATTCACATTTACAAGTGACACTTTTCATTACTGATTTATTGAAATTTCCTGTCCCATTCAGGATATCAGCAGTAGAATAGGAATATATTCTCTGTGAATATATTAAATTCCATCAATAACTCAATGAATTTTTAAACATGTTCCCTTAGGCACTGTATACCAAGAAACAAATATCAAGGCTGTGAAAGAATGCCAACAACTGAGGGCACATTGTTCATTTTGCTGCTGATTAGTCTGCACTTGGCCAGAAATTACAGTGAAGATGCAGTGAATCCCACATCTTCAAGAAGCAGTGTAAGCAACACTCCTATGAGTCTAACTATATTTAATGTGACTTCTGATAGAACTTCTACAGAACCAGGACATATCAGTGCTAATCCAAATTACAGTACTGTAACAGAAAGCAATACTCCAAGCAACAAGACCATCTCAACCCTGACTTCAACATCAACTCTTCATAGTTTATTATTACCAACAACACACCCACTAACTTTTACTACAAAAGATGTAAAGCATAGGATATCCTCTTCAGGGACACCTGCAAATACTTCTAGAAGTTATGAAGCCACCACTTACTTCAAGTCATTTGAAACTGAATCAAACAGTTTCATCACAACCACTCCTAATATCAGTTTCACAACCATGGTTTCCCATAACACAACTCAAGTAGATGGTTTAACATTTCGTCCCACTAAAAATTTATCAAGTACAACAGGTATGTTGCTAACTACAAAGAATAGTGCTGTTACAACTGAATTATCAACAATAGCAAATCTGCCTCCCAAAGCAACTGATGGTTCTACAGAAGCAAGAGAAGCCCCGAAAGGTAAGCAAATTAATTGTCCTTAATTAATGTCACCACCCAATGCTATGAACTATGCAATTGTACTGCATCTACAGTAGACAGCTTACTGTTGTCATTTGACTTTAAAAGCAAATAATTTTTAGAAACAGCACTGTTTATATTGTAGAAAATAAATATTATAAAGGAATCTAATTGATAAATATATTACCTTAAGTAATCCTGTTCTTAATTCAATCAAAATTATGAGTGAATCAATAAAGATGTTCTTACCAAAATTTCAACACATTGAGCATCATTGTAATAGAATGGAACAAGTCTGTACTACTCTTCTAAAAACAAATAAATTCATTTGTTGTTGGGTGAGTGAAAATTATTTATTAATCAAATTTATATGGTTCCCCCATCTCATGAAAATTGACTCTGGGTGGTACATAACTGTAATTTTTGTGTAGATTTGTCCAAAGCATTCTAAGAAAGAGATGGTGTGGCCGTAGGAAGCGCGTGAAGCCCGGGTTTTTTAATTTTTTAGTGGGTTTTTTAAGGGGATTGGGGAAATCCGAACCGGGTTTGGGGGACAACCCACGAGGATCTGGGGGCAGCCAGGCTAGCACGCACGTCTGGGGGGGCTCGGGGGGATGTGTGTTGGGGGGGCAGACGGAGGGTGGGATGCCGGGGGCCAGTTTCATCGGCACGGTTAGTGGGAGGGGCAGATATGGCGGGGGCAGAGGGCCATATCAGGTTAGGGGATCGCGCTGTCGATATCTCCAAGCGGTAGCGCACTCCGACCCTCTTTACCCATCCTGCAGGCCTGGTTGTCCAGAGCCTCGGGCCCTGAGTACCCGGCTGATGTTATGCAATGCCAGGTCCGTTGTCAATAAAGCCCCCCTGATTTGTGATCTAATTCAGGAAGAGGGCGTGGACCTAGTAGGTGTTACCGAAACTTGGTTGGGCCCAGAGGGTGGTGTTCCTTTGAGAGAGATGTGCCCACCAGGTTTCTTAGCATTTCATCAGCCTAGGTCTCAGGGAAGGGGTGGAGGGGTGGCGGTGCTTATTAGAGAGGTCCTTTGTCCTAGGGAGGCCACTGTCCCTCAGACGGCTGGTTGTGTGTGTCTCTTTGTGAAGTGGGGACAAGGGGTTCAGATGGGCCTTTTGATAGCGTACCTGGCTCCCTGCCATGTGTCATTGGCCCTGCCCGGACTCCTCGAGGTGATAGCTGAGCTGGCGGTTGAGACCCCTAGGCTTTTAGTCATGGGGGATTTCAACTTGCCTTTACTCGGGGAAACCTCTGGGGTAGCCCGGGAGTTCATGGTTTCCATGACGGCCATGGACCTGACCCAATTAGTTTCTGCCCCTACTCATATAGGAGGACACACGCTGGACCTTATTTTTGTCTCTAGTCAGTGGTTGAATGACTGTAATTTTGGGGATTTAGTCATCAAACCCTTGTCATGGACAGACCATTCTCTTCTTAGACTGGACTTCTGTACCGCCACTCCCCACCGCAGGGAGGCAGAGCCATGTAGATGGTTCCGCCCCAGGCGCCTGATGGACCCTGAGCGGTTCCAGAGGGAGCTTGGGCCATTTCCCGAGACTCTGGCTCACAACTCGCCTGGAGACCTGGTGGCCACCTGGGATAGGTTGGCTGCCGAGGCTCTGGACCGAGTTGTGCCTCTGCGACCTCTGACTCGGCACAGATCCCACTTGGCTCCGTGGTTTATGGAGGAGCTACGGGAGATGAAGTGCCGGAAAAGACGTCTAGAGAATGTTTGGAGGGCTAGCCGCACTGAGTCTGACCGAACACAGGTGAGGTCTTACATTAAGATCTACCTTGTGGCGATAGAGGCGGCGAAGCATTCGCATTTCTCTGCCCTTATTGCATTGGCAGAAAATCGGCCTGCCGCCCTGTTTAGAGTGATCCGCTCCCTGCTGGAGCCGAGAGCGTGGGATGACCTCTTGCAGGGTAGGGCAGAAGAGTTTTCCCGATTCTTGCACGACAAAATCGCTCAGATTCGGGACGGGCTGGACTCCAATTGGGTGGTCCCAGGGGAGGTGTCCGGGGCAGGTCTTGAGAATATTATCTGGGAAGAGTTTGACCCTGTGACCGCCGAGGGTATGGACAGGTTGCTGGGGGGGCTGAATACCACCACCTGTTTGTTGGACCCGTGTCCCTCCTGGTTGGTTTCGACCTCCAGGGAGGTGACACGAGGCTGGCTCCAGGGGATTATCAACACTTCGTTGAGAGAGGGGTCACTTCCTACTGCCCTGAAGATGGCGTTGGTGCGGCCCCTCCTCAAGAAGCCTACCCTGGACCCGGCTGTTTTAAATAACTATCGTCCAGTCTCCAACCTTCCTTTTTTAGCGAAGGTTGTTGAGAGTGTGGTGGCACGTCAGCTCCCTCAGTACCTGGAGGAAGCGACTTACCTTGATCCATTCCAATCGGGCTTCAGGCCCGGGCATAGTACCGAAACAGCATTGGTCGCGTTGGTTGATGATCTCTGGAGGGCCCGTGACAGGGGTTTTTCCTCTGTCCTGGTCCTGTTATACCTCTCGGCGGCTTTTGATACTATCGACCATAGTATCTTATTGCGGCGGTTGGAGGGGTTAGGGATTGGGGGAACTGTCTTGCGATGGTTCTCCTCCTTCCTCTCCAACCGCTCGCAATTTGTGTTGACGGGGGGGAGAGGTCCACCTCTAGGGCCCTTATTTGTGGGGTGCCTCAGGGGTCGGTCCTCTCCCCTCTCCTGTTCAACATTTATGTGAAGCTGCTGGGTGAGATCATCCGTGGTCTTGGGGTGCGGTGTCATCTGTATGCAGATGATACTCAGCTTTACATCTCCACCCCGGACCACCCCAACGATGCTGTGGAGGCTATGTCCCGGTGCCTGGAGGCTGTGCGGAATTGGATGGGCGGGAACAGGCTCCGGCTGAACCCATCCAAGACCGAGTGGCTGTGGTTTCCGGCGGCCCGATATAGTTAGCTGATTCCATCGCTGGCTATTGGGGGAGAGATTCTACCCCCCACAGGGAGGGCTCGCAATTTGGGTGTCCTCCTGGATGCACGGCTGACTCTAGAAGACCGTATTGCGGCCATCTCCAGGGGGGCTTTTTATCAGGTTTGCCTGATCTACCAGTTGCGGCCCTTTCTAGATCGGGACGCCTTACGTACGGTCACTCATGCCCTTGTCACCTCTCGCCTGGATTACTGTAACGCTCTCTACATGGGGCTCCCTGCGGGGGAGCACCCAGAGACTCCAACTGGTGCAAAATGCGGCCGCGCGGGTGATTATGGGGGCGTCGCGAAGCTCCCATGTGATGCCTCTCCTGCGCGAGCTGCATTGGTTGCCGGTGGCTTTCCGGATTCGCTTTAAGGTTCTGGTTCTGACCTTTAAAGTGATCCATGGCATTGGGCCAGGTTACCTGCCGGTGATCTCCAACAGACCTGTGCGTTCCCACAGGGAGGGCCTTCTCCGGGTGCCGTCGGCTTCTATGTGCCATCTGGCGGCCCCCAGGAGTAGGGCCTTCTCTGTGGGGGCCCCCGCCCTCTGGAATAGTCTGCCCCCAGAGATACGCACCAACACGGACCTGAGAGCCTTCAGACGGGCGTTAAAAACTTGGCTCTTTGAGCAGGCTGGCCTAGGCTGACACAAGATTTTAACTTGTCTCTCGTTTTAATTGGTTTCGAATATTTGGGGTTTTAATTATTTATGGGGGAGGGGTAAACTTTTTTAAATTTAAACAGCCTAAATTATTTAATTCATTTTAATTTTTGTACAGTGTATTGGGGTTATGATCGGCTGTGCACCGCCCAGAGTCCTTCGGGAGAAGGGCGGTATATAAGTATTTAAATAAATAAATAAATAAATGTTTCTTAGGTGAGAAATATTTTTCTGTCAAATTTTTAAACTATTTTTTTTTTCATTCAGAGCATCATCAAAGGGATAGTGACATTTTCTTTTACTAGCATGTATATTTTTACCAAACTAATTAGATGGATTGACATTTATTTTCCTACCTCATATTTAAGCATTTTCCCTTTGCCTCATTAAACATAATTAAGTGGCAACTTTTGGACAGAATCTTCAGGCTATAACAAGACTCTGTTCACAGCACATGGCTTGAATCTTTGAAAAGCCATAAGCTATGCAATTCGGATTTAAATTAGTAATTATGCCAAAATGATCCACAAAGACCTTCCTCTGGACTTCTGTTTTTCTTCCCTCTTTCCCTAGTAACAGACACTTTGCAATCACTCAACAGTTTTTCTGATAGTTCTTGATTTACAACCATTTGTTTAGTAATTGTTTAAAATTACAATGGTGTTGAAAAAAGTGACTTATGATTGCTCCTTGCACTTATGACCATTGCAGTGTCTTAACCATCACTGATAATGATTGGAATGATTAAAAAACAGTAGGCATGTATGTTAGTTGCAGCATGCTTAGGGTCTATTATCTCCATTTGCAACCTTTCCAGCTAGTTTCTGACAACCTTAGTCAACGGGGAAGCCAGCAGGAGTTGCAACTCATGGTGACATGATGTCTCCCTAATTTTTACCCCATAATCCCTTGTATCGGGATGGAGTTGCGGCAACTGAATGGAGCTGAGTTTCTACTGGCTGGATGCCCTTTCTGTTGCCAATGCAAAGTTCATAGCTGATATTTACTCACTATGCCCAGAGAAAGAAATATCTGCCACTACCTAGGATCGAACTCACAGCCTCCTGATTGTGAGGCGAGAGCTCCACCTCTAGGCCACCTTCACCACTCATGATGTCTCCCTAAATGACAGTGAAAAAAAGGTTGTAAAACTGGCTGCATTCACTGATGCCTCATTTAATGACCATACTACTCAACAACAAATTTTACAGTCCCAACTGAGATTGAAAATTGAGGACTACCTTACTTAATATAATGTTGGAGGAATCCAAACAAAATACAGAATTTAGTTCTTGGGTTTTTTTCCATGCGGCTTTAACTCCAAGGAAGAGTGTGGGTTGCTAAAGAGATGACTATAGGAAGAAAGCTAGAACATTCACACCTGGTATGATATTCTTCCCACTCAACATAAACTTTTCCACATTATCTTTGCCACTGGATTTTTTAAAGGGAAAAATATATCATTTTCATTAAATAACCAAAGAAAATGCAGGAGTAAATATTTAGGACAAGCATTCATTTAAACCTTTATCTGTATCTATTCCTGAAAATTTCTGAATTAAACAAAACAAATTTTCATTAGTATCAGATGTTGTTTTCATTAAGATGATTATGTTTATCTGTTTTCCAGAAAGTCATACTAATGGAGGGGTAATATTTGGAACAATTGTAGGAGCAATGTTAGGATCTGCATTGATTGGCCTGGTTGGATATTTAATCTGTGGTAAAAGAAAACCTGAATCGTTTGGACATCAGCGACTTTATGATGACACAAGAAATGATCCAGGTAATAATCCAGCTCAAGAAATAGAGTCATAAGAGTCAAATAGATTTTGTGGTTTGAAAATATGGTTTTCAGATGTGTCATTTTAAAACAGGGGTGTCAAACTCAAGGCCCATGGGCCGGATGTGACTGCAGAGTCCTTAAATCTGACCTAGAAATAGCAAAGGACCAGCCTGCGGTGCCCCTAGCAGCCAAAATGAGGTGTGGGGAGGGCCCGCACGTGGCTCCCCTATGCCCCATTTTGGCTGGCAGGGTGCTGCAGCAGGTGTCTGTCCCATCTCCCCCCCCCGCTCCGTTCGCCTAAAAAATGCTGATCCAGTTCTCGAAGGAATCCAGTTTGACACCCCTGTTTTAAAGGATATGTTTTAGAAAGAGAAGGAAAGGAAGTTATGCAATATCTACATGCTCAGTTCCTCTTCTTGTTTATGTCAGCTAAAATAAGGTGACCAACTTTTTTACAATGAAAAGGAGGACACAAATAAATTGAAGAAAAAAAACCAAAGCCACTTGCGCACAGCGCACTCTTGCATGCGGCACACTCTTGCACATGGCACACTCTTGCGCATGGCGCACTCTTGAATGCGGCACACTCTCTCAAAATAATTCTCCTATGTGGAGCGCATGCGTCTCATAATCGCATCTCACTGCATTGTACCGAGCCTTGATGAATCGTCATGTCAAATACAAATACGTCACATCACACACAACAGATCTGCTTGGCATCGAACAAATACAGAGATTCACAGATTAGTCTTCAAATATCAAAAAAGAGGACATGTAGGAGGCCACTTTTCGAGAGAGGACAGAACTTACAAAAGGAGGACTGTCCTCCCTAAAGGAGAATGGTTGGTCACCTTAGCTAAAACCACTTTGCTTTAAGGTTCATCAATACTTCTTGGTGGTTCTATTTCCAAAATGTGATAGTAATATATTTAGAGGGTAGAAAAAGATGCCGGTTGTTACTTCTCTCATATTGCAAATTCAACTTTTGACCTGTGGCTTGAAAACAGTCTTTTTACTCTCATTTCACCTTGAATATTCCATTTGGATGGTGGCACTTTAGTAATGGATTATTTTTCAAACTTTTCTTCGCAAAGAAGTTCAGTCTGTGCTAGTATGAGGTGGATTACCATGCATAGCAATTTTATTGGGGATCTGAAGGAAGAAAGATAGCTGGCACTCTTTGGGTGACAGACAGAGAGGAAGGGATAATGATTTTATTTAATTTGATAATGAAACATTTGCAAGAAAACAATCAAGCTTAGAAAGAACTAAGGACTTGGGGATGACTTCCTATTCAATTGTGAGGTGCTTACTGATGGAAATCTGTTGATAGGGGTTTCCAGCTGGTAAATGATGATATGGGGGTGGTCCAATTGTTAGACTATTTACAGAGGTCCAATTGTTAGACTATTTATAGAGTTGAGGGGATCTCCTGAGTTGTCTGCAGAAGCAGTATCAGGGATTTCCTGTGGGCTGGATGCATATGATGTATGTGGTGGCTCTGATAGTGGGACAAGGTGAGCTGAATGGGGAAGGCTGGAGTTGATGGTATTGTGGGCAGGTAGGAATATTAAAGTTGAGATGAGCAGAGGGAAATATGGTAGAAGAAAGAGGTCAGGTTATTCTTGGGGAAGACAGATTTGAAGTATCATACCAAGTCAGCTTTTCAGCCATTTGAACTCATCCCAAATGTGAAGTCATTGGTTTGAACATCTTGATTTCTAGTTGCTGCTGTGAAATGACAGGTGTGCCTGCAATAAGGCTTCTCTCCACAGTTTTATCATGAGTGAGAGGGCATATCTGGTGGGCTTCTTTCCAAACTTCCTACTTTTCCTGTGCTTAGTTTTTAAGCAGATGCAGTACCACATTTTTTTTTTTGCAATTGAGAGATGGGCATCTATATGAATGAATGAATGAATGAATGAATGAATGAATGAATGAATGACTATAAAATTCCAAATCACCTGAGACAGAAGTTATCTCTATACATTGGAGGTATCCACATAATTGTATGTAT
Organism: Bungarus multicinctus; assembly: GCA_023653725.1. Taxonomy (NCBI): domain Eukaryota; kingdom Metazoa; phylum Chordata; class Lepidosauria; order Squamata; family Elapidae; genus Bungarus; species Bungarus multicinctus. The sequence goes on from CM042838.1 coordinate 82,819,863, forward strand.
ATATTGAACTTAATGTATTGTTATATTGTTATATGCAGAACTGAGACTAAAAGAACTTACATGATGTCTTTAACATTCTGTCCAAAGATGTATTGTTTAATACATGTGTAAATATTGTCAATGTGTATTTTGCAGTTCTACGACTAGATGCTATACCTGAACCTTTCAACCCAAACTTTGGAGAGCTATCTTACGTCAATCCCATGGTAGCCAATGAGAACCCTGTCCAAAACCACAAAGAAACATCATACAATGCAATCCCAATGGATGACATGACATCATCACAGCCTTCAGCATAAAGCCAGACGTTAGAATTAAAAAATATAGATCTTGTTCCTTCTTGTGGCTCCTATAACATTGGAATGTGCATAAGAAGTGATGATTGCAGGTCATGTCATACTCTTTTTACCATTCCTTTGCGTATGTGAGTGCATGTATATATGCTAACCCATTAGAAGAAATGCTGGCAGTATCACAACAATGGGTAGACTTCTTGATCTTGATTTGAAGTACCCTTTCTTTGTTTTTGAACTTTTCTGCTTGATAATATCCCTCAAATATGTGCTAATGTCCACTGAAAATATGACATTGGATGAAAGAGATTTTTCACCCTGTTAAAGAACAGCAATTTTTCAACAATTCAGCCTTTAAATGAAATTAGACAAGTATCACAATATTAATGATAATATACAGTCTAGTAAATCCCCTTCGTCCTTCCAGATACTAATTCTAATGACATTCAGAGTTGAGCACATTCCTCAAGGAACTGATTGTTTAATACTGAGCAGGTAAACTATTTTCATGGCACTGCTTCAATTCAGCGGCCAAAATAATAAATTTTGGCAACGTTGCTCTCTTCATTTTTTTAAAAAAGTGGGGGTTTTTTGCTCATAAATCATAATCAAGGAAAGGAAAAGGAAAAAGCTGCCCTTCCCAGATTTAGGAAGAGAATAATTTTGTTATATAACAGGTTTTTTTTTAAACCGTAGCAGAGCACCCTAATTTTCTTTTATATTATCTAATAAATAAATTACCAAATAATCTAATTATTATTGGTAGGTCAATTTAGAATCAATAGCCATGTTCACCAAAGTGATGTCTCTTAAATATGCTGGAATTATAATAGCCCAACTTTCAAAACTTCAGGTTATTTGGGAATTCAAGGAACTGGAGTTCCAACTCACCTATAGCACATCAAACTGGCAATAAAGGAAAGTTAACAGAATAACAGAGTTTGAAGGGACCTTGGAGGTCTTCTAGTCCAACTCCCTGCTTAAACAGGAAACCTTATACCATTTCAGATAAATGGTTGTCCAATCTCATCTTAAACCTGCAGTGTTGGTGTACCTACAACTTCTGGAGACAAGTCATTCCATTGTTTGATTACTCTATTGTTGGGAAATTTCTCCATGGTTCTAGGATGGTTCTCTCCTTAATTAATTTTTACCCATTGCTTCTTGTCCTACCTTCAGGTGCTTTAGAAAATAGGCTGACTCCCTCTTAGTGACAATCCCTTAGATATTGGAACACTGCTACCATATCACCACCTAGTTCTTCTTTTCATTAAAGAAGATATCCAAGATAACATATCCAAAACCGGCAACTGTTCCTCATCTCTTTTAATCTCCAGTCCCCTAATAATCTTTGTTCTTCTTCTATGCACTCTTTCTAGAGTCTCAATGTTATTTTATGTTATGGTGACCCAAACTCCAAAACTGGGTGCAATATTCCAAATATGATCTTACTAAGGCATTATAAAGCAATAACTCACACGATCTTGATTGTATTCATCTGTTAAAAGACGTCTTGAGGGCATTTGGAGGGCGAGCCGTTCTGAGTCTGACCGAACACAGGTGAGATCTCATATTAAGACTTACCTTGTGGCGATAGGGGCGGCGAAATCTTCGTATTTCTCCGCCCTTATTGCATCGGCAGAAAATCGGCCTGCCGCCCTGTTTAGAGTGACCCGCTCTCTACTTGAACCGAGAGCGCGGGATGACCTCTTGCAGGGTAGAGCAGAGGAGTTTTCCCGATTTCTGCATGATAAAATCGCTCAGATTCGGGAGGGGCTCGACTCCAATTGGGTGGTCCCGGGGGAGGTGTCCGGGGCAGGTCTTGAGAGTGTTATCTGGGGGGAGTTCGATCCTGTGACCGCTGAGGGTGTGGACAGGTTGCTGGGGGGTCTGAATGCCACCACCTGTTTATTGGACCCGTGTCCTTCCTGGTTGGTTTCGGCCGCCAGGGAGACGACACGAGGCTGGCTCCAGGGGATTGTCAACGCTTCCTTGAGAGAGGGGGTGCTCCCTACCGCCCTGAAGGCGGCGGTGGTGCGCCCCCTCCTCAAGAAGCCTTCCCTGGACCCAGCTATTTTAAACAACTATCGTCCAGTCTCCAACCTTCCCTTCGTGGCGAAGGTTGTTGAGAGTGTGGTGGCACGTCAGCTCCCCCAGTACCTGGAGGAAGCAACTTACCTCGATCCGTTCCAATCGGGCTTCAGGCCTGGACATAGCACTGAGACGGCATTGGTCGCGTTGGTTGATGATCTCTGGAGGGCTCGTGACAGAGGGTTCTCCTCTGTCCTGGTCCTATTAGATCTCTCGGCGGCTTTTGATACTATCGACCATAGTATCTTATTGCGACGGTTGGAGGGGTTGGGGATTGGTGGAACCGTCCTTCGATGGTTCTCCTCCTTCCTCTCTGACCGTTCGCAATTCGTGTTGGCGGGGGGGGAGAGGTCCACCTCTAGGCCCCTGGTTTGTGGGGTGCCTCAGGGGTCGGTCCTTTCTCCCCTCCTGTTCAACATTTACATGAAGCCGCTGGGCGAGATCATCCGTGGTCTTGGAGTGAGGTGTCATCTGTATGCAGATGACACCCAGCTGTACATCTCCACTCCGGACCACCCCAACGATGCTGTGGGGGCTATGTCTAGGTGCCTGGAGGCCGTGCGGGACTGGATGGGCGGGAACAGGCTTCGGCTCAACCCATCCAAGACCGAGTGGCTGTGGTTTCCGGCGCCCCGATATAGCCAGCTGACACCTTCGCTGGCTATTGGGGGGGAAGTTCTGCCCCCCACAGAGAGGGCTCGCAACCTGGGAGTCCTCCTGGATGTACGGCTGTCGCTTGAACATCACATCGCGGCCGTCTCCAGGGGGGCGTTTCATCAGATCCGTCGGATCTACCGGTTGCGGCCCTTTCTGGATCGGGACGCCTTGCGCACGGTCACTCAGGCCCTTGTCACCTCTCGCCTGGACTATTGTAATGCCCTCTACATGGGGCTCCCTGCGGGGAGCATCCGGAGACTCCAGTTGGTGCAAAATGCAGCCGCGAGGGTGATTATGGGGGCGTCGCGTAGCGCCCATGTGACGCCTCTCCTGCGCGAGCTGCATTGGTTGCCGATGGCTCTCCGGGTTCGCTTTAAGGTTCTAGTTTTGACCTTTAGGGCGACCCATGGCATGGGACCAGGTTACCTTCAGGACCGCATTCTGCCAACGTTCTCCAACAGGCCGGTGCGTTCCCACAGGGAGGGTCTGCTCCGGGTGCCGTCGGCCGCTATGTGTCGTCTGGCGGCGCCAAGGAGTAGGGCCTTCTCTGTGGGTGCCCCCGCCCTCTGGAATACTCTGCCACCGGAACTTCGTACCGGCACGGACCTGAGGGCCTTCAGGCGCGCGTTAAAGACCTGGCTCTTTGAGCAGGCCGGCCTGGGCTGAGATAATGATTTTAAATTTGATCTCCATTTTTAACTTTAAATTGGGTTTTTAAGGGTGGGGGGGGGTTTCCTAATTTTAGTCTGCAGCTGATTTAAATATTTAATTACTTTTTAACTTTTGTATTTTTGTAGGGTTTTTAGATGAGCTGTTCACCGCCCTGAGTCCCTTGGGAGAAGGGCGGTATATAAATGTAATTAATAAATAAATAAATAAATAAATAATGCAGACCAGTTGTTATAATGCAGCCTGAGATATAAACCATATGCTTACTTAATCATGCTGAAGAATAATCAACTTCAAAGCTTTTAATTATTTTTTGTAGATAAACTAAGATAACCTCAAAGGAAAGCCAGGCTAATGTACCTGATTTGTATTTCAGTAGAATAAATTTGCTTCTCTTGAGCCTTTAGAGCAGCATTCACAAATACCACAACACATGTACTGTTGCATCATGCATCAGGATGGAAGTATCTAAGGATAAGTTTGTATCATATGTCACTGTGGTTTTGCCTTTTAGTGGCTTGCCCTGGTTTCTGTCATCATGTACTTTTGCCTGAAGCTTTGGTTTTGCTGTTCAAAATATTTGCACTAAAATACAGCCAACAGTTTTTGCTGGATACAAGCTGTGCTGCAGGTCTATTTTCAGTCACATTTTAGCATATATTATATCAGGATTATTTCAAAGTGCTTCAAACTGAAAGCATTTTCTTGCCAAAGGTAATTTTGTCAAAAAAGATTGCACTTGAACATCTTCAAGCAAAAAAGGCATATACTCAACAGCTTTAAAAACGATGGTCTTTCTAGTATCTTAAAATGGCATGTCCATTTGCTTTCTTGTCCTGTTGTTTCACCATCATTTTAAGGCTTCCATGTCTTTAGAACATAAGCCAAATTAATAAAAGGACTACATAGAACATATAATGAGAACAAGCTGCCATTTTTTTAAAAAAAATCTCTCTCAGAATTTATCTTACCTAAAGGGAAGAAAAGGGGACTGTATTCCAAGTTACCAAACCAAGATTATTTATGCATATTATTTTGCCACACCACACTAATAGTTTCAACTTTGCTTTTGTCAAGAATCAATCTTGGTTCATAACATCAAAGTGGGTGGCAATCCAGATGTTCACAGGAAGACATGCTGGAGAATTGGAGGTGAGGAGGAAAGATAAAATGCATTTTGATACTCTTTCAGATGCAGATACTAATGGTGACAGATTCTATTTGCCCTGCATTAGTCACTCTAGGTTGAAACAACATATCTTCTGATATTTCTAGTCCCCAGTGGGGGTAAAATGTATTAGAACTGATATTATAGCAATTGGCAATTCATTTTCTATTTCCATATTGGTTCACTTGTTTCAATTCCATCTAAATTATACTTGTAATTTATTATTGTATGTAAATAATAACTTTGAATAGAAAATATTTTTCCTTTAGAAAGGCCAGTTGTGTACAGTTAAGGTGCTCAACCTGAAGAGCCCAAATATTAGGAATTGGGAAAGTTCAACCTTAGGAATTGAAGACAGCTGGGTGATTTTTGGCTAGCCACTCTTTTTCAGCCCAAACTATTTCACAGGGTGGTTGTTATGAGGAAGATGAGAGTTGGGAGGATTATATGCCCTATCTTGAATTGTACAAAATAAAGTTGGTTTAGAAATCACATCCAGAAAAAAAATACATAAATTTATATAAATAAAAAAAAGTATGTCACTTGCATTTACACTAGTTTCCAGACTTGAAAAAAATGAATTCTCTCTATCAGTCATATCAAATTGAAACAAAGCAGAGGATTTTATGTAAATAGACACCCCAATAGTAATAACAGCAGTAATACTTAAATACAGATAGATCTGTAAGAATAGCCACATTTAACTCTTGCAGAACATGTAATTTGGATCAAAAGCTTCTTTTTACGATATTGGGGAGATACATTATTTCTATACCGTAAGAAACAGGGGTGGTATTCTACCGGCTTGGACTGGTTTGACCGAACCAGATGTTAAAGTTACATCTGGTTCACCGAACTGGTATTTGAACCGATCGGCTGGCCCTGCCCTGCCCACCCTGCCCCCCCCCTCCCAGGAGTGTCCAGGCAGCCCATTTTCGATGGAGATAAGCAGGGGTGGGATTCTACTAGTTCGCACCTATTCGCTAGAACTGGCTGTTAACATTCTAAGCAGTTCGGAGAACCAGTTGTTAGAAGAAATTACTGGCCTAATCCTGTAAGGAAGCCAGGAAGGAAACATTCTAGTGTTGCTTACAGAAACTGCCTTTCCGTTAACCCTTATTACATTCTAGGTAGGACTAAACTTCCTGTCTCTGGAACTTCTCTGAAGTTTTTTGTCCCTCCTTTACTGGTACTTTGCTTGTGTGGAGTGACCATTCAAAGTTACAATGGCACTGAAAAACATGACTTATGACCATTTTTCACACTTACAACTGTTGCAGCATCCCCATAGTCATGAGAGGCCAGGAGAAGAGATGCGTGCCTCAATGTGAGTGATATTGAGTTGCCAATAACATGACTACCAAGCCACGCCCACCAACTAAGCCATGCCCACAGAACTGGTTGTTAAAAAGTTTGAATCCCACCCCTGGAGGTAAGTGCAGGGTCCACGCAGAGGCTCTGGGAGGGGGGAAAATGGGCCTTCCGGAAATCTGAAAATGGGTCTGTTTCCAGCTTCTGGTGGACCTCCAGAACCTGGGGGAGGCCATTTTTGCCCTCCCAGAGGCCCAGAAGAGGCCTCCAAACCCTTGGGAGGGCAAAAAACAGCCCTTTCAGAAATACCAGAGGTCTGGAAATGGGCTTATTTCCGGCTTCCAGTGGGCCTCCAGAACCCGGGGGAGGCAATTTTTGCCCTCCCAGAGGCAAAATCCTCTGGACCCTTGGGAAGGAGAAAATGGCCTCCTGGGCTCTGGAGGCCCACCGGAAGCCATAAACAGGAAGTTCCAGTAGACCATGCCCACCATGTCCATGCCCACCTAGCAACTGGGCAGCAATCTGGTTGCTGGGATTTTTGAATCCTACCCCTGCACAGAAACTAGTCCAGATGGTGGCTCCTATTACTAGCAAGATCATTATATTGTTGTTCTTTTTCATACAAGCACATTGATAGCCTCTGGAATAAAATGGGTAACATGCTTTATTACATAAGATGAGATATGTGTTTAGGCTGGTGAGCTTAATCTATTCACCAGGTTAGATTGTTTAATCTATTTTGCAAGGTTGAGGTGAAGATCCTTTTGGAAGGACAAAACACCAATATTTATTTACTGTATTGTAATTGTCTTCCTGGCCAAAATGAAGCTACAGTACACAACACAACTACAATTAACCCTAATTCAAAACAAACACAATCATACACACACTACTAATTAATTAAAGTTTCTTGATTTTGGAAATAATGAAAGGTCAAACTGCTGCCTAAATAATAAATATTGGGTTTGCAAATAGAACAACAACCAGGAGGTGAAACTAGCTCAATCTCTTTTGTAAATAATTGCAAAAGCTGGGAATAGCCACAGAGAAACCTTCCCTCCATGTTCAGCAATTGTGCATGTGAGAAAAAGAAAAAGGTTTTCTTCTGAAAACCCCAAAGCCAAGGGAGGTTCATACAGAAAAATGATTCTACAAATGTGAAAAATAAATACATTGTTTACTAAGCATGTCATATAATAAAATAAGTGTCTGGTATCTTGTGACTCAATTTTCATGTATTTTTCTTATATTGACATAGCATTTTTTTTAAAGCACCTTGGATAAAACAGGAAGGTTTGTGGAAGTTGCATGAAAAAAAATCAGGGAAGAATAGACAAATTTATTATTCTCTCAAGCCACGTCTAGTAGTTATTTAGTTCCCACAGATATTTTTCAAGACAAGGCAGAAAATCTGGAAGGGACAGCCTGATTGCCTCTTTTCTGCACAAATTTGGTTTATTATCTGGACAGTGATTTTGTTCTTTGTTTACTGCATGCGTATAGAACATGTTAAGTAATAGCAAGACTCTCTCGGTGTGTACACACACACACACACATTTTAATACATAAGTGGGACAGCTGGGAGGACTAAGCACATAAGAGGGTGATGCACGTAAAAATGGAAGAAGTTTAATGATATTGTTGTGACCACTATTATGAATTTATTTGAACATATCCTGTGGACACCAATAGTTAGAGATGCCAAGAGTTAGTAATCGGAAGGAAAGTAATAATCAGGAAAGAGCATGCAGGCTAAATGCAAGATAAAGAAGAAGTGATAAGAACTCAAAAACACAAAGATTTTAATTTAGTTTTGTAGTATCTTACAGAAGATTGTCCTTGCAAAGGTTTACTGGCTGCTGGATGTTTATTTTAAAAGTTTTAATTGAAATCCCCAATCCTGCAGATTTCACTTGCTTTTGCTATACATATAATCTTGGTAAACACTGCCCTGTTTAAAAATTGTTTGAAATTAGGACAGTGCTGAAAAAAAATATTTTACAACAGGTCTTCAAACTTACATCCATTGCAGATTCCTCTGTGGTCACATGATTATGATTTGGCCATTTTGCATTCAGTGTGTATTTATGGCTGTTGCAGCATCTTGAGGTCATGGGAGCTTGACATTTTTGCAAGCTTCCCCCCAAAAAATCACGGTCATGTGATGTCTCACTAAACAATCATTGATGATTCACTTGACAACCATAAAGGGACTGACATTGCAAGACCTTTGTGGCCACGTGATGTTTTGCTTGATGACCATACCACTTAACAATGGAGTTGCCAATCCTAATTGTGGTTAAGTGATGACTACTTGTATCATCATATAGCCAATCTCTCTTGGACTTTTAAATGTGTGCTTCTCTTGCACTTTTAAATGTGTGCTTCTCATTTCAAAGAAGATTCCATGTAGTATCCATAAAAAGTTCAACATTTCAACAGTTCCATAATTACAATTGCCTCCTTTCCCCAAAAAATACACAAATAAATCTTTCTGAAATTTCCCCCCCTAAATTTTGTTTTTAGCATCTATGTGTTTTTCATATGGTTTATATGCTCATCATCCACCAGTGTCAGCAATCAGACAGAACCACCAGGGACTGACTTCATCTTTTGATACAGACTTTTCTCATACAGAATACAGATATTTTTCTAAATGCAAATTACCTAACATTGGTGCTTTTTTTTAAAAAAAAAGTTAATTGCTATTATTTGAATCAAATTTCAGTAGCATATTTTATTTTATACATGCATTTTCTGCAGATATTTTTCTTAGAGGAAAGTTATATGCTAGGAAACAGTGCTATTCTTTGTGCTGCTGCAAAATTCATTAAAACAGAATATCCAAATTTGCTTTAAAGAATACATATGGCAGAATCTCCTTTACATTTTACTCTCCATCCCTAATTGTAGAAAATAGATTCCAAACATGTCAAGTAAAGGTACCCCATAAAGTCATATGTTCCAAATGCCTGCCAATAGTTTTAAAATATAATTTTCCATATTACATTTTACTTGAACTATTAAGTCTACTGACTATATAGTGTTTTCTGTTATTTTACATTATTAATATTAAACAGTAACGACTTACCCCATATAGCCATAAAAATGGCAAAGAAGACAGTTCCTCCATTATCAAATAAGTATGTAACCTTAGGAGGAAAAAAATAAAGAAAATTATGGAAATTATGAATGAAACTATTCAAAATGTTAAGAAAGCCAAAAAAGGTGAAAGTTATAACTAATTATTGAGCTCCAGCCTCAGATATACAAACATAGTATAACTTCTTTGAATTAAAAAAAAAATCCTTCTCTGCTTCCTTGTGCAAATTATTATCATAAATTCAAAGCAATTTTCAAGGTATACAGTACACAGAATCTATTATGCAGAACATCAGACCAAGTAATTTGTTCTGGGACAATTTTTGAAGTAAAATTATGGAACTTTGTGGGAAAAATTTCAAATATCAAGAATATAATCATTGAAATTAATTTTAAAGAAGTAGTTCTCCATTTCAGACCACATTTGTTTGCTCCTTGCTATGTATGGCTCTCCCTACTTCCCGTAGACCAACTCAATCTAACAGTAAAACAGGAACAATTACAACAGCTTAACCACACTTCAATTATTATAAAGTAGTTCCATCAGAAAAGACTGTCTGAAAAGCAAGGTCTTGATTCCTTTCCAGAAAACAGAGAGAATGGGACAAAGCACAGCTCTCAAGGGAGTAAATTGTAGATTCCAAGTAATAAATAAAAACAACTAAATGCATAAAAGGCCTTCTTCATATGCCAAGTAATCAACTTTAAAAAATAAAGGCATATTTTACAGAACCTCTCCAGCTGTGTGTGGTTACTGTTATTAGAGAGAGGCAGGGTGATATTGTGGTTGTGTAAGTATAGCCCTAGAAATGGAGAATCCAAATTTATGGTCCACTGAGTGAACTAGGCCCAGACACTTTTTTGGACCAGCCTAACTGACAGGATTGAGGTAGTCCTGCTTAGCAGATATACCCTTGCTTAACAATGGTTATTGGCAACTCTGGTCGCTAAATGATGCTGTAGCAAAGTATAACCTCATGTGACTGCCCAACATACAACCGTTGTGGCCTTTGTGAAATGAATCCCAGATAGTCATTAAGCACAATATCACATGATCACCATTTACAACCTCCTATTGGTTTTCTCAGTGTCTATGGAGATTCTCAGTCATCCAGGTCATGGTTTCCTCAGGAGACAACTGGACTTTCTTGTTTTTCTTTGAAGAGGTTTTGCTTCTCTCATCCAAGAAGCTTCTTCAGCTCTGACAGTCAGAGCTAAAGAAGCTTCTTGGATGAGAAGCAAAAAGTCCAGTCCTTTAGGTTTTCTCATTGACTGCTTGTCAGAAGCTGGCACAGAAGATTGTGCATGGTGATATGTGACTGCAGGATGCTGCAATCATCATAATTGTGAGCTGGTTGTCAAGCATACAAATTGCAATGTGACAGCAGGAATGCAGCAAGGGCTGCATTTATGAGAACTGAGCTGTAAATCTCATTATTCAACACCATCACTTTGTACGATCACTGAAAGAATGGATGTTAAGGGAGAATTGTCCGTAAGTTCATGATAAATAAAAAATGCTATTACTATAGGCTGCTCTGAGCAATAGTTACAGAATATTAGCACTATAAAAATAAAGCACATTATATTTCAAAAAACTATCACAAAAGTCTTAGGCCAATTACAAAAATGTCAGAATTTAAAAGAAACCATTCTATAAACAGGATTCCATAGCCTAGCATTCAGCTTCCTCAGCAACAGACTTTTGATCATCAGCATGCCCGTTAATTAAACCAATGTTCCTTTCTGGTCTCACAAGACTGAGTCACTCTTATATTCTTAATGACATGGGAATGGTCTTTTAGAAGATGCAAATGAAGTGCACTATTTAAATAAGAGTGCATTTTAGTGATAAAATATATGTGTGTTTTCTGACTGTTTTGAAATTGAATTGGTGTTATATCAGGGGTGGGTTGCTGGGGGTTCACAGGGGTATGGGAGAGCCCCTAGCTAAGATTCTGTGCAGTTTGGAGAACCCCCAAATCCCACTCCTGGCTGGCCCCATCCACCTCACCCCTCCGCTCCCAGGAGTCCCCACAGGGCTCATTTTGGATGCAGGTAAGCGCAGGGCGCATGTGGAGGTTTGGGGAGGGCAAAAAACGAGCCTTCCGGAAGTTCAAGAAGGTTGGAAATGGGCCCCTTTCCAGCTTCCAGAAAGCCTCCGGAGCCCGGGGAGGCTGTTTTTGCATTCCCAGAGGCTCGAGGAAAGCCTCCGAAGCCCAAGGAGGGCAAAAACAACCCCCCTGCTATGGTGCAGGAGGCTGACTAGGCCATGCCCACCCAGAAACTGGGCAGAGAACCCTTTGCTAAAATTTTTGAAGCCCACCCCTGTGTTATATATACAGTAGGATTGCGAGTTAAATTTATTAAAATCCTTGCAGCATCCATTGAGATTTTGAATTTGATAAATACAAAAAGATGCAGACCTGCTCTGATTCTACTTTATCACAAACGTGTGTACCTCTGCTCTTTGAAACTGCCTCCTTTAAGCAAGAGAGAAACCTCTTGATATCACACATCTCGTGTTCATGAAGATCTGATCTACCTACATTCTTGTCCTCAGGCTCTTAACTTTGCCCTAGTTTTAGGGAGCTCATGGATTGACTAATAATTATGCAATTAGTTTCTCATAAGCTTCAACTGCTTGGCTTGAGTAACAAACAATAGGCTCACTTTGTGTTCAATTTGAGAAAGATATTAATTTGATTGGGCTCAGTCTAATTGGGAGGGAATCTGTGAAACTAGATAAAGCAGACACAGTGGTTTTGAATCCAAATGATGCAAGGCCATCTACATCTCGCATCTATGTGTCTCCACACCGATTTTTGCTTTCCACAAATAGAAATGAGGTTTCTAGGTCAGGCAACCACTCCTTCCTTGGGTATTAGAATATCAATTTAATTTGTTTGTATTGTGAATTCCACAATATGTGAATAATGATTGCAAAATTATTTATCTGGTTTTGGTTGCTATAGAGCATGGGTGCCAAACTTCGAGGGCAAGATCAGTGTTGTAGTTCTCCTCCGTGGGCCGGCTGGTGGGGGGGGGGAGAGACAGGGAGACACATCCTCCAGCACCCGGATGGCTGAAAATGGGGTGGGGGGGCTATGCATGCTCCCCATGGGCATCTGGCCTGTGGGCCTTGAGTTTAACACCCCTGCTATAGAGTTTGCAAGCAAAGATTTTGATAAAAATATGTATGTCTTGATTTTCAAAAGGAAGTAATAAATCCACAGATTTCTGCCAACCGATGAAGCAAATCAAGATTTGTTTTACAGATATTGTATACATTTTTCAGGAAGTATACAATACAGATATATAACTGGAAGCAGTAATATCACATGATTCTGGAATCAGCTAATCAAGAGCTAAAATATGTACGAACTATTATCATCCAAAGCAGGATTGTCTATAAATAACTTACTGGCTGTCTGAAAACTAAATTTGGAATTGAAAGCATTGCCTCCACTACCTTCCTAATGTTTCACAGGTATATTATTTTTTTACAGTATACATTTTATACTGTGAAATTCTTTTGTCTCACAGAGCAGCAAGTAAGTAGGCTCTTTTTAGGATTGACATTTGCCTTTCCCAACTCCATCAAGAATCTGGCAAACATCATGTTATTAACAGAGAGTCCAGACCACAATTGAGCCCAACATTTCTGTTGCTGAGTGAGACAGTTGTTAAGTGAGTTTTGACACATTTTATGACCTTTTTTGTGAATCACCGCAGTTGTTAAATTAGTAACATGGTTGTTAAGTCAATCTGGAAACCCCGTTGACTTTGTTTGTCAGAAGATCACAAAAGGTGATAACATGACCCTGGGACACAACTACCATCACAAATATGAGTCAGTTGCCAAATGTCTGAATTTTGATCATATGACCATGGGGATGCTCCAAAAGTCTTGAGTGTGAAAAGCAAAATGAAAAGTCACTTTTTTTTCCAGTGCTGTTGTCACTTCGAATGCTTATAACTGAACCATTATAAGACAATGACTACTTGTAATATAGTTATATATGAAGGCAAATATACATGTCCCAGAATAATGCTGCAGAATCCAATCTGGATCAGTCACTTGGACCAGAGGTTTAGTCTTCCAAGTTTTTGGACTTGTGCTGGACCCCTCCTCAGGGTACTTTTCTCTACTGGAATGTGTGCTTTGGGCTATTTTATGCATAGAACAACCAACCAACCAAACAAACAAACAAATATGTGCTTCTCTCTCCCTCACTTTGTGAACTAGGAAGGAGGTATAATCTGATAAACATGACATATACACTAGCCCAAAGCACACATTCTGATGAGAGAGAGAGGTTCCCTGGGGGACGAGCCCCAGCATGAGTCCGAACACTTGGAAAACTAAACCTCTGGTCCCAGTGACCCACCCAGATTGTTCTTACCTTTAGATTCTACCACAAACATTTTTTTGTCAACCAACCTTATGATTCTTGTGAGATAGTGAACACAATGACATGGCATGATCGAGTGCTATTTAAAGATCAGTGTGATTCTGGATATTAGGAGGAAAATATAACATGAATAGTTTTTCATGGAAGTTGGGAAAGGGACCGAATGCAGGGGTGGGATTCAATTTTTTTTAACAACCGGTTCTGTGGGCATGGCTTAGGTGGTGGGTGTGGCTTGATGGTCATGTGACTGGGTGGACATGGCTTGGTGGTCATGTTATTGGCTGGGCGTGGCCAACTCAATATCACTCACATTGAGGCACGCATTTCCTTGCCTGGCCTCTCATGACTGTGGGGATGCTGCAACAGTGTGAAAAACGGTCATAAGTCACATTTTTCAGTGCCATTGTAACTTTGAATGGTTACTCCACACAAGCAAAGTACCAGCAAAGAAGGGGAAAAAAACTCCAGAGAAGTTCCAGAGACAGGAAGTCTAGTCCTGCCAAGAATGTAATAAGGGTTAACAGAGAGGCAGTTTCTATAAGCAACACCAAAATGTTTCTTTCCTGCCTTCCTTACAGGATTAGTGCAGTAATTTCTTCTAACAACTGGTTCTCCAAACTGCTTAGAATGTTAACAACCGGTTCTAGCGAATAGGTGCGAACTGGTAGAATCCCACCCCTGAGCGAATGGCTTTAAGAGACAGGAGGAAGAGCCACTATTAAGGTCAAATAAGAGGGGTTTGAGCCTAGAGCAAGATGGTGAGAAAACATCTAAGAGTAGCCCCTTCCTAATTAGAACATAGAATATAGAATAACAATTGGAAGGAAACTTAGAGGTCTTCTAGTGCAATTCCCTGCACAAGCAGGAGTTCTATATCATTTCAGAGAAGGGTTGTCCCATCTCTTCTTGAAAGCCTCCAATGATGGGGGACCCAAAATCTCACTCTATGAACCTACAAGTTCATAGAGTGAGAGAGAAGGAAACACATTCAGACTTACAAGATTCAGTTATTACAGCTATTACAATAAGACTAGTCCTGACCTACATTGCCTTGGTCTCTTATTCTAGCCCACCTTGCTGGGCTCACAGAAGTCCTCTCTGGGAAACAAAAACCAATTATCATGGAAAAACAGTTACCTTTGCATAGATGCAGCTTTCATTGAGCTTTTGCAGAGTGCAGCTCTTCTCACACATGGGGCACATGATGGTCTCATTTGCTTCACAGATCTCTTTGCTACAGCAGGGATGCAAGAAAGCAAATGGTTATCCAAAGAGATGCAAGTTATATGGACACTGATGAGTATATTTGACAGAGCATACCATTTGTAGTTTTTAAGAAACACATTTTTTCATTCTCAGTTTGGAGTGGAATAATATTTACTGCGGACACAAAATAGTACTATACATAGAGTTTAATTGTGATGGAAATAACGTTAACCTTTTTGCTGTCAGCAAAAAGTTTTGGATTTTTACATTTTTGTAAATTTTTGTAGGATTTTTAGATTCTACAATGTCCTACCAGTCAATGACTATTTCAGCTTCAACCGCAACAATACAAGAGCACAAACTCAATGTTAACCGCTCCAAACTTGATTGCAGAAAGTATGACTTCAGCAACAGAGTGGTCAATGCCTGGAATGCACTATCTGACTCTGTAGTTACATCAATGGTGGGATTCAAATTTCTTTACTATCGGTTCTGTAGGCGTAGCTTGATGGGTGTGGCAGGGGAAGGATACTGTAAAATCTCCAATCAGAGGTATTTGCTGGTTCTCTGAACTACTCAAAATTTCCACTACCGGTTCTCCAGAACTGGTCAGAACCTGCTGAATACCACCTCTGAATTACATCTTCAAACTCCCATTCCTTTAACCTCAAACTATCCACTATTGACCTCACCCCATTTCTAAGAGGTCTGTAAGGGGCATGCATAAGTGCACCATCGTGCCTCTCATTCCTGTCCTATTGTCCCCATTTAATCGTACCTATTTTCTGTATTCTTACTTATGTTTATACTTATACCTATTATTTTGTAAGCGATTGACAAATCAAATAAATATTTTTTTTTTCATAAAAACTCTCATGGAAAGTGTGCATCCCAAGGGAGGCATATAGGGATTTGAAATAATTTTATAGAACTCTTCAGTTTGCACTACCTAAAAAGTAGAATTAGACAAAAAGCTCAACATCGCCTTTGGTGATAAGAAAGTAAATAATTTTTGTAACATATTTGAGTCATTCATTGGGAAGTTTTTGATCTTATTTTTCAATCCAAGATCAAACATTTTCAGTGCTCTTAGCCCTCTTTATTGGTTAATTAAAGTCATTAAGTGCATAAATAGGGACTAAGATGTCATGTCCCAGTTTTAACCAAGAAATCATCTGGCTAGTTCTTTATGCATTTATAGGGATATAAAAGAATTTTCCCACAGTTCCAGATGAAGATTAAATCCATCTGTAATTTAGTCTTCTGTGAATGGGGATTAGACACTTTTGAAACTTTTATAAATGGCTACATTTTTAAGTCTTGTCTTTCTTTCCAGAATGAAAATGTCCCAAATCTTTCTTTCTCTAGAGACAGACTAATTTTCCTCTGCTACACTTCCTGGATACTATAGGATATCAAAGAGACACAGGCATAAACAGTCCCTTTTGCCAAAGAAAGAATTCTTTCTAGCTTGCTACACTGCTCAAATAGAAAAAAGATTGATTTCATTATAAACAAGGCTTGTGTTTAATGCATAGCAATCAGTGGCATTCTTTCTTGCATAGTAATTTCATTAGCCTTTTTAGAATCAGATTATTTATCAGACCTTTTGAGTCTTTGAAAGTCTATACTTGTAGCTTTTTACCCAGTTGGTTGAGACACTGATCATACAAGAGCTTTGCAGAAGACTCTTTGCTGCTGAGATATAGTGGGGAAGACTTTTTTCTGATAAATTAAGAAAAGCAAGAACCCTGGCAGTTAAAACGTTTTGAAAATCAAGTTTATTATTAAAAATCTGACATAAAACCTCTGGAGCAGAAATCTGTCCTGTACATTGATGCCATGAAAAGATTGGTTTGCTATCAATCCACCCATCCCTATTGTTCAAATAGAATCTGACTCTGATTCATTCTTGTGTGCTGAAGAGGAGCAGAAAATATAGCTCTTTGTTTATACATGTAGTTTATGCCAATTTTTTGTATTCTTACTATCCAAGATGAGTTTGAAAATTCACCATAAAAATCATATTTTCCATATTAGCAAAAGAACATGTTTCTATCCTGGAGATTAGTTTAACTTCTGCAAGTTTTGAACTGCCTGAGTATCTCAGTGATGGCTTTTATTTCAATGAATTACCCTCGAATTTGATATAATTCAAATTTTGTTTGTTTAATGATCTGGTTTTTATACTTCTGTGTTTGTTAATGAAAAACATACCTAATGCTGGGATAGGTAAAATGATACTTGTCTTTTTAATTTGGAACAAACACCTGGTCATGTTTATTTTATACAAGAACGTTTACCATTTTAACTGCTAAATTTATCCATTTGGCTGGTTTGAAATCTCAACTCAGCATATATAACGTGAAGATATATATAGCTAGAATATATGTCTATATAACTCCATTTATATTAAGATTAAGTAATCATGTTTTGCTATGAATAAGAATAACATCTGAATTATATACTCATCATTCCTTCTAAAAGCCAGCTGCATTATTCAGGTATTTTTTTAAATGTCAAAGTCATCATAAACCACTAGATGGAAGACTTGCTTTAACTACATAGCATATTCTTACATAACTTTAAGAAATTACATATTGCTGTAAAAATCATATGTACAATACACATAGATTCACTCAATATAGGAACTTTCAGAGCATGGCAGAACTTACAGAGCAAACAAAGCTGCTTTTGCTGGAAAATAAAAGTGTCCTTTTCAAGTTTGTGTGAAACTTCTGTCTTTTGCAGAGGGAGCTGTGCTTTGTACATGCTTTAGTGCACACTTTACAAGGTGGAGCTAGCTAGTAGTGCACAATATTGCAACAAAGTGATGAAGCTATAATCCAGCAGTACATCCAGTCTGATCAATATTCTGCTATAATCAATAGTGCCTTCAGAAACTTGTAATGTTATCAGCAGATGACTTTCAAGATTGGCCATACTGTCATATTCTGGAACAGTTACAACCTCTGAATGCTGTTCAGGAGCAGCCTCAGGTAGGATACATTCTAATAATCAAAATGGAAGCTTAACTAAAGCATAAATGACCATGAATTGGTCCTGATTAAAAAATGAGTGCTATTGTTGCAGAAGAATTTGTGCAAAAGATCTATACATGGTTGGCATATGTTCTTCAGGCAGGAGCTGTGAGTCCAGAATATACTTCCACACCCTCACAAATTGCACACCAACTCTGCCTGGAGGAGTACAAGCAAGCCTATTAAGAATTAAAGATGAAAAATATCTAGACTTGGGAGGCTTTAAAATTTATTATCATGTGGTGTGCCAGGATTGTATATAGGCCCACTGGTGGGCCGTAGAGAAATCTCACTCCCAGAGCACCCCCCAAAGCAATTAATCCAGGCTGCACAGAAACACAAGGCTGCTCAGCCCACCTGGCCCGCGGGAACCCTCCCTGCCCACTCACTCCTTACCCGGCAAACTTGTCTGCTAAGTTGCTATTTTTCCTTTTTCCAACCATCATCTGTTCTGCTGCGCTGGGAGATTTAGATTAGATAGGAAGCAGGAAATGGTTGGATTTCTTGCTTTTTAGCTAAGTACAGCCAATCCTCCCTTAGGACTGAAGGTTTGTTTGCAAGCAAATTCAGTGCAGACTCAAGGCAAGCAAATTTGAGAGACTGAGCTAGCCGATGGTAGATAGATCACTGAATGATTCTGTGAGCAACTCAATCTTTCTGCTTTGCCTAATTTTGGATAAAAGTTGCTTTTTTAAAATAAAAAATTCAATATTTACATACATGGTGTGTTGTGAGTTAATTTTATGAATTTGCTTGCAAGCAAATTTTATGTGGCAGACTAAGCTAGCCAATGGCAGATAGATAGATTTCTGAATGAATCTGTGATTCTGTGAGCAGCTCAATTTGCCTGCCTGCTTTGCCTGATTTTGGGTAAAATTGCTCTTTTTTAATAAAAAAAATCAATATTTATATAAATATTTATAATATTTACATACAAGCCATGCTCAGCCAGTCACATGACCACCAAGCCACACCCACAAATTAGGCCATGCCCACAGAACCAAAATTATGGGATCTAAAATTATGAGTTTGGTGGTCCCTGAGGTCCAAAAGGTTGGCAACCCCTGGTATAGAGGAATGGGAAGAATAATATTGATGAAGAAATGCAAGAACATTTAAGACAATGTAAATGACAATGGAAAACTGGAAAGCATGAAAAGAAATTCAAAACAATGTGCCTTGATTCTATTTGGTTTAACAGTATGCTGATAGACTCTGTTAAAATACTGTACAACAGTAAGTAACATTTCTGATATCCTTGCTTGGTTTGTTTCCTCACCTAGCCTACTCCAAAGGGCTGACAGATAAACTGAAATGTGTTTCTCCCCATCCAGAAACTCTACATCCTCCAAATAGCAATCATCTACCATTGGAGCAGTAATTTGGTAGCTATCAGAATTTCTGAAATTCCCTGCCTTGCTTGGAATCACAGTTAGTGCCTCACATAAAATTCACCTGGGCACGTCTCCAAAAAGGTACACCTTCTCCATTCATTCAACCACATTTCAATAATGCATACAAGTTTAGCTCTCTTATTCACAATTAAATTGTGGTTAATGCAAGTTTTATTATAGAATAACCAAACATTAAATAAGAATAGCCATAAACCAGGACCAATAGAGTTTAGATGACAAGCCATTGGGACAAACAGGATTGGAATGGATTATTGGAAAAATCATCTTCCCAATAAATGGCCTATCCTCTGTCTTTTGCAATCTCTCTTTCTTCCTGCCACCATGGTATCTTTCTATACTTAGTTCTCCAGACCGCATCAACCTCCCTTGATCCAGCTATTCTTCCCCTAAGTCAAATCATTATCTCTTGCCCAGTCAAAATGAACAAATACCACAGTAAACTCTAGCCCACCAACAGACAATTCAGTCAATAGGTAGAAGGCAATGCACTTTCTTATGGACTTTGAAATTATTTAGTTAAGTAGTTGCAGAATGCAACATTAATATATTCTGACTATTAACCTTCTATGTATGACATAGCTCTTCACAAGATCAAAACCCTTTTATTTGTTGATTTATAAATCAGAGAAATCTGTTAAAGTGAATTTTATTTTTTTCTGCACACAAACATATTTGCATTGCAAATTATTATTAAATAGAAAAATATCAGACAGAGAGAGAGAGAGAGTGAGAGAGGGTGTGTGTGTATGTGTGTGTGTGTGAGAGAGAAAGAGACAGACAGACAGACTATGTATCTGAATAGACAAGCATTGTTTAAGACACACAAGCTACAATTTAAGTTAGACTAAAATGAACATGCAACATTTATAAGTTCCAGTTCTACAAAGTGTAGCCCTTTTCCATGATTAACTGCAGGAATCACAGATCCTGTGATTTCCCTCCTCCCTCAAAAAACATCTCACAAATCTACAATTTGCCAATGGAAGTTATTATTTTAGTTACTAGGGAATTACAGGTAGTCCTCAACTTATAACCACAATTGAGCCCAAAATTTCTGTTGTTAAGTGAAATATTTGTTAAGTATGTTTTGTTAAGTATGTTTTACCACTTTTCTTGCCACTCTTGTTAAATAAATAACAGCAGTATTAAGTTAGTAACACTATTGTTAAGTGGCGTCTCCATTGTCTTTGCTCATCAGAAAGTCACAAAAGATGATCACATAACCCCAGGACACTGCAATGGTCATAAATATGAGTCAGTTTGCCAAGCATCCAATTTTTTTTTCACATGACTATGGGAAAGCTGCAACAGTCATAAGTGTGAAAAAGGGTCATAGGTCCCTTTTTTCAGGGCCATTGTAACTTTTAAATTAAATGTTATTAGTTGAAGACTTTCTGTATTTCTGCAGAGAGTGGCTCTAAGATGCTGAGGCAAGACTCAGCTGCTTTATAAAGTTCCAGACAGGTGGTATATATTTATATAAATAAATAAATAAATAAAGTCATACAAATCTGGTAATAAATAAATAAATATTTAAGCAGCAGAGCATCTTTCTGGAACAGAATCCAGAGTGCTCCACAGCCCTTCCTACTGTAACATTTCCTTGGCTGATCCACTGCTTATTCTTTGCCATTTTTTAAAAAAACATGGTATCCCTTCACTTCTTACCTTACTTGGCTAGAATCCATGGTAAATAATCCATAAAGGAAAACAAACAATCCAACAAGCGCAGCAGGGATAAGCATCCCAGTATACCATCCCAACCAAGCAAAATAAAGACCAATTTTCTCTCCAAAATATCGCCTGCATTTAAAAGCGAGAGAGAGAAAAAACAGAGACAGAATTAAGTCACCATTGCTTTAAACATTGAGATAAATCATAATCAGGGGTGGGATTTTACTGGTTCAGACTGGTTGTGGTAAACCCCTTGCTCCGAAGATCAGCTATCTCCAAACCGGTTCACTGTGATGAGCATGTGGGCCCACCCACCTGCCCCTGCTCTTTCCTGTCCTTTACTTTGTTTGTTTAGAGCACAGCTGGTTCACGTGGCAGAGGGGTTTGCTGTGCCTCAGCTGTTTTCTTTAAAGGGACTGCTGTAAAAAGTAAGGATAACTGTTTGAATTGCGGAGCCCATGCGTGTGATCACCAAACTTGTTGTTATACTGGTGGAATTCTACCCCTGATCATAATCATTTAAAAAATTTCCCTTTAACATTAAATTCAAGGGCTTTTGATTGCATTTAAGCAAATTCATGTCATTTATCAAGAAATTGGGAGGCAATTAGAATTTGCATAAAGCAAGGGCAGGATTAGGAGAAAGAGACATTTGAGCAAGGACATGATAGTCTGTTTGGATTGACAGTTCATACATAAAATCAACATATATACCAAAACAAAAACCAATTTTAGCTTATCACTATTATAGTTTGTGGGACCATGGTGGTTCATGTGGTAAGATGCTGGGCCTGTGCACCGTTGAGGTCGGCAACTCAGCAGTTTGATTCCCATGAACAAATAAACCACATAGGGACAAGAAAGGAGCCTCCCCCGAATGCCTATTGGCATTCAGACATCCTGCAGGTAAAGATAACACCACCCGAAAAAATTCCTTTCACAGAGGCAGCCAGCCACCTTGGTGACCCCTGGCTAACATGTGCCATACACTAAATAAATGAATAAACTATTACAGTTGAAAAGAAACAACTAACAACTAGTTTGGTCAAATGGTTAAGGCACAAGCCTAGAAACCAGGACAGACACTGTAAATTTTGGTTCCTCCTTAGGCATGAAAGCTAATTGGGTGACTTTGAGCCAGTCACTCTTTCAGCTCATGACATCAGGTTCAGGTGATAAACCAGTTGGTCAATTCCTGTTGCAACTAAGGGATCAACACTTGATTGATCTGAAAAAGAAGAAGTGGACCTGCACTTGCAGAAAAATCCGAGGAAGACAAAAAATGCTTCAGTTCTATAATATGCTTTGATTAAACTGTTTAGACAGACTCTTTGGGAAGATGATGACAATTGAAATCAGGATCTTCCAAGTGAGGCAGAAGATCTAGGTAGATTTTGGACTACCTTCAAAGTTGCAATTTATCCTAAGTCTAGCAGAATAAGGAATTTTGGAGCAATTTATCTGCTTTTATTTTTCTTGTACTTTTCTTGTAACTTGAAACAAAAAAACCTCACTAATATCTTAAAATACAATGGAAATCTGTAGATGTTTCTAAACACAGTCAGACAGCTATGATTAACACATTTTTTTTTGTTAGAGGTACTTCAACAGTTATCAATCAAACAGCATACAATGGATGGTGAAATTAAGTGAAACCTCACATTTATAGACCTCAGCTTTTCAGAGTTTGTGTGCACTAGGCAGAATTCTATTGCAATCTGCATAATGATGTCATTAGGAAAATGGTGGTAATTACATGATTTGTGTCAATTTGATTAATGGTATCATCATGCCGATAATGCAAATGAAATTATTTGCATCAATTTGAATCAGTTGTGCAATGCAAGTGATTTGTGATGCATTTATATTTTTCATTTGATGCAAATGACCTCGTCTGCACCACTGCAATAAAATACCCTTCAGTACAACGACTTTTAAAAACAATGACCTACCATTTCCCTTCAATTAGACCAGGGGTGTCAAACTTGTGTTGTCATGGCAGCATCATGTGACATATTGTGACTTTTTTCCCTTTCGCTAAACCGGGTGTGGGCATGGCCAACGCGTGACACATCCGGTCCATGGGCCACAACTTTGACAAGCCTGAATTTGACCATTAAAACAGGTCTTCTCTGTGCCACAATGGAAGAACATGGAAGAACAATTATATTGGATTTCTCATGGGATGGTCAATGACATAGAAACAACTTCTGTTATATTACATATATACATTACCTAATCAGATCCAGAGGTTGGTATTTGTACCACATCCCCCATCGTGCCCAGCGTTCATATAATAGATGCCGATGGTTCTTAGCTCCATGTGTTTTGATAGGATGCCTGCTCTTGTGACTTCCCTGGAGTACACATACAAACCCAAATTGATATAAAGAAGAATTGGTATAATTATAGCAAATGGGGTCTTAAAATATGTTATTAAAATCAGTGCTTCTTTTGAAAAATGAAGATATTATTAATAATTGGCTTATGTAACATTGAACAATTCTAAGCAAATATCCATCTTTTTGCTAGAGCTGATACAGCTCAGAAACCTCTTAGCAGCATGAAAATATTTCTTTGGAATATAATCAGATGGAATTATCTATAAATGTTTTGTCCCAATATTGTGGAACTGCAGCACTTTCTAGCTGACTCACTTAATTATTAATGCAAATTTATATAGCATATTTACAGAATACATTATAATAATCATCTCATTCACTCTCATTAATTTTTACATTACAATTAAACATTGAGGTCAGGAAGCAGCAATTTACTAAATAAACCACTGTACCATAGAGAAGCCATGATTTAAGATTGTAACTATGTGCCTTGCTAAAGAGTTCTTGTTTTCATATTTTCCTTACAAGTATTCATGCTGTTAAAGAATAAAAATACCTGGAAAGATTGAATTTATTAGACCTGAACATCTTAATTTTAACAAAAGCCACCCTGGTTGGAACTGCCTGCATTCTTAGATGCTACCAAGAATAATTAATAATATTGAATTAAATTTCCCTTTGTCTTAAACTGTGAATCTAACTGTAAATTGTTCACGCATAATAATTCCAAAACATCTGGAATACCATTTGAACATCATCGGAACTGACCAAATCATTAATTCTAAAAGACAGGTTTACTTGGAATAACTTCCATCTTGCAATGTTTCCTTTATTATTATTATTAAACACTATCATTTGGACAAAAATGCCAAATCCATCCTAAACTTCTGGCTGAATGCAACCAACTATGATTTATTAAACTTATATGCCTCCTGACTCTCAGTGACTTTGGGTGGTTCACAACAATCAAGAAATTACAATAAAATCAATAAAAAATAAATTCAATTGAAGCATTCAATGATTTGTGTGATGTGTTGTGTGTGGGGGTAATTATATTATATTATTAATTTATAATATGAATCTTTTATTAGTTTTATTGTTTTTTATATGAGGTTTTTCTATTCTTGTAAGCTGCCTTGAGTCGCCATGTGCGAATAGGCAGCAGTATAAATTTCCCAAATAAATAAATAAGAATTGAATAAATAAATGCATCAATTGATAATGTAACACTAGTAGAATATACTTATATAAAATGGGAGTTTTCAAACTTTCTAAGACTGTAGCACACAATTTCAAATGATTGATTGAATGCTAGAATCATTTATCAAGAATTCTAATGAGAGAAAACTCCACATGCATGAACATTTTTCTTTTATCGTCCTTTGCCCTTAGTTTCTCTAGGGATTCCTATTTTTGGGACCCACCTAAAGTTGGTTGAAAGATGGGTGACTACATAAATGTTATGTATGCATGTATGTTCCATAACTCCAGAGTTCCATAGAATACAATTTGGGAAATTCTAGTTCAGTAAACAGTCTTGAAAATAAGCATGACTTCCAGTTTGGACTTCTTCGGCGACAGACCAAAATCTGCGATCATGCATGGTTTTGATCCATGCTCACCGCCAGAGCACCACGAGCTGGCTGGATTTGGGGCTAAGCCACCCTGTAGAAGTGGTGAAGAGGGGGGAGACCACCAACAGGGTCGAGGAGAGCCCCATCTCTCCTCTCCAGCTGGCCATTACTCCCTTTCCTGAAGGCAGTTGCAGCGGTGGTCAGAAATGGCCACCTCAAAGAGGAACCCAACCGGAAAAGATTGTACAGGAGGAAGATAAGAAGAGAAAGCTTTGACTGACTGGGTTGAACTGAAAAAGCAATAACATAAGGTACCCTGGTATTTGAACTATAAAAACATTGTTCCCAAAGAAGATTTCTGAAGCAGCAAAGGAGAGAGAGAAGGGGAATATTTTGATTTTTTTTCTTTCCTTCCCCATATTGACAGCTAAGAGACTTAAGTAAGAAATTGAAAAAAAAATCACTTTGACATTAGTAGGCATTTAAGTTGAAAATAAAATGTCAAAGGGATAATAAAGATTTTTGGACATTTAAAAACTTTTAAAAGAAGGAAAGGAGAGAAAAGGAAAAAAATAAAAGGGTGATATCTGAAAAAATGGAGACTATCTGGAAGTAAAAGAAATTAATAGTGAAACTTTCACAAGATTCCTAAAAGATACATTCTAACTGAAACTTTGAAACAATAGAACCCCAGGAAGAGAAAGTGGAAAAAAGAAACAAGAAGAAGCAGCTTTGGACTATTTGGATTACTTGGTGATTTTTGGACTTTTGGTTATTGGATTTAAATGACTAAAATCAATTGGGTGGTTGTTTAAAAGTGTTTAAAATGGCATCACTCTTGGAAGAATTGAAAATGGAACTTAAAAAACAGAAAGAAGATGCACAAGATGGAAGAGGTTTTTTTGGCTTCGTATTTCAACTTTTAGAAACTGAGCTCTTGAACTATGAGAAACAACAAGAAATGCTTGAAGAACAAGAAGGGTGGGACAAAGAAGAAGCCATCTTTAATGATCAAGTAATTCTATGTGGGGGAAAAGAAGGAAAGGGGGGAAAGAGAGTGAAAAATGTAAGATTTGAAAAAATAACCAAAAAAAAGAACAGTTTGAAAAGCAGTTACAATATTAGGAAGAAACAGCAGAGAGGATTACAGAAAAGAGAATTAGAATTAGAGAGACAAGGAGTCAAAAGGGGGAAGGAGAAAAAGAGGGGGAAGAAGGAAAGGAAAATAAGTTATAAAGGACAGAAACAGGATATAGAGAAACAGAGAAAATGTACAAGGATTAAAGGTATAAGCCAATTCAGAAGACATAGAGATAATGGGTGAAAATTTAACTGAAAGAAAGGATTCTGCAAAGGTACATAAAATAGCATTGTTATAGAAAATATGAAACATATGTGGTTAAAGTGATAGATAAAATACTTATTGTAATATAATGGAATGTTTGTTAATAAATGAATGAAATAAACAGAATGAGAGAATGACATTAGGAAAGGATGGCAACATTTTAATTGCTATTAAAGATTTATAAAAATTTAAGTGAAGAGAAATATGAAAGAAATATGAGAAAAATATGGAAATATTACAAATATTACAAGAATTTTATGTATTATTGTGTTATACATGAGTGTGTGTGTGTGTAAGGTTTTGAGCTGATAATTTTAAATAATAAATAAGGGAGACTAGGATAGATCTATTTCGAGCTAGTTAGCTTTCTTCAGCTAGCCATACCCTTACTGGGATTCGAACCAGGGAAGTATTACATGTGAGGCAGTTGTAATTGCCACTACACCACCTGGCTCTATCATCTTCAGCTGAGGCAGGGGAATAAGTATATACTTTGTATTACAACACCCTGTTAAGCCCCAATTAATATACAAAGTATATACTTATTCCCCTGCCTCAGCTGAAGAGGATAGAGCCAGGTGGTGTAGTGGCAATTACAACTGCCTCACATGTAATACTTCCCTGGTTCGAATCCCAGTAAGGGTATGGCTAGCTGAAGAGAGCTAACTAGCTCGAAATAGATCTATCCTAGTCTCCCTTATTTATTATTTAAAATTATCAGCTCAAAACCTTACACACATGTAAAGAAAAGACAATGAAACAAATAGCTTTCTGTCGGTATGGTCTCTGGTGATGAGCCGAAAGACAGAAAAGAAAGCAGTATGCTTTCTCCCTTAATTGGGGTTCAACAGGGTGTTGTAATACAAAGTATATACTTATTCCCCTGCCTCAGCTGAAGAGGATAGAGCCAGGTGGTGTAGTGGCAATTACAACTGCCTCACATGTAATACTTCCCGGTTCGAATCCCAGTAAGGGTATGGCTAGCTGAAGAGAGCTAACTAGCTTGAAATAGATCTATCCTAGTCTCCCTTATTTATTATTTAAAATTATCAGCTCAAAACCTTACACACATGTAAAGAAAAGACAATGAAACAAATAGCTTTCTGTCGGTATGGTCTCTGGTGATGAGCCGAAAGACAGAAAAGAAAGCAGTATGCTTTCTCCCTTAATTGGGGCTTAACAGGGTGTTGTAATACAAAGTATATACTTATTCCCCTGCCTGAGCTGATAAGGAGAGAGCCAGTGGTGTAGAGGCAATTACAACTGCCTCACATGTAATACTTCCCTGGTTCGAATCCCAGTAAGGGTATGGCTAGCTGAAGAGAGCTAACTAGCTCGAAATAGATCTATACTAGTCTCCCTTATTTATTATTTAAAAATTATCAGCTTAAAAACCTTACACACATGTAAACAAAAGGCAACGAAACAAATAGCTTTCTGTCGGTATGGTCTCTGGTGATGAGCCGAAAGACAGAAAAGAAAGCAGTATGCTTTCTCCCTTAATTGGGGCTTAACAGGGTGTTGTAATACAAAGTATATACTTATTCCCCTGCCTGAGCTGATAAGGAAAGAGCCAGTGGTGTAGAGGCAATTACAACTGCCTCACATGTAATACTTCCCTGGTTCGAATCCCAGTAAGGGTATGGCTAGCTGAAGAGAGCTAACTAGCTCGAAATAGATCTATACTAGTCTCCCTTATTTATTATTTAAAAATTATCAGCTTAAAAACCTTACACACATGTAAACAAAAGGCAACGAAACAAATAGCTTTCTGTCGGTATGGTCTCTGGTGATGAGCCGAAAGACAGAAAAGAAAGCAGTATGCTTTCTCCCTTAATTGGGGCTTAACAGGGTGTTGTAATACAAAGTATATACTTATTCCCCTGCCTGAGCTGATAAGGAGAGAGCCAGTGGTGTAGAGGCAATTACAACTGCCTCACATGTAATACTTCCCTGGTTCGAATCCCAGTAAGGGTATGGCTAGCTGAAGAGAGCTAACTAGCTCGAAATAGATCTATACTAGTCTCCCTTATTTATTATTTAAAAATTATCAGCTTAAAAACCTTACACACATGTAAACAAAAGGCAACGAAACAAATAGCTTTCTGTCGGTATGGTCTCTGGTGATGAGCCGAAAGACAGAAAAGAAAGCAGTATGCTTTCTCCCTTAATTGGGGCTTAACAGGGTGTTGTAATACAAAGTATATACTTATTCCCCTGCCTGAGCTGATAAGGAGAGAGCCAGTGGTGTAGAGGCAATTACAACTGCCTCACATGTAATACTTCCCTGGTTCGAATCCCAGTAAGGGTATGGCTAGCTGAAGAGAGCTAACTAGCTCGAAATAGATCTATACTAGTCTCCCTTATTTATTATTTAAAAATTATCAGCTTAAAAACCTTACACACATGTAAACAAAAGGCAACGAAACAAATAGCTTTCTGTCGGTATGGTCTCTGGTGATGAGCCGAAAGACAGAAAAGAAAGCAGTATGCTTTCTCCCTTAATTGGGGCTTAACAGGGTGTTGTAATACAAAGTATATACTTATTCCCCTGCCTGAGCTGATAAGGAGAGAGCCAGTGGTGTAGAGGCAATTACAACTGCCTCACATGTAATACTTCCCTGGTTCGAATCCCAGTAAGGGTATGGCTAGCTGAAGAGAGCTAACTAGCTCGAAATAGATCTATACTAGTCTCCCTTATTTATTATTTAAAAATTATCAGCTTAAAAACCTTACACACATGTAAACAAAAGGCAACGAAACAAATAGCTTTCTGTCGGTATGGTCTCTGGTGATGAGCCGAAAGACAGAAAAGAAAGCAGTATGCTTTCTCCCTTAATTGGGGCTTAACAGGGTGTTGTAATACAAAGTATATACTTATTCCCCTGCCTGAGCTGATAAGGAGAGAGCCAGTGGTGTAGAGGCAATTACAACTGCCTCACATGTAATACTTCCCTGGTTCGAATCCCAGTAAGGGTATGGCTAGCTGAAGAGAGCTAACTAGCTCGAAATAGATCTATACTAGTCTCCCTTATTTATTATTTAAAAATTATCAGCTTAAAAACCTTACACACATGTAAACAAAAGGCAACGAAACAAATAGCTTTCTGTCGGTATGGTCTCTGGTGATGAGCCGAAAGACAGAAAAGAAAGCAGTATGCTTTCTCCCTTAATTGGGGCTTAACAGGGTGTTGTAATACAAAGTATATACTTATTCCCCTGCCTGAGCTGATAAGGAGAGAGCCAGTGGTGTAGAGGCAATTACAACTGCCTCACATGTAATACTTCCCTGGTTCGAATCCCAGTAAGGGTATGGCTAGCTGAAGAGAGCTAACTAGCTCGAAATAGATCTATACTAGTCTCCCTTATTTATTATTTAAAAATTATCAGCTTAAAAACCTTACACACATGTAAACAAAAGGCAACGAAACAAATAGCTTTCTGTCGGTATGGTCTCTGGTGATGAGCCGAAAGACAGAAAAGAAAGCAGTATGCTTTCTCCCTTAATTGGGGCTTAACAGGGTGTTGTAATACAAAGTATATACTTATTCCCCTGCCTGAGCTGATAAGGAGAGAGCCAGTGGTGTAGAGGCAATTACAACTGCCTCACATGTAATACTTCCCTGGTTCGAATCCCAGTAAGGGTATGGCTAGCTGAAGAGAGCTAACTAGATCGAAATAGATCTATACTAGTCTCCCTTATTTATTATTTAAAAATTATCAGCTTAAAAACCTTACACACATGTAAACAAAAGGCAACGAAACAAATAGCTTTCTGTCGGTATGGTCTCTGGTGATGAGCCGAAAGACAGAAAAGAAAGCAGTATGCTTTCTCCCTTAATTGGGGCTTAACAGGGTGTTGTAATACAAAGTATATACTTATTCCCCTGCCTGAGCTGATAAGGAGAGAGCCAGTGGTGTAGAGGCAATTACAACTGCCTCACATGTAATACTTCCCTGGTTCGAATCCCAGTAAGGGTATGGCTAGCTGAAGAGAGCTAACTAGCTCGAAATAGATCTATACTAGTCTCCCTTATTTATTATTTAAAAATTATCAGCTTAAAAACCTTACACACATGTAAACAAAAGGCAACGAAACAAATAGCTTTCTGTCGGTATGGTCTCTGGTGATGAGCCGAAAGACAGAAAAGAAAGCAGTATGCTTTCTCCCTTAATTGGGGCTTAACAGGGTGTTGTAATACAAAGTATATACTTATTCCCCTGCCTGAGCTGATAAGGAGAGAGCCAGTGGTGTAGAGGCAATTACAACTGCCTCACATGTAATACTTCCCTGGTTCGAATCCCAGTAAGGGTATGGCTAGCTGAAGAGAGCTAACTAGCTCGAAATAGATCTATACTAGTCTCCCTTATTTATTATTTAAAAATTATCAGCTTAAAAACCTTACACACATGTAAACAAAAGGCAACGAAACAAATAGCTTTCTGTCGGTATGGTCTCTGGTGATGAGCCGAAAGACAGAAAAGAAAGCAGTATGCTTTCTCCCTTAATTGGGGCTTAACAGGGTGTTGTAATACAAAGTATATACTTATTCCCCTGCCTGAGCTGATAAGGAGAGAGCCAGTGGTGTAGAGGCAATTACAACTGCCTCACATGTAATACTTCCCTGGTTCGAATCCCAGTAAGGGTATGGCTAGCTGAAGAGAGCTAACTAGCTCGAAATAGATCTATACTAGTCTCCCTTATTTATTATTTAAAAATTATCAGCTTAAAAACCTTACACACATGTAAACAAAAGGCAACGAAACAAATAGCTTTCTGTCAGTATGGTCTCTGGTGATGAGCCGAAAGACAGAAAAGAAAGCAGTATGCTTTCTCCCTTAATTGGGGCTTAACAGGGTGTTGTAATACAAAGTATATACTTATTCCCCTGCCTGAGCTGATAAGGAGAGAGCCAGTGGTGTAGAGGCAATTACAACTGCCTCACATGTAATACTTCCCTGGTTCGAATCCCAGTAAGGGTATGGCTAGCTGAAGAGAGCTAACTAGATCGAAATAGATCTATACTAGTCTCCCTTATTTATTATTTAAAAATTATCAGCTTAAAAACCTTACACACATGTAAACAAAAGGCAACGAAACAAATAGCTTTCTGTCGGTATGGTCTCTGGTGATGAGCCGAAAGACAGAAAAGAAAGCAGTATGCTTTCTCCCTTAATTGGGGCTTAACAGGGTGTTGTAATACAAAGTATATACTTATTCCCCTGCCTGAGCTGATAAGGAGAGAGCCAGTGGTGTAGAGGCAATTACAACTGCCTCACATGTAATAATTCCCTGGTTCGAATCCCAGTAAGGGTATGGCTAGCTGAAGAGAGCTAACTAGCTCGAAATAGATCTATACTAGTCTCCCTTATTTATTATTTAAAAATTATCAGCTTAAAAACCTTACACACATGTAAACAAAAGGCAACGAAACAAATAGCTTTCTGTCGGTATGGTCTCTGGTGATGAGCCGAAAGACAGAAAAGAAAGCAGTATGCTTTCTCCCTTAATTGGGGCTTAACAGGGTGTTGTAATACAAAGTATATACTTATTCCCCTGCCTGAGCTGATAAGGAGAGAGCCAGTGGTGTAGAGGCAATTACAACTGCCTCACATGTAATACTTCCCTGGTTCGAATCCCAGTAAGGGTATGGCTAGCTGAAGAGAGTTAACTAGCTCGAAATAGATCTATACTAGTCTCCCTTATTTATTATTTAAAAATTATCAGCTTAAAAACCTTACACACATGTAAACAAAAGGCAACGAAACAAATAGCTTTCTGTCGGTATGGTCTCTGGTGATGAGCCGAAAGACAGAAAAGATAGCAGTATGCTTTCTCCCTTAATTGGGGCTTAACAGGGTGTTGTAATACAAAGTATATACTTATTCCCCTGCCTGAGCTGATAAGGAGAGAGCCAGTGGTGTAGAGGCAATTACAACTGCCTCACATGTAATACTTCCCTGGTTCGAATCCCAGTAAGGGTATGGCTAGCTGAAGAGAGCTAACTAGCTCGAAATAGATCTATACTAGTCTCCCTTATTTATTATTTAAAAATTATCAGCTTAAAAACCTTACACACATGTAAACAAAAGGCAACGAAACAAATAGCTTTCTGTCAGGTATGGTCTCTGGTGATGAGCCGAAAGACAGAAAAGAAAGCAGTATGCTTTCTCCCTTAATTGGGGCTTAACAGGGTGTTGTAATACAAAGTATATACTTATTCCCCTGCCTGAGCTGATAAGGAGAGAGCCAGTGGTGTAGAGGCAATTACAACTGCCTCACATGTAATACTTCCCTGGTTCGAATCCCAGTAAGGGTATGGCTAGCTGAAGAGAGCTAACTAGCTCGAAATAGATCTATACTAGTCTCCCTTATTTATTATTTAAAAATTATCAGCTTAAAAACCTTACACACATGTAAACAAAAGGCAACGAAACAAATAGCTTTCTGTCGGTATGGTCTCTGGTGATGAGCCGAAAGACAGAAAAGAAAGCAGTATGCTTTCTCCCTTAATTGGGGCTTAACAGGGTGTTGTAATACAAAGTATATACTTATTCCCCTGCCTGAGCTGATAAGGAGAGAGCCAGTGGTGTAGAGGCAATTACAACTGCCTCACATGTAATACTTCCCTGGTTCGAATCCCAGTAAGGGTATGGCTAGCTGAAGAGAGCTAACTAGCTCGAAATAGATCTATACTAGTCTCCCTTATTTATTATTTAAAAATTATCAGCTTAAAAACCTTACACACATGTAAACAAAAGGCAACGAAACAAATAGCTTTCTGTCGGTATGGTCTCTGGTGATGAGCCGAAAGACAGAAAAGAAAGCAGTATGCTTTCTCCCTTAATTGGGGCTTAACAGGGTGTTGTAATACAAAGTATATACTTATTCCCCTGCCTGAGCTGATAAGGAGAGAGCCAGTGGTGTAGAGGCAATTACAACTGCCTCACATGTAATACTTCCCTGGTTCGAATCCCAGTAAGGGTATGGCTAGCTGA
Organism: Bungarus multicinctus; assembly: GCA_023653725.1. Taxonomy (NCBI): domain Eukaryota; kingdom Metazoa; phylum Chordata; class Lepidosauria; order Squamata; family Elapidae; genus Bungarus; species Bungarus multicinctus. The sequence goes on from CM042838.1 coordinate 82,853,165, forward strand.
AGAGAGTTAACTAGCTCGAAATAGATCTATACTAGTCTCCCTTATTTATTATTTAAAAATTATCAGCTTAAAAACCTTACACACATGTAAACAAAAGGCAACGAAACAAATAGCTTTCTGTCGGTATGGTCTCTGGTGATGAGCCGAAAGACAGAAAAGATAGCAGTATGCTTTCTCCCTTAATTGGGGCTTAACAGGGTGTTGTAATACAAAGTATATACTTATTCCCCTGCCTGAGCTGATAAGGAGAGAGCCAGTGGTGTAGAGGCAATTACAACTGCCTCACATGTAATACTTCCCTGGTTCGAATCCCAGTAAGGGTATGGCTAGCTGAAGAGAGCTAACTAGCTCGAAATAGATCTATACTAGTCTCCCTTATTTATTATTTAAAAATTATCAGCTTAAAAACCTTACACACATGTAAACAAAAGGCAACGAAACAAATAGCTTTCTGTCGGTATGGTCTCTGGTGATGAGCCGAAAGACAGAAAAGAAAGCAGTATGCTTTCTCCCTTAATTGGGGCTTAACAGGGTGTTGTAATACAAAGTATATACTTATTCCCCTGCCTGAGCTGATAAGGAGAGAGCCAGTGGTGTAGAGGCAATTACAACTGCCTCACATGTAATACTTCCCTGGTTCGAATCCCAGTAAGGGTATGGCTAGCTGAAGAGAGCTAACTAGATCGAAATAGATCTATACTAGTCTCCCTTATTTATTATTTAAAAATTATCAGCTTAAAAACCTTACACACATGTAAACAAAAGGCAACGAAACAAATAGCTTTCTGTCGGTATGGTCTCTGGTGATGAGCCGAAAGACAGAAAAGAAAGCAGTATGCTTTCTCCCTTAATTGGGGCTTAACAGGGTGTTGTAATACAAAGTATATACTTATTCCCCTGCCTGAGCTGATAAGGAGAGAGCCAGTGGTGTAGAGGCAATTACAACTGCCTCACATGTAATACTTCCCTGGTTCGAATCCCAGTAAGGGTATGGCTAGCTGAAGAGAGCTAACTAGCTCGAAATAGATCTATACTAGTCTCCCTTATTTATTATTTAAAAATTATCAGCTTAAAAACCTTACACACATGTAAACAAAAGGCAACGAAACAAATAGCTTTCTGTCGGTATGGTCTCTGGTGATGAGCCGAAAGACAGAAAAGAAAGCAGTATGCTTTCTCCCTTAATTGGGGCTTAACAGGGTGTTGTAATACAAAGTATATACTTATTCCCCTGCCTGAGCTGATAAGGAGAGAGCCAGTGGTGTAGAGGCAATTACAACTGCCTCACATGTAATACTTCCCTGGTTCGAATCCCAGTAAGGGTATGGCTAGCTGAAGAGAGCTAACTAGCTCGAAATAGATCTATACTAGTCTCCCTTATTTATTATTTAAAAATTATCAGCTTAAAAACCTTACACACATGTAAACAAAAGGCAACGAAACAAATAGCTTTCTGTCGGTATGGTCTCTGGTGATGAGCCGAAAGACAGAAAAGAAAGCAGTATGCTTTCTCCCTTAATTGGGGCTTAACAGGGTGTTGTAATACAAAGTATATACTTATTCCCCTGCCTGAGCTGATAAGGAGAGAGCCAGTGGTGTAGAGGCAATTACAACTGCCTCACATGTAATACTTCCCTGGTTCGAATCCCAGTAAGGGTATGGCTAGCTGAAGAGAGCTAACTAGCTCGAAATAGATCTATACTAGTCTCCCTTATTTATTATTTAAAAATTATCAGCTTAAAAACCTTACACACATGTAAACAAAAGGCAACGAAACAAATAGCTTTCTGTCGGTATGGTCTCTGGTGATGAGCCGAAAGACAGAAAAGAAAGCAGTATGCTTTCTCCCTTAATTGGGGCTTAACAGGGTGTTGTAATACAAAGTATATACTTATTCCCCTGCCTGAGCTGATAAGGAGAGAGCCAGTGGTGTAGAGGCAATTACAACTGCCTCACATGTAATACTTCCCTGGTTCGAATCCCAGTAAGGGTATGGCTAGCTGAAGAGAGCTAACTAGCTCGAAATAGATCTATACTAGTCTCCCTTATTTATTATTTAAAAATTATCAGCTTAAAAACCTTACACACACACATATATATATATATATATATATATATATAAAAAATCTTTAAGAACTTAGTGTGTATTTTAAGAATGTCCCAATTTGATTGGCAAAAGTTATGTGTTATAAAATAGAGGTTAGATATTGAATGTTATAATTGTAAAGTCATAAATTGAAGTTTAAATAAGATCTGAATGGACAAAAATTAAAAGATACAAAGGTGTCATACTCCAATCAGTAACTACAGGGAAAAACTTGTTTAACGAGAAAAGAAAATATGAAATTGAAACAGGACAGACAAAAGTATAAACATAATGATTAGAAAGATATTGAAACTTAGAAAAAGATATGCAATTGAACTTAGAAAGGAATGAGATAATCAAAAACAAGGCTGAGAAAATTAAGGGAAGGGAAAAATCACTGAGAAAATGCTAAAATAGTAATAAGATATGGAATAGAATACAAAGATGAATATGAAATTAAGTTTGTGTTTGTATGGAAAAGTGAAAACCCGGGATCATGCTATTCTCAAAAAAAGATATTTTATTTGTATTATGTTTTGTGAAAACCCAAATAAATTTTTTTACAAAAAAAGAAGAAGAAAATAAGTATTGAGTTGGAAGTCACCACTATTCAGAGGAAACTTTCTATTATATTACTATGTTTGTGTATAAGCTCTTTCACCTTATACTGATCTTGAGAGATAGGAAGATTATATGAGCAATGCAATAACAGGACTCCTGTTTTCGCGGTTGTCTTACCAGTGCATGATAAGAGGCTAACACTGCATGTACTCTACATCAAATGCTTGCATTTCTGATTGAAGTACATGCTACTACAGGGGACCCCAAACCCCAGTCCATGGGCTGCATTGGTCCACATCATGTAAGAAACTGGTCCATGCAAACAAGCGAAGCCGCATCCGTGGAATGCAGGCAGCACATGAAACCATGTCCCCTCCTGTGGAAATCTGTGGAAAAAATAGTCTCCATGGAACCAGGTCTTGGTGCCCAAAAAATTGGGGGCCACAGCCACTGTGCTACAACATGTCATCTTATTGCAATTCAGATGCATTTTCAGATTTACAGGAAGGAATTAGTTTGTACCAGGGCTCAAAGTATTGTGCTTGCTGAGACAATCTTCTTCCACATTGTCATGACAAGATGAGCAGTAGGCCTTCAGCCAAGCACTGTAAGTAGGACCTGTAAGGCACTGAGAAATGTTTTCTTGACTGAACTGCATCAAGACACTTTTCAAGAATTTCCCCTCTATTTCTTTGTAATATGTACTTAAAGTATACTTCAGGCTGAATTCTATTCAACTGTCTGCACCAAGACTATATTTATGCTCTGACTGCTGAACACATATTCAATCTCTTTCTCTCTGTCTCTCTCTCTCTCTCTCTCTGTGTCTCTGTCTCTCTCTCTCTGTCTCCCTCCCTCCCCCTCTCTCTCTTTAACGCACAGCAGACATTTAACACAGTGAATGGAATCAGCGGCAACTCTTTAGAATCCAAAATGTCAGCCGTAAATGTATGAACCTGAAATTTAAAATTTGGTCTCTCACGGGGAAAAATTAGTATAAGGGAGCTTCTATGAATTATAGCTTTACTGTTTCTTAAAGAAAGAGTTTCAAAATAGCACACAAACTAGATCTATATTTTAGCCTCAAACCTTTTGGATATTGGTACAGAATAAATCCCACTGTGCCTTTTCTCTGAGCAAATAAGCATCAGATAGGGCTGGCTGCCAGGCAATGAAAAATATCTAATACAGAGAAAAACTGCACAATAACATCAGGCATGTTATCATTATCAGGGGGGAAAATAACTTTCAGAGAAGCCTTAAGAAATTGCTGCACAATAGCATCAGACATATTATCACCATCATAAAATAAAAAAGACACTCAGACAAGCCTTACATAAATGAGAAACAGAAATACTCAACACAAACTTTAAATTTACCTCATGAGGAGGAAATGCAGCTTCATATGTTCCATTGCTGAGCAACCTGTTAATGCCTAAAAGAAAGAAGACACGTTTCAAATCTTTGAAATGTTAAAGGTAAAAAAACCTTCAATATTAAAATAAGTAAGTACCAAACATTTTTCTTAAAACATTAATAAAAAGGAAAATACAGATATGAACCTATTTCAAGTTTGGAATCCCATTAGCTCTTTGAGGCCTTATTACCTCAAAGTTTTTCAGCAAAATTATTTTTTGGTAATCCAACACAGTTTACTGCCCCATATAAAAACCAACCTTCTGCTCATTATTCTGACTGGGATTAGCCTTTCAAGCAGAGCACTGATCCACATTTATGGGTTTATCTCTGATCATACTGGCAGATGGCCAAATTCAAAAGAAAATAGTTCATAGTTGTTGTGTACATGTGTTTTAACATGACTTGAAACATCAGTGGAATAAAATTAATCTGTCTCCCCAAGCTTAAATACCACTCACATTCTAAGGTTTGGTGAATTCTGTCTTACAAAGTAATATAAGTCAAGGATCAAAAAGCAACATTGTTAGGAATGCATGACACAACAAGCTGCCTTAATGTTAACTTTTCTGATATCTACCTGAAGTAGAAGCAACAGTGCAGTGTATCTACTTACAGAGTTCTATCATCAAAAAAGAAAGTAGATTATCTTGGATCTATTTGGAATTTTCTCAGTATTAGATAAAGTGATAAGACACTACCTCAGTCTGAAACTTGTTTTCCATTTACAAAATGGAATGTGCTGATTTGAGGAAAGCTTTTTCATAAAATGGAAGCATCAAGTAGGGAAAAATTAGAGGAAGAATTCCATAAGTTGTAATCTATAACCAGAGAATTATTTTTATCCAAGTACTCTTTCTCTCTCTTTTTACTACCAAACAATACTTTGCAGAGGAAATAAAAGAGCCTTATTGGAAATGATTTTCATAACTTCTATTTGGCCACAAAAGCAGTGGGAAGAAACAATTTGGGATATTGAAAAATGGTTTAGAGAGCAATATTTTCTTGGAAGTGATATGGATCTCAACCATAAAGAACCATAAAGAACATTTTTATTATTCCCTAAGCATTTTTATTGGCTTCTTAATATGGTATATGAACTTTTGTTTTTGCTCATGCTGGCATTAGGCAAAAAGCTCTCCCTTAGTCTCCCAAGTGTGGTTGGGGTTTTTTTGGTTAATAGTGACTATTTTGCTAAATAAGTTGATCCACTGCTCAAAAAGAATCAAATCACTACTGATTTTTTTGCAGCAAGAAAGATTGCTAAGGCACTAGAAGAAGTAAGGAACAGAGAATGGTGCATGTGTGTGTGTGTAAATCCTGAATAATTATAAAAGAGGGTATGGACTACTCAATTATGGCAGGATGAATTGAGTTTAACCATTATATTCTGCCAAAGGAGATGTGTCACAGAGCATCACTTGGGCTGTTACAGGGGAAAGGAGGATTCCAAAATAGTGGCAATCTCAACTTCCAAATTAAAGACTCCATATGAAGGTCAAGTGGCCAGATTGCTAGAGAATTGATGGCTTCAGATGCTTGTTAAAAAACAGAGGACTTCAAGACAGCATTCTAATGATGCTCACCTACTGGACTATCTTTTACTTCTTGCTGTTTGTTAATTTTATGTTATTTAGTTTGTTTTAATCATACTACTGGGGATGATTTAATTATTTTTGCATATCTTTGTAAACAGTTGAGAGTCATGAGATTTTAGCATAATAAAACGCACACACACATTCACACACATACGCACAATCTTCATATTCTGCTCCATTAACAGTAAATAGTAGAAGAACATGGACAAGTCAAAATCAATCAGGGTTGAGGGAAGTCATTAAAGTATTATAGCTTGTAGGTATTATTTTTCCTTTCTCACACAGAAATAGTCCTGAATTTGGTAATTGCCACTGTTATTCCTGTTTGAATCACTAATATCTTGGATTTACATTATTGACTAAACATTTTACTGGAAGAATTGAGTTGGTAAGAAGAATCCCAACATCTGCATTGTTATATTAAAATGAACTTGTACCCATTTTTGGTTTTCCATCTTCATACTTCGTTCTCTGTAACATGTGGTGTACCATCCTACTCCTTGTAGAGTTGCTGAAGAAGCTGTCTTTGTTGTTTATTGTAAAACTGTTGAAGAGACAATTAATATCAATTAATGTTGGAAACAGCTGTCAATGTACCAGCCTGAAATATCATAATGAATAAAAGTTTATCAATTTTCAAACAGATATTGATATTAATAGTTTCATTCATGCATTTTGAAGCTGTCTTGAAGATGTTACAATAGAAGGACAAAAATAATCAAACAAAATATTCATTGTTCAGTTGTTTGAAATAAGTTGTTTGAAATAAGCCACCATGCAATGAAGCAATTACAGGGAACATCTTAAAACTATTATGAGTTCAAAGGACTAAACTGAATCATATGTTTTTGAACCATTATGAATATGATTTAAGAAAGTCAACTTTAGATGAGTGGAACCAGCTTCTGATCAATGCAGCTGAAAATCTTTCTGTAACTTATTGCTGAATATAGACTTCAGCATTTTTGAACTCTGTTTTCCATTCAGTTTAAACATTGCAATTATTAATGGTGAATGTTATTAACCCCTGAGAAAAAATAATAATGAAACAATATTGCTGGTCTCTATGAATATATTTTAAATTCACCACATACTGATGAATACGTGCTCGGCTGAAAGGAGCTGTGTAGCAATCTGTTTCTTCCAAATCAGGAAGCGCTTCTTTATCAAGTTTCATTGGATTTCTGGGCAACCAGCTTTTCAGTTCCCTCATATTCCTCTGGAAACTAGGGGAAAAAAAATCACATTTTGATTATTATCTTATGTCTTTTATACCTTTTGTTATATATGTGAGGTGGTGAAATGGATACTGGAAGGACAATGCTAGACTTCAAATCAAGAAACAATCAAATGGTCTCTAACATTATTTTTCATCTAAAGCAAAACAAGAGATAAAGGAAGCCTATAAGGTAAAAAAAATAACTATAATTTATAACACAGTCCTAATGAGGGAGGAGAGAAGAAGAAAAATGGCCAGTAGGAATGCTCTAAAAACTGCATTTTCCAGTTTGGGTGCCATCCAGATGTATGGATTCCAGTATGACCAGTGATGGGAATTGAAGACCCTATATCTGTTTGAAGCCCAGTTTAGGGAAAGATTCCCCCAAGTGACATATGTAAGAATTGAACAATGAGGACTAAACTAGAAAGGATATGCAATGAATGTCATCATACTCCAGTTTCTCATGATTTAGTTCATTGTACACACAGAACACCCCAGTCTGGATTGGAATTAGAGCTAGTGAGAAGTAGGAAGTTTAGTATGTCCTTGCTTCAGCTCCTTCCTGAATTATCAAGGAGTGTTAAATATAAGATAAAATCTTTAGATGAAATCTGATTGTTATTTATGGTGTCAGAGCATTGCTGTTACTGTTTCAAGCTAAAGCTAATCATCTTTAATAGCATGAAGGGGAATCCATGGTCAAATGTCATGAGATATCTGGAATCCTGTGAATAATATTGGTTAGGTAAAGACAGAACAGGACAATAATGATAGCAGAAGAATGGAATGAAAATGAAATTGCTTTCTGTTAATTTAGGGAAGGGAAGTTATTCAGGAGAGTAGGTCCATGCTTCCCCAAATTGATGGCATAATTTAAGGTCCTCTCCAAGAATTCTAAATGCCACTAATGTTTAACAGACATTTGGGGATGTTCTGCAGCTCTTTATATGTTCCTTGGCAATTATCTTTATATGTTCCTTAATCTGGCAGATTAAGCTTTAACTGCTTATTTGTCCATATAAATGGGTAGGGAGTTGTGGCATTAAAACTCTGCCAGTCTTAATAAATGCTTAGGAGAGAGAGGGAGGGAAGGAGTGAGAGAGGGAGTGTGTGTGTGTGTGAGAGAGAGAGAGAGAGAAAGAGAGAGAGAGAGTGAGAAAGACAATATTGGAAAAGATAAATATGTAGTAATAATACAAAGAACATATTTATTACATGCATTTAATGTCTGACTCTGAAAGAGATTTTAATTTTATTTGAAATCTACTTCCTGTTAAAACAACTGCTAGGAATCCATACATTTAATATTATATCCATAGGACTCACAGGATGCTTGACTTCCTTTCCTGGTGGAATATTTTATACAATAATTCATGTCCCAATGAAAGAAATCCATGGTGTGTATGCTAGAAACCATGGAAAAATGTGAGTTCTAGTCATCCCACTTTAGGCAGAAAGCCAGATGGGTGACCTTGAGCAGTCTTCCTTCCCTTCTTCTCAGTTTTAGGAAGTAGGCAAAACATCATGCCAAAAAAACTGCAAGGACTTGTCCAGGGAGGGGGAAAAAACCCCTCCCCACAAAAAACGCTTAGGAGAACAGTACATGACTAAGATATCCAAGTGTATAGAGGAGGCTGGTAAGATAGACGGCTGACTTGGTTTTGGGTGCCAAATGCGTTGCAGAAACACTTAGGCATCAAATAGATCAATTACTTTGAAAGATTATCATCTTATTCTAGTCTGTGAGAGAGCCCTTTGATCTGGGGGTGGGAGGTCAAGGTTCAGGTGATAAGTTTTTTAAGTTGGAGAACGCAAGCACAGGGAGATATGGCAGTAAACAGGTGGCAGGTGACTACAAGTGGCCTTGATCTCTGTATTGATGCTGTGTTCTGGCTTCTTATGCTCAACAATGGAGCCTAGCCCCTGAAGCTTTGGTAGCCCTGATTCTCATCTGCTATTATTTACTGCTCAATCAGTCTCCTCAACCTTGTGTACTATTGAATTGCTAAGCATCACTGAAATGTGCTTGCGTGACAAGGGGGTTCCCAGACTGGCCACTAATTCTGCCTGACAAAGTTATTCCACTGAAGAATCAATGATAGTAGATCCCTGGATCTCTTAGTACTTTTGATAATAATTATAATAATGTACATAGAAAGCAAGAGGTCTTTAAAATCTGCAGTTACAAATGCAGCGACTTTGTCATAGCTGCTAAAAAAAAGGAAGCTAGGAATGTTCTTCTAGTGACAAGGAAATAATAGTTTTGTGAATGAACTTGGTGTTATATTTTTTCTGGTTTAAAATGTCATTGAAGATCATGATTTCATTTTTACCATGGGAACCACTGAAGTTGTTTATAACTGCTTCCTACACCTTCACCTTCATTGCCCAGGAAGGGTTTAATTGCTTTCAAGAACTAGAAGTGGGTAATAGCTGATAACAATATTAATATTTCTTCAAAAAAATCATTAGAAGTATATCAATTTAGATTCATTGGTCAAACTGGTGCCCTCTTTTAAAGATTCTTACAAGAGCATATGTCTGGCTTAAAATATAAGAAGCAATATATATTTTGACAGAGTGTACTAAACAAAAGAAAACCCACCAACACATTACTGCAGATACTGTATAAATCTAAAAGCACAACCTTTTACAAGAAGCATTTTCAAGAAGCATTTGAAATATAATTTTAGTACATACTTTTTAAAAATTTTGCTAAAAAGAGGATAATAAAGAATCCTGTTATCCAACTTCTATAACTTTCTAGCCTTTCATTTCATTATTGCACTGTTATCCATTCAATGAAAAAATAGACATTTTCCTACATAGTCTAGTTTTAAAAACAAAAGTACAATTGTAAATATAACATGAAAATACAGTTTTCATATATTCATGTAATACCTTAAAAAAACAAATTTATTTTTTTTAAATAATGATAAGCAAATCAACTTATTTAGGCACCAAATGTGAAATGAATGCAAACAGCAAATGGATGGATTATTCTTTTATTTTAAGCCCAAATAAACTTTGGTTACAAGTGTCAAATAGATATCATTGTGTATCAACATTCAGATTAATCTATTTTAATCCTTTATTTTTTTTAAAAAAACTGTGGTGCATTTTTTTATAAATGAGGTTTATTTCAGAACATATCAATACAAAATGATAAGAATATGAAAGAATGATATTGAATCAGAGTTTGAGATGCATTGGCTGGATGATTTCACACTGGCACTATGATAATGCTGAGTTGTCATTTCCATAGATTAACTGCTATCAACCTGAATGACCTTAAACAAAGTTTAACAAAATCATAGAGGACAAGGTAACAAATAGCAATATAGTAACTCCAGTGATATATAGTAACTGCTACTATCAGTTGAGTAGCTGTCAGAGAAAGCTTTTTTACTTCTGTTCCGCAAGTGAACCTCTCAAGATTTGGGAGATTGTGTGGTTTAATACTGTATTTCTGAAAAGAAATTATTAATCCAGATGGAGTTTAAAATATAATGTAAGAAGCAACATCCTTTTATGGAAAAAAAGCTCAATTTATTGAAGCAGACCTGAATAGGTAAGTAAATTATATATTGTAAAAAAAATCCACTTTCAAAATCAATAGATGCGCAATACACTTCCACTTATGTTTTAGGAAACTTGTTCTTCATGACTGTATGAAAAAAATATGTTGCCTTACAAGACAAAACTGAAGTTAAAAACATATTGGCCCAAACTTATTGGTTAGAATGCAGTATTGCAGGCTAACTCTACTCATATTGCCAGGAATTAGATTCCTTTGATCCTGACCGACTCAATGTTGACTCCACTTTCCATCCTTCCAAGGTCAGTAAAATGAGAACCCAGATTGTTGGGGCAATATGCTGACTCCACAAACTACTTAGATAGTGCTGTAAAGCACTGTGAAGCAATATATAAGTTTAAGTACAATTGCTATTGCTATGGTAGCATATTGCAGTGTATTGGGTTATGGGTTGTATTGCTTCTTCCCCCCCTACTTTACTAAGTGAAAAGTAAATTTTCTTTGTTTCTTTTCAAAGCCTACATCACAGAAGAGTGATTAAAACTTCCTTGGAATCACAATCTAGGTGGCTATGGTATTAATGTGATTGAAGATGTTGAGCTGACTATGATTACCCTTTGGGAGTTTTGCCTAACAGAAGAACCCAAAGTTTAGTGAACAGAGTTAACAAACACACAAACCTATAATTCATTGTTTTGAGTTTCAACTTTCATCATAATAATTCCGTACGATATACGTTTTCATGTTTATTAATATAGCCTGAATGTGATTCCTGTCTAGATGTTAATTCCTTGAGAGAAAATGGTTTATTTCACATCATTTAAAGCAAGTAAGTATAAACATGTATTGTATATAATATAGGACAGCTATCTGATACAAGGCAAGCACGTGCAGGACTGGGGAGAGGAAGTAAGCAGTTGTAAATTTTTTACTATCAAAAACTACAAATATTTAATATCTGCATGTGAAAAGCAATAGTTTTCACACAAAATATATATTTAAAATAATTAATGTATAAAATATGCTAAATATTGACAATATGTATATTCCTAGAAATCCTAGTCAAATCATTACCTTACTCTCATTAGTTTCACTTAACTTAGATACTGAATCAATATCAGAGGTAAAGTCAAGTAAAGATGTAATATCCAAGATGATTATTTTGAAACAGTTAGGATCATTTTGTCATTCTGTTTCAAAGGATTATGTTTGTTATTTCTCCTTCCAATTAAATTTTGACATCTCAATCATAGGAGAAATTGGCTTTACAACAAGAGAGTTTCACATTCTGTTGCATGAAAAATAACAGCCCACCAACACTGCCTAATGAACTTCAATGGAAGTGCAGTAGAACTTATCTAAATTCCATGAGAAATACTTTTTTCCCCAACAGAAAACAGCTGGATGGAGCAAAAATTATTCATAAAACATTTTACCAATATTTGAAGAAGGTTATTACACACTGTATTTTAAAGCAAAAATTGAGACTTTCCACACCAGAGTGCAATTCCCCTGTGTTTTCTTCAGTTCAAGATTCAAAGAGCTTCCTACCTTACTGGTTTTTCAAAGGTTCCTAAAGATTTGTCTCTTCATCTAACTCAGAAGTCTCCAAACTTGGCAACTTTAAGACTTGTGGACTTCAGCTCCCAAAATTCTCCAGCCAGCATGAATTCTGGGAGCTGAAGTCCACAAGTCTTAAAGTTGCCGAGTTTAGGGACCCCTGATCTTGCTCTTTAGTAGGATGGCTGATACCCCTTTCTTTCTTTTCTTGATTTCCTCTGGGTTTGTTTTCTTTGCCATTATTGTTTGTTTGCCTTCTGTTTTTGTGTTCTTGTATTCTTTTAAATGTTTTTGACTTCCTAAAGTGGCTATCATCATCATTGGGGTGGAGAAGCAATTGAAGATGCAATTGATGAGATTACATGTTTAGTATATATCAGTGGTAGTTAACCTTTTGGTACCGAGTGCCAAAATGGGAGAAAGTGCGTGCCGAAAAGGAACCAAATGTCAAAATGTATGAGTGCCAAGAACCAAAAAAACAACTCCCAGTGTGCGCATGCATATCGGCAACCTGGTCTTTCAGCTTCTAACATGCATGCACATATGAAGGCCAGCTGGCTGGCCAGTTTCTAACTCTCATGCACACCATAGCCAGCTGCTCTTCATGCGTTCATGAGTATTAGAAAGTGAAAGACCAGGTGGCTGGCATGCATGTGTGAACTGGGAGCTGCTCTTCTGATTTCAGGGGCTCCCACACATGTGAAGACCAACTGGAAACTGGAAACATGGTTCTGCATGCAACTTCCGGCATGCATGCCATAGGTTTGCCATCACAGATATATATGATCTCAGTGTGTCTTTGTCATGCTCACCTGAAGGGGCTTTAATAAAAGCTTATTGGTTGGAATCATGGATTGGAGCCAAGGAAGGGAGTTTAATGGAGACAATATTTCTATCTCCTTCCTAAATATAATGTGATGGGCTATAATGGCTGTTGGTATCACAAGTAAATAGATAACAAGATATGTTACCTGACCTGAAATCTAATATACAAATTAGTGTTTCCCCAGGTTCCTCAAGGAAAATGTTCCTTGGAAGACGTAGTACTACAGTACTAAGCACTGTACAAAACTTAAGCTTCTACAAACTTCTTGCTATTCAGAGATTTTTAAAATCAATTTTCTTCAAACCTTTCTTATTTGAACCTCATTGTTATTTACAAATAAAACATAATAATTGCTTTGGAAGATACTTTGGGTTATTTTATTTCTGGTGAGGTCAGTCACATGCTTAAAGCTGAAAATAAATAAGCATCTAAGTTCTACTGCCTCCATTATTCAATCAGTTTTCTCAAAACCCTTTGTGATAAATTTACAACTGCTAGGATGGATTTATCATATATGGGATGACTATCTGGTAAAATTAAAAGCTATGCATCACCCACCAACCTGCCCATGGTTTTGCTCCTCCAGTCAGTGTAATAACATTTTTTCCTGAAAGAACAGCAAAAATCATCAGAGTATAATTTTACATCAAGGTGAAGGAAATACATACAAGATATAGAGCTGTAATTTCATAACATGCACCATTACAAAAGGAATATGGATAGAAGCTCAATGGCATAGATAAAAACTGAGCTACTTAAACTGAACTTTTAACAAAAATATCAACAAAAATATCAGCTAATTCTGTATACAAAAGTCATGGGCAGTAGATACTTGGATGCAGAGAAAGGAACTATTTGGTTTTCTATTCTGCTTCTATTTGCATTAGCATCGATTATCCTTAAATGACTGCAATAAACTCTGAACGATATATATATATATATGTGTGTGTGTGTGTGTGTGGGTGTGTAAAGTTTTGAGCTGATAAATAATTAAATAATACAAAGTATATATATATATATATGTGTGTGTGTGTGTGTGTGTGTGTGTGTGTGTGTGTGTGTGTGTAAGGTTTTGAGCTACAAAGTATATATATATATATATATATATATATATATACACACATACACGCATACATGCATACATACATACATATATACGTGTGTGTGTGTGTGTGTGTTTTCATAGATTTTCACGGGTACAGGTATGCAGGTCTTGGCGTGTTTGGGTCTTTTCCCGTGTAAGATTGAGAGTATCTTGGCGACGTTTCACACAAGCATGAAGCCGAAAGCATCAGTCTGAAGATGGCGAGTGGGACCTCATTGAAATGTCACCAAAATACTTTCAATCTTACACGGGAAAAGACTTGAACATGCCAAGACCTACATACATACATACATACATACATACACATATACATACATACATACATACATACATACGTACATACGTATGTACATGCATTCTAAATATTATCTGAAGTAATAAATGCAAAGAGGACCATTTTGGAAATACAATACAAAAATAACTGCATAGGTTCTTCATGCTGTTGGAATTTTGCCTGGTATTAATTTTTCCATTTTTAAATGTGTATTGATTTTGTTAGGAAAATTGATACATTCATGTGGAATTCAAATTGCAGATCTTTTAAAAGACAAATCATGCTTACAAATGATCACTACCTCCCCCGTCCCCAAAGATTGAATGACTTCATTTATGAGTCATGGGTAGGCAAGCCAGTAGTTGTTGGTTAAAAGTGGCATTCAGTAGCCCCTCTTTCCCTTTGATAGCTGGTGCTAAGGCTCCCTGCTAACTCTCCATTAGCTTACCAGATTGGCTACATAGCAGTAGTATGATAGTATTGAAATGATTTTTCATCATAAACTCAATAATTACTCAATTATAATCTGGCAGGCATACTCCCTATGATTGTTAGAAAGAGAACTTCTCCAGGTGAAGAGTTGAAGAGGAACAAGTTTTATGTACATATATGTACAAACTGTGTTTAGGTATCTAACATACTGTGTGTACCTGCCTGATTGGTAAGCAGCATAATCCACAGTAGTGAAAAACTATATCATATTAGATTGAAGATATGCTTGGAAAGCAGGACAATTCACCAAACTTGTTATACTAATGACATAGTAACAAAAAGGAGATCACTAAAGATTTAGTAGGTCATTAAAGCAGGACCAATCTACAAATGCTAATTGTTGAGCAAAGCTGAACATTCTGCATGTTGGGTAGGAAACTGTAAAATCATATATTTTGGATTTTCAGTGTTCTTCAAAGGAGTTGTTCACAAAGAAAAATTGCAACACATTGAGAATCTTTAAATATTTGGTTCAGGATCAGTACCCAAAAGGTTCAAACACATGTCAAGATATATATAGTAGGTTTGAGAGGCTTCTTATGATCATGCAAGGTTGTTAAAGTATCTTTAATTCATTTTGAATCAAAATTAAGGACAGCACTGACAAGAAAATTGTTAGATTTTCTTCAGCCTTCAGCAGTAATCTTATACCAATGCCCAAAGGAGTCCTGTGTTTAAAATAATGTCACTAAATCAAGGACTGATAATTAGTTTAACTTGCATGTAGTTTCTCCACTCAGCTGGGCAGTTTTAAAGAGAAGGGGAACATTTTGTCAATTTCAGATTTCAATCCAGATTTGGTCCAAATGTAACTTCATTTTCCCAATCCACATCCTCCTAAATATAATGTACTGGAAGAAAGAACATTGCTCTGGCCCTGTGGCCTTTTTGTACTACTTAAGACAGCTGGTTGAGTTGCCTGCCATAAAGCTCAAATTAAGATCTGGACAAGACCTAAAGAGAGATCCATGAGTCAGAACTACATGGATAAGCTCTGGGCCATTTGGCAACATTTGCACAGGAAACTGTCAAATCTAATTCAATTCCATCATAGCAGGATTATTTAGATTTATATTCTAATTTCATCCAGGAGTTTAAAAGTCCCTGTAAGAAAAGGCTTATGAAGTTACTTGGGCTGAGAGACAGAAACAGGCCCAACTCATCAGTGAGTATCTGTTGTTAAGAATAGATTGGAATTTTAAATGCAACTTCTTAAATACTACACCATTCTGACTCTCTTTGTTTTGTTGTAGATTTAAGATGTGGCAGAAGGATACCAATGTGTAGTGGACTCAGCAGATTCTGCTGAAGGGCCTATCAGTTTTTAAATCTTAAAATCTAATGCAGGGGTCCCCAATCTCCAAGCTGTGGCCCACTACTGGGCTGTGGCCAATTTGGAATTAGGCTGTGTGAGTGGCTGGCCAGAGCATGTGCATATACCTGCATAGCTCAACTTATGTGAGCGGCAGGCTGGTGAGCACTTGCATGTGTGCCTGCTGGTTGTGCAGCCCAGTTTCTTTCTCCCACCCAGGCCACCAAGCCTCAAAGTTTGGGGACTGCCGATCTAAAGGATTTTGTCATTAAATGTCATTTTTATGCTTTTACTGTGTAAGGAATAACTCAGAGCAAAGTTATTTATTAAGGACAATAGGAAAATTTTCTAAAATGATCCTGCTATTATTAATCTTTCCTTGCTCATCTTTTACTATATTTTTTCCTGAATGAAATTAATATGAGAGAAATAGTGGATTGTTTATAGCATTACTAAAAAGCAATGTAATAATTCCCTGAAATTGATTTGCCTTTTTGCCGTTAAAGCCAATGGCTTATTTTGTGATGATTGATGTAATGTATTTATTTCTGGAAGAGCCCGACTAACTTCAAGACCTTTTCTCTGGAGTAACTAACTGGAAGCTGCAATCAAAACCCATGAGCCAGCAGATGTACTTATCCTCCATTGGGATTAATTTGCATTAAAGCTGGGAACCAATTAGCGCTGCTTTGGATATTTCAAAATTATAGAAGCTTTTACCTTAAGACAACTTTCAATGTGCTAAATGTACACAAGCAAACAAACTGCATAAATCTCACTTTCAATTGGTATAAATTCATCATAGAAGGATGAACTCAAATTATGTTAGACAGGCACGTTTGAGAATGACCACAATGTCTAGAAAGATTCACTTTGGTTTTCACTTTGTCTAGTGCTTATGGAATCAACAAGGGGTTAGCTGAGCAATTATAAGACAAAGAGCTTTGGCTTACTCTACTCTAATGTCTGGTTTCTTTGCTAGCTATAATAAAAATGCCAAAGATGAAGATCTGTCCCCTTCCTGGACTGCAAGCAGTAGGAAGGAAAATGATGTACCTAACATGCTAATTTTGCTTTGCATGATGCAAATATAGAGAGGGCAGAAGATCTTCTGTCTCTCCTAGACATACCAAGTGCTATAAATCCTGGAATATTGTTCCCTATATTAAAACCTTCCCAGACAAGATTCTATTCCCCCAGTGACTGGATCGACACATCGATCCTTGAAGCAATAGTATCCCATCATGCATAGTGTAGTGTGTTTGTGAATGAGCCCTAGTGGTTGGTTCATACTGGATTGCACTATTGCAATCTAACTCTGCCTACATCTTGGAGTTCAATCCTGATGGAATTTAAGGCTGACTCAGCCTTCCATCCTTCTGAGGCCAGTAAAACGAGGACCCAGATTGTTGGGGGCAATATGCTGACATTGTAAACTGCTCAGAGAGGTGCAATCTAAGTGCTATTGATACTGCTATTAATAAAACACCATGATAGCTCTAAATAAATGTGCTTGTTAGAAAAAATACATTCTTAATTTAACAAGTGACAAAATTAAGCATTTTATTGTTACCTGAAAGGCATCCTAATGTTCATTCTTTCAGCATATTTGCAGAGTGTATCCCAAGGACAATGAATTTTTACAAACATAATGTCATTGTTTGTAACAGCTGGCTGCAAAAAAGAACAATGTAACAGGCACAAATCTTTCAGATTCAGATGGCATTCTCTTTATTTTCTTCTTAAAAAGTTCACATTTAGTTACATAAGTGCATGGTATTTAAACCGTCTACTTGGACAGAAGAATACATACAAGACTACATGCATTCTTCTTTGGACAAAACAAGAGATGAATTTTGGCTTACCTGTAACCTAACTAGGATTGCAGTTTATCAAAAAAACCGAATTAACACACTGGTTCAAAAGCTTCATAGATGTTATCCCATAAAGTCATAAGTTATTTTTTGACCAATCTTAATAAATTACAGAGCAATCTTTCAGACAAAGGTGTTAAGAAGGGAGTGTTGGCTAATTCGAAGACATAGATCCAAGCAATTCTATATGCTCAAGAAAACTGCATATATCATCTAATATTACAGGTATGTTCTGTCATATATCGGACCTTTTGAAGGCTGAGGAAAGAAGACCTTTCAGTTTCCAGGCTTCTAGTTCATGCTACCCTCACAAGGCTAAGGAGAGGACAATAGTCGCTCCCCAAATCTGCCTCTCCACTCCACAAATCCTTGTTTTTATTTTATACTGCAAAGCAAGGGTCTTTAAACTTGGCAAGTTTAAGACTTGTGGACTTCAACCCCCAGAATTCCTGAGCTAACATGACTGGAGGAGGAATTCTGGGAGTTGAAGTCCACAAGTCTTAAAGCTGTCAAGTTTGAAGACCCCTGTTGCAGAGCAATTGACAATGTGACATTTTATTCTCTTGTGCTTTATGATTGCTCTGTTGTATTTATGATGAAGCTGAATTTATTTTGTGAGAAGGGACATCATTTTTCCCCAAGTTTATTTAAGGCATAAATAATACTTTAAAATCTCAGTGCCACTAGCCCAAAAATGTCCTTTTCCTTAGATGAGAGAGGAGATTATAAATTGCCTCTCATTTTCTCAGAAGTTTAGTTGATATTGAATTTGAGACAAATACTGTTATGATCAGATCAAACAGTAAACTGTTCCTCCTTAAATAATTCCATCAACAAAACTCCTCCATACTCATTTACAGAATTATTTTTTAGCTTTTTAGGTGGAGTACTAGTTTCTTCCTTTTTCCCCCTTTTAAAAATATTTATTTGTTTTTTTCCTCCTTCTCTTCCCTACATTTTACATTATCTCTCCAGCTGCCCATGTTCCTAATCCTCCCTCTTTTCTACTCTTCAGGGTCTTCTACTGTTTCTTTGAATGTAAGGCCCAGTTAATCCTGCAACCATTCAGTAAGATGCAAAATATCTAATGGATTACAGTAGCAGCCATTTTGAGCAAATACAAAACACTACACACCTCTCTTTCTAACATTAATCCTTCCGCTCGTAAATTCTTTTCAAAGGTACTTCTTTTTTCAATTTGAGGACTGGATTTTTTGTAGACTAGAATGTAATCAATACGTTTTTTGCCATCTTTGAAGAATAGACCCGATGTTGCCAATGCAGACATGTCACTCTGAAAGAAAAAGCGGATATATAATGGACTCTTAAACATAGGAACACAGTCCAGGCAATGATGAAAAACATGGGATGTATTTTTAGGCACATTGGTTTCTTTTTATCCCTAAGAAGTACATCCAAGACAGAAGAGAAACATAGAAGAAAGTTCTTATTGCTCAATCTCAAATCTTTTTAAACAAATTGTTCCCAAATTTAGATAAAGGTAATGAGGATATTGGTGACATTCAGTCCTGTAAATCTATGTGATGCCTCTTTTATCAGGGGGAAAATATGGCGCTCAATAAGTAGGTTGACAGTACAAAGTGAGTCACACAGGATTTTTTTTTGCAAGAATTTTGAGAACTTTTGCTGCTTTGCTTAATTATTTTGATTTATAACCCATGTGTCTCATAAAGGATCAGAACTAATATAGGACAACTCCTCTAATGTTATCCCATAATACATCTTAGTAGGTTGGATTAACACCAGTGACTAAGGATCAGTGACTCCACGAAGAAGCAGAGATTTTGAACCCCAGACTTCCTAATTGAGGTTTTAATAAGTATATCTCTTTTTAACTGTGTTAAATACAAACTTATTAAAGTAGCTTTACTATCAAAAGCCAAAATATCAAGCATACAATCCAAAATAGCTAGGTGAAAACAAGTGGAAGAAATTAGAAATTAAAGAATTATTTATATTAGAATGGTTTTATTAAAAATGAAATCAATATGTTAAGTCTATTTTTTGACTACATGTTATTATTTTAATCTTTCCTGCCTCAAAACAGCACAACTAATGTTATTCAGTTTTGGAAAAGATAGCGTGGAAGAGTGCTCGGGTTGCCAATCTGTAATCTAGACATCAATGGCAACATTTTGAATTCTAATCCATCCTTCCTTGCAGTCCCAGCGGCCTTGAAGCTATTTAGCTTTGGCCAGTTATTTGCCTTTCCTCAGAAACAAGGGCAACTGTGATGCACATTTTTTAAAAAAAGTAGGCCTTCAATCACATAGCTGTGGCTGCCCTCTGACTTTTATGACCCTCCCTGTGGACATCGCTGCTCAGAAACCAGTGCAAGCTATTCCACAGAGTCAGTCAGTCTCCATGTAGATTTTTAAAACACATCATCCTCTCCTTTCCTAAACATTAAATCCTACCCTTGAGAAACACCTTTCATGGCTTTGAGGCCTAGGTTGACAATGACTTCCACTTTTGCTGTGACTCAGAAAATTGGAAACAAAACAAAACAATTCATGAAATGACGAGACACAAGAAAGTCAGCAAAATTCTGAACTCAAATGCTGCAGGTTGCATTTATTTCCATTTCAGGAATATTTATAGCCTTTGGATGAGATTTTCTGTAATAACTATACTCCTATATGGGTACATGAAAGATATAAGAACAGAAGAGGGAGAAGCAAGAAAATAGATTTGGTATCTATCCAGATGCAACTGCTCCTGATTTATTGACTCTAATACATTATTTTGTCCATTATGAATAGAATATCAGGGAGCAACAACAGTATAATATCTATTAATAAATAGTAACATCAGATCCTACTAATAGAGGAGAAATAGGTTCAGCATTTCTCTCTTTTGTTTCTAGTCCTATGCTTCAGATGAACCTGATTCAGAATGACAGAAAAGTGTAATATTCTTGGTAAGTGGAAATCATGAGCAAGTACTATGTTGCACATACTATAATTCTGTTATCAGTAAAATTGATGTTTAACAGTATAGAGGAAATGTGGGAAGAATATAATTAACTCTATAAATATTATACACTCTCTGAGCTCTCTTTTTGAGCAGAAAATGTAAACATACAACAGAATAAATTATTAGCTTTTGTTGAGATTCCAGCTAGTCAGTTATAATTAACTCTCAGATTATTTACTTATTTACTTGATAAATATACCATTCTCTATTTTCCCTTCATTAGGGATCCATCTCCTATTCTTATACTCAGTCAGAAATCTATGGCCACCATTTACACACAATCCTTTCTGGCTAGTCTAGTAAAGAGAAGGACCAGGGGAGACATAATAGTAGTCTTCCAATATTTGAGGGGCTGCCATAGGGAGGAAGGGGTCAAGCTACTTTCTAAAGCACCTGTAGGCCAGACAAGGAATAATGGATGGAAACTGTACAAGGAGAGATTTAACCTGGAAATAAGAAGAAACTTTCTGACAGTGAGAACAATCAACCAATGGAACAGCTTGCCCTCGGAAGTTGTGGGAACACCATCACTTGAGACTTTCAAGAAGAGATTGGACTGCCATTTGTCAGAAATGGTGTAGGGTTTCCCGCTTGGGCGGGGGGTTGGACTAGATGACCTACAAGGTCCCTTCCAACTCTGATTATCTGTTATCTGTTAATTGTTTTGTTTCACCCCCAGTGTAACTTTGTTTTTCCTGATTTTGAGTTTTTCTAAAGGATATGTATGGGACACGTTGAGAGAGAGATAGCGTAATTCTAATCCCCAAACTTGGGAATTCTATAAATCTTCAATATTTCCTTCTTGGTGCTTTTTCACCTCATTAGAACCCACACAATGAATCAGGTCACTATTAATTTTTGGCAGCTTGTCTTATTCTTGTTCTCTCCAGACACTTTGAACTGCAGTTCTTAGAAGTTCAGACCTGGAAAATGAAAGTATGTACTTGAAATTTGAATTAATGAATATTCTACAACCAGTCTGCAGTTCCACTATTACTTTATATGTGTTCTGAACAATCCACTATTACTTTATGTGTGTTCTGAACAAACAACAGAGAACCAAAGGCAATAGACTCTAATGATTTAAAGATGCATTAATTCAGATGGTGTCACCTGTCCGATCTTCTAGGAAATTAAAAAAAAATACTGCTTGTTGGATTTGGTTAGGACTTAGGTAGGTTATTACCAGGAAACACCAGGATTGTAGCTAAGCTGGGAAATCAAAGCCCTGGGAAATGTATATACTGCTGCCCAAAAAGCTGCATATATATCTCCATGATGTACCCAGAATTCTAGCTTCACTCAGCAACTTTACTTTTTTAATGGTCACTTTTAAAATATGGAATTAAAACTGCCTCATGAGAAACAATGTCCCTTTTATAGAATGGATCACAATTCTACATAAATAAGTTCAAGACTGCACTGCATCAAGCTTTATTTCTGACTGTATTGTCACCGACAGGCCAAAGGAAGATGTATTGCATAATAGTTCCTTTGCTGGCTGGCATTTTATCAAGCTCATTGTAGCCATTTGTTGTCCTGGTGTTTTCCTATTTCTTTGGTGACATGCAAAGAACTATCTTCATAAAAGTTATCCCTTCTAGTGTCCACTTTTCTGCCAGTCAGCTTGAAATAAAAGAACGTGCTGCTCAGCTTGTTCTTCTGTAATATTTGCAGTCATTTATTCATCACCTTAACTGACCTCTCAAGACAAGACAAGAAAATAAGATTGGAAAAAGGTGATATATATTTCCAGAAATGCAAACAGTTTAATCTATGTATTGAGCCTGCTGCAGTTCATTCATGTCATGATATTAATCGGGAGTGGGCAATTTTTTGGAAGCCAAAGGCCAGACATTCTTTAGGTGGGTAACTGGATGGATAAGATTCATTAAGAGAAACAGTACTGCAAACTTTATGAGGTCTTGACATACACCTTGCTTTTTCTGCCTCTTACATTTTGCAGATGGATGAAGTCTATTTTAGCATATCTTTGAACATTGTGTCACTTGGGGCAGTCATAATTTGGAAGAGAAACTATGGGAAAACAGTGTGTTTAATTTTTTTAGAAAATGTTTTTGGCTCCTGTGAATAATTGTAGTCATTTTCCTGACAAAAGCAATCATTAGTAGCAATCCATCTGCAACATTTCAACCAGCATGACAACTGCCTGTCTGACAGGTAGGCATGATAACTGCTGAAGTGCTTGTCTCTTCAAAAGGTAAGACTGGTTGACCATTCCCACCCTATTGACTGAAGAAATATAATAATAATAAAAATGAAATGATGCAATTTCTGGATTCTTGACTTTGCCAAGAAAAATCACAGTACCAAGTGATGTGCAGCCAAATTGTTTACAGGGAACTTACTAGGGCACAGCAGGTGCTAGTGGGTATGAGTCAAATATACTAAAACAACAGGTGTTCAGCCACCTTGAGCAGAAAAGAGTAAAGGCAAGAAAATAATTAGCAAACAAATTAATTTAATAAGGGTTTAGATAATTCCCCCTTCAATAATAAGGGATTTTCATGAGTTTCTTTCAGCATATTTCTTGCAGAGCAGAATTACACACCAGCAATAGGTGCCATAACCCTCCACTCAAGCAAGCTGGCATGAAATTCTGTAGAATCGGAGATCAGCTTGGAGAGGTTAGTTAGACATGAATTAAGCCTAGAAAATAGAAAAAGCTTGAAAAAGAAACTCAGATTGACTTCTCCCTTAACCATTAGAGCAGTGTTTCATATCCTTAGCAACTTTAAGATGTGTGAACTTCAACTCCTAGAATTCCCCAGCCATTATGGCTGGTTGGAGAATTCTGGGAACTGAAATCCACACATTTTAAATTTACCAAGGTTATGCATTAGAATAGGAGAGGGAGGGAGGAAAAAAAAAACTCAACTTGTTATTACTGTAGTCTCTCTCAATAGTTCCAGAATCCAGACTGATTTTAGTTCTAGGGACAAGGGTTCCCTTGAAGGACTGACACATTCTGGGGAAGGTTTGTTTCCTCTCTGGATGGAGGAGGAACAGAGATTGACTCCTAGTCTTATCCTTGCAGTGAGTCCCAGTCTCTAGCAGTATTGATACGGATAACTGAGGATCTTGATATAACTGAAATAAATTACCTAAGATAGCCTTACCTCTTACCCCACTCATGCTAGCTGCCCTGCTTAGCCCACAAAGAGAACATCAGCTCTGGATACAGATCCAAAAGGCGGCAGAGGAGTGCACTTTTCCCAACATGCTGTGTAAATAGCACTGCTTATTAGTAGCATATTCCCTTGATATGTCAATCATTTGCAATTAGATCTGTTAGGTACTGGCTGTGAATTAACAGAGGCTGAGACCATGTTTACTAATGGCTTTACCCAAAGGGATTTAATGATGAAAGAATCCATTTCCATGTACATCAGGCCTTGTCACATTTTATCTTGAATGTCCTGGTTTGCTAGACGTATCTTTCTACGTTGCTCTTCCAATCCTGGCTGGCACGTGGGGTTTGTTTCTTGGAATTTTAATTCTCTGTTTCATCCTGACCATATCTTTGCCTTGCCCTTTGAATCAAGCTTTGACTCATTTGGGTTAGACTAAATCAAGTTAACATTCTTGTGAATAATCAGAAATTTAAGGCTTCCTGAAAGTTGGCAGATCAGGGCAGTGGATCCTACAATGAAATGGCATTCAGTTATTTTTTTGCCTCTTTTGGGATCCCATTAGAGAACTGTTTGGTTTTATCTACATTTCAACTGTTCCCTAAGAAGAACTGTTTTCAATTTTATTCTCAAATCTACTGTTAATTCACAATTGATTTTATTTCAGTGTGACTGATATTCAGCATCACTTGGAAATAGGTTCTGTTGTAAAAAAAAAAGAGGGGGGGATTGCCTTGCGTAGATATATGACTATTCATGGCAAATCTTTCATAATGAGAAACTACAGAGCCTACAGGTGACAAGTGGGGAATGTTATTGTTTTAAATGTGACTGTTGTGGCACATTTTGTCCAGCAGAAGAGCAAATCTCTGCATGAGACAATACTGCTGGAAATCTCATGCTGACATTCCTCACTATTGCTTTCAATAAAATATAGAAAACCTATGCTAATGTGTCACGTTTTGAAGAAAAAAAAGGTAATTGTTAAGCATATATCTCAGTTAAGTTCACTCCCAGTAGCATAGTCAAAAGACGCTTTGACAATAAGATTCTAAATTCTTGCTAAGAATGTTCATTTTACAATGCAAATTATGGGTCAAGTGATACGACTGAAAATATGATTTGATTTAGGAACTTCCTCTTTCTCAATTTTACCCATCAGTGGACCAGTCCAATAAAGTATTTTATCACTGATAAAAGTATTATTTCATGAGACACAAATTGTAATAAGCCTTGGGTTGTTTTAACCATGCTTTGTTGAAGAAGTCACAGTGACTTGGTCACACTTAACACTAAACAGCTAAATATAATGGTTTACCAAAGCATCCTGACAGGTTTCTGGCATCACCTAGCCATATCTCTTATCTGAAAACCTTTAAAAACCATTTGTGAAAATCTTTAACCGCTTCTGTTGGTAGCTTTTTGACCATTTTTTATTTATTTATTATTTTTTATACTGCCCACATCCCCTACAATGTGACTGTGGGCAGCACTTTAAATAGTACTGTACTTATGATATCAGATTAATTTCCCCTAGTGAAGAAACCTTATATTCTCTGGAAAAGTGGATATGGTGTGAGGGGAGGGAACTAACTTTAAAGTGCAAACCATTGAATGCAGATTTTGCTAACAAATCAATAAATTCTTTCTCAAATTAGACGAGCACATTTGTCTTATCCAATTTAATCTGGTTTGATTCATTCTTTAACTGCAAAAAAAGATAAATTAAGACTCATTTAATAAGATATTTTAAGATATTTGAACAAAGGAAAAGTATAGAAGCCATGCTTCTCCAGCAGACAAATAGCTGTTCAAAGACTCTTTTTCTTCACCCAGTAATGCTGTTGCTTTAAACAGAAATAGTAATCATATTACCTTTTAATCTATGTTTCAAACTGAGAGGAAACCATATTAAATTTCAATGATACACACTCAAGGGAAGATAGAAGACATTAATCAAAGAAATTTCTTCCTGTCAGGTCTTCTTCTAAATCCTTTCCAAACCCCAAATATAAAAAATATTGGACAGAACTTTAAGGAAAAGAGAGTATTGTTTGATCATATCTCCTTATAATGCAAAGAATTCAAGGGGATTTTTTTAAAAAAAAATAAGGTCAGCTTTGATAACTTGTAGAGTTTTATTACAGAATAAGCACTCCAAAATAATTCACATTTGTCTTCATGTCTAAAAGACTTAGTCTAGGAAGTATATAATTCACTCTCATTATCAAGTATAAAATTAAATTCTCATTATCAAGATGCTTGATGAAACATAGATAAAACTCAACTAAATCATTTCAGAATTGTTTTTCAGGAAAAGCATTTAGCAATAGCACTTAGACTTATATACCACTTCACAGTACTTTACAGCCCTCTCTAAGCACTTTACAGAATCAGCATATTGCCCCCAACAATGTGGGTCCTCATTTTACCGATCTTGGAGGGATAGAAACCTTGAGCTGGTGAGAATTGAACTCCTGAACTGCTGGCAATTGGCAGTCAGCAAAATTAGCTTGCAATACTTCATTCTAACCACTGAACCATCATCCGTCATAAAGAAAAACCATTCCCATCAGTAACTGAATTTAAACATGCTTGTGTTAAACACATGTCCATCATCCAACAAAGAATTAAAAAAAAATAAAAAAAAATAAAATAATAATGCTTGAATTAAATAGAAAACAAAAAAGCAAACAAAAAACCCCTCAGTGGGCACATTTGATGGACCACTAGGTCTTTTTCTGCCACAAATTTTCTATGTTTCTATATTTCTTTACTTCAAATGTATTATTTATTTATATAAGTAATTTTACTTAAAGATCAAAAGTTTATACTTGCTATAGAACACAGGTGTCAAAATTGTGGCGTTACATTGCTGTCACATGATGTCATGATATTTTTCCCCTTCACGGAGCTGGGGTAGGTATGGCATGACACATCCAGCCCTTGGGCTGCCAATTTGACACCTCTGCTATGGAATAAATTTCCAAATTCTACCCAGTAGCTTCAATCCATTAACACAGCCTTCTGCTTTTGTGAGAAAGGATTTTGTTTTAATAGGGTTCTCCACAATCAATTCCAAAGTAATTTGCTATGTATGTATTTGAATATCCTTTTGAATAAATTATTAAATGGGTTTGAGCTCATTTCAGCCAGAGATCAAGAACATCCACACACAATCAAAAAGAATTATGCAGTGTAAACCTTTTGAGGAAGGAAGAGTACCTCAAAATATCCCTTTTGAAACAACAGATGCTACTGCCATGAGTGCTTGCAGGATGTACATTGTACCCTTTCAGGCAGTTGTATCAGACAAATGTGTTGCTTGATTCCGCAATGCAGAAAACACACCCTGTATCTTTAACTATGGTGAATCTTATTTCTTGGTATGCAGAATGCAAAAAAAATAAATAAATACTGTCTACATTCATCAAATAAATTCTGGAACACAAAGAGTAAGATCCACTTGCAACATGTTATCAGGTATGGAAGAAAAGGTAAGATATTGCATTGGTGCTTTCTGCAGAAATAGAATCATTATCTAGATGAAGAGCCATTTTCCCAATATCGCTCATCCTGCAGGAAACCAGCTGATCTAATAAAGTGTTGCCAGGATATATTTGAGCAGAATTGACAACATAGTCAGTGGTGGGATTCAAAAATTTTTACTACTGGTTCTGTGGGCTTGGCGGGCATGGCAGGGGAAGGATACTGTAAAATCTCGAATCTGAGATGGTATTTGCCAATTCTCTGAATTACTCAAAATTTCCGTTATTGGTTCTCCAGAACTGGTCAGAACAAAACATTCTTTTAAATTGATCCTTCTCCCCAAAACGCTACCTAACTAGTCTAGTGTAAAACATCAACTTCATAATACTTTAGATCAAATTGGTAACAACAAACTAACTTATTTGTCATTGTTTTACAAGTGCCCTCAAATCAGATGTCATCTCCATATTCCAAGAAGGGGCAGCTTAGTTAGGAATAATGTATATTTGTTTGGTTCTGAACATTGTTATTGAGAAGGGATGACCACTCAATTTACATCTGTGTGTTCCATCAGACCCAGCAGAGAGGACACACTACAGGTACCACTAGGGGTTACATTTGATGGGCCACAGGTGGCACACTTTCTCCACTGTGGCACCATCTCTATAGAATGTCATCTCTCCACCTACGTTGAACCTGGATCTACCACTTTTGACTTTCTGAAAGTCCCTCAAAACCTGGTTGCATCATCAGTCCTGGAGACTTGAAGGAACTGGAGAATTATTAAAGTGGCTCCACTTTTATTAACATCTCTTAACCTAATATTTTTTCTTTCTAGTTTTGTTTTTATATTTTAAATGCTTTAATAATAACTACTATAACTATTTAGTGTTTATTCATTTACTGTCAGCTTTGTTGAACACCATTCAGAGTCATTAGTAAGATAGTGGCTATATATATTTGATAGATATATAGACAGACAGACACACAGACACACAGATAGATTTTTAAAAGGCATTAAGTGACATTCTGTGAAAATCAAATTGTCTTTCTATTTTTTACACAAGATCTTCAAAGCTTTTTCATATATCCGTTTTCTTTACATATTGGGATTCTTGCTAAACTTGGTCCATATACTTATTGTCACTTGCACACTTCAGATTTCTGTACATTGACATTGGCTAGAATGTTTAACTACTAATGAAAGAATGGAGTTCAGGGCTGTCAAAGTCACAGCCCGCAGCCTGGATTCATCATGTGCTGACCACGCCTGATTTAGTGAAGTGCAAAAAATTGCCGGCATGTCATGTGATGCTGCTGTGATGCTGTGAGTTTGACACCCCTGGCCTAGTTAGTTATGTAATCAAGAGGAAACATTTGGCTGTTGAAACCACTGTGAAGCTAAGTATTATGAAACTGAAGATGATGTAAAGATGACTTTCAAAGTAGCGTTACAAACCCTTTGAAAGGATGTAGTGCCTCAAAATTTGTTTGTTCTTCATAACCAGAGGTGGTATTCAACAGGTTCTGACCAATTCTAGAGAACTGGTAGTGGAAATTTTGAGTAGTTCGGAGAACCAGCAAATATCACCTCTGACTGGAATTTTAAAGTATCCTTCTCCTGCCACGCCTATCAAGCCACACCCACAGAACCGATAGTAAAAAAAAAATTGAATCCCACCACTGCTCATAACCATATGAATTATATTATATTACTTGCTGAAATATGGACCACTAAGTCACATCTGATATCAAGTATCAGTTATTTTAGTGAGTGTTGAAAGCATTCAAGGCAAAATGTGATAATTAATTATTATACCTAAGAAAATGAGTAAGCTGAGAATGTACAGGTGGAAGCTGCTTCGTGAGACTAAAAACATTCAGCATGACTCTTATTTAAAAGACAGATGAGCAAAATCACTTGAAATGGAAAATTTCTCTTGCCAACTATCTGATTAAAATTAAAAACTGAATGATGCATCAAATCTCCTACCTCAAGTTGTTCGATATTTTTAAAGAAAATAGATTTCATATTCAAATGTTTGTACCACTTGAAGACTCAAAAGTATTTAAGCCAAGATTAATTTTTTTAATTTTTAACATATTGGGGCCAACTATATTAAAGACATAAGTAATTTTCCTGAAGGGTTAAATTGCTTAAGAGAAAGCCTTTCTCAATATATTTTTTAAAAAATTCAAATAACTGTCAGGTCATTGAGAATTCACATTTGAAAGCTTATCTTTCTTTAATAGTGGTACCGTGGAAATGGTAAAAAAATAATTACAGTATGTTAGCAATAAATATACTACCTGGTGGTGCAATGGGTAGAATACAGTATTGCATGCTAACACTGCCCACTGATCCTGAGTTTGATCCTGATTGGCTCAAGATTGACTCAGCCTTTCAGG
Source organism: Bungarus multicinctus (assembly GCA_023653725.1). NCBI lineage: Eukaryota > Metazoa > Chordata > Lepidosauria > Squamata > Elapidae > Bungarus > Bungarus multicinctus. The sequence goes on from CM042838.1 coordinate 82,883,076, forward strand.
TTGATAAATTGACAACTCAGTTTTTGGGGGACGATATGCTGTAAACCACTTAGAGAATGTTGTAAAGCATTGTGGAAGTAAGTCTAAGTGTTATTGGTAAATAGTCCAACTTGACCTTGACTTTGTGACTTAAGTAGGCAGGTCTACTTAATTGTCTTAATTACCTTAATTAATTACCTTCTTCCAGTGCTTTCTCCCACCTCACACCCCAAACAAAACTCCTAGTGGAGCTTATGTTTTTCATTTGGGTTTCCTGATGAGCTCCCATTTATTTACTAACCAGATATGACCCTGCTTAGCTTCTGGAGATTATCCAAGATCAATTAATTCTATATATTAATAAAAAGCAGTTTAATTAAAAATATAAACATGTTTCATTTTTAAGTGTTGAGCTGAAAAAATTATTATAAATATAAGCACTAAATATCACTGGGGAGATGGCATTTTCCACATTAGTCTGGACTTTTACAACCTGTGACAAATTGTATAACAATCTATATCCATTTATTCTAAGCTCAATGAACTGGGAACATACATTGCACACTGTAGCTTAATGCAACACTTCAGGTCTGACTGAAAACCATACTAGAATCTAGAGCCTCTGCTGACTCAGGAAGATGCCTTCCAAAGCATCACTATTCAATGGACTTTCAAAGAATGGAATACTGTAAGAAATATTATAGGATGTGATGAATTGTGGCAGTTCTCCTAGCAATAAATAATCTTTCAATTCAGCAGTTTATCAAAACAGTGTTGATGTATAATATTCTGTGAAGATATAAAACTTTGCCTGGAAATATTAAGAGGCTTATAATAATTGATCTTCATCAACAGTTTTGCCAGTACTAATAATTGATCTAGTTCTGGCAGAGGTACCTTTTTATTTCTCTTACCAATCTGAAGTCCGTTCATGGATAATATTAGTGCATATTTATTTGCAGTGGAGAAGACCCACAGAAGATTTTACTAGCTAGTCTTCAACTTACAGCCCTTTGATCTCAATGGTTGTGTTTTAAGTGCCAAATATAATGGCACTGAAAAAAAGGACTTATGATTGGTCATCACACTTATGGCTGTCACTGCATCCTCACAGCCATGCAATCAAAATTTGGGCTCCTGGCAACCCGCATATATTTATGACAGCTGCAGCATCCTCGGGTGATGTGATCACCATTTATGAGCTCCCCAGCCAGCTTCTGACAAGCAAAGTCAATGAGTGAAGCCAGATTCAATCATGTGATTCTCACTTAACAACTGCAGTGATTCATTTAACAATTGTGCAAAAGGGTTGCAAAATTGGGCATACTCACTTAACAACCCACCTTGCTTAGCAATGGAAATGTTGATGCCCACTATGGCCATAAGTCAAGGACTACCTGTATTGGGAGTTCAGGAAAGCACAGATGCGAAGACCCATAGCAGAAAGCAACTATTGATACTTATAAAACTGATATGGTATTATTTGTTTACATAACATGCTTGTTCATACTGTACTTAACTGGATTACAATTTTCTAAATTAAGACAAAATTCTAGATTTGCACAATACATTAGCTATACATTAACTTCATGGGCTGGATTCATATAACACATTAAGATGATGATGATGTGATTGTTAAGGATTTGTACAAATGCAGCCTATCAAATATATTTTGGGCAGTAAAAGGCAGAATCCTCTTTAGATTACTTTATGTTTTTTGGTTGATTAAGGCAAAAGGTGCAGCAGAATGTTATTAGATGGTGCTACAGAAATGAGTTTTTAATGAAAGTTTATGAAATGACTTTAGCAATGATATGGCTTTTATTTCTGTACATGGATAATAGAAAGGGGAATGAAATTTCTCTTTTAGCCACTGATTGTTTCTATAATGTTAATGCCTATGCGCCCTACTGCATTCTTTTGCAGCTTTTATAGCTGAAATTCTATACACACATAAATGAACTCAATGCTCCATGGATATCTAAGTATAGAACTGCACCATTAACATACAGTTTGATTTTCTATAGTGATACCTGCATTCCTTTATGACTGGCTTTGAAATAGCATAGTAGCTATTGAAAAGAAATAGCATACCACCTGCTATTTGATATTAGTGGCTTTCCATGTTTAACTTTATGCTATTTCATAACTCAAGGTATGTAGGAGTAAGTGTGTAGGAGTAACATCAAAGAGGAGAGATATGAATTACTAAATATGTAGATTCTAGAATGGAATCATGATGTACTGTACATCATTTCTAATATCTTTTAAACTACTGCCTCTCCTCTTAATCTTTTTGTATTTAAACATCAGCAAAAGGTAAAGTATAATGTGAATAATAGTGAATCTCTGCACCTACAAACATCATGGCTCACATTGTTGGAAAAATATCTGGTTGCAAAAATGTGCACAGCTATCATATTTCATCATCATAGCTAACCAAGATTTTAAACTGAAAAAGAAGGAATGGTACTGTCAGAGCAGGAAGTCTGCCAATAATAAATGGCTTGTGGAAGAGCAACCATTCTGGTTGGGAGAAAGGCTTGAGTAAGGAATTGGTGTTCATTTTCTATGTAAAAATCAGGACAGCCCCATCCAGAATGAAAAGTGGAAAAATCCTGGATTGGCAGAGGGCCCCAAAGCTCATAGTGACTTATTCTTGCTAGAATATGTTGAGCTTATTCTTCCTCATCTCAATTCCCGCATCCTCCAGACCAGGGGTGGGATTCAAATTTTTTAATAACCAGTTCTGTGGGCGTGACTTAGTTGGTGGGCATGGTTTGGTGGTCATGTGACTGGCTGGGCATGGCCAACTCAATATCACTCACATCGAGGCACAGATCTCCTCACCACTGTGGGGATGCTGCAACAGTCGTAAGTGTGAAAAAAGGTCATAAGTCACTTATTTCAGTGCCATTGTAATGTGAATGGTCACTCCACTCAAGCAAAGTACCAGCAAAGAAGGGGAAAAAAACTCCAGAGAAGTTCCTGAGATAGGAAGTCTAGTCCTTCCAAGAATGTAATAAGGGTTAACAGAGAGGCAGTTTCTGTAAGCAACACCAGAATGTTTCCTTCCTGCCTTCCTTACAGGATTAGGCCAGTAATTTCTTCTAACAACCAGTCTCCAAACTGTTTAGAATGTTAACAACTGATTCTAGCGAATAGATGTGAACTTGTAGAATCCCATCCCTGCTCCAGACCCTGGGAAAGAACTGAGGCAGCATCTTTTAACTGGCAAAATATATAACACCATTGGCACAGATATACAACTGAGTATTATGTGCATACTGATGATACTTAACCTTGTGTCAATGGATGACCTCTCACAACAGTTTCATGTAGAAATTAAACAAACGTTGTTTCCCTTTGATCTGTTTTTCATACCCTCACAGCTTCTCCAACAACACAGCTTCTCCAAGGTTTGGGAAAGGGCAGCACGAGTAACAAGTAGAAGAAAAAGGAACACTTCAGGGCAATGGAATGTATTTCATCAAAACACATTTCACTGCCTCTGTTCTTTGCCAAAGAGAATGTTATCCCTATCACACAAATCTTTTCACGAGGTAATCCTAAATCTCTTCATGAAGCCTACCAGCAGATGGCCAGACAAATGAATACAGAAAGGACTAAAAACTCAGAAAGGGTGGGTACTAACAATTCATTTTCTGTTTATTTCATGTAATGTCAGAAGATATATTTGTCATTCTAGGAGTGCAGTGAAAATTGTGGTACATGTACCATTCAAAGACTCCCAATGTTAGGTGATTCTGCAAATATAACAGGCTAGAGATGTGTAATCAATTTTTGAAAGACCAATCCACTCATGTGTAAGATAAAATGCCCCATATTTTAGCCATCTGGATTTTCCCTTATGTAGGGAAACATAATTTTCTTTTATTTGTTAATGGGGTGAAAAGCATCCCTTAAAAGCAATTTTGATAAGAACTGGGTTCAGTGGATATCCTAGCCACTGGATCAAACTGACTCTTACATGGATTAAATTTATAATAATCTATTCTTTAAATGCTACTACAGGTAGTCCTCGACGTATGACCACGATTGAGCCCAAAATTTATGTTGCTATGTGAGATATTCGTTAAGTGAGTTTTGCCCCATTTTACAACGTTTCTTGCTACAATTGTTTAGTGAATCCTTGAGGCTGTTAAGCTGATAACCTGGTTGTTAAGTGAATCTGGCTTCCCCACTGACTTTACTTATCAGAAGGTCGCAAAAGTTGAATCATATGACTCTGGGACACTGCTATTGTCATAAATATAAACCAATTGTCAAGCATCTGAATTTTAATCACATGACCAGGGGGTTGCTGGAAAACATGTATTTTTCACATAAGTGAAAAAAGGTCATGTCACTTTTTTCAGTGCCACTGTAACTTTGAACAATCACTAAACATACTGTTGTAGCTGGAGGACTACCTATACTCTTAATACTGGTATCAGAATAGGGGAAACATATTGTATACATTGTAAAAGGTATTACCTTCAATGAAGACTTTGTCCGAGGTTCTGGTTTCTGCCTTGTAGGTGTACTTTTAATAAGCAGAGATTCATCTGTACGAGAATCATAATTCCCATGTTCTGAATCATCTGTATATGTGTCTTTCTCTCTTCCTATGTCTGAGTAGGGAAAAAAAATACCAGAAACACATGGACTCATATAGTATTACTACGGAAACATTATGGCAAAGATACAAGCATAGTTTCCTTTATTATTTGCGTTTGCCACATATTCAGTATCCTATTATTTTGGGACAAAGTAAATATTTACTTTAAGCAATATTTCTCTTGCTTAATTCTGAAATATGTTTTATAAAAGCAATGTGCCATTTGTTCTTTAGCATTTGAAGATATCAGATAATTAAAATGGACTGAATACTTGTAGCTTAAAATCTCAAGTTTTTTCAGCATCAGGTTTCTGGTGCTCCAGCATTGGTACTATTTGATTAAAGAGCAGAGCTTTCTGTACACAAATGATCAGTTATTAAGGAAATTATTCAGGAAGTTTATGTCAGCAAAAATCAAAACAGTCCCTTACTAATTGCAGTAGAAAAATAACTCAGCTATCAGTATTAGTGAGATAGTTGAATATTCATTGTGAAATGGCTTAAAAGATACATTGATTTTTTTATAAGTCGATTGGAAGCTGTGGTAGCTTATACATTAAGTATAATTGTATTGAATTTTTATTATAAGTTTACCTACAGAGTTTAACTAGACATGCTCTATGATCACAGCCTTTGTGAAGTTTCAGTTGCATACCTTTGTAGAAAGTCAAGAGTAGTGGGAGAAGACGGGCTAGGGGTGGACATTTTGAAGCTTGCACATTTTAAGTTTTGAACTGAGATGTTATTGCAAGTCAACGGCTGTAAAATAAACTACCCCTATTTTATCAGTGTTTTCATATCTATTATAGATCAGATTCTCAAAGGCAGAGCTTACTGGTTAAAGGGCATACAGTCAAAAAACCTTAGACAACTGCTTAAAATAATTTTAAGGTGATTGTTTCCCCAAAGTCATGTTGATAGAAGGCTTCAGGGTCTGCACCAAGGCATTCTGAAGGGATTATATACAGTTTATATTGTATGGAGTTTTGAATGGAATAAATTCAAATCTTTCCTATGAACCTGATGACCTGACTCCAGGATGTGTTCTGCTTTTCATCCTCCCCACCCCTGTATATACAATTATGGATTTTATGTGATAGACAGGTATAGGTATAGGCAGACAGCCTTATTGTTCTTTATGTTCTAATGTGTTCTTTAAATATCATAGTGCTATATGGGGCTTTTAACAAGTCCACCTACTAATATTTCTTTCCCATTGCTACATTCTTGGGATAAGCACCCAACTTGTCAGTTAATTATATGAATAGATTTCATTTACAGATTATGTCAGTACACTGCAGTAGATTTTTTTAAAAAAATCCAATTGTATGAGATGTTGTTGTAGAAAAAAAGACCATCTTATTAGAAAGTAGGCTCAGTAATAATACAGTTAAGTGACACACTTTATCTTAAGATAAAGAATCCAGTTATGTATAAACAGCAAAGAAGAAAGAAAGGAAATCAATACATCTGTAACTTTTCATTTATAACTTTAGATGTTGCATTTCATATAATCTGAATGTTTTTGTTAATTAGCATATACCATGAACTTCCTTGTAATGTGGAGGTATAACAGCTGTAGAGAAAGAAGTGCTTGCTGAGACACCAGATACTGTAGAACAGACCCATGAACATTGCTAAAGAAACTTCTAAAAAAAGAAAAGCTTTTTTACATGTTAATTTAATAAGTCCCTTTCAACTCTGTTATTCTGTTCTGTTCTGTTCTGTTCTGTTCTATTCTATTCTATTCTATTCTATTCTATTTGAGCTGTGGTGGTGCAGTGGTTAGAATGCAGTACTGCAGGCCACTTCTTCTGACTGCTGGCTGGCTGCAATCTGGCAGTTCAAATCTCACCAGGCTCAAGATTGACACAGCCTTCCATCCTTCTGAGGTCTGTAAAAAAAAGGACCTATATTGTTGGGGACAATATGCTGACTCTGTAAACTGCTTGTAAAGCCCTGTGAAGTAGTATATAAGTCTAAGTGCCATTGCTATTGCTAATAGAAATCCAGGTGAGAAGTGAGATAGAAGCAATTGATCAGTGAATATTTGAGCAAGATAGAAACAGGGAACCCAGGGATAATTTCATCTTTGCCCTCTTCTCCTCACTTTTTTTCAGTCTGAGCTTGGTAAAAAACAAGTATAGTTAAGCTGCCAGAATGTTATTCTTGCTTGCTGATGTAGTTGCACTGATAATGGAACACATTTCCCCCCAACAATCTTCTTTCTCAGTTTTGGTCTGGCTCATGAGATATGACCATTATGCATCAGAGGCCCTTTGTATACCAAAAGAAACTTATATTCTATTTAAAGTCTCCAACTAGGTTGTAAAGCAATGGTGGGTGATCTGGTGCTTCAGATATTTGCATTACATCTCCTATAGCCATAGCCATTTATCTTGATAGTTGGAGCTCGCGGGAGTTGTACTCTTATATATTGAGATTTTCTAGTTTGTCTTCCTTTGACTGACTCTATTTTAGGGGAATTTATTGAAAGCTGACATTTTCTCAGATATAGATGAAATTACAATGGTATCACTTCTTGGTTAATGGATAAACCTTAAAGAAAGATCTAAAATCAAATCAAGCAGAAGGGGGTTCCAATAAATATGTCTATGAATACAATAATCTTTCATTTCTCTTCAAATCAGATTATAATTTATTACATTTCATAAAAAATGCCCATACTGTTTCAAAACCAAAACTGAATAATTTTAGGAATAAAATGAAGCCTAAAACAGATTCTTCCTTGTTTTTCGTTGTAGAAAAGAAATAACAGACGGAGGCACTTTTTATTTCATCTTTTCCACACAAAAAATCACGACTGGCCTTGTTGGTACTTGAAAATCAAAAAAGTTTTAGACACGGATCAAAGCCAAACATTGCTTTTGTTTGGTTTTTAATAAAATACTTTCCAGAAGCATAGTCAACATTTTTGTTTCATCTCTATTTTTTTGGGGGGGTGTTTGCCAATATTTAATATAATGTAGAAAAAATGAATAGTGATACTGGTTTTCATGAAACTTTTATTGCTCTAGGTTCAGATTACTAAGCCTATTATCAAGTATTGTTATACATTTATTACTAGCATTTTTCTCCAGTAATAACAGTTTACTTGATGTTAGTTCAGTAAACTGCAGTTTAGTTATCTATGTATAAGGGTTGTGGTATCTATGGATAAGGGTTGTGTTTTGAACCAATAAGTAGTAACCAGGAAAACTGTCCTTCTTCCCCACCATAGAAAAGGTCATGAGCCAGAATTTTCCAAAGTGGACAATAGTGTCCCCTAAGGGTTGATGGAATTATCTAAGCTGTTATTACTGTTATTATCATTTATAGTAATATTTAAAATAATATTTATTAAATTATTTCCATATACTAATTTCTTGGGGGTCAATGAAAAATTGAAACTTCTCAAGGAAGTCAATGAGCTGAATAGTTTTGCGTTTCTGGCCATGAACACTACAATAAATAAGTATCTTTTTTAAAAAAAAATCTTCTCTTTGCTAGTTTTTCACTAACTTTTAAAGACCGAGATTTTTTTTTGGAGAGCTTGCCCCTGATTTGTGTTGCGTTGTTGGCATATTTTTTTCATATTCTTGCAGTGTTGTGCTTTTAATTATGTATGACTTTTGTTTTATATGGATAGTCCTTGACTTATCACCAAAACTGAGTGCAAAATTTCTTTTGCTGAAACATTTTATTTATTTATTTATTATTTATTTTGATTTGTCAATCGCTTACAAGATAATAGGTATAAGTATATACATAGTTATGAGTACATGAAATGGGTACACATAAGAAAAATAAAAGAAACAATAGGACAGGGAAGGTAGGCACGTTGGTGTGCTTATGCACGCCCCCTACATTTGTTAAATGAGTTTTGCCCCACTTTATAACCTTTCTTGCCACAGTTGTTAAGCGAATCACTTGTTGTTAAGTTAATAACAACATTGTTAAATAAAGTTTCCCATTGACTTTGCTTGGCAAAAGGTTACAAATAATGATCAGATGACCAGAATGCTGCAACCACCATAAACAGAAGTCAATTGCCAAATCCTCAGGTTTTGATCATGTGATCATGGGGATGTTTGCAAGAGTTATAAGTATGAAAAAAAAATCATATGTTTTGCCAGTGTTATTGTAACTCTGAATAGTCACTAAATAGCTGCTGTAAGTCGAGGTCTGCCTGGTTTGTATTTTTCTCTGTGAACTAACGAGAGTAATTTTGATTGTAGTGGCATACAAATAGATTAAATAAATAAATAATTGTCAGAAGTGGTGATTGTCCTATAAAGCCAAAATTCAATTCTTTTTAGAACAATAGGAAGCTGCCCCATACTCTCCCAGTCAAGTCTTAGTTTTCAGTAGTAAGTACAACTGGTCATGTTGTATGGAGTAGGAGAAGTATTGATTTGTCCCAGATCTGCAGATTTTTGCTGCAGAATTTGAGTGGCCTAACTATTCAAATTATTGCTATTCGATATTATTGCTTTGTGCCCCACCCCCTGTGTGTGTCTCTGTCTGTCTGTCTGTCTGTCTGTCTGTCTCTCTGTTTCTCTCTCTCTCCCTCCTTCACTTCCTCCCTCCTTCTCTAGGTGTGATAAAAACACAAGACATTTTAAGTTATCCATTTTGCCTGGAGAAGATGAAGGGGAGAAATGACAGCTATTTTCAGGTCCTGAAAAACTGTCATGTAGAAGATAAAGGAAAATTGTTCCCAAAAATACAGCAACAGAAAGGATTTTAAATTTAAGAAAGTTGATTTTTGTTGTATGTCAGGAAAAAAGAGATTCCCTTTAGTGACTCATCTTCTTTCAATGAATTTGGCTGAGTCAACCTTAAGTAAAGTTCTTAGCAGATTTCACTGCATAGAACCACTCCCTGCTTTGTATTCTCAAGCATATAGCTGGTTTGTAAGGAGATGTAGTTTTGAAAGAATTTTCCTTTGTTTTGATAGTGTATTTCACATCGCAAGGTTGTAAGCTAATAAGTATTCTGACACCATAATGGTAGGCTAATTGATATTTCAACTTCATGGATTTTTCTGCAAACAAGTTGACATACATGACTTGTTTCTATTATGAGTAACAGTGTTTTCCCCAAGAAATATGTATTGTCTGTGATTTTGCACATAAAGTCTCTTCTGTGTAAAACTATTTTGATATATGTTATCTTCATATGTATTCTAGAAGTACAGGCATTCTAGGAGAAGATTGTACAGAAGCCACATTGATGTCATATCTGTGTGATATGACTGATACAAATCACAAAAGTCACGTCATTTGTATGATCATATTATGATGGATGAGATGTTACTTGCTCTTATCATCCCTAAAATTACCTATGGAGGATTGGATTAGCCTTTGGAAGGTGCCCTTGTACCTTTTAAAGGGGCTGAGATACAACAGAGTCTTTCATTGGATGGAAGGAAAACAGTAATGTTTGCAAATTCCCTCCTTTTTCTCACTCTTTTCTTTTATCCTTTCAGACTAGTTTTCAGGGAATGTATAGGCTATAAAGAGCCTTTCCACCAAATACAATTAATGTTATAAACTATAATTCACTTTGCTCTCATTTAGATGAGCTTCCTGTTTACATTATTACCTTCTCCTTGTTCACAGAAGAGTTTATAACTTTCTTTTGCTATTTGGAGTAAACCAGAGTGATTGATTATATACTAACCTGGGCCACTGTGGTTTATTTAAACTAATCACATAACAGTTGGTTAAATTGGAATCTGATACTACAGTTTGATCTAGCTTTGTTATAAGTTCTGTAGATCAGTTCCAAAATGGAGTACAGCGAATGCAAGCTTAGTGCTATTTGCACTCTTGAAAGCAGCCATATTTTTCCCCAGGACCCTCTACAGCTGCCTTACAGTTAAGACATATTTAGTTTAAATGTTACAGACATTGCTTTCTTCTAAAACCCATCCCCAGCATCTTTATGGAATTGAATCTGAAGCATTATACTGTGTTTAATAAGTATCTATGCTTAACTCAGACATTCATACATAATAGCAAATTTTAGTACAACCCTCCCCGCTTACGATTCCCCTGGAATGGCCTTTGGTTAATGCTCTTATTAAGCTGCTTTTCTGCTAGTCTTCAATTTGTTTGTCTCAGTCGTTTGTCCATTTCATTTAGCTAATACTGCAGTTTGAGAAGGTCCTGCTGAAAGAGCTGAGATAACATTTCCCTTTCATGCCCTTCTTGAAACCTTTTACCTCTGATCCAGCCTCACAAATTGTACTTCTAACTGCATCAGGTTATCTCTATACTGAACCCCACATGTGTTTATTTTAAAGAACACCCACATAAAGCCCCTTTAAAATCATTTGAATTTAAGCACTTGATAATGCATTCATAACATGCACTGTAGGTTTTTCACTGCTGTCACATTGGATGACAGTTTCTTCAATAATGTTTTGTTTTTTGGGGGGTAGTGGTGTCTGTTTTTGTACTTTTATGGATATGCAGGATTCTTTGAAAGTCAGAAGCAATGCTGAATCAGTTGTTGCTTCCTACATTGATAGTAGTATAATGCATGTAGTTCTAGGCTTACAACAGTTCATTTAACAACTGTTTGAGGTTACAACAGCAGTGAAAAAGGTAACTTATGACCTTTTTTTCACACTTACAACCATTGTACCATTCCCCACAGTCACATGATCAAAATCTGGATGCTTGGCAACTGACTCACATTTATGATGGTTGCCGTGTCCCAGGGTCATGTGATCAGCTTTTGCTTCTGACCAGCAAAGTCAACAGGGAAGCCAGATTCACTTAACAACTGTGTTGCTAACTTAACAATTGAGGTGATTCTCTTAACACCTCATGCCAAGGAAGGTTGTAAAATGGGGCAAAGTGAGACTTAACAAATGTATCACTTAGCAACGGTGAGAAATTTTGGGCTCAATTCTGGCCCTACGTCAAGGACTACCTGTATCTGCATTTTCTTAGATTATCTCTAGGATGCTGTAGGAAGCCCTTCCCTCCCCAGATTAAAATATTCTTTATTCTTAATATTAAAAAGAGGCAGAACATCGTATTTCCCCAAAGGGGAAATGGAGAAAAAATCTTAACAAAAGCAGAAAGCAGTCCCAATCTTCCTGCCATAGGAAAAAAGATTCAAACTAAGAAGAGGATGGCCTGTAGGAATGTAGATTTATTCAGAAAGACTGGGCCAATCATAAAACAAAATGCTTTCAGCCACAGCTCCCACTGGAACTGATGGGATTAAGAATTTGGCCCCCATTCAAATTCTAAGGACAGGACATGATCTTTAGGACATAATAGGATTAACCTACCACCACTGAAATAGTAAAAGACACAAGGCTTACTACACTGCACAATCACAAAACCCCAGAACCCTATAAAGATCCATCCATTCACTCAGCCATTTTGTCAGCCACCCCAGAAACATGCTGCTGCCACTGAAGTTTCTGAAATCGAATAAACCAAAACCTTGTCTCCTTGTAGACAGCCTCCATTTTATTTTAGACAGCCTGATGGATCCTGAATGGTTCCAGACGGAGCTTGGGCCATTACCTGAAACTCTGGCTCATAACTCAGCCACAGACTTGGTAGCCGCCTGGGATAGGCTGGCTGCCGAGGCTCTGGACCGAGTTGTGCCTTTGCGACCTCTGACCCGGCAGAGATCTCACTCGGCTCTGTGGTTTACGGAGGAGCTGAGGGAGATGAAATGCCGGAAAAGATGTCTGGAAGGCGTCTGGAGGGCCAATCGTGCCGATTCCAAACGAACACAGGTTAGGTTCTATATTAGGACCTACTTAGTGGCGATAGAGGCGGCGAAGCATTCTCACTTCTTCGCCCTTATTGCATCGGCAGAAAATCAACCCGCCACCCTGTTTAGAGTAACCCACTCCCTGCTTGGGCTGGGAGCATGGGAGGATCTCTTGCAGGGAAGGGCAGAGGAGTTTTCTCGATTTCTGCACGATAAAATCGCTCAGATTCGGGCCAGGTTGGACTCTAGTTGGGAGGTCCCGGGAGAGGTGACCGCGGCGAGTCTTGAGAAGGTTATCTGGGACGGGTTCGACCCTGTGACCACCGAGGATATAGACAGGTTGCTGGGGCGGCTGAATGCCACCATATGTTTATTGGACCCTTGCCCCTCCTGGCTGGTTTCTACCGCCAGAGAGGTGATGCGGAGTTGGCTCCAGGGAATTGTTAATGCCTCTTTGATGGAGGACTCACTGCCCACTGCCTTGAAAATGGCAGTGGTGTGACCCCTACTTAAGAAGCCCTCCCTGGACCCAACTCTTTTGAACTACTATCGTCCTGTCTCCAACCTTCCCTTCGTGGCGAAGGTTATTGAGAGTGTGGTGGCAGGTCAGCTTCCCCAATACCTGGATGAAGATACATACCTGGATCCCTTCCAATCGGGCTTCAGGCTCGGACATAGTACTGAAACGGCATTAGTTGCGTTGGTTGATGATCTCTGGAGGGCCCATGACAGGAGTTATTCCTCTGTCCTGGTTCTATCAGCGGCTTTTGATACTATCGACCATAGTATCCTATTGTGACGGTTGGGGGGGTTGGGGGTTGGGGGCACCGTGTTCTGGTAATTCGCCTCCTTCCTCTCTGACCGTCTGCAATTTGTGTTGGCGGGGGGGGAAAGGTCCATCTCTAGGCCCCTCGATTGTGGGGTGCCTCAGGGGTCGGTCCTCTCTCCTCTCTTGTTCAACATTTATGTGAAGCTGCTGGGGGAGATCATCCGTGGCTTTGGGGTGAAGTGTCATCTGTACGCTGATGATACTCAGCTGTACATCTCCACCCCAAGCCACCCCAACGATGCCATGGAGGTCATGTCCTATTGTCTGGAGACCGTGCGGAACTGGATGGGTGGGAACAGGCTACGACTCAACCCTTCCCAGACTAAGTGGCTGTGGTTTCCGGCGTCCCAATATAACCAGGTAGTTCCTTCGTTGGCTATTGGGGGTGAGATTTTGCCCCCTTCAGAGAGGGCTCGCAATCTGGGTGTCCTCCTGGATGTACGGCTGTCCTTGGAAGATCACATTATGGCCATCTCCAGGGGGGCGTTTTATCAGGTTCGCCTGATCTGCCAGATGCGGCCCTTTCTGGATCGGGATGCCTTACTCACGGTCACTCATGCCCTGGTCGCCTCCTGACTGGACTACTGTAACGCCCTCTACATGGGGCTCCCGAATGGGAGCATCCAGAGGCTTCAACTAGTGCAGAATGTGGCCGCGCAGGTGATTATGGGGGTGTCAAGGTTCTCTCATGTGACGCCCCTCCTGCACGAGCTGCATTGGTTGCCAGTGGCCTCTCAGGTGCACTTTAAGATTTTAGTATTAACTTTTAAAGCACACCAGGATATTTATAGGACCGCATTCTACCATTTTCCTCTCACTGTCCGGTGCACTCCCACAGGGAGGGTCTCTTGCGGGTCCTGTCGGCATTTATATGCAGGCTGGTGACCCCGAGGAATAGGGCCTTCTCTGTGGGGGCGTCTGCCCTCTGGAATGGGTTGCCTCCGGAATTATGTATAGCCACGGACCTGGGGACCTTCAGGCGTGCCTTGAAAACCTGGCTTTTTGACCAGGCCAGCTTGGGCTGATTTTAGATTTGGGTATTTTAATTTTTATATCAAATTTTAGGGTTTAAGGGAGGGGTTTTAATTGTTTTCAGTCAGGGTCTTTAATTTAATCTAGTTTTAACTTTTATATATTTAATGTTTTAATTGTATGACTGTGCATCGCTCCGAGTCCTTCGGGAGAGGAGTGATATATAAATAATGATGATGATGATGATGATGATAATAATAATAATAATAACAACAATAATTGTTGTTGTTGTTGTTGTTGTTATTATTATTATTATTATTATTTCCAATGATTTTTCTCCTATCTTGGAACCGGACTGGATTTTTCTTCCCACAGTACAAATATATGACATGGTATATAAGCAATGACTCAAAAATTGATTCTTCACTGGATATGTTCATATGGTCACATTCAACCACTTATTCAAGATGTTGTCATTTTAGGGTTTTTTTTTTAAAGGGGCATTGCACAGAAGTAGGCAGTTTATTCAGTGGCCTAAGCAAAACATTCAAGTCTAGGGTTTTATCCTTCACTGTAGTGAATGTAGCCTAAGTATTTTTCTAATTTGTTCTAGCTGCTGGGGAAGGAAATCCTCAGATAGAACAAAGCATATAATTGATTATATTCACTTTCATGGGAGCACCAATGATTCAGGAAAAAAACAATAATCCAGATTTTTCATAAAATAGACTAAAAAAAATGGATCGTTGGCTGCAGCTAATTTCATCCATCAAAACATCACATGGATTTTTCAGTAATATAGGACAACACCCCCCCCCCAAAAATGGACTGCCTTAATTAAAGAAAAAAAAAACCACATCCAACTTTGTTTCTATTTGGAAACTGTTTCTAGGTTTTGTGCTTGAGATGGAAAAAGGAAAAGAAACTTTGACTTTAGGTTTTGCTGATTAGATAGATTTGTTGTTAAAAAAAATGGCTAGTTCATATTAGCATGTAAAAGTAATATGTTGTGACTGTAATGTCATTATCCTATTCTAAACAGAATTGGAAGGCAATGCTTTTTTTTTCTTTTCCCCCCAACCCCTTTTTTCTCCCCTATTTTCCCACTATTTTCATTTTCTTTTGTATTTTATGTCCTGATAAACTTAATTAAAATGTATTTTAAAAAATGAAATGCAAAAACAAGAATGAAGTCCATGAGCTCTAAAACAACTTGAAATTCTACAGCCAATGTTATAACACAGATGAAAATCCATTGTATTTTATACAATATCCTTCATTGGCTTCATTCTCCACCACTTTCTTGCAGCTCTATCTTACCATTTTCCATTTATTTTTCCTTTCTTCAAACTACTTGATTAAATATTTATCTAACTCACTTAATTCAGATCCATCCTTAATATCCCCAGGGGGAAGCTCACGGTAGATCATGAAAGGAATGAAACTCATTCACCATATGAGCTGAATAAGCTCTATCCCTGGTGAAGAACAGGATCTAGATGTGTCACTTCTTTTCAGTTATAAACAATTGCTTAAGTAGTTCACAAGAAGAAGAAGTAGCCACAGTTAAGTATTAGAGTACTTTGAAAATGAACAATTCAATCTTAAAAATCAAGGGGTTTTCCTCTAAAATTGATAGTTGCAGTTGGAAGTATTCTAGGGAAGAAAGAGTTGGTTGGAAACAAAGGTTTGATGCAAAACAAATCAGAAGAAAAAGTATCTCAATATCAGATTCATCCTTATAAATGTTTGAATCACTACTTGTCCACTAATATATTACGATAATAAAAAATATTGCTGGTTTTTCTGCTTCTCCCCAGGGCACCTTCAGCATATCTTCATGACAGTCACAGAACCCAATATACAGAGAAATGCTGAGATTCAGCAGGTGTTTTACAAATGTATGTCTCTCATTAAATTAATTTCCACTTCATCCAAAAGTAATGCCATTGAATGAAAGGACAGTTTGGCGAATAGGTTAAGAAGCTGGGTTAAACAAGGGACCCAAGTTCAAGTTTATTCTCAGCCAGGAAATTAATTCAGTGACTTTTGACTAATTATTCTGTCACAACCTAACCTATGCTGGGATTGTTGTAATTTGAAAATTGAAGGAGGAAATGTGTGCTTGCCATATTTCCCCTTGGAGAAAAGGTCAGATATCAATCTAACAGACATAAACATAATCTGGTTTATTTAATAATATTTAATCTATTTATCAGCCCTAGTAATTTGAATCAAGGATGGGGGATCTGAATCCTAATTCCCAGTAGTCCCAGCTGGCATGGCCCATGGTAAGAATGCTGATGAGTTGGTAATCAATGAGAATTGGAAAAACATTCTATCCCATACCCCACATTTTTAGAAAATAACTGATATCTTGTTGCTGAAGGATTATGTCCATAAATTCAAGCACTACTACCAATGGTCTATGGCAGTGGTGGGCAACTATGGCTCCTTTACAATTTGTGGTCTTCAACTGAAGAATTTGTGAGTCACTATGGATGGCTCAGGAATTCTGGGAGTTGAGGTCATCAAGGGACCATAGTTGCCCACTCCTTGGTTTATGAATAACAGGATAATTGAACTTTCTGGTTAGCACTCTCTCGTCTTCCGAAACAGAAATAGGGCTATTTCTAATAAGCACTGTACAATATAACAATGAAGGGAAAGCTCACCTAAAAATGGATCACAGTATTCTGTATTGGATAACTTGAGTAAGTTGTTTTCCAAGGTTTCCATCACTTTGGCTAAAAAGGAATTTAAAAAAATTGCATCAGAGTAATTTACATTGGCAAAATCCATTGTGGCTGAATTGCTTTGGCTTGCTCAATAAGTGAGAGGGTATTGTAAATTGCAAAGAAGTGGAGAGATCTGATTAAATCAACACTCACCTCTTTCTGATACTACATTGACTGTAGCACTTGATGCCTCTGCAGTCACAGGCTGATGCTGTGGCTGAGATGGAAGCTGAGGCTGAGGCAGAGGCATCACTTGGTTTGACTGAAGAAATGAAGAATGCTTGCTGAGACTTTGTGGATGGGTTTGACTCTGGGCAAGGCATGGCAAGGATCTTCTGGAGGGCTTTAAGGGTGGTTCCTTCACAGTCTCACTCCTGCTTGTATTCATGCCTGAAACCAACAAAGAACCTGAGATTAAATTATTATAGCAATAATCAGAGCATCACGTGTTAGCTGGACAGAGTTTTAAAATGTCATAAATCTATAGATCAAAGATTTGTGGGATCTAAACTTTGCCTTCTGGGAGTTATGAATCTTTTTGTGAGCCTGTTCAAACAGATGGCTGAAACATGGAAAGGATAGTTCAATATGACAGACTCCCATTGCTGGCAATTTAATACAGCAGTTCTTAAACACAAGTTGAATTCAATCTTTTTAATGTAGGCTTTGAAATTTCTTCTTCACTTTATTGTTCCATTGGGGCATTCTGATTGGAAAACACAAAGGCTCTTTATTCTTTTAAGGACCTGAGATGAAAGATTATAGAGTTTCCTACATCATATACAGTGAACTTTCCATTTATGATGTGGAGCCTTTCCCTTTCTCTTTCTCATTAAAAAAAGCTATCTGATGTGCGGCATTTAGCTCAGATAAAAGAAAGCTAGTTTTTTTCTCCCCCACAATTCATATGGAATTTATCATCACTGTAAATAAAGACTTAGGTGGCTTTAGAAGTGAGACAAATAACATGGATTATAAAGCTAGCACAGATTACTCATTTTACAGACAAGGTATTCAATCCCCTGCCTGAATTAGATCTATCATTCACTTTTCCCTGCATTTAAATATTCATATACCTAGTTTTTTTTCCTGTTCATGAAGTAACTGATAAACCATGAGGATTTCTTATTTTTTAAAAAGGGCAATTTGTATCAGTTTTGTTATCTGAAAACCAGTTTTGGGGGAACAAAACATAACAAAAAACAGGGCAAAAGAAGATGTTATAATTGTAGTAGTGAATATATATATATATATATATATATATATATATATATATATATATATATATATATTCGCACAAGGAATTAATTGTATAGATGGCATAAAATAAGGTTGAAAATAAGGTTCCACAAACTGTCGAGGATGAAACTATTTTTAATTGTTTTCTGATTTTTCTTTCTACTTTTCTTTCTTTGTTTTCTTTTTCTTTCTCACATTTATGTACATGTTGTTTGTCTATTTTAATTGTAAAATTAATAAAGTTTATTATAAAAACAACAACAAAAAACAATGGAATGTTTATGATATCTATGTTTATTTTGTAGACTGCTGAAAGCACATTCTGAGGGACTATAGCATTTTATTTATTTAGTTAGCTTTTCATGGCCACCCATCTAGTCACAGCAACTCTGGATGGCAAACATGGCCATTAAATTGTGCAATTCAAAGCCTACAATAGTAAAAAAAAAAAAAAATGGCAGTCATGAATAATAACCACATACTGTAATTACAAACCATCTGAACTTTAATATTGACTCCCATACCTGGGTAAAAAGCCAGGTTTCCACAATTTCTAGGTCTCTAGGATCAGGTCAGTCTCTATTATTTCACAGGGCGAACACTATAACTCAAAGGCATACTTTCTGGATCCTTCATGATGGCATTATTTAATTGATATGATCCTGAAGCTTGCTCCCCCCTGCTGGATCTAACAGGATGTTGAAGAGAGCCAGTGCTTTCTTTAGGGGTAATCCTACCTACAACACATTGCCGTAGTCTATTAAGAAAGTGGCCTAAGGATGCTTGGCCATGCTTTGGTTACCTAGCTTTGTGGCATATCCAGAAGAGTGCTAATAAATTTGTAAATGAATAGAAATTCCTTCCATTTACACTAGAGTATATTTGGCTCTAAGCCATAGTCATTTTTAATTGCTAAGCCCACATATTGAATGCCACTACCTATTTCCATTGCCACAAACAATAATTGAGTAGAATTATGCAATCCTTCAAAATACAGCCCCCCCCCCCAAATATTGATATTTTTCAGTGGCTGCAGATTTCATTTTCCAAATATTATTATTTACTAAACTGCCAAAGTAGAAAAGTGCTTTGGGAATATCATTGGACCAATTTTATATCAACAGCTTTAAAGGATACAGTGAAACCTTGTTTCATTTTTTAAAAATCTAAATCTAATCACAGATGGTGTTGTACCACTTCAGTTAACAGTTCTTTATTTTCTGAAGTATATTTCAGCATCACTTGCCACCATGAGTAGCAATGCTTATCATGGCAGAATGCTTCTTCTGAGAAAATAGTCTTACTAACACGAAGTCTTATCATTCACATAAATATTTACTTATTTTTTTGCCTCAGTACTTGATTTGATTATTGTGTTATGCATTTTACATTTGGGACCTTCTAGTAGACCGAAGCTATAACAACCTTTAAATCTGTTCTGAGTGTGGATTACAAGGTATGTTGTTGCTACCTTCCCCAAGTTTATAATTGAAAATTTGCATATGGGTAATAGTGGGAATACTGATGTAAATACTAACCATAGAGATACTAAGATATCCTCATTCATTATAGTGGCAAGGATGCACAGAGTTAGCTCTTCCATGGAAGAGAAATGGAGAAGCTATTCTAGTATCAGCATCTGAGTTTGTACTAAAGCATTACTTATTATTTACAAAGTACTAAGTATTATGCTAAAGTACTAAAGTATCTCACATATTAAATGGATCAATTTCTATTTGGTAATAATAACCTTGACTTAATGAAACAAACTGAAAAAGAGACTGTACTTTTCTACCACTGCAGTTAAATTCATTAGCATAGGAATAACTTTTTAATTTAAAGAGCTCATTAGTCATCAAGTAAGTTTTAACATCTTCCTATAATACAATTACTGACCTAAATTGTGTGTGCGCACATGCGTATTGTCCTCAATTTCCTTATCTCCTACAAAGAATGTCAGTGTAATATAATCCAAGCAGCATTTTAGGACAAAACTTGTTTATTAGAAAGACAAGCATGAAACCATTCATTATCCTAGAGCCTTTTGCAGCTGTACCAAGTCTGCCAGGATGGAAAAAAATATTAGTAAACTTGAATAGAGCATTGCTTTTGAAAGAACAAATATAGAAAAAGGTAGTGTGGTACATAACAGCAATGAAATCAATATCTGGGATAACACTGGAATGACACTGCCTTGTTGATTCAATAGGGTTTCAGGGGGAGGATCATGAAGACTGCCAGTGATATCTAAATAACAAGTTTCGAATTGACTTTTTCTGAAAAGGAACTGTAAACATAGAAATTAGAACTGAACAGAACCTTAAAGGATTTCTTCACTGTCATGGAAAAGTGATTGAAGAACTTCTTTGAAGCATCTCTGTAAAACGAAGTACTGTCCTACTTCTATTTAACAGCATAGGGCTTATGCATTGTTTCACTCAGTCAAGAAAAAAGTTCTTTGACGATGACTGAATGAGGTTGCCTTGATTGTAAAAGCAGGATGATGTAGTTCTGTTAGGTGTTTCTCTCCAATCAGAGTAGTATATTATACATCGACTGGGTGAAACTTCATTATGTCAGCTCACGTGCAATCCACTGATTCATGAATTTTGAATGTTGAAGCTGAGCAACACCAGTACTACAACTCTCATTGCACATTCACTGAATTCAGACCGAGAAGAGACACCTATGTTCTGAAACATCTAGGATTCATAAAGGAAAATTGCTCCAAACTCGATTGCAGAAATATGACTTCAGCAACAGAGTGGTCAATGCCTGGAATGCCCTACCCAACTCCATTGTTACAGCCTCAACCCCTCACAGCTTCAACCTCAAACTGTCTACTGTAGACCTCAGACCATTCTAAAGAGGTCCTTAAAGGGGGTGTGCATAAGCGCACCAGCGTGCCTACCATTCCTATCTTACTGTCTCCATTTATTCTATTTACTTCCTTTGTTCTTGTTTTTGTTCATACTTATACTTGTTATCTTGTACATGTTTGACAAACAAATAAATTAAATAAATAAAAATAAGATTGTGGAACTATTTGAAAGATTCTCAGTTATCACAACATGTATTTACTTGAATTTACTTTACTTAATTGTTGAATCAAACAATTTGTGAAAACCTACAGTATCTCACTCTTTCAAAGTGTGGCTTTCTTTCCATTTGCAAATGAAAAAGCTGGCACTGCATTTTAGAACTAAGTTCCTTTGCTCACTCCACCCACTGTAATGCTTATACATTAAAGTCATTCCTCCAGATCTTGTTTCCAAGCATACGACATAAACAGCCAGAGGCAGAGCTATGTCAGACTACAAATGGGCCATCAATTTTATTTCCAGGAAGACCCCTGAAGTACTAGTGGTCTTATTTTTTCAAAATTAGGCAAAATTCATTTTTATTCTCCCGGACTTTGAAATGCATTAGACTGTGTATTTGATTTAGGTATATTTATTGTATTTTGTAATCTACCTTGGAAAGAATTAGGAGATTTTGTTTTATATGAAAGATGTCTTTTAAACAAAAACTAAACATTATGAAGGAGAAAGTATTTATCCAAGATTTTGGCCTCTTAGAATAGGTTGCATTGATTTTATTGCTTAGTCATACCTTCAAGTACCCCACCCCAAATGGCCACAAATCAGAAAAAATAGAGCAAGTATTTTTCCCCTTCACGTTTGTGTCATTTCAGACAGTAAGGACAAAGCAAGCTTTGTTCTCAGAAAAGGTAGGTTAACAAATGCTTTTTAATTTGTTATATATTGCAGGGATAGCATAGTTTTTAATTCACAAAGGGATCACTCTGTAAATTTTTCCCCATAGCTATTATTAAAACATTTGAAAAAAAAATAGAAGCACTTAATTTCTTGGAAAGGGGAACTACTCTGAACAATATGCTTTATGATCAAAATAAATAAATGAAATGCCCACAGTACAGATATAGATGTTTTTAAGTAATTAACACTTCCAAATCAAATCTTTGTATTTCCCAGATGAAAACATTAACACACTAAGAAACCACATAGAGACAAACAATTTGCAACTTCATGCCATACTTTTCTTATTCAGATCTGTATCACATTAATATCTAATTCAAATGAATAACATGGCATATTAGATATGAAATGTGCATAGCTACCAAAGCATTGTCTAACAGGCTCTAAATGATACACAAAAGCATGAAAGCTTTAGAAAACTGAACTGAAAAATGTTCTTGGATGAGAAATGAAAAGTCTTTAAGGAAAAGCCTTGTCTTGTTGCTTTTTGAAAAAAAGCACCATCTGACCTGGATGAATGAAAATCTGCCCAAAAGATATTTTAGCATTAGAAAAGATAGTTTCTGAAATAATGAAGAAGAAGAAATGCTGCTGCAACTTCTCACCTCTGGGATAAAGTATAAAGTTTGAAATTGGCTCAGTAAGCCAATTTATCTTAAATTTAACTAGTAATGCAAAGCATTATTATTATTATTATTATTATTATTATTATTATTATTATTATTATTATTATTATTATTATTATCTAAAGCAAAAATTAATCATATTGGTTCATCCATGCACCTATTTCCCTACAAATCTATTCAATGATATCCCCTTTACCTCCAATCCTCAGTGTTCATCACTGCTGTAAACAAGAGCAGAAACAACAAATGCTGTAAAATTAGAAAGTGGACAAGGGTTCAGTTATAAGAATTCTTCAGGTGCATTAATTCTACTTGGGAGCCAGCTGGAAAAAAGTCTTATTTGGGGAGATGATTGGTGAAATAATAAGTTTCAATACTGTCATTGGCACACTTCTGCTCAGCATATTGTCTTCAGTGAGATGGAATTATTTGACAGATGCAGAACTATTCACTAGTGTGCAGAACTGGACTTTTTCAGATATGGAATCCTGGCCTATGCATCCTGATATCAATAGACTTATCTAGTATTTGTTTTCTTTGATTACCGATCTCTAGACTAATGCTTATCACCGTTCTTGTCTCTTGCTATTTTGAATTCACTTTCCTGGCATGACCCCAGAACTGAGATAAGACATCTTTTGACATCCCACCATGAAACAGTTCTGATTAAATGGAGGGGATAACCTTTAAACAGATAATTGTCTCAGTATCAAAGCTATTGCTGAGAGATTAATTAATGGCTGACATTTCTGCAATTTTAATTGGCAAAGGCATAGTTTTCTGAAACCCAAATAAACAATGCTCTCATTAAAGTGGTTACACATGAATATATCAAAATGCATCGAATATAAATGACTGTTCTCAGACATTCACTTCTTCGCTTCTATTAAATTAAAAGTCTTGAAGATAAGTTTGGAAGTTACATTTTTATAGGACAGTTCCCCTGCTATTTTTATATTATATGGCTCCAAAAGCATCCATGGGGGAAAATCAAGGATGGAAGGAAATGAGAAAAGCATCATATTGCCTTTTTGTACCTACAGTATATTGTTACATCACATGTATGTTCAAAAGGGGAGGACCTTGCATTATAATGATACAATGTTACTTCTTCATTTTAATGAGTCCATCCAGATATGGCAGACACTTCTGTGGATATCCAAAAAGAACAACAACAACAACAAAATCAGCATAGTATGTTCTATAGCCTTTTCTTTTACTTTAAGAGCTGTTTGACTGTCATTCATGGAACTTTTATTTCCACTTGTTTGAACAAAGAGCATATTGCAAACAACTTCTGCAAGTGTTGCCATCCAAAAGACTTCAAAGTTTGTTTTTCCATGAGATGGGTCTTAGTCATAAAAGGGAGAGTTACATTTTGTTGTGTATTGACTTGAGTCTTCACTCAGGTCCGTGCTTTAAGCGGGAAGCACGGACCTCTCCCATTGGCTGTTGCCGTTTGACAGCCGGCTATAAAAGGCGGCTGTCAAATGGCATCAGCTGTTGCCGCTCCAGCTGGCTGCCGTGTTAGCGCGGCAGTAGCGGTAACCCTTTATTCAAAGAAATAAAGTTTGAGCTGAAGCCTTGCCCTGGTCTCTGCCTGAGTATTTCCGCCGCTCTACAACACTGGCAACGAGGGTGGGATACTAACTAAAGGCAAGCCAGGCAAAGAAGAGAAAAAGAGCGAAATCACTAGCCGAGAGCTGAAATCGCTACAGAGTTGCTGTCACTGTTCGCGAAGCGCTGTCTCTAACTCGCCTCAAGAGAAGCAGCACAGCTGACAGAAAGATGACTTCGAATCCTGCATTCCCGCCCTTCAGACCGACGGCAGAGACATGGGAATCATACAGGAACCGGTTTGACTGTTTTTTAAGACGCTATAGACCTGTCAGAAATTTCTGAGCATAGGAAAAAATCTTACTTCCTAAGCTTTTGCGGAGCCATGGTATTTGACACCACAACAGCATTACTGGCCCCACGATCTATTAAGACTATTCCCTGGGAGGAACTGCAAGAAATTCTCTCAAATCATTACTCCCCTAAGCCTTCCAGAATTGCTAGGCGCCATATTTTCAGAAGGCGTATTCAGTCAGAGGGAGAAACAATCAGTGACTATATGGCAGCACTGAGAACAGCTGCCTTACATTGCGGGTTCAGAGATTACCTCGATGATATGCTATTAGATCAGCTGGTATGTGGAGTTAGAGACCCCAAATTACAAAGACGATTATTAGCTAAAGGTGATCTAACCTTAAAGCAAGCCATAGAAGAATCCCAGGCTGCTGAGCTATCAGTACTCTCAGCAGCTGAAATACAGGGAAACCCAAGCAGACTAGAAAATCCAACAGTACATTTTGATGAAGCCTCCACAAAGGAAGGTTTAGAAGAGGCTACTGAGATAAACCGCCTCAGACAGCCCAACACAAATCAAAGAGAGCTCAGGCAAAGTATAAGCCAAACCCCACGTATACAAACTACCTGTTTAAGCTGTGGGGGCAACCATCTCAGGGCATCCTGCAGATTCAGGAATGCCATATGTTTAAGGTGTCAAAAGAAAGGCCATTTGGCCAAAATATGTCAGGCAGGAAAAACCTTTAATCAGCCACAAAGGCCCCAGAAACTCATTCAATATCCAAGACAAATTGAGGACTGTTGCACATGCTACCAATCTAAGATACAAAAAAACAAATCTAACAAAATTAGTGTCACTGTTTCTATAGAAGGTAGACTCTGCAGAATGGAAGTAGACACCGGCTCTGCATTATCCATCATCTCGTGGGACACCTTGAAGAAACTACTCCCCAGGATATCCAGACAGAAGATTCCAGCCTGCAATCTAACGCTTCGGGATTACCAAGGCAGAGCCATCCCTGTCATCGGAAAAGGCAAGTTTCTAGTTCATTTTCAAGGTTTTAAGGGTCACTTGCCTCTAGTGATAGTGGATGGCATCCTCCCAAGCCTATTGGGACTAGACTGGTTCCCGGCCCTGGGCCTCCACATAGGTGGAATCCACGCCATTGCAAGTTCAGAAGTTGATTCCCTGTTCAGGGACTATGCTGACGTATTCAGCGAAGGCCTAGGCTGCTACGTGGGAACCCCAATATCCTTCAGGGTAGACTCCCAGGCAGTACCAATACATTTGTAGCCCCGCAGAGTTCCTTTTGCAATTCGTCCTAAACTTGACAAGGAACTTGACAAATTAATTAAGCAGGGCATACTGCAACCTACAGACTTTTCAAAATGGGAAACCCCTATAATGACGCCTCTAAAAAAGGACGGAAATTTGAGAATCTGCTCTGATTATAAATCTTCGATAAACAAATATTTACAAGTCAGCGCGTATCCAGTCCCCGTGGTACAACATCTACTCCATTCCCTTGAGCCTGGCTCCATTTTTGCAAAGTTGGATATGTCCCAGGCGTATCAACAGTTCCCTGTTGATGATGAAACTGCTGAACTGCAAACAATAGTAACTCACAGAGGGGCTTTCAAATGCACACACCTACAATTCGGAGTTAGTGTTGCCCCTGGAATTTTCCAGTCCCTTATGGAAAGAATTTTGCAAGGGTTGCCAGGCGTTGTGCCATACTTTGATGATATTCTGGTATCTGCCAACAGTCAACAGCAATTACTACAAAGGGTAAGAAGTGTACTTGACCGTTTTAGACAATCTGGTCTTAAACTAAAGAGGGAGAAATGCACCATAGCCACTCCACAAGTGGAATTCTTAGGTTACAAGATTGACGCCAAAGGTATTCACCCAACAGAGTCAAAGGTCAAGGCCATTCACGACGCGCCTACTCCTACTAACAAAACTGAGCTTCAAGCTTTCCTGGGCCTCTTGAATTTCTATGCTTCATTCCTGCCCCATACAGCTTCAATTGCTGAGCCCCTGCACAGGCTTTTAGACAAGAAATCACCATGGCACTGGGGACCAAGGGAGACTATTGCTTTCCAAGGAGTCAAGTCATTGCTAATGTCAAAAGCCGTATTAATCCAATTCAATAAAGACTTATCACTAATTCTCGCAGCCAATGCTTCTCCCTTCGGAATTGGGGCCGTTCTAAGCCACAGACTGCCTAATGGTGCAGAAGCACCTATAGCTTTCTTTTCCAGGACACTATCCTCCACTGAACACAACTGTAGCCAGATTAATAAGGAGGCCATGGCTGCAGTGGCTTCAGTGAAGAAGTTCCATGAATTTCTCTACGGGCATCACTTTGAACTCATAACTGACCACAAGCCACTGTTAGGTATTTTATCCGGCACTAAACAAAATCCCCAGATTTTGTCCCCAAGGATGACCAGATGGACTGTTTTTCTGGCTGCGTATTCCTACATTCTAATCCATCGATCCGGAAAAAGCCTTTGCCATGCTGATGCACTCAGCCGTTGCCCCCTGCCAGTTCCAGCCGAGGACCCAGCACCAGCAACTACTATTTTCCTCATCGACGAACTCAGGCTGCCGGTCACCGCTTCTGACATTGCTGCCCATTCGGCCAAGGACCAGTCTTATAGAGTCCAGTTACCTGATGGACGTGTCTGGCGGCGCCACGTAGACCATTTGAGGAAGTGTTGGAGCACGGCACTCAGAGGTCATCTAGACGGTCCCCACACAAGAGCAACCCCACTATCAGAAGAAACCAGTTTCCAGCCCACCAGGAACGACAGCCTACCTGATGAAGAAGCTGACCAACGTCCTGACCCAGCTCCAGACAGTCCAGCAGCCTCACCGTCGTTAGAAGACACGCAGAAGGCACAAGACAGCAACCCGGCGCCATTTTCAACCGAGCCAAGAAGATCCGGACGAGTACACAGGCGCCCGACTTACTTGAAGGACTACGCATGCTCCTCACTGGGAGAGAGGAGTGTTGTGTATTGACTTGAGTCTTCACTCAGGTCCGTGCTTTAAGCGGGAAGCACGGACCTCTCCCATTGGCTGTTGCCGTTTGACAGTCGGCTATAAAAGGCGGCTGTCAAACAGCATCAGCTGTTGCCGCTCCAGCTGGCTGCCGTGTTAGCGGCAGTAGTGGTAACCCTTTATTCAAAGAAATAAAGTTTGAGCTGAAGCCTTGCCCTGGTCTCTGCCTGAGTATTTCCGCCGCTCTACAACACATTTCACATTGGCTAAAATGTACAAACATAGACTCAGTGCAATTTTATACTAGTGTGATTCTCTAGCATCTAAGTTTCAGATCAAGGCGTTCTAATAATGGAAGACTTTATTATTTTATTATTGTCACTGAATATATAGAATATAAAATGTCTTACCCAGTAAAAATCAACATGTAATTCTGAACCAACATGTAATTCTGAACCTTGCTTTGGATGCAAAGTTGCATCCAAAGTTGCCTTAAGTTTTGAAAGAGAATACAGTATGTTGTTGCCAAGAATTATCACCACACATTTTGCTGGGTGATCTTTCCTGAGAATAGATAATGTGCGTGAAGAGTATCTCACTAGTAACTAGTAAAAAGTTTTGGAAAATCTATATAACATTGTAGCTTGGATTTAGCATCTACATTGTATTCTGGCTCCTCAATAATATATTTCTGTAATCCTTTTTGCAAATGCACTTTGTGAAATCATTGCTGTAAGAGAAGATTGCTACTGCTTGAATTTCATTGGATAGAAAGTCCTAAAAGGTTTCTGTCCCTAATGATAATAATTGAATACATTCATCACAAAGATTTCCTAGACTGGTGAATATATTCAAACTCTTGCACTGTACTTTCTAGATACTCAGTTCTTTATTTGTACCTGGCTGTGCTCTTCACATTTCATCCTTAAGGATCACTTTTATTGAAATCTTAAAGGTACAAATGCATATCTTCTGGTGCTATTAGACCTCTTTGCAGTTTTCACTATCATTAACCAAGATTAATGGAAGCTCCATGTGCTTTTTTATTCATGATGCCCATAAAAACCAGATGGAGTTTTGATCATTTTATCCTATCCACATCTTGATTTTTAATCATGTATTCTGGACACCCCAACAAATGTTTTAATTCATATGAAAAGTCAATTGGAAGAAGCACCAAAACTACATAGTATAAATTTTAGAATAAGAGATACTAAATTGAAAATCATCAATTAACCCATTCTCTGATATAGAATAAAAACTGCATGGTATAATCTAAGAATTAAGATTTTCTACCACCTCAAATCAATTTTGGATGTCTCCACATTTTACTTGACATGTCCATCCATAAGGGAACAATAAAGATTGAGTTCAGAGCAAACAAGAAAGGAGGAAACACAGAAATAAGAAAAGTAGGCGACAAAGAGAGTAGTAATCTAGATTTAATCAAAGCCTTCAAATGATTGGAGAGGAAGGGAACAGGTGGCAAGTCACACTTATCTTTCCTCTGACCATTTTTGTTCCCACATACATATGACTCATTTTACAAATCAATTATGCAAGATTTTAAGATAAGTTTTAATTCAGAATTAATTGAGCTATATGTGCATAGGTATTGGGCTTTGGCACCTATAAGATCTGTAAAAGCTAATGTTTCCTGAAGAATTTATCTGCTTACATTTTGATATACAGTCATCTTATCTATTAGGCCACTTTTTATTTCGTGTACACAAGAGAAAAAAATTCAGCTTTCCCATATGTTTCCATATATTATTTATGATCTAAAAAGGTGAACTTGCATCAGAGAACTCCTTAAGGAATAAAATAAAATCTTAAGCTCTTGAAGGAAAATCTCCCTTTTAGTTCTGAATATCTAACAGGAGTAGCTAACCAAGTTCTTTTTTGCACTGTTATCATTAGCTAGCTAAAAAGAAAAAAGAATAAAAATGTAAGGCTGACATGATTTTTTTAAAATTTTAAATCTTACACTTTCTAATATGATTCCAGCATTCTGCCACCATCTTGAGATATTTCTAATGTATTCCAAAGCCTCCTTATCTTTTTAAATGTACTGTGTTTTAAAGTATTCTATATTGTTTTGACTTATTTTAGCAGCTAGTAAAACAAAATTCTGATAGTTCTAATTTTTGCTTAAATCTAAATTAGTTTTGTTCTTCCAAAATATTGCTTAAATTTAAGACTCAAATTATAACTCATGGAATGGTTTCTAGCATTCTCATACCTCCAACTAACATGGATTTACCACTGATGTTTTTATCATAGCCCCTGCTTTCTTTCTGTCTATTTAAGTCATCTAGTTTGCTGTTTTGTTTTTGCAGCAACCCTTGTGTTTCAGTGTGAATCTGTTATCTTGAATCTGATATCTGTCATTTGACTATTAATAAATGGTCCATATCAGATTGGTACACAATGAATCACTGATTTAAGCAAATTGGTAACCAAGGATGAAGCATAATTTTAATTCAGAATATATTTTAAGTAGTTTAATTGATTTTGTACTGAAAATATGCAGCTTTAGTATACATTTTCTAATCCCATGTGATTCCCTTTAAAAAATATCCTATTTTTTCCATCTCCTATTGTGACAAAATAAAAACCCAAAGCAGACCTTCAACATAAGGATGCTTGAAAATATTATAATTTGCAAATGTAATATATATATGTGTGTGTGTGTGTGTGTGTGTGCGCGCGTAAGGTTTTTAAGCTGATAATTTTAAATAATAAATAAGGGAGACTAGGATAGATCTATTTCGAGCTAGTTAGCTCTCTTCAGCTAGCCATACCCTTACTGGGATTCGACTTTGTGTTGTAACACAAAGTATATACTTATTCCCCTGCCTCAGCTGATAAGGATAGAGCCAGGTGGTGTAGTGGCAATTACAACTGCCTCACATGTAATACTTCCCTAGTTCGAATCCCAGTAAGGGTATAGTTGTGTGCCCAAACACATATCCTGAGACTAAGCAGACATATTATCATCATATGCCCCTTGATGGGGATGAGAAGAAATCCACACACTCAGGATTGTTTACATGTTATTCCTAACCCAGTGTAAAAGAACTTGATACCAATGGTACTAAGCATTTATATTTTTTAAAAAACTGAGCTATTCAAAATATTAGCAGCAAGTTAATTTTTCTGTTGGAAACCAAGAAGTGGCCTTTCATTTATTTGTGTTCCCAGAGAAGAATTAGAAGAGAGTTATTTCCACTCCTCCAGGTTTGTCAAATTCTCAGTCTCAGGTGGGACCATTTACAGTATCAACTTTATTGATCTGAAGGAGCTGGGAAGGATTGGGTGGGATCCTTAGGCCAGGTCAGATCCCAAACAGAAGAGACATATAGGAACCATGTGGAACCTATCCAAAGCACACATCAGTTCCAAATTTAATCTGCATGGCAAGATTTTTTAATCACAGGATGCATAGGTAGTAATTAGATCTTAGGTTAAAACATGGTGAAGGTGGCACCAGGTGGGGATCAGTTAGTGAGAGTCAGAATAGGGTAGGGATGTAGACATGAGACATTTTATAAGTCCTCTTGGGGACCACAACAGAATAGCTGGGGACCTTCTCAGTTACAGGCCACATTTGTTGGAGCAGCAGAGATAAGGTGACATGGCCAGCTAACTTGCTGCGAGGCATATTCTGAGCTGATGGGCTCTGGGTGAACTCCGAGTTCACCCAGAGCCCATCAGCAATGAGTCCATGAAGCAAAGGAACAAGGCAATGAGTCCATGAAGCAAAGGTAAAAGGCAACGAGTCCACAAAGCAAAGGAACAAGGCAATGAGTCCATAAAGCAAAGGAACAAGGTAATGAGTCCATGAAGCAAAGAAATAAGGCAAGAAGTCCAGCAAACTCCAGACATCAGCAATGACACACAAAATTCCACAAATTCAGTGCTTGTTCCCAACAAGAGCTCTTCCCCACAATGACTCCTTAAATCTCAGTCCCTGGGTGTGCCTTGTGACATCTCCTCCTGAGTCGTTGGGTCAGCCTGTGCTGTTCTTGCTTCCCCATCTATTCCTTCTGCTTGGGGATCAGGAGGGGGTGGTCCTTGCTCATTGCCTGAGCTCCATCATTCCTTTTTTCAAGCGCCTGCCCTCTCTTGGTCATCTTGCCCCTGTTCTTTCCTGCTGGCAAGCCACCCCAAGCCCAAGTTCCTTCAAAGTCAATGAGGCTGCTCAACCTCTGACAACACCAGCTTCAACTCCTCCTCCTCCTCCTTGAACTCAGGCTCCAACTGGGCCATGACACCTGCTTTAAGGATGTGTCCTGCTTACTCTCTCTCTCTCTGGACATTACTAGGAAGGATTCTTGAAAAAAAGCTTGAGTTTATTTTGATTACTTTCCCTTTAGTTAGTGTTTATGTTACTTGTAAAGTACCTTGATCTAATTTGGGTCCTAAAACATGAGATATTAATAAGAATAATAAACTGAGAAATACCTGAATGTGTATACTAGCTTAAATCTGTTCCATGTTTCAACCTTCTGTGACCTATTCAGGACTTCCTACAAGCAAGCTGTACTGCCCTCTCAGCTGCCTTTCATAAGGAAAAAATGCATACTTCTGAGGGCATTCACTCCTTGCATTTTATAGAAATTCCCAATTTTCCTTTTTAATAAAAGTAGCACCAAGAACCGATGTTAATTTGTGGCTTCCATGGTGATAGGTTTAGTTCTTTTCTCTTTTGTTCCCACCAGCAAGCCAATTCCTACATGGTAGACTTTCATCTATTAACATTTATGAAATAAAGAAATAAAAAATACAAAGTTGCTTGACTATGCTCCACAGAAACAGAGAATGATGAACAGAGTTCTAAACCTCAAGGAGAACATAACTTCCTTTATTATCAGATTTTAGTTAATGAACAATTGGAAACATGCTGGAGACTTTCTATATAGCCTTTCCATCTCCAGGGGACCTTTTCCTAGTATAGGAAAATGGTAAAATCTACAGTACTAATGAAGCCTAATCTTCTCTCTGTTTTGAGCTGTTACTAGGCAGATTAGAAAGGGAGGACATTAGGATAGGCTAGAATTAGGAATCTAGAATAGTTTTAGGGCACAGCTGCTGCTTCAATCCTGTTCTATACTAATGTGGGTTTTACTCTAAGGTGGCTTAAGAATTACTTTTAGTATTGAGACACTTCCATTATGGCTTGCAACAAGACATTTGGACTAGATAGCAAGCTCCCATCTCTCATTGGACAATTTGCCTGCTGAAGTTGGCACTTGCTTTCTGGAAAAGAAAGGCAGAAGGGCATAACAGTAGCAAGCAAATTGTCCAATGGGAGATGGAAGCTTGCTGTCTAGACCAAATGCCTCGCAAGCCATTATGGAAGTATCTCAGTATTAAAAATATGTCTTAAGCCACCTTAGAGTAAAGCCGGCATAAAATAGAGTAAAGCTAGTATAGAATAGAATTCTTTATTGGCCAAGTGTAATTGGACATACAAGGAATTTGTCTTGGTGCAAATGCTCTCAGTGTACATGAAAGAAAAGATACATTCTTCAACAGTCAAGAATCATAAGGTACAACACTTACCTTAGGACAGGATAGGATAGGATAACATAGGACAGGATCGTAGAGGCAGCTTTACCCTAAGGTTAATCTAGATTCCTAATTCTAGTCTATCCTATGTCCTCCTACGGTAGGTGAATCTTTTTAATTTTCTCTGTCTTTGCCTTCTCTCCTCACACATGTATTGTACAAATACATACATCAATATAAACACACATACTTTTCTAATGTACATAAAGCATTTGTACACAAAATGAAACTGAATCACACACACATACATATACACACACACAAACACACACAAATGAAAATGTCCTGTTCCAATCAGGCATTAACAGGTAGCTTTAAAAAATTGTAATGCCTTCTAATATCTTTTGGACCCTTCTTAACGCAAGGGCTGTAACTTCTGTCTTATGAAGGTCATTAGTTCAAAACCTAGCAAAACATTTTCTTTTAATATTGTCCTTCTCTCACTCCCCCCCCCCCACCTTAGCCTTGTTTCAGGAGTTCCCCATTTTATCACTTTTCTGGTCTCCTGAGATAGAAGGGATTCCTCTAAGTGTTCTACTTTTCAGATGGCTGAAAAAAAATGAGATAAAGCAAGCTGAAAATGAGACATGCCACTTTAATTATGTCTGACTCAAAACAGGACTGTAATAAAAATATAAACCAGGGGTGTCAAACTTGCAGCATCATGTTGTCCTCATGTGATATATTGCAACTTTCTCTCCTTTGCTAAACCATCTAGCCAGCAGGCCATGAGTTTGACACCCCTGATATAGACTAAAATACAAACTATGCTATAGTAAAATTTCCAAATGTCCAGGAACAGCCATAACTTATGCGTACAACTACTCTCCAAGAAATACAAGAACATCCTTTAGAATCCAAAGACCTACTGAAACAGACTATTAATAGTGTCACAAAAAGCAGACAAGATCAGGGCTTGTCATATCTCAAGGGGAATGCTGTCCCAGAGAAAAGGCAAACTATCTGAGAATGCCTGATCCAGGACCTCATCAGATGACATTCCTTTAAGATAGGGATTCTCTCCTGTTCTTTTTCTTAAAGGATAGGCAGAAGCCATTTGGAGAAGGTGGCTTGAAGATATCAAGACCTGAATTCTGAAGCATTTTAAAAGTGTCATTCAACAATCTGAATTGTACTTGGATATGAATTTGAAGTCAACAGACTTCAAATCAGAAATGTTACTTGGACAAATTGCCTTTCACCTGATGCATTTGGGATCAGTTGTATTGTCAAGACATTTCTCATATACAATACACTGAAGTGATTCAAACAAGAGATGACTGATAGAGGTGATTGAGAGACTGGTCATAAGCAAAGACTTCTGATCCAGAAAATATAATTGTCACACAAAATGGATCTGTGCATAGATCTGAACGTCTGAAGAATAAGCAGAGTGAATATTGAGGTCTGTTTTACTCCCACAGGATACAATGCCAAAATAAAGCATGTGAAGAACACAGTACAAATTAATGTAGCATTGGTACACCAATAGCTATTGGCTATGGAGTTAACAGAATCTTCCATGTTGAAATGATATTGGTCATTGAAGAAGAAAATGACATTAAAGATTTCTTTCATGTCCTGCTCATAGATTATCCAATCATGTCTTATTGACCATTATTTCCATGTAGTGGTCATAAAATGCTAAAGTTGGAATGATTATTTTTGCCATTGAGTCAAACTCTTGAGTGCGGGAATCAAAATGAATGTATCCATTATAGATGTGTCTCTAGCTTCCATCAGTACACTTTTAGTGAAGGGAAATTTACCTTCTCTCTGAGTAAATGATATACAATATCTCTTACTAATAGTTTCCTTCCATACCACAACAATCAGAATCTGTAATTTAAATCCATATCTTCCATTTCACTTTCTGATGCCAGGCACTTAGGTTAGCAAAGTATATACTAATGGCTAAAATGTCATGGAATTTTCCCTTGTTTCCACTGACTCCTAGTTATCATTCTTATTTCCTTGCTTGGTATTTTTTTTCTAGAAGATTGATGATAAAGTTAATCACACAGGTTGAATTTCCATCAATTTTGGTGGGAAAACAATAATCTACATCATGCGGGAAACATGACTCACATATTGTTAGTCATTTAAGGGATTAGTGTGCCTCAGTTGTCATACTTAGTTCCTTTTATGCCAGCCCATTAAACTAAGAATTCTTTCTCTAAGAAAATCAATCTGTATTCACTTGACTGCACTGAGGTAACTTAAAGACAGTCAGCAGCACTGCTATTAATCCAATGCTATTCAAGCTGGCTGGTGACAATAATTGCAGAGTCTCTATATGAGTCACTTCCATGGAGTTATTTTGCAAAAAGACCTGGTATAAGCCCTTTGAGATAAGAAATAAAACCTATTCTAAGTTTCTTCATAAGGAAAGCAAAGATTGACTTGAATTGGACTACAGTAGAACAGGTAAAATAAAATTTTGTAAGAAAAAACAGCAAGTGGAAAGAAAGTAATAATCCTTCTCCTTCAGTCTCACATTTCTGAAATTCATATTTTACTATTGTTTATAGAGGAAGACCAGGTGAATGATCAAGAATTTAAGGAAAAGCTCTCAGGGGAATCTTTTGGGAAGAGAAGCAATTCTGAAAGAGGTAAAATATTCTCACATGTTGAAGTCTACCAGCATGGATGAAGATCTGTCATCAAATATCAGTTCCTACTCATCCAGTTACCATCAGAAACTCTGCTTTGGCACTCTATTGCTCTAATACTAAATAGAAAGCTCCACTTATATAGGAACACTTAATCCATTATTGAGCAACAGTTGCTGAATTAGCACAGATTATTTGAAGACAATTTACAAAAATAGTATATTTTTACTTAAGCATAATGTACAATTGGCAGATTTCCCACTTTTAGGCCTGTAACAGATATGTATAGAAAGACACATTGTAAAAATATCATACATTTCCAAAATTCTCCAATTAATGAAAAAAAAATACATGGAATTTTCATTTTCTTAGAAGTAGTGGACCTAATATTTCCTTAGATTTAAATAATGCATTAATATTGAGGAATACATAAAGATGGATGGATTTTGGACTCAGATTCTCATTTTCTCACTTTAAAATTTATTTTGTTCATTTCCACCTTAATGTATGAATTTCACAAATGTCCACATAAACAATTGCTTATGAATATTTTCTCTAATACATGCATCATACACAGAAATGCATATTAGAAAAAAAATAAATTAATACTTTTTTCCAATATAATATTTTATACTATTTTTTCTAATGATGCAGTTTCCTGTGATTTTGAGAGGATAAAAAGGTAAAACATATTTTATATTTTAAACTAAGCTGAAACACTTTTTTAAAAAAGAAACCTCTCAGTTGATGAAGTAAACCACACAAATTCTGCCTCAGCTAAAGGATTGCATGATTTGCATTACTGCCCCCTCCCACTGCAGTCATCTCCTGCAGAAAAGTAGTTTACTCTTTCATTAGTAAAACCTGGCTAGCTTTCTTCTTTGTTTATTAATAATGCCAAGGAAAATGATGTAGTTGAGCTAGCTAACAGAAAGAGTTGATAAGATCAACCGTATTTCACGAAATCCTTTAATACCTCTTTACTTGATATGATGCTTCTCCAAGTATGTACTCATAACTGCCCAAACATTAAGGAAGAATTGCTCCTCATTTCTCTATAGCTGCAAGAATATTATCCCAGAATTTAAATTAGACTCTTCTCTTTTGAGGCATTCTAATGCTGCCAAGATCATTTGCTTTAGACTGCCAGGGAAAACCTGGCATTTTAGTCAAACATTTCTTAATAAGCAGAACTTGGCCATGCTTTATTGTCCCTTGTGTGTACCTGTTTACCATTGCATGATGGTCATTGCTATTTTATCTTTTTCAAGTATTATTGGCTTTTTTTAAAAAAAATTGAAATATATTTTATGAAATATATTTTATAAAATTAAAAAATAGATAAATGTCCATAAAAAAAAATAAAGCTATTACATGCAGAATATCTCACATTTCATCACTAGCATTTCTCCGGTACTGTATAAATGAATGGGTGAAATAGTTTCCCCACCAGTTTCTTATACTACCATCACTGAAGTGATAAAAAATTCTAAGTTCATTAACAATATTTTGGCAAAATGATGGTTGTATGATCTTGAAGATGCTGAACATCCCTTGAGGGGAAATGACCAAAGAGCTCTCTTGTCTACAACATTCTGTTTCAAGAACCTCTGAATCTTATTAGGTTGCAATTGTATGATTAACATGTCATGTCTTTTTTTTTTGTCATGGTCTATTTGTGTCTCACTGTTCCTGCTTTTATAAAAGGACGAATTCCCAAACCTTGTCAAAAAGATCCAGCTAGTTCATAATAGAAGAGGCCATCTGTTTACCTGTAGCCTCTCAAATTCTTTAAGCTTATTTTATTTTATTCAGAATGGCTCCAGACATCTGCCTTTTTATTCAGAATCTATTAAGGTCCTGGGTTCAATTTTGGTGGATTTTGGCTTCCACATTTTTTTCTTCCATAAGTTGCCTTTCCATTGTGATTAAACCAGTTACTGTTAAAATGATGACTCTGATAGAAGAGAATACATGGTGTTTGAGGTTGATGCTCTCTGAATTTGGTTGTTTGATTACAGTCATTTCATTATTGAATAGATAACGTCATCAGTACTAGTATGGTTTGCTCCCTGTTTATATACAGACCTTGCCCTGCCCTGTTGATGGGAAGTATGGTTTTCTCCTTGTAATTCCATGACTGGAGGATTGTTTTTTGCTTGATTGTTCATCTGTTGTTAATCCTTGCTTATCTGGGTGTGGCTGTTGAAGATTCTGCATTTTGATCTTTTTGTTTCTTTCATAGATTTTTGTTGTCTCTTTTGAATGGGGGGTTATATAGAGTATATAGACTATAACTATTTATTAGCACTCCTGCTGCTGCTATTGCTATTTTCATCGCTACTATTTTCCAAAGGAAAACAAACAAGCAGAAGTGTTGTGAAAAATCACAGAAATTTGGAAGAAGCAGATTTATAATTTCAGATCATTAAAATGGGTGAAAAGTAATGAAAAGAAACAGGAACATGGACAGATTTAAACATTCTCCTTTTTGACTATTTTTTAACAGAATTATGTCACTAGAATGCTTTTTAACTTAGTAATTAGAAACAAATTGAAACAAAAAAAATAAACTTTAGATGTATGGAATGCAAAACAGCTTAGGATAGGTGAAACCTGGAGATGAATTTTGGATTGGCAACTCAAGGTCTCCATTAGGGAAAGCAAAGATGGCAACAGTGCCCTGCATCAAAAATAGATCCTAATGTCTAAATCAGGAGAAGAAAAAGATTTTCTATCAAAGTTTAGGGTAATTCATAAAAAGTGAAACTGGAGAAATATATCTTATAGCACAGGTATCAAACTTGCTGTGTCACGTTGCCATCACATAACGTATTGTGAAGTTTTTTCCCTTCATGGAGCTGGGGTGGGCATGGCCTGCATGTGAAGTATTTGGCCCATGGGCTGCCAGTTTGACATCCCTGTCTTTCAGTATTTAGAAATGGTTTGCATGCAATTTCTTATGCTGCTTTTATAGTAGTTACAGAAGGAGAAGCCAGACTGGGCTGAACTGAAAACTAATCTATGACAAATGAACTCTTGAGACTGAACTGCAATGAAAATTTTTCATTGATATTACCTTTTCTTTAATGTGAATGATGCATTTAGGACCCCTTTTGAGCTTACATTTTAATTGAATACTAGATGGCGTTGTCTATGATTCCCTAGCAATTCTAAGGCCAATGTTACATAAATCAGCCTTATCCTTTTTTGTTGAAATTCAGAACACCAGATAAAAGACAATTGAAATTAATGCCCCTTTTTACCTGTAATCCATATTCACTCTTACAGAAATCAGGAACAACTCTTGAAATATGATTGCATTTTCCTGAGTCATTTACCAATCCTATGAATACTGAACGTATTTTATGAAAATAAGATTAATTTGATATATGAAGTGGCTAGTCTTACCTTTTTAATGATGGCTTTTTAATGATGATGGTTTCTCTATAACATAAACTATCCCACAGCAATTACTGATTGCACATTAAAAAGAATACCTCCAGATAAAGCCACTTCTCTCACTGTCAATAACTTTTGCATTTTCTAACTAGTACCTTGTATTTATAATCTTGTGGAGTTTAGCTGGCTGGAATGACACCATGGAAAACAAAATCACTATTTGCAAATCAACCTCTTTTGTAATTGATTGTGGCAACTAATTTGACTCATCTAAATGTATAATACTGGCTTTGATTAGCCCATCCATAGGATCATCAAGACATTCCATCCAGTTTTCTAAGACTTTTCATTTCCCATTTCAATAGCCAGTTAGTACAAACATTCTTTCTTGCTCATGCTTAGTTATCACTGAGCTATTTTAAGTGATTCTTTCTCATAGAGACT
This sequence comes from Bungarus multicinctus, assembly GCA_023653725.1. Taxonomy (NCBI): domain Eukaryota; kingdom Metazoa; phylum Chordata; class Lepidosauria; order Squamata; family Elapidae; genus Bungarus; species Bungarus multicinctus. The sequence goes on from CM042838.1 coordinate 82,922,501, forward strand.
ATTTGTATTTCTCACGCCTTGGATATCATCCAAGCCTATAGGGTATTGTGGGCTATTTGCTTATTCTTTTTTAAAAGTCATACAGAGTAAGTTCTGTATGTATATAAGATTTTAGTAAGAGTAAGTAATGTTATAGGCATACAGCTTATAAAATAATAGAAATTCATTTTGGATACATTCCAAATCATTGTGGATTATTTTTAATGGCTAGGTCCAGGGCAAAGCAATATGGTCTGAATTAAACTTGAAGTTTCTCAAAACTTCAAAGCTATATCAGTCTATAAAGAATGTGGCTTTCAAGGGTTTTAGAAGGACTTTTCAGAAGTATTGACTGAACAGAATACAAAAACAATTCATTTGTCACTCTGTCTTGTCTGTTAGGGAGTTTGTAGATTGTTTCCTTAGGTTCATCATTGCAATTAAAAAAAAAAAACTTGCAGTGTAGGGAAGGTGTAAATGCTTTCTCCCCCAAATTCTGAATTTTAGGATTCCCTTTATATAAATCCTTATGTCTTTTTATCTGAAACATATCAAAGATTTTATTTATTCCTGTAATATCTTCTATTTTCAGATAACAAACATTCTTCAGACCCTAAAAAGACACTGTAGTACTTGAAATGCCGTACCAACTCATCTTTGTCTGATTTTAGCCAGGCTTCATTAATTTACAAGAAATTACTGTTTCTATATTTATTTATCTATACTTATTTATTGAACATATTTGTATCCATGTCAGGCAGAAGAAATCAAGAAGCAAGGTGATTTAAATTAGTACAGGTTTATTGCTTGCTAATAACTAATAATAACTCCCTATAAGAATCTGAACTACTAATGGTCAAATCAAATTGGTGGAATTAAAGGTGGCCTTGACTTAGATCTCTTGTGGGCACTAAGGGACTCGAGACTGATAATGTGCTTGACCCCTCCCTTGGGCTCAGTCTGATCATCTCCTACACTGTCTCATATAATAGCTCTAGGTACCTGCACACCATTGGCACCAAACAAATGAGCACTGTTGCTATTGCACACAGTGCCATCTTCTAAACTCCAACCACCAGGGTCAGGAAAGACACTCTTACAAGGATCACCTCTCTGTCAAGGCCTTCAGCCCTGCATCTCTCCTTATTTGTCCACCATCAAACGATCAAAAAATACCAGTAGCCACAGTCCAGAAGCCTCCACAAGAATAATCTCAGCCCAGCCACTGCTGATGGTAATTTCCAGGAATAAGAACAAGTGTTTTTTTCTCCCCTCACAGCCAAGCCCCACAGTCCAGCTGATTCAGCCCATGCTCCAATTCTTAACACTCCAACTCATCATTAAGATGCCCCAAAAAGGTAGGCTCCAGAAATCTCAACAAACCAGCATATGTCTCACCACTTGCAACCTATAAAAAGAACCATCTACAAAGATTCTGCACCACACAACCTCCACTCTCTCCTCCATTTTGAAAAATAATGCAATTTTTGTCAAAACATTAAAAAAGATGTAGCCTTTTTATCTTCCTATTACAGTCAAAAAGAAGACTTGTTTACTAAAGGAGAAGCATTATTACACTAAGTGGTCCTGATGAAATTAAGAAAAAAAAAAAACCCAAATCATGCACTTACATAGTTTAAACACACAATTGTCATCACTTTGGCTCAAGATGCTATTTTTCAGTTGTAACAGCATCCTATATATTTTCTTCTCCAAGTCACCAAAACTGCAGTGTCTAGGTTTATTATGGCTATAAATAAGGTCATTTTCAATTAGAAATGGATAAAGTTTTAGAAAAAGTGCAGAGAAGAGCAACCAGAATGATTAGGGGACTGGAGATTAAAACATAAGAAGAACGATTACAGGAACTGGGCTTGCCTAGTCTAGTAAAGAGAAGGACCTGGGGAGACATGATAGCAGTCTTCCAATATTTGAGAGGCTGCCACAGAGAGGAAGGGGTCTATCTATTTTCTAAGGTGCCTGTAGGCCAGACAAGGAATAGTGGATGGAAACTGAACAAGGAGAGATTTAACTTGGAAATAAGGAGAAACTTTCTGACAGTGAGAACAATCAACCAATAGAACACCTTGCCCTCAGAAGTTGTAGGAGCGCCATCACTTGAGACTTTCAAGAAGAGTTTGGACTGCCATTTGTCAGAAATGGTGTAGGGTCTCCCGCTTGGGGAGGGGGTTGGAATAGATGACCTACAAGGTGCCTTCCAACTCTGATTATCTGTTATCTGTTAAGTTCTAGTTTCTAAGCAGTGTTATTTATCTCATCACCAGCTATAAGGATGTTATTATGGTAAGTAGTTGGACTTCAGCTAGATTTTTTAGTAGGCTGAAATCTACTGGCATGCAGTTACCGTATAATCTCTTATTTTAGAACTTCTTTACATGATATAATTTTTAGAGTAACATAAAGCTTGCCCAAGGTAATACTATAAAGGGAAAGTGCTTTTGAGCCTCTCCATTATATAAGGGTGCCTATAGCATTTGCTATAATTTAGCTGTTGCCAGAAAAACACTTACACATTTTAAGCATGAGTAGTCCTATTATTTTAAGTGAGTTGCTGGATAAACTGAACATTCTTGTCAACATGGAGGGCTAATTTTAACTGATGTTTATTTGCAGCAGAAATTAGACCTGTTGTAAATGTTTCTCTGGGTCTTTAAGCATGAAATTTGTAAAGGTTCGTTGGTGGAAATATTTGTAGCAATAAGACAGATGAGAACTAACCGTATGCAAACAGAAGCAGCAGTAACCACTACCTAAGTAGTAGTATAAATAAATGTCAAAACTAGAATTTATTTTACACCACTGAAATCCAGGAACATGAACCTGTAGAGTAATACAGAAATCAGAATTTCTATCTGAAATTTATCTGTATAATTTGGCTATAGTGTCAATGTTGTGATAGATTTCTTTCTTCAGAATCCTGTGGCAAATAAATCTAAAATAAAACAGCTAGTTTAAACATTATGAAGAACATTAATCTTGAATCATCAGCATTGATGAGCTCCATGTTATTGTTAACAGAATATTAAAGTATTTTACATATCTTTGGGATGTAATTATGTCAACATTAGAAAAGTCTTTGAAATTTTGTAATTTTGGTTTGTTCTCTTAAAAATAGAAGATCCTGGTGATTGTAGCTCCTAGTTTTTCCATTATGGTGATATCTTCCTCCTGCCAAGAATTCTCAAGGATCTTTGCTCTGAGGTTGAGAAGGGTTCAAAGATCAAACTACAGAGAAATAGATCCAAGTCATCTACAGAGAAATAGATCCAAGTCAATATATCTGAATTTACTCTTTGACTTTGCTAGCAGTTGCTTTTTTTTAAACAAAAAACTGTGAATAGTTTGCTCTAGATTTATATTGGGTTACAAAACAGTTATGTCTGTCTGTTAAGGTATTGGCTTTTGGTTCCAATCTCCTAGTTTTTTAATGAATGGATGAATGAATTCTTTATTGGCCAAGTGTGATTAGACACACAAGGAATTTGTCTTGGTGCGTATGCTGTCAGTGTACATAAAAAGAAAAGGTACATTCATCAAGAATCATAAGGTACAACACTTAATGATAGCCATAGGGTACAAATAAGCAATCAAATCATACTGGGAAACATTTTAATGAGTTTTTGAGCCAATATGAAACTGTAATTTTCCCAGTTTTAATATTTATTCATTTAATTTGCCACCCATCTTTAAGTAAAGGAATTTGAATTATCAGGAAAGCTGAAAGTAAAGGCTTAGGTGCAGCATTATCCGAGCAAACATTTCTTCATAAAGTGCAAAATACAAATAAGTTTTCCTTCCCATCTGTGACTTCTTGTTGAGAACCTCATTCTACACAGAAATTCTGTTTCATCTACAAAGAAATAGTTCCAAGTCAATACATCTGGATTTATTTTTTGACTTTGCTAGCAGTTGCTTTTTTTAATACAAAAAACTCCTGTAAATAGTTGTTTCTTTACAGGTACCTAGCAGTATGAGGTGATGCTTGTAGCTGAACATAAGAAGTTAAGGTCACCTATAGAAATACACTGTTTAGAAAAAAAAATAGCAGGAATGCACCAATGAGAATGACTTCTATATAGTACTCCAACATTCTTCATAGGATATGCATTCTTTATTATCATTACATCTACCATTTTTGCTTATGGAATGAAGACACTTATTGAACTAATGGACAGAATAAAATTTCTCTTGAAATGCAATTAATTATTGATTTAAGCATCTAAAAATACTTCTCTTTTTGCCAGGTTTGCTCAAACAACCGCATCCTAATTTCAAGGCATTAGTTAGTTCTTCTTAGCTACTCCTTACCTCTTCTTGCGCATACAATTTTAAGATCTGCTGCAAATCCAAAACAATTTCAGAAGCCTACCATTAGAAAATCATCATGATATAAGAGTTAAATTGTTAGATAAAGTTTAGGGAGATCCAGATTGAAGTCCCCCTTCAGTCATGACACCTCTCTAATGATTTGGGGCCTGGTTTGTTGGGTGGAAAACAATTGTGAAGAATATTATGTACAATTATGAAAAATGAAAGAAAGATAGATTATAAATCCAACAAATAAAATAAATACTACTTAGTAGAATTTTTGGTGTGCTTAATAATACTGGATAGTACTGATTGTATGGACCTCATGTGTGGACTTTGATATGTCACTGATCAAAGCAGCTTCATTAAGATTAAACCTCTTTATATCATTAAAACCTTTGATGTATATCTGTATTTTTTTCTTCCACTCATGCTTTGAGCCAGTTTGTATTGAAAAAGGTCCTTCTGAAATTATGGACATGTCCATGAAGTTTTATTGGCAGTAGTCATTACTATTGATTTTTTTTTCTTTTGCTGTCTCATTCTAATATGTTATCATGATATTACTTGGTATTATCTATCCATGTGTTAATGATATCTGAACTTGATTAGCTTCAAAGTCAACCAGATGCTCAGAGATGCATTTCACAGATCTCATGCATTTTTACTGAAATTGGGTGCTCAAGATGACTTAACAACTGATAAAAATAAAAAGTGAAAAAATAAATTAAGACAATATAAACATTGGATTAATAATTAAAGCCCTTCCTTTTTGCAGAATATCTGGCCAGCATCCTTGATTTGAGGACAGATGTTAGTAATGTGAAATATTTAGATGATGTCATGTAATAGAATCTAGTTGTTAGAGAAGAGGAACATGATAATTCTTCCTTTCTATCCAAGCCATGTAGGACAATGTAATGTAAGTTTCCCAGACTGCCTGGTGATAATTGAATGATTTACTTCTTTTTGGCTCTATTTCCCACTATTGGCTAAGCTGGAGTATAAAGAGTAATTTAAGAAATCTGAGTTACTTCTTCCATATAAGGGACAATTTTATAACCTTTATCAAATTTTATTTCTGTTTCTCTTTTGTATAAGACAACACATATTAGTGGTATTTTTCTATTCTGCTTTGTCCTTCAAATTTCATATTTAATTTATATAGGACCACTTGTAAGTACAGTTAGTTATTCAAACTGTTTCTTAATCTGAATTAATTGATCACCATAATCTGCTCTTTGCTTACTGAAATCTTCTATATTTTATATTATTCTTCCAAACAAGTTAAAATGGAACATCTCTGGGGAAGTTTTACTTCATCCTTCTTCAACTGCCTTTACATGGGTTGGAAGACAATTTCTAAAGTGTCTATCAAGAGAAACTGGAAATTCTAAGATTTATAATCCATCATATCTCAAAGAAAACACTGGCCTATTTTACGGCACTGTTCCAAAACAATCTTACCAGTCACCTGTCTAATATTGTTCCTCTATAGTATTAATCTGAATTAATATTAAGTTGACTAGAAATCCTATTTATGAGGAGTAATCCTTACACTTGAATGCACATATGGTACTTTTAGACTTCTATTTTTATACTACTCTTCATTGAGTAGTACAAGATAATGGAACATTAATTCTAGCAACAACAAAAAATGCATGAAGCAGGCAGAAAAAATTACTTTGGGGGAATTGATGAACTGTTATCTTAGCTAGTCACAAAGCTGAGCAGTGGATTATACTTGACACAGCTCTATCATCTACCCACTCACCCACATATCTATCCATTATCTATCTATCTATCTATCTATCTATCTATCTATCTATCTATCTATCTATCTATCTATCTATCTATCTATCATCTATCTAATCTATTTTCATATTATTTACTGGATTTGTTAAAGCTGCCCAATTCGGCCGAATTCTTGAAGGGATTCGGCCGGATTCTTGTATTTAATTTGTTTTTAAATTGTATATATTCTATTTTTAGTAGGCTGTACACCGCCCCGAGTCCCTTTTTGGGAGAGGGAGCGGTATAGAAATTTAATTAAATAAATAAATAAATAAAATAATTCCAGGAAGCCTCTGGGAGGCTTAAAAGGCATGTGAAATCCTTGTTACCACAAGGCTTTCTTCCATTTGGGTGGAAGCTATTTGAATATATTATATTCCCTATATAGTATGGTATGGTATGGTATGGTATGGTATGGTATGGTATGGTATGGTATGGTATGGTAAGGTAAGGTAAGGTAAGGTAAGGTAAGGTAAGGTAAGGTAAGGTAAGGTAATGTATTGTCCTACTTAGGTATTAAGATCCAAGTTAAACAGGCATACTATACAAAATACTGCTAAGTAGTTTCTCCTTGAATATTGGAGACAAGCTCCCATGCTTTCCTTCTTTCCTGAAAGCAGTGAAAATCAAGCTAGTTTGAGTGCCTTTGGTATTTGAAGCTCAAATTGTATGTTTGTGAACTGTGGGAATTTTAATGAAGGACTTTAAAAGGCTAATTACCATTTATTAATTAATCTATTGTGTTAAAATGTTACTGTGGATGTTTTATTTTTTTAATACTTCTTATCATGGAAATTTCAATGCTTAATTGTTAGTCAAGGTTATTTTATTGTTTATATTGCCAACTGTGCCTCCATGGATTCGGCCAGGAAGGCAGGAAGATTTCTTGTAAGTTGTTCGGTATGTGGTTATACTTTAAATAATTAAAAAATGAGCTTTGTTAAATAAGTTTTACATGTCTTCTATTAACCCTTCAGCTAGTGTAGCTTTTTTTCTGAAATACTTTCAAACAATGTTTACAAAATGAGGAATGACAGGCTTAAAGGGAAAGGGATTTGCAGATCAATAACACTGCTTAGCTGGCACAATTCAGAGGACTGTTTGGCTCTAAAACTAAAACTGGCTGCTCATATATCTCAAATATATCTTTTATGTGTAAATAAAAAAAAGAACCTGGAAATATGAGAAGTCTGTCTACTGATGGGGAATTCTGACTAAATTCCAGAAACAATTTCACCTTTTTGTTTCTGCTGCAGTGATGCAAAACTTTAGTTTACAGGATTCTACCAATAGGTAAGGTGGAATTATTATTATACTGCAACTATTGTGATTATTACAGCTACTGTTCTATGGTCAGCAGTCATTCTGTAGTGCAATAGTATTGCCAATATTACCTGATTATGTTCAATTTGCCTTTGACAACGCAGTCATTTACTCCTACAACGTAGTGTATTATTTATTACTCTTAAACCAGAAAGCCAAGATCTCTCAATATTGGTACAAATAATTCAAAGTGCTTCCCATTATGTTCCAGGATATAGTTGCTTGCACAATTAAAAAATAATAATGAAGTTGATGTTATCGTCAATAACAGGACCTAACATAATGAAGAAAAATCATATAATGAGTATCCCATGCCAACATATGTAACCTTAGACTAAAAGATAAAAGTAACCCCCTGATTTCCTCCCCTGAATCTCAGCACAGGGAACGATGCTTTTAAAGAGAATGAGGTGAAATTGACTCTGAAAAAATTCCTCTCAAACTTTTCGTGTAATGGTTGGCAATTCTCCAGGATCTCTTGAGGACAGATAATAGAAATGCCTGACAAATCCAGGAAGCTTGGCAGTAAAAGGAAAGACCAAAGAGTGATTGGGAGGTGTAAGGTCATTTCCTTATGGAAAAAAAGAGATGCAGGAATGGTTCAATAGTATTCAATTATGTAAAGTCCATGGTACTCAGTTAAAAATCAAAGCAAAAGCAAAACTAAAGATAGGGGAATCTTAAAATAATTTAAATAATACAGAAAACAAAATTACTTCTCAGTGACAATGCAGACAAAATAGACTTTCACAATATGACATGATGCTAAGATTAGGATCAAAACAGTGCCATGCAGGCCACTAAAGATTGAGAAAGCAATGCTGCCATACCGCTTCCTTATTTATGTACAAGAGTCATGAATAAATAGGACTTATCATTGCAGAAAATGTTAAAAGCAGGAATAGGTAGCCATTCTTTAGGCCTCTTGGTTTGGAATTCTGGATGTTTCCAAGTCACATGCTTTGCTGCAGTGGTGGGGTTCAATTTTTTTTAATACCAGTTCTGTGGGCGTGGTTTGGTGGGTATGGCAGGGGAAGGATACTGTAAAATCTCCAGTTAGAGGTGGTATTTTCCGGTTCTCCAAACTACTCAAATTTTCTGCTACTGGTTCTTCAGAACTGGTCAGAACCTGCTGAATACCACCTCTGCTTTGCTGGCTCTGCTCTAGATCATTAATGCGATGCATTCTCTCCTGCTCTCCAGTTGAAAAGCTAATAGAGAAAATTTCCAAAGCTGGTGAAAAGGAATAAGAAAGCCTGGATGTCTTTTATGTGTGCACCATTTAAAAAATAAAAAGCCCAACTATCTCAAAATTCTTTTTTTTTTCTATATCTACCCCCATCTGGAATGCTGTTGCTGACACGTCCTGATTGAGATAAGGCAGACATTAACTGCTGAACTGTTCTGCTGACTCTAAGTGAGAAGGATCAGATAAAAAAAAAATCAAAGGCATGGTACTTGGACAGAAGTCCTAACAGGCTTCTTCCTAAGGATGTTTCTGAAATTTCTTCATCCAAATTTGTCTCTGGATTTGTTTGTTTAGTTGGTTGGTTCAGAAAGGATTCATTTGGGTTTCTTTTAATTTTAAAAATGGAAATATGCATAAAGTAGCTTGCTATAGTTTAAACTATCTTCAATGCATTTATATATTTTTCCTTCTACCCTTATTGCTTTCTACATTTTAAGGCAAATTGGAAAAAGTGTGAGCCCCACCTCCACCCAAAATTCTGCATGCTCTTTTATCAACGTGAGACAAAAGGAATATCAGTAAAACAGTGCACAAAAGAATCCTGCTGAAATAATATGCACTGGGCCATTAAGATGTTTGCGGTGTTTTACTGCAAGGGGTTTCAGGAGTTTTACACAGAAGGAAATCAGAGCTGACGTCTCCCGGTTCCAAACATAAAGTTAGGAATTATTCAAAAAATAAAAGAGTAAAATGAAAATAGGCAAACCTTCAACAAAAATTAAAGGGATAAATAGGGGAATCAACCTAAGAAATCATCTAAATCTCTCTCTCTCTCTCTCTCGCACGCACGCACACACACACACACACACACACACATATTCTCACATTTTTCTTTCTTTCTCAAAATGATAGTTTTACAGCACACTATATACTTGGAATAGACGTATTAATTAAATCTACCTTCCAGTATAGGTAGTCCTCCACTTACAACAGTTCATTTAGTGACTGTTCAAAGTTACAACAACACTGAAAAAAGCCACTTATGTCCGTTTTCCACACTTACAACCTTTGCAGCACTCCTCATGGTCATGTGATCAAAATTTGGATGCTTGGCAACTGGCTCATACTTATGACAGTTGCAATGTCTCGAGATGATGCAATCACCTTTTGTGACCTTCTAACAAGCAAAGTTAATGGGAAAGCAAAATTCACTTAACAACTATATTACTAACATAACAGCTGCAATGATTCACTTAACAACGGAGACAAGAAAAGTCATGAAATGGGATAAAAGTTCACTTAACAACAGTTTTACTTAACAACATAAATTTTGGGCACAATTATGGTTGTAATTGAGGACAACCGATACTAATATGTGCTAGGATTTCTGTTTCTATAATCTTCAGCTAGCATGGATTGCAACTATGAAAATTGTAGTCAGATACAGTTTGAGATAACTAAATCAAGAAAATTTGCGTCAGCTGCTTTGTTGCACCCAGCATCATGTGATAGAGTCATTTAATTTTCTTTTATTGTAACACTAAGACTTCAAATTTGCAATCTTATGCTCCAAAGCAAATCTGAACATTTCATGTGCTTTTTTAAAAATATAAATCAAGAAATGATTGTTTGTAACTCTGTGGTACAGCTTTTTCAGTATTAATTATCTTTTAAGGAAAACAGTTTAAATTATGTAAAAGCAATAAGTAGTCATTGATTCCTCCCCCTTGCTGAATTTTAAAGCCTATTATTCTCTGCAGATAGGAAATAACTATGTGTTATTAAAAATAATAACATTCAAGCACACATTTAAGAAAGAAAATAAGTTCATTTTAAAGTCAGCTGGGCATGAAAACATAGCTTTAATAATACATTAAACTTATACTGTAAATTGAGGAAAATACTTCCTTTGTTAACTCTGTATTGTTGAAAGGTTATAACATTCATGTCACCCTGTAACTTTTGACAATGTATTCATAATTTTGAAATGGTCAAATACTAAACTACCACCAGGAGCACTGATGTCATAGTGGTTATTATGCAGTATTGCAGGCAAACTCTGCCAACAGCCTGGAGCAAGGGTCATCAAACTTGGCAAGTTTAAGACTTGTGGACTTTAACTCTCAGAATTTCTGAGCTAACATGACTGGAGGAGGAATTTTGGGAAGTCCACAAGTCTTAAACCTGTCAAGTTTGAAGACTCCTGGTCTGGAGTTTGACCCTGATGGAGTTCGATGTAAGGGAAAACCAGGGTGAGCCCAAGGAAGGGATCAATGTATAATAAGGCATTAGTCCCTGCTTGCGTCTAGGTCTAGGCCACCCTAAATTCCTTTCTATTCTTAATTCTTGCTAATTTCTCTTGACCATTAGTACTTCAGATTCTTGTAGACTGCTTAAGCTTACCATAAATCTTTATACTAATCTGAACTGCCTGAATCTTCTTATTTTCCTGGCACTTGACACTCAAGGTTGACTCAGCCTTCTATCCTTCTGAGACTGGTACAATGGGGTACCAGATTGTTGGGGACAATATGTTGACATTGTAAACTGCTCAGAGCATGCTGTAAAGCAATATGTAGTGGAATATAAGTTTAAGTGCTATTGCTACGTTTGATATCACATGGTTTTCTATATAGGTGGTAACTCTTGCCATAGCAAGGGTGTCAAACTGGTGCCCCTCGGACTGGATGCATCATGTGCCGGTCATTCCCATCCCAGCTCTGTGAAGGGGGCAAAAGTCACAAAATGTCATGTGATGGCAATGTGTTACTGTGAGTTTGACACCTGTGCCCTATGGACTGTGGGAACAGCGACCCTATTTAGTTACTTCAAGAGCATTCCTGAAAGCATAGCCCTGATTGAAATTTGGGAAACCTTTTATTTTTAACAAAAACCTTTTAACTATACTTACTTGTCTTAAATACTTCATATTAAGCCTCACTTTCAGTTCTGCCCACATTGGTGATATTTTTGTTATCAGCCATGAATCTTGTTGTGAGGTTCTGGGAACCTGGACAAGCTTCTAGAAAAAAAATAGCCTAGCCAACCTCAGATTTCAAAACTGTAGGCAGAGAACTATTTCCTAAACAGGATATTAAGGCTTACTTAGTAAAATAAAGAGGACTGGTAGATTAACATGCCAAAAACATGATCAAAATTTACTTCTAATATTCATCTAGAATTGGAATATTCAAATTACATGATGCATATAATCTTTACCCAGAGACTGAAATGAATTATTTTATTATAAACCATGTCCCAGGAATCCTATGCCAAAGCAAGATTTTACCTCATGAATGATCATCATGAAAAGGATGCAAAATCTGGAGATGCTATAGCATTGGATTCATCCCAGACAGAAGTTTGTCTGGATGATTTCCATTATCCTTTTCAACTCTTTATGATTTGATGATTCAGCAATAAAATTATAAAATACTTAAAAGAAAGGAGGTGTATCTTAATCTTTATTAGATGTGGAAAGCCTAAACAAGATTTTCTTCATCTTTCCAGCAAACTCTACATATTATTTATCTATTTTGGTCCATGAATTCATATTTATCAACCTACTTAAAATGAAGAAAAATTTGTCTAGATATTTTTTCCATTTTGTCTAACTAACTAATTACATGTGGCAACAACAATGAAATTAATGTATTGGGGAAAGTGTTTTAATTTTTTGATAAAACTATCAAATTTTGACTGCAAAAATAAGATAACTATTGGATGCTGGCCAAGTTAGCATATCAAAAGGATAAAGATGACCTTAGTTTTCTGTAGAATAGAAATTTCCTAGTAAATCTTGCCAAGTGGTATCATCATTTTATGGTACAGAACTAGGGATAGCAAAATTACAAATTACTACTATTGTTAGCCAAAAACCTAGCTACATATTTGTAAATTTCAACACTTGGTTTCACATTCTGTTCTTGACTTGGATTTTGTATACAACTTGTCTTAATCATCAAAATGGTAACTCCATCTGCTGTACCCTTCTGCTGCTCTCCAGCCCATGGTACTGAAAGCTCCATAATACTAGGATTTGTTTTAAAGTCAACTGAATGTTCTAATTGATTTGTGGATATGATTAAACAATCAAGTAGCTTTGGAACCACTTTCTTAGAAACAAATCTAATTTAGGCAGATTAACTCTTCATTGATGCTTCATAGGCTGTCTCTTGCACATCCATCTTAAATTCAAAGTTAGTATACAGTATATCTGAAAATTTTCAGCTAAACCCACATTAATGATATTAATTAAATTAATTTAAAGCCAATATTGACATTTATATAAGAAACATTTATATTGAGCCACAGTGGCTCAGTGGTTAGAGTGCAGTACCTGCAGGCTACTTCTGCTGCCTGCTGGCTGCCTGCAATTTGGCAGTTCAAATCTCACCAGGTTCAAGGTTGACTTAACCTTCCATCCTTCCAAGGTCTATAAAATTAGGAACCAAATTGTTGGGGGCAATATGCTGACTCTGTAAACCATTTATAGAGGGCTGTAAAGCACTGTAAAGCAGTATATAAGTCTAAGTGCTATTGCTATTGCTATATTCAGAATAAGTGAAGGTAAAGGTTTCCCCTATGTCCAACTCTAGAGGCCAGTGCTCATCTTTGTTTCTTAGCCAAGGGAGCCAGTGTTGTCTGAATACTCTACCTGACTCTGTGGTTTCTTCCCCAAACCCCAGAAACTTTAACCTTAGACTGTCTACTATTGACCTCACCTCTTTCCTAAGAGGTCTGTAGGGGGCGTGCATAAGTGCACCAATGTGCCTACCGTCCCTGTCCTATTGTTTCTTTTATTTTTTTATTTTTCTTATATGTATCCATGTATTCATAACTATGTTTTTACTTATGCCTATTACCTTGTAAGCAATTGACAAAAATAAATAAATAAAACAAAAAGATAGTTCTGTGGTCACATGACCAGCATGACTATATATCAAGACACACTGTTATTTTTCCACCTTAAGTACCTATTTATCTGGGCAAGGAATGGCCACACAGCACTTGGGTGTTGAACCTGGACTGTCAGCTTTCCAACTGACAAATTCAGCATTTTTAACCATTGAGATGTCACTCTCCCCTATATAGATTCGGGATGGGCTCGACTCCAATTGGATGGTCCCGGGGGAGGTGCCCGGGGCAGGTCTTGTGAGTGTTATCTGGGAAGAGTTCGACTCTGTGACCGCCGAGGGTGTGGACAGGTTGCTGGGGGGTCTGAATGCCACCACCTGTTTATTGGACCCGTGTCCTTCCTGGCTGGTTTCGGCCGCCAGGGAGACGACACGAGGCTGGCTCCAGGGGATTATCAACGCTTCTTTGAGAGAGGGGGTGCTCCCTACCGCCTTGAAGATGGCGGTGGTGCGCCCCCTCCTCAAGAAGCCCTCCCTGGATCCAGCTATTTTAAATAACTATCGTCCAGTCTCCAACCTTCCCTTTGTGGCGAAGGTTGTTGAGAGTGTGGTGGCACGTCAGCTCCCCCGGTACCTGGAGGAAGCTACTTACCTCGATCCGTTCCAATCGGGCTTCAGGCCTGGACATAGCACTGAGACGGCATTGGTCACGTTGGTCGATGATCTCTGGAGGGCCCGTGACAGAGGGTTCTCCTCTGTCCTAGTCCTATTAGACCTCTCGGCGGCTTTCGATACTATCGACCATAGTATCTTGTTGCGACGGTTGGAGGGGTTGGGGATTGGTGGAACCGTCCTCTGATGGTTCTCCTCCTTCCTCTCCGACCATTCGCAATTCGTGTTGGCGGGGGGGGAGAGGTCCACCTCTAGGCCCCTGGTTTGTGGGGTGCCTCAGGGGTCGGTCCTTTCTCCCCTCCTGTTCAACATCTATATGAAGCCGCTGGGTGAGATCATCCGTGGTCTTGGAGTGAGGTGTCATCTATATGCAGATGACACCCAGTTGTACATCTCCACTCCGGACCACCCCAACGATGCTGTGGGCGCTATGTCTAGGTGCCTGGAGGCCGTGCGGGATTGGATGGGCGGGAACAGACTTCGGCTCAACCCATCCAAGACCGAGTGACTGTGGTTTCCGGCGCCCCGATATAGCCAGCTGATACCTTCGCTGGCTATTGGGAGGGAAACTTTGCCCCCCACAGAGAGGGCTCGCAACCTGGGAGTCCTCCTGGATGTACGGCTGTCACTTGAACATTACATTGCGGCCATTTCCAGGGGGGCGTTTCATCAGATCCGTCGGATCTACCGGTTGCGGCCCTTCCTGGATCGGGACGCCCTGCGCACGGTCACTCAGGCCCTTGTCACCTCTCGCCTGGACTATTGTAATGCCCTCTACATGGGGCTCCCTGCGGGGAGCATCCGGAGACTCCAGCTGGTGCAAAATGCAGCCGCGCGGGTGATCATGGGGGCGTCGCGTAGCGCCCATGTGACGCCTCTCCTGCGCGAGCTGCATTGGCTGCCGGTGGCTCTCCGGGTTCGCTTTAAGGTTCTTGTTTTGACCTTTAGGGCGACCCATGGCATGGGACCAGGCTACCTGCAGGACCGCATTCTGCCAGTGATCTCCAAGAGGCCGGTGCGTTCCCATAGGGAGGATCTGCTCCGGGTACCGTCGGCCTCTATGTGTCGTCTGGCGGCGCCGAGGAGTAGGGCCTTCTCTGTGGGGGCCCCCGCCCTCTGGAACACTCTGCCTCCGGAGCTTCGTACTGATACGGACCTGAGGGCCTTCAGGCGCGCGTTGAAGACCTGGCTCTTCGAGCAGGCCGGCCTGGGCTGAGATGGTTTTAATTGGTCTCCATATCATTTTTAATTTTAATTGGGGTTTTAAGGGATGGGGTGGGGTCTTCTTATTTTTATTAACCAGCCAACATTAATTTAATACTTTTTTAACTTTTGTATTCTCTGTGGGGTTTTAGATGGGCTGTGCACCACCCTGAGTCCCTTGGGAGAAGGGCGGTATATAAATTGAAATAATAAATAAATAATAAATAAATAAAAATATATCCAGAATAGTTACAAATTATATTGAGTAATTATGTAAGAAAAAATGCATCAAACTCCATAATGCTAGAGTTGAAAGTCTCAAGGGAGTTCCAGAAAAGGGGGAGAGAGAGAGAGAGAGACAGAAAGAGAGAGAGAGACACACACACAGAAAGAGAGAGAGAGAGAGGCAGAGGCAGAGAGACACAGAGAGAGAGAGAGACACACACACACACACACACAGAAAGAGAGAGAGAGAGAGACAGAGAGAGAGACAGAGACAAAAGAGATAGAGACACACACAGAGAAACTAATTAATGGAATAAAAATTCAAAGCAACCAAAATCAAATTTCAAGCCCTCTGTGAATATATTTGCTCATGACATTGCAAGAATATACAACAATCACTAAAGAATATTTGGGTTATTTGCTTAAGAGTAGAAATTCAGACTTCAGAAGGTTTCCTTCTGAGGTCTGAATTTCTACTCTTAAGCAAATAACACTGCCTACAAAATACAAACCGATTTGTGGACTTTGTGAACTGATGTTGTACTCAAGAGATTGACAGCAAAGGTAGAGCATAATATCAAAGTAGTATGTGTGCAGGAGAGCTTAGCAAATACATACATACTTCTGCACTGTAATAAAAATGATCATATCTAGAAATGGTTCAGAGGGTTGATGGAGTTTGCTTGAGATGGTTAATAAAGTTTGGCTTGGATTGGAATGTACTGTATCTGCTTTCACGAAAACTAGGAATATTCCTCAGTGAAATTATTTTACTTGGACCAAAACACTGTTCATGTTGCTATCCTTTGCCTTTAACTATATCTTGCTTCAACAGATTATTTCTTAGGTTCAAAAAATAATAATGGTTGGAGATTGGTGATCCTCCACCCCTGCTCATCCCTACCATTCCCTGTACATGTCATTATTTTTATGATGAAATGTATCTTATCCATCAAAATGTTTTGGAAATGGTTAAATGGCAAACTATTTTTTTGCTGCTTTCAAATTTAAAAAAGCTGGAAATGAATGCTACTTGTTACTTAACTTGATGTTAAACCTGTTGCTTGACCTTCCACTAAGAAATGCTTAATTTTTTTTCATAGAAATGCAAAGCAATTCAGATTTATTGATGTGTAGGCAAATGGTAGTATTTTTTTAAGTGCATCTATATGGCACCTGTAAATCTGTCAAAGGAAGAAGGAATGCAAAAACTGAACAGGTGGCACCATGGAAGCAACAAGATGGTTATTTCTCTTCAATACTCTTAAAAAGATCACAATGAGTCATCTGACATTTTGTGATACACTGATATTTCCTCTTTTTTTTCCTGTAAAGTGGTTTATCAAGGTCTGAGAAAAGCAAAGAAAGAATAATCAAACTGTCTACAGTTTTAACAGAAAACATTCTGTTTTAACAAACAGCAAATGTCTTTTTCCTACACATTCTAAATTATGGACTGGTCAACATGCCAATATCCTTTAGACTCATGGTGTCATACATGTTTTGATGGTCAGTTTCTGCACAATTTGGGATAGTATTGCAAAGATTTAATGAATACACTTGTTGACTTTCAGAAAGTGACACTAAAATAAGCACTCATGGAAATCACAGGGCAGAGTAAAAATGCCTATTTGGATGCCATCTCTGGATGCAAAGCATTTTGGTAGAAACAAATTCATAGCCTAATTTATCAGGGAGGTAAATTGAAGCATTCCTTGATCATTCTATTTAAACTACATTATCTAGAATTCTGCAAAAAATGATTTACCCCTTTTGGATTGTCTGACTTTTTGCATATATTTGCCAATGAGCTTAAGACAACAATTAACTGAAGTCAGGCACTTGTTTCAATATTTCATATATAAATCATTCTGCATGTGATGCTCCACTATGAGTGGAAAAATTATCCCCTTAGATTCAGTAATCAACTTTCAGTAGAAAGTTTGACAAAAATTTCCTATTTTGTAATTTATGATTTGTCTCTCATATTCCCATGAATATTGCCATCCAGAAGGGTGGATAAAGCAGGCAAGATAACAGTTATGGCAGTGCAATTGATGCCTCCTCACTTTATCCATGCATCTGACATTGACAGTGATATGAAAGTAACTTTATGTGCAAAACTGTGATTTTCATCTTGCCTACTTCGTCCTATTCCCCCATGACAAAGTGATTCAACTTAGTACCACTTGGAGGTTTTCCATTATGACTTACTTATTTCAAGTCTTGTTACAACATTTCCATGAGCTTTAGGAGTGGCACAGAATGCAGTATTGCAGGCTTACTCATTGTTTACTGCCAGGAGTTCGATTCTGACTGGCTCAAAGTTGACCAGACCTAGGCAAACTTATAAGAGGTTTGATTTGAAATGAAGCCAAATCTTAAGGTTTCATGAAAATCTAGAAATTTTGGCATGAATTACAGGTTTTTTTAAAAAAGTATGATGTGTTTTTAAAGTCATTTATATATTTTTATAGTCCACCCTACATTGTTCTGCCCTCTGTTCTGCCAGCTTTTCAGATGATACAGACTTGTGGATGGTAAAGAAGAGAGACTTTCACCATAAATTAAATTTTCCTTTACAACAACTTTCACTCCCCCATCTCTTCTGTGTTTCTCACATACTGTATTTTGTATTGCCCATCTTAAGTACAGTGTACATGGAGAAAACACTGTAGAAGGAGGGAAGGAAGAAATCATTTGATGTGAATGGAATAGGATTGTTTGTGGGCAGTGATTAATTAATGTTTGGGGTTAATTTAAAAAGAGCCATAGTGGCACATGGTTAGAATGCAGTATTGCAGGCTAATTCACTGCTCACTATCACCGGCTCAAGGTTGACTCAACCTTCCATCCTACTGAGGTCGGTAAAATGAGGACCCAGATTGTTGAGGGCAATATGCTGAATCTGTAAACTGCTTAGAGAGGGCTGTAAAGCATTGAGAAGTAGTATGTAAGTAATCCTGATCCAAAG
Organism: Bungarus multicinctus; assembly: GCA_023653725.1. Classification (NCBI taxonomy): domain Eukaryota; kingdom Metazoa; phylum Chordata; class Lepidosauria; order Squamata; family Elapidae; genus Bungarus; species Bungarus multicinctus. The sequence goes on from CM042838.1 coordinate 82,941,045, forward strand.
CAGAATGTGCACTTCATTCAATTACTTAATATTGTACAGGTCCTGAAGTAGCAAAGCAATCCCTCAGCCCTTGTGTTAATTTTAATGCTAATCATTGTTCACTGAGGATATTACCTAGTTTGGGTAATGAAATATCTACAAGAAAACAACCAAACTGAGAATGCACCAAGGACCCCTCATTGTGCTAATCCTCTCATGATTGACAATTTGTATGAGATGAATGGAATCATCATGTGCATCTAGAGTCTGTGTGGTAAAACGTCACTGGGACAAAGAGAACCAAAACTTATGTGATTCATAAACCACACTGAAATCATCCTTCATTGTTTAATGAACACAACTCATTTTATTTATTCCTTTAACTGAATTGACAGGATGGCAATTACTTTTTCACAATGGAGCATGTTGGATGTCTTTGTGAAATAGCTGAATAACACTGATGATATTCTGTCATTCAAACTTCCCTTATATATCAGTATGATCCACATAAAACATTAATTGTCAAAGATATGCAAAAAAATCAGAAAAATCAAAAGGATATTTCTTCAAAAAGCTGTATGTTATCCCACCACAGTATTAACAGATAACTGTCTTTTCTGAGACTTATCATCTGCAACTAAGACTGGAAATTCTATTATCCAAAGCCATCTATCAAATAAATCATGATGAATTTTCTTTCAGTCTGTCATCAAGTATGCCACATATTTTAATTTATGTAACATAACTGAAACTTACGTAAATAATGGGGCCGTATTATGTTATGGGAGCCCGCCCCCATTATTTACGTATGGTGGTGCGCTCCAACCCCCAGGTCATCTCCCGTTCCCTAGGTTGTCCAAACGATCCGGCCCCGGGCTTTCTGCTGATGGTTTGCAATACCAGGTCCGTTGTTAATAAAGCCCCCCTTATCTCTGATTTGATCACTGATATGGGGGCGGACCTGGTGGGTGTTACTGAGTCCTGGCTGGGCCATGAAGGGGGTGTTCCCCTGGTAGATATGTGCCCAGCTGGGTTTCAGGTTTTCCATCAGCCGAGGGCCCAGGGGAGCGGTGGGGGGGGGGGTGTTGCAGTAATTATTAAGGAAGATCTATGTCCTAGGGAATCCACTGTTCCTCAGACGACCGGATGTGAATCCCTTTTTGTGAAATGTGGTTCCGGGGTTCAGATGGCCCTATTGATCACATACCTGGCTCCCTGCTATCTGACTTCGGCCCTGCCTGAGCTGCTTGAGATTATAGCCGGCTTGGCAGTTGAGACCCCCAGGCTTAAGGTCATGGAGGATTTCAACTTGCATTCAGCTGGCGGTACCTCAGGGATAGCCCAGGAGTTCTTGGCTTCCATGACAGCCTTGGGCCTGACCCAGTTAATTAGGGATCCCACTCACATTGGGGGTCACATCTTGGACTTGGTTTTTGTCTCTGGACAGTGGCAGGATGATCTAGGTGTAGGGGACGTAGTTGTTGAGCCCCTGTTATGGTCTGATCATTTGCTCCTTAGGCTTGACTTCCATACTGCACCCCCTCATCGCAGGGAGGCGGAGTCGGTACAATGGTTCTGTCCCAGGTGCCTGATGGACCTGGATAGGTTCCTGATGGAGCTTGGGCCATTTCCTGGCGCTTGGACACACGACCCGGTTGAGGACCTGGTCGCCACCTAGGATAGGGTGGCGGCTGGTGCCCTTGATCGGGTCATGCCCTTGCGGCTTCTGACCCGATGCCGATCCCAATTGGCTCCCTGGTTTTCCGAGGAGCTGAGGGAGATGAAGCATCGGAAAAGACGCCTAGAGAATGGTTGGAGGACCACCTGCTCCTGATCTGACTGAACACTATTGCGGTCCTATATTAGGACCTATTTAGTGGCGATAGAGGCAGCGAAGCGCTCTCACTTCTCCGCCCTTATTGCGTCCACGGGGAATTGCCCAGCAGCCCTTTTTAGGGTGACCCGCTCCCTCCAAGTGGGAGTGCAAGATGAACCTCTACAACGGTGGGCTGAGGATTTTTTGAATTTTCTCCAGGACAAAATCACTCAGATCTGGGATGGGTTGGACTCTGACTGGGCAACTCCGGATCGGGGGATGGGGGTGGAGTTCGATGAGGTTATCTGGGGGGAGTTTGATCCTGTGACCCTCGAGGATGTGGACAGGATGCTGGGTGGGCTTAATGCCACCACATGTTTATTGGATCCATGTCCCTCCTGGCTGGTTTTGGCCGCCCGGGAGATGTCACGTGGTTGGTTCCAGGGTATTATAAATGCTTCCTTGAGTGGGGGGTTCTTACCTCCAGCCTTGAAAGAGGCGGTGGTGAGACCCCTCTTCAAGAAACTGTCCCTGGATCTGAACTTATTGTCTAATTATCGTCTGGTCTCCAACCTTCGCTTTATGGCGAAGGCTGTTGAGAGTGTGATGGCACGACAGCTCCCCCGGCACCTGGAGGAATCATCCTATTTGGATCCACGCCAATCAGGCTTCAGGCCCGGTCACAGCATGGAAACGGCATTGGTCGCATTAGTTGATGATCTCTGGAGGGCCCATGACAGGGGATTTTTCTCTGTCCTGGTTCTATTAGATCTCTCAGCGGCTTTTGATACTGTCGACCACAGTATCTTATTGCGGCGGCTGGAGGGGTTGGGAGTGGGAGGTACCGTGTTACGGTGGTTCTCCTCCTTCCTCTCTGACCACTCTCAAGTTGTGTTGGCAGGGGGGCAGAGATCGACCTCGAGGCCTCTGATTTGTGGGGTACCTCAGGGGTCGGGGCTCTCGCCCCTCCTGTTCAACATTTATGTGAAGCCACTGGGTGAGATCATCTGTGGCTTTGGGGTAGAATTCCATCAGTACGCTGATGATATTCAGTTGTACTTTTCTACCCCGGGCCACCCTAATGAAGCCGTGGAAGTGATGACCCAGTGCCTGGAGGCTGTGCAGGGTTGGATGGGGCGAAAGAGGCTTCAGCTCAACCTGGCCAAGACCGAGTGGCTGTGCTTTCTGGCGCCCCGATACAGCCAGCTTACTCCTTCGCTGGCCGTGGGGGGGGGGGAATTCTGGCCCCCACGGAAAGGTCACACAATTTGGGTGTCCTCCTGGATGTACGGCTGTCGTTAGAAGATCATATAGCAGCCATCACCAGGGGGGCTTTTTGTCAGGTCCGTAGGATCTACCAGTTGCGGTCCTTTCTGGATCGGGACACACTTCGCACGGTCACATCCTCCCTCATCATCTCCCGCCTGGATTATGCCAATGCTCTCTACATGAGGTTCCCCTTGAAGAGCACCCAGAGGCTTCAGCTGGTGCAAAATGCAGTCGCGCGGGTGGTTTTGGGGGCTCCTCGGAGCTCCCATGTTACACCACTTTTGCACGAGCTGCATTGGCTTCCGGTGGCCTTCTGGGTGCGATTCAAGGTGTTGGTGACCACCTTTAAAGCGCTCCGTGGCTTGGGACCTGGGTATTTATGGGACTGCCTGCTGCCACCGTCAGTCTCTCACCAACCAGTGCGCTCTCATAGAGTGGGCCTCCTTGGGGTGCCACTGGCTGGACTGGCTGGTGACCCCGAGGGTTCAGGCCTTCTCTTTGGGGGCCCCCTCCCTCTGGAACGAATTGTCCCTGGAGATGAGGACCATCCCCAACCTATTGACCTTCCGGCGCGCACTAAAAACCCACCTATTCCATCTAGCCGGTCTGGCCTAGAGTTATGTGAAATGGTTTTAAATTTGGTTTTTAAATGGTTTTTTAACTTTTTTAATTCCCCACTTTTAACTCTTAAAGCCAATCTATTTAATCCTTTTAATTTATTTTAAATTATTGTACTTGTATCTATGTGTTTTTATCTGACTGTGCACCACCCCGAGTCCTTAGGGAGAGGGGGCGGTATACAAATTTGAATAAATAAATAAACATTTGCAAATACATGAAGAGTTCTTCAGACTCAAGTTAAATGTCCCAGTGTAAATACAGCAACCAACTAGATCAGCTGGAAAGGTTACCAGCAAGAAACCAGACCAAGATGCATTTTCCCTCCAGTGTTTTCATGGTGTCTACTGGGGGAAATAATTGACAAAGTATTAAATGAGCTGACAGGATGCAACTCCAGCCACTTTCATAATGCTGATGACATCCTGGCTTGCTCTGGAAGCATCTTTCAATTCAAGAAATAGCATACAGTCATCCAAATTTATATGTCAGTCACTATTAGCCTTATCCCCATAAACTTGTCTAGTTCATAAAATGGGTGGCCATTATCCCCACTGATGGTAATTAATACCATTGTTAAACTATGAATGCATAATGAAATTCTCTGCATTTAATCCGTTGATGATTTCCATGTTAGTATTCAAAAGAAGTTAAAATTTCTTCTTAGTCACAAAGAGGACTTTAAAATGTCTGGCCAATAGCTTACTTTTCCTGGTTAAGTTAATCTCACACAAAGGTCGAAAGAATACAAAGGAAAAGCCCAATCATTTAAAATAAAACATAGGACAAAAATACTAGATGTAAAATACCAGCTGTGAAAAATTAAAACTCTCTGCAGCATAAGTAAAAAATTACACGAGAGAGAGAGAGGGGTGGAGGAGGGAGAGAGGGAGAGAGAATGTGTATTAGGGTTGGTTTGCTACCAACTTCAATTTATTAAAAATTAGAAGTGCTCCCAAATAACCTTTAGAGGTAAGGTCAAATTATCAAATATGTTTGAGGAAAATGTTCAGTCTTTGCTTTTGCCATACTATACAAACAAGGAAATAGCAAGTCATAGGGAGTGACAGGGCGTTCAATATCATTATTGCTATGGTTTGTGCATTGCTTGGTAGCAAAGCCAAGAATCTTTTCTAGATATAAGAAAAAATGCAGTACATAGTACAAAAAGCCAGTGAGGATCTAAAGTTAAATATTGCATACAAGGAAAATTATAGTTATGAAACTTCAAGTGGTTTCCTTTCATTGAATAAGACAGAAACTTTTTAAAAATTATCTTAAACAGAAACTTTAGAATGGGAACAGCTATATAATTTTGTGTTGGATCTATTAGAATCATTAGTCTACAACATATTGCCTTTCCTATACAATTTCTATGAGCTTCTACAAGATTTGCTGAAAATTCTGATTTTATTTTTGTCATTTAATTAAACTATAGTTCAGTTTTATGATATTGAGTTTATTTAATACAGTCACAATGAAGAGATTGGGACAGTTTCATTTCTGTTTTTGATTAGCTCTATCTTGAAGTGTCAACCCAAATTAAATTATTTATGGCCAAATGTAAGTCAAATATGTTTTACCAACTTAACTTCATATCATAGTTTAAGAACTGGTTTATTACAAGATATAACTTGTTAACTACTGCTTAGGATTCAGTGAGAATAATAAAATGCAATTATGATGATGATGATGATGATGATGATGATGATGATGATGATGATGATGATGACTGTGTGATGTATCGGCGGATTATGCGAGCAGATCCCAGTAAGGTGGCCTTCTGCAGCTGACCAATGGTGATCTTGTCAGTGCCAATTGTTTTTAAGTGCTTGCCCAGGCCTTTAAGCACAGCACCCAGTGTGCCGATTATCACTAGAACCATCTGCACTGGTTTATGCCAGAGTCTCTGCAGTTTGATTCTCAAGTCCTGATATCTGGTGACTTTTTCAAGTTGTTTCTTATCGATTCTGCTGTCACCAGGTATGGCAATGTTGATGATCCACACTTCTCTAAAATCATTTTATCGATCAGGAGCTGATCTTTTGTGCCTCTGCTTCCTTGTTTGTTTCCTTTCTGCTCTACTAGCAAGATGTTATTTGTTTCTAGGTAGTCCTGGATCCTGTCAGCTATGATGCTGGTCAGCAGCATGAACATGGTTGGCAGACACGTTATTGGCCTGTAATTTGCAGGTGTTGCCCCTTTTTCTGGATCCTTCTGTATCAACAAAGGTTTTCCCAGCTGTTAACCATTCATTGATGTTTTCTGTCTGCATCATCTCATTGAATTGTTCGGCGATTTTTCCGTGCAGGCTGGTCAGGTATTTGAGCCAAAAGCCACGGGGTGCCGCCTTGATGTGGCGGGGGGCTTAACTGTTCCAATGAAGCTAAGAGCTGTGCTGGCGGTAGTGCAAACTACCAGCAGGTCCAATCATGTCAGAAAGGTCTAAACCAAGGAGCAGAACTGAGTGCACCCAACAACCCATGCAATGAATCATGGTGAAACGCAACCGAATAAAGCCTATACTGGCTCGGGTTAACAAGGAACGTGTCAGGTGCTGGGGAACCTGGGCATCTATCGACAAATGGGCTACAGGCCACAGGTCCCATAGCTGAGCAACCAGGGCATGGGCCTGCAGGGCTACTGGAAGCTGAACAACCTCAGAAGTGGCAGAAATACACCATGTCAGAGAACTGCACTGTAATGAAATGCTATTACAAAGCAGAACCAGAAAAATGAGGCTACCAAAAAAGGATGTACAAGTTATGGAAACAAGAATATCCAGACTCAAGGATAACTGAATTATGATTAGCCAATCAACTACGATTCATCACTCGGAACAAAGTGCTCAGTGAAGTCAAACTTGAAGAAATATGGAAAAATTGTGAAATGGGAACATAGACTGCTGAACAGCAGACTGCTGAAGTGGCAGCAGAAAATACTCCAATAACGACTTCCAGTGACATGGTACGGACAAGTGGAGGTGCTGAAGCTCAGTCTGGGCTTCAAGTTACCTTTCCTTGCTGTTGGAGTGACCCTTCGGGGTGCACGTATCCTGTAGAGAAACCTGCTGGTGTGGGGAGACTCGAATTGCGGTGTGGAGAAGGCAATCCTCATTGCAATGCAGAGAGACCCTGGAGAGACCGACATCAAGAGACCGCCAGTAATGGCGGTCCCGAAATCGGGATCGTTACATACAAGAGGAAGTGAGTGAGTGACAGCCTGTGATGAAAGAGGAGTGTGAGTGAAGGAATTTGTGATCCTGATAGGGCATCAAGCACTGGAGAAAATTGGTCGGAGCGAAGCCAGAAAGCAGCAGCCAAAGCAGATATGAGTGGCAGTGAAAGTGAAAGGGCTCGTGAGACGGAAGAGGATAAGAACGTGAGTGATCACACAGAAAAGATAAGAAAAGCGGAGAGCAGTGAGTAACTGACAATAATTGGAAAAAAAAAAAGAATAACGACCTTACTATCTGGAAGGTGGGAGAGATTTGATTTGGGGATTTTGGGAAGATTGGAAGGACGAATTTGAGACTGGAGGGAGATCGGAAGGGAGGAAACAATAGCTTTATTGTAACTTTAAAGAATCCACAGAGGAAGCCTGATTAACCTATTGACTTTTTTTTTTTTTTGGACTATTGACTTGGAGCCGTAATAAGTGGAGGAGATTTACCAAAGAAAGAGACTATATGAAATTTAGAAATTGACTTGTAGGATTCTTAAATGAAAGGTGGAACAGTGATAACGGAAAGTACGGTGAGACTGTAAAGCCGGAGACATTACTCAGCAAGACTACGCTTCCTGTTTGTTTGGTGAAGGAAATTTCTGATTCGGAGAGAACGAACTGAACTGCTATACTAAGACACTTTGTGCCTATAACTCCTGCTGATTGTAATTATCCCCTGACATCAACTCAACTGATTTTTGAATGTGGTAAACGGGATTTTTTTAATGATTTAATTGATATATTAGTAAATATTGGAATTTACATCTGGTTTCAATACATAGGAAAAAAAAAGGAGGTGATAATTAATTAACTATTTAAGTATTGGTATTTGATTATAGACGTTGATTATAGTAGACTAAATAATTAATTGTGATTAATTGTGATTACTATAGATTAAATAATCAATTGTTGTACAGTAAGATTAATATACCTTTAATTAGATTTGTAAATATTTGAAATACTATTTTATAATATTGAGAATTTCATAGCATTTATAGATGTAGAGTTCAGTAATATTTAAAATTTAAACAGAGAAATCTGAGATAATATTAGGAATTATAAATCCAGGTATTTGATTTAGAAATTAACTTAAAAACTGTGTTGGGGAATATTTATATTGATAGGTGTGATTAATTTGTTAACAACTAAACTAATTAGAGTAATGGCTACTACCATTGGATATGTTTCAATTGCAAATGTTAATTTGGGATAACGTATTTAATATAATGCAAAAACAGAAACAAATTTTACAAGAGATGACTTCTACAGCTAATACAATGCTTAAATCTGGGAAGAAGATTACCTCAGTACAAACTACTGCGGCGGCATCGCCCTCAGTGATGGCACAAAAGACAATTGAGTAAACATTATCTGGAGAGAAACAACCTACCATCACAAATGCTACTATTCAATCAACTCTTCTTATCTTGCAAGAATCTATGTTGAAACTTCAGGAAATAATGACAAAAACCATACTGAGTCAAGAGCTGACACAAATGAATTAAAAACAGAGATGGGGAATTTAAAAGCAGAAATGAAATTAGATATCTCAAAGCTGGATCAAAAAATTGGAATAATACAGCAAGCACTAGAGAGAAATGAATCAACAATAAAGGAGGTTGAGAAAAGGACCGAACAAACTGAAAAGAAGTTGGAAACGGTCAGTGAACAATTAAGAAATGTGACTAAAGAAATGGACAATTCCCTGGTCTACCTAGAAATGGATAAGGCCGCAGCATATTTTAGATTCCAGAACATATTGGAATCTAAAGAAGAGGATTTGGAACAAGTAATGGCAGGAATATTAGCAGAACTGTTGGAAAAAGATAAGGATGATATTCTGAAAGAGCTGGACGAGGTCTACAGAGTGAATACAATCTATGCAAGATGCCATAAATATCCAAAAGAGGTCCACGTAAGATTTGCCAGAAGAAAGGTTCGGGATGTTATATATAAAATATCTAGAGAAGAGACAATTACATATAAAGGGAAAGAAGTTCTAGTGCTTAAACAAATCCCAAGAAGAGTGAGAGAGCAAAGGAGAGACTATAAATTCTTGGCGAATCAATTGAATCAAAAAGGCATTATATTCAGATGGTTAATCCCAGAGAGGATGTTAATTTCATGGGAAGAAAGGAAAGTCAGAGTAGATTCCGTGGAAAAAGCTCAAGAATTCTATGAACGATTGGTAGGTTCAGAAGAAACAAGTAGCAAGGACGAATTAGAATCAAACTCACAAGACGATCAAGACTACCAAAAGAATAGAGATAGGAAACAAGAGAGAGAGGAACAGAAAACACAAAATCAACTACAAGGAGAGACAGGACTAACTACAAGACAAAGAGTAAGAATTAATTAGGTAATGGACGAGGAAAAGAAAATATTATCAATTAACATAAATGGTCTGAACTCTAGGATAAAAAGGAAAATAATATTAATTAAACAAATTAATTAAACAAAATGCAGATATAATATGTTTACAAGAAACTCACATAAAAAAGGAAGATGAAAAATATCTAGAATGCCCCAAACTAGGGAATTTGTATACGTCGCCAGCAGACCCTGGGAAAAAGAAAAGAATAGCAGTATACGTGAAAGAAGATATGAAAGTAGAGTTAATTTGAACAGATTCTAATGGAAGAATTCTGGTGTTACAAATTTGGATTAAATCAATTCCAATTTTACTAGTAGTGATTTACGCCCCTAACGATAATCAAAAAGAATTTTTTAAACAATTACATGAAAAAATAGTGGAATTAGAAAAAAAGAATATTTGTATCTTGGGGGACTTTAATGCCATTGCAGACCACCAGAAAGATCACAGTAGTGGGGGAAAAAAGAGGAAAAAGAGAGAATTACTAAAAACATGTGGAGAAATGATGATTGAACTAAATTTGATAGATATGTGGAGGAAATTAAATCTGGAGAAAAGGCAATTTACATTTTATTCTAATCCACATCAGTCATGGACACGAATTGATATGGTGTGGATGAATGGTGAACTAGCAGATGAACTAAAAGAGATCAAAATTTTACCTAACAAATGGGCAGATCATAATCCGATTCAAATAGTGTGGAAAGGTAGGAAAAAACCAAGGAAAAGGTAGACTCTAAATATACAGCTAACTAAAGAGAAAGAGTTTATGAATAGACTTAAGGAGGAATTAGATTTCTTTAAAAAGAAAATAATAATGAAGTAACTACAAAGCAGAATATTTGGGATAAAATGAAGGCAATAATAAGGGGCACAGCGATATCATACACCGGTAGGAGAAATAAAGAAAAATATGCCCAACAAAATGAATTAAAACAAAAAATTAAAGAATTAGAAATTCAGTTACAAAACTCCACAAAAGACTCCAAACTGCAAAATCAGATGATAATAATCAAACATAAATTTAACTGAACAGGAAGGAATGTTCACAAAGTTGAATATAGCTAGACAAATATTTTTTGAGCAGGCTAATAAACCAGAAAGATAGTTGTCCTATAGACTCAAAAAAGAAAAACAGAAAATATTGATTTATCAATTAATAGATGAAAATGGGGATGTCCAGCAGGGAATAGAGCAGAAAAAAGAAATTGCATGTAAATTCTTTGAAGCCTCTATAAAAAGAAAGAGGTAAATGAAGATATGATAAGAAACTACTTAGGTAAGATAAAATAATTGAGGATGAGATGAAAGAAATGTTAACTAAAGATATTACGTGGCCCGAGTTAAAAACAGCAATAGAAATCAAAAGAACAATAAAACTCCAGGACCTGATGGGATCCCAGGAGAGCTTTATAAGAAAATAGGAGAGCAAATAGGGCTTCTTATGGTAGAAGTATACAATGAAGTCCTATTGGCAGCCAGAATGCCGGATTCATGGAAGGAGACACTAATTTCCTTGATCCTGAAAGAGAATTCAGATTTAAGATTTATACAAAATTATAGATCAATTTCTCTGTTAAATACTGATTATAAAATATTTACTACAATTATAGCAAACAGACTAAAAAAAATACTGAATACATAAAGACCAAAACGGATTCCTCCCTAATAGACAAATCAGGAACAATTTAAGAATAGTGTTAAATGTTTTGGAGTACTATGAAGCCTATCCGGAAAAACAAATAGCCCTTGTCTTCTTGGATGCACAGAAGGCCTTTGATAACCTAAATTGGCAATTTCTAATTCAACAAATCTACAATATGAATTTAGGCACTAAATTTGAAAATATAGTGACTACAATTTATGATTCACAAAGGGCAAATATTATAGTTAACGGAGAATATATGCGTTCAATAAAAATATAGAAAGGAGTTAGGCAAGGGTGTCCATTATCCCCTCTGATCTTCATATTATCTTTGGAAACATTGCTTATACGAATTAGACAAAACCCAGGAATAAAGGGGTTAAAAATTAAGAAAGAAGAATACAAACTGCAGGCATTTGCAGATGATATGGTATTTTTTATAGAGGAACCAATTGAAACAGGTCAAGAATTATTGAAAGAGTTAGAGCAATTTGGGAAAGTTGCAGGACTTAAAATTAATAGGGAAAAGATGAAATTAATAACTAAGAATTTAACAGAAAAACAGAAATTAAAATTGGAAAAGACAATGGGTCTACAAGTGGTAAAAAAAACTAATTTGGAGAAATTTGGCTGACGGCCCACTGTAAAACTCTAATGGAAAATAACTATAGTAAATTGTTACAATAAGTAAAAAAAGATTTAAGAGATATGGGTCAAACTGCAAATCTCCCTATTAGGAAGGATTGCTACTATTAAAACGAACATTCTTCTTAAATTTATTTATTTATTCCAAACAATATCAATAAAAAAACATAAAAATTACTTTGTGGAACTTAATAGGATAACCACTAAATTTATTTGGCAAGGGAAGAAACTGAGGATAAAATTAAAGGCGATGCAAGATATGAAGAGCAGAGGGGGTATGGCACTCCCATATTGGGAAATATATCATAATGCAGCTCCTTACTTTGGCTAAAAGAGTGGGTAAATCTGTCGAATAAAAGAATCTTATCTCTAGAAGGCCACGATTTACAGAGGAGGTGGCATGCATTTTTATGGGACACCGGAAAAACTAAACAGAATTATTTCCACAGACATATAATTAGAGACTCTTTATTGGCTACTTGGAATAAAATAAGAAAAAAACATTATTTAAAAATCTCAACGATGGAGGCGATGATACACCCAAACAATTTGGATCTTAATAAGATGATAAAATACAAGGACCTCCTAGATGTGCAAGGAACTTTAAAATCATGGCAAGACCTCCAAGAACAAGAGTAGACTGGGCTAAGAGTAGACTGGTGGGCTTACCTGTAAATTCAAAATAGATACAGACAAGATAAAAAAAACCTTTGGAATCTACAGTAAGCTACAACAATTAGATAAAATCTTATTAGGTCCTGATAAAAAAAATATAACTAAATTTTATAATTATCTCTTAGAGACAGAATTAGAAGAAGAAGCAGTCAAAGGTAACATGATAGCTTGGAGTAGAAATATAGGACGTAGCATTACATTATTAGAATGGGAAAAGGTCTGGATTAGGAATAATAAAATTACAAAAGCAGCAACATATAAAGAAAATGCCTATAAAATATTTTATAGATGGCATCTTTCCCCTTCGAGAATAGCGAACATGTCTCCTAACATGAATCCGAACTGTTGGAAGTGTAAAAAGAAACAAGGAACATTCTTTCACATGTGGTGGTCCTGCACTGAAGCCCAAAGATATTGACGTAGAATTAAAAAATGGTTAGAGGAAATAACGACGGAGCAAATTAAACTAAAACCAGAATTCTTTCTATTAGGAATTTTTAATAGCAATTTTCCAAAAAAGCCAAATATATAATATTACATATTCTCACTGCAGTTAGATTAATCTTTGCACAATGTTGGAAACAAGCCGATATTCCAACAGAGGAAATGATCATTCAGAAAATAGCAGCCTGTGCAGAGATGGATAAATTAATGTTAGCACTCAAGGATAAAGAATCATCAGAATATTATAAGAGCTGGAAATGCTGGTATGACTGGATAGAACAAAAATAGAAAGTACATTAGTAAATATTGTTAAATTGAAAAAGTGGTAGTAATTACATATTCGCATTAAGATGTATTTGGAAATATGATAGCAATAATGATAACAAATAAGGAATCACAGACTGTTGATAATGGAATAGTTTTGTTTTGTTTTTATTTATATATTTTTTCCTTTCCTTTTCTTTTTTTTGTGTGTGTCGTGTATGTGCTTGTCTGTTGTTTTAGTTGTATAACCAATAAAGTTTGTTTAAAAAAAAAAAGAAAATACTCCAATAACATCTGGAGCAACTGAACAGCTTGAATTTGAAGAAAATGCAGATATTTTGCAAAAACAGGATCAGCAAGGGCCTGAAGTCATCATTGAAACACCATGAGTACTCAATGCCAGGCAGCAAGAACTGAAAGATAAAATCTTGGCACAGATTGTGCCTAGAAAATATTTGGCACTATTGATGATAGATGCGAACTATGCACTTGCAGCAATCCAGATAATATCAATTGAACAAACAAATCAGCTTGCCTACAGTACAGCAGTCATGGTAACAGAAGAACTGGGGATTCTACAGCTTCAGCCCCCTAGAAAATCGACTGGAAAACCACAGTGGAAAATCAGGTTGGAGTTGAAAATCAAGAACCTGCGAGCAGATGCAAGCAACTTGAAGTATTTGCAGGAGAAAAAGCTGAAGAACAGCAAGATCAAGAAACATTATCATCATCATCATCATCATCATCATCATCATCATCATCATCATCATCAAACTATTTCCTCACAACCATATCATAGAAAAAAGGAGGAAAATATATATGAACTTCAGGTGAATGCAGTTAATGCTTGCAAATCAGGTCAATGTCTATTTCAAACTTGGTAACGGTAAGACTGACATATAAGAATAATATATAATCATTTTTACCTTGAAGTTTCTCTGCGAATGCACTGCAGATGAGACTTGGTTATTAACTGCTATTTCATTTTTTTAAAAAACAAACAAACAGAGATAGCAAGAGAATAAGAAAATGCATGCTTACTTTGTTTTACATAATTTGAATTTCGAAGGTTCACATGTTAATACATTAATTTGCAATTATTTTGGCATAATATTGTTCATTAGTTGAATCAATGGACTTTAACAATTATAACACATATACACTGTTGTTTACTGAGCATAAAAATAATTCTAAAATATGAAGGTAGGTAGATTTGTCTTTTAAAATGAATGTGACTAGATGTAAACAAAGAACATTTAGTGAGACTGCATATAATTACTTGTAATATCTCCGAGTCATGTCTTCCATGCTGCTGATGAACAAGCTAAGTGGCAAAACAATTTACTGCATATCAGATACACATGTATGGCAAAACTACCATTTATTTTACCATGCCCTAAGCCTAAGGTGTATGTGTATGTATCTCCAAGACACACATTGTTTTAAAACATACAATAGTATTCATTTTTTGTAGTTCTGGTTTTTTTTTGTGAAAAGAAGTAATATTTCCTATCTGCTAATACCTTTGCATTTAAGAGCTACTGAATTTGGAGTTAAAATGATAATTTCATTTCAAGATTATTGAAACTCTCCTCATTCCATCTTCCCCAAATTTAAAATTTGGTGTAAGAAAAGAAAGACAGACCACTTAATAAAATTGGAAGTATGAAGTTTGCTAACTTCACTTACATCAACTGTATGCTTAAGGGATTAGAAGCATAAATTCACACCTCTGAGGGCCAGTTTTCAACATGCTTTGTACAAAATGCATATTAGGTCATTCTGCACACACACACACACACACACACACACACACACACACACAAATATATCAGACTTGGAATTATACATGTGTGCAAATTAATGTATCTAAATTCAGTATTTGTCCTATTACTGGGCTGGGAGCAGGGATGGATATTTGTAATTCCCAATAAAACATTTAGGCAATTTATATTAAGCACTTTATATTAGGCAAAGTAGCTTCAGAAAACACTCCTTCTTTTCCAGCCACAACTTGTTTGGAATTCCTTGGAATGAGATCTTTTTCAAAGAGCTTGACAATCTTGTTTTCAGAGCCTGAGATTTCTGTAGCTCAGATCGGCATCTTATTGTCCATTTTAATTCAGACCATTCCCACATCTGTGGCAAGGGGTAAGCAATCCGAAGAGTTATAACTAAAACTTCGAGAGTAGTAGGTAGTTTATTCTGATTCTTTCCATTTGGCCAAACACAAAATTAAAAGCATGGGATCTAAGTGCTTAAGCTTGGAAAATAACTTACAGTAATAAATATTTAAGGAGATTAGTTATATATTTTTTCCTGCATTGAAGAATTGTAAAGGCACATTATTCTTGATAAACTTGTCCCAGGGAATTAAGGTGTTTGCAGGACAATCTGTGCTGAAACACTTTTTATAGCATCGTTTGAAAGGTTCTGATACAGTGGTGGGATTCAAAAATTTTTACTACCGGTTCTGTGGGTGTGACTTGGTGGGTGTGGCAGGGGAAGGATACTATAAAATCTCCAGTCAGAAGTGGTATTTGCCAGGTTCTCCAAACTACTTAAAATTTCCGCTATCGGTTCTCCAGAACTGATCAGAACCTGCTGAATACCACCTCTGTTCTGATAGTAACAAGAATTTGGAGAAAGTGTTTATTCATTTGGTTGACACCCACAAATAAAAACCAGCTAGGGTTTTACTAGTAGAAAATCTGCTGTAGAAAGAAAATAAAATAAACAATAAAATACAATTTATCATTTATCCAGTAGAGTTAGGATTAGGGTTTTTCTTAATTTTCTTAAATAAGGAACAATAATGTCCCAAAATAATTTGAGGAAAGGCTTGATGGAAATGTATTCTAAAGTGCTTACTCCATCACTAAATACTGAAAAGTAGTGAAGTTGCTAGGCAAATTACTCAAAGCATATTTGTACAGAGAAAGAAGTTACCTATTTCCATATTGTGCCCGTCAAAACTTCCATCACCCTTATCTCTTTGCCATCTTTGCACCTCCTGTACCTAACTCATGGATGCTTGTGAAAATGCTTAAATCTGTAAACACATACACATTTCAATGCCACATTTTCATCCACTCTAGATAGAACATAGGCATTGCTACTGATGACACTTTTTGTTTTGTAATACTTCAGAAATGTATTGGTTAGACATGAGTTACACTACAGAAAGTATTATTATTAGGCCACGTTGGAGTCTGACTATTGCAAATGACTACAAAATAAGTAAATGGAGGAAAAAAAGCAAAGTTTGACTACATAGAAAAGTACTTCTGTTTTTCTGGACTCTGTTTTTAATATGTGAGCAAATTAAAAAGCCTAACAGCCAGAGGGAAAGGCTTGGAGGTGCTTCACCCTTTCCTAATGTTACAATTTAGTCTATACCAGCAGGTGTCTCATGGCTTCCCCCTCCCATTCCCTCCTCCTCCATGTATAAAAATGGGATTATGCTTCACAGGGTTATGATACAAATCCATGAAATGCAGAAAGCTTTTTAAGCACTCTCAAAAGTTCCAAGAAAAAAAGTAAAAAAAAGAAGAAACACGTTTCCTATGAAAATGCAAACCAGCCTCAAGACATATTTGTAAAGACAAGAACAGAATCACAATAATGGGATGCATTTTAAGATGGTCCAAATCAGCTCCCTACGAAGTTCTTTTTTTATACCAGTCTTCCGTTCCATGCTACAAACCAAATCACAGCCTTTCCACATCAGAAAACAGTATCTCAATAGTTTACTCAATAGAATAGCTTTAAAACCTTGAATGGACTTACAGTATTAACCACTGGAATCATTTTGAGAGTCAGAGTTAAATACAAACATGCTTATGAAGTAAGACATTATTCTATTTATCAGTGATTTCCAATACTCTGAAAATATTATTCTATACTGTGACAGATAGATGGTAGGTAGGTAGGTAGGTAGGTAGATGATAGATAGACAGACATAGATGATAACAGTGGAGTGAAAGCTAAAACACCCATTTGTTCATTTCTAATTCTGAAAGAATGCAATCTTGTGATGAAGAGGCTTTTTTTAAGTACATCACTCATATCCTTTTAAACTGTTTACAGAAATAAAGTATTTAATGTAGCCAAGAGGGTTATTCCTCCACCCAGAGAACTCTTTCAAGCTCCAGTGCAAATGAGCATTTTAACTTACTGCAAGAGTTTTAAAAGCTGCCTGCATTGGTTCTGTGCTCCAAATCTTTCTAGCAGCTGCTATGCTGAAGCTGAAGAATACTGCAAGGGCATGCACTTAATGATTTGATGCTTATCGCTGGAGAAAGAAAAGATTCCTACTGACCTTTTTGCTGTTTAAATGATTGTATGGAACCGGAGTGATGAACCATCTTCATAAATGAGAGCTCGGATGGGCCAATTTACAAGGCTTTAGGGAATTAAGGTGTTGCAAAACAGGAAGCAGAGCAGCTTGCTGCTCCATAGAATCCAGCACATTTGGAAGGACTATATAATCCAGCATTTGCTTCAGTGAGTGTTGGGCTTGGAAGACTTTACTCCCCGCCGTTGTCATAGAAACTAGAAAGGCTGGTCCAGCTTATGCTCCCCTTAGTGGATGACTTAGGTCACTACACCCATCCGAAGGGGAAATGCAGCACTGGGTTGCTTTTGAATCTTGTTGGTACTTTTCTTTTCTTTTTTTAAAGGAAAGGAAACTCAATAGGTTTCTAGAAGACAGTTGTTTTTTAAATGTACCTTTCATCAATGAAGCATTGCCAATCAACAATAGAGACTGCCTTAAGCTATAGTAGAGGAGAAAAATGGTCTGATGACAAAGAATTTTGCAGATGATTACTGAAACATTTGATTCCATAGTTTCTTATCGCTTGCTTCCCATCTGTTTTTTTTTTTTTCATCGAACGAGTATCAGCCTATAAAAACATGGGGAGTCAGAGTAGCTTTTTGGTTTATGGCAAATCACATTGATTTTGAAGCCAGCATATTAGTATGTCCTTTTGTGAATACAGAGATTCTACTTTTTGGACTACTATAAACCAATTTTCTTTTTTAACTATTTTAATTTTTATTTGAAAAGGTTTTGCAAGGTAAAAGATTACAAAGTTAAAGAAAAAAAGAAAGTAAGAAAAATAAATAGAAAAGAAAGAAAAACAAAACTAAAAAAGATACAAACTTTTTTTCAACCAACCTTACAGAATATCACCATACATGGGCATGTGGCTTCAATGAAATCCAATGAAGATATGTAACTTTTTAATGCATATCCCATTAAGATGAGATGGATTCTGATACAGTCTAATTTGCTCTCTTGGCTCAATATATTTTCATTAAGTAAAGAAGGATTCAAATGATACTTTTAATGTCTTCAGGAAATAAAAAAATGATTCAAGGAAACATCATACTAATTGTGAATATACAGGATGACAAGATAAAAAGGGTTGTAGATTATCTGATGTAGACAGTTGTTGACTTCTGCAATCTCAATTTGATAATAGAGTATTTAGACTTATATACCCACTTCATAGTGCTTTACAGAACACTCTAAGAGGTTTGCAATGTCAGCATACCATCCCCAACAATCTGGATCCTCATTTACTGATCTCAGAAGGATGAAAGCTGTGTATACCTTGAACTGGTCAGCATCAAACTGCTGGCAATGAGCAGAATTAGCCTACAATACTGTATTTTACCACTGTGCCACCAGGATTCCTATTCTAGGATCTTGTAAAACAAAGATGATTCCAAGGCTTGGTTTATCGCAAGAGAAGTTAAGTTTTAACTAGTTGTGAAATTAATGGTCACAACTTTATTATTCACGGGGAATGCAAAGATATGCAGGCTAGGAAACAATGGGGGAAACCCTATTGTAATCTCAGGTTGCAACCCATTCATGCACCAAATGTCATTTTATTTGCTAGGTTGTGATCTGACAATGAAGGATTTTACTGTTATTCTTTTCCAGATCACATCACTTTCTGAACAATATGTAGCTTGTCACTGCTGGTGTGGGGAACCAATTAAATTTATCCATCCAAGGTGCTTTATGGATCTAGTTGCTTTCCAGTAGATCTTTGGGATTTTTTCCCATAACCTGGCAATCAGTTTTACCACACTTCCTATTTAATTCTTCAATATGGAGATAATTAAGTTTGTTGATATTTCTGTTCTTGAATGGCTTTCCTCTGATCCTGATGTGTTTCTTAGATGATGACATTCCCTGGTTATGCAAAAGATAAAGTAACTGAAATAATGATTAGATCACTGTGAAGGAAAATGAGAAATAAATATGATCAAACCTTGATGAGAACCCATGTTGGGATGTACACTATAGGAATAAGTATGGCAAATTGTTATTTTTCTCCACACTGATTGTATGGGCAGAATATAATTTGGAAATATTGCTTATAGTAGATGGGCAGGAGGGCTGCTGAAATGTTTGATAAACATTTTCTAATACCATCACTTATATTTGATTGTCTGGACTCTGTATGGGTAGATTCAAATAAGGTGGCTGGATTTAGGAATGCCATGTGAGGTTATTTTGCTTGTGAATTTCTAGAATATGGGTAGGATTTTCTACAATATGAATTTGACAACCTGTTGATTGGATTCATACTTTGCCAAGTTCATTTGGCCAACTAATGAGAGAGTGGCTAGCTAGATTCAAAAATTTGGGAGCTGGAATTGTGCCAACTGTCTTGAAGAAGAATTAAATCATCAGATAGTGTCTGCTACAGAAATGGGGAAAAGACTATATAAATTCAATACAATACATATATATTACATATATATGTAGGTCAGTTGCAAGAGATCCTAAGGTCTGATCCCTTTTAATTCAGTTTCTAGCCTAGACATGGAATTAAAATTGCATTGGCCATTCTGGTAGATGACTAAATATAGCACTGTTTGATATATTTAATCCCAGTATTCTGGACTGCCTGTAATCTTTGGGAAAGTATGATACTATTTTACACTGGCTCTGTTGCTTTCTGAATAGGAGTTCCATTTGGTAATGCAGTGGGAAGAAACTTTGAGCTGATATTTGCCTGCTTTGGTTCCTAAATGCTATGGAGGACGGTGAAGAGAAAACATGTTGAAAATGTCTCAGTGAGTATCAAGTATGAAATGTAACTTCCCATAAGGAAGCAGGTCTGTTACTTGATGAACTCTTGGCTGTTGCTCTAATAGCTGACACACCAATTGTAGTCCTTAGAATGGGAACCTTGGTGATAGTAACACACACTCTTATCTCTTTGAAACTAGTTATTACAATGCATTCATGGATAAGTGCCTGTAAAGACTCTTTAGAAATGCAATTGGCATATAGTGCATCAGTAATTTCAGTAGCATACAAAACCATAGTAAATAAAATTATAAAACTAAATCCTCCTTCTTGCCTAAGAAGGATTTTCTGAGAAACCTGTCTAAGAAATCTAACTCCATGAAATAGACTGAAATTCAGTTAAAATACAATGAAAGTGGTTCTTGCTAGATAAATCCTTTACAGCAAATGCATCCCAAATAGGTTTCTAGAAGAAAGCCTGCATGTTATTTCAATGCTAGGTGAACTGGAAGAGAATCATGGGTGTGAAAGAATATTGTTTCTCCCAGCGAGCTGAAAGTTACATTTTTACCCAGTTATACATTTTGAATGAGCAGAGACTTCTGTGAATTGATAGCTGGCAATTTACGTGTGCATCAATATTATAAATATTATATTATTCTTTGGATACTCTCTTCATTGTTTTTAATCTTTAAAAACAGCTTTAGTTAGCATGCAGGAAACTGATAGATGTGTCCTGATGAAGAGTATACAGTATCTAAAAGTCTGTTTAAAAATACTGTGCATTTTCTTAGAAGAAGCACTTGTGACATTGCTAGATAGAGTCCATTGATCTTCAATTGTTTAAAAGAAAATGCTTATGTATGTATATGCATACTCTCAGGAGACTTTATGAGATGGCCACATTCCCTCTTGAAATCTCACAAGATAAGAGCTATTTCATTATGCACCCTCCATAACACACTCACTGATCATTTTCCTTGCCCCCCCCGCCATAGGAAACTACAATCAGTCAGCAGATCTTTTATAGTTTGGAACAAGATTTGTTGAACTTAACTGAGAATTCTATGTCAACACATGTATGATTGCATTTATTAAAAGAATAGTTTATTATTTCTGTATTCATTGGGAATGCATATAGTGTTAGAATGAATGTTTGATATGCCTTGACTTGAAATAACAAATACCTTGAATATTGGCAGTCATTTCAGTTTGACTAATGAAGGTGGCCTTTGGAAAATCACATTATGTTATTTGGTAGGGACAGCAAAGGAGCAACACAGTAAAAATTAATTATCATCCTATTATATGAAAACAGAATTTAAACTTAACATTATTAAAAAAAATAGGGAAGATTATTTTTCCTTCTTATGCTTAATGTTTCAAATGAAAACACTATTATATATATATATATATATATATATATATATATATATATATATATATATATATATATATATATATATATATATATATATATATACACACACACTCCAAAATTGTCATAGAATATATTAATTACAAATGAGACTTTAGGAATTCTGCATATCTCTGTTTAAAAATTTAACCTTTATTTGCTGGTTATTCGTGTGTGATTATTATGGTTATGCTTTTAGAAAGGAAGATCAACACATTTCAAAACAAGTTCTCCCATGAGTGAAGGTAACCAAACTGCTGATTATTTTTCCTATCATCACCAGTTTAAATGAAAGCCCACAAGCAAACATGGAGGAGTTTTTGAGAGTAACAACAATACCCTAGTAGAAACTACTATGAATAAAATACAATCTATTTTCCCATATAGTCACCAATTATTGAAATTTGATGTGGTCTCTTGTCCATTTCATACACAACTACAATATTTTCACTTGTATAAAAATACCATATATCACATTGGTGTTTCAACATAGATCTTTTTAACATTTATACTTTATTGTGTTTTACTAATGTAGGCAAAATATTAATATATATTGCTAGTCCATGTATGATATGCAATACACTAAATAAATAAAATAAACAAACCTCATATCACAACATAGTGGAGAAAACAGCCACTACTTAAGTTGCTACCTTATTATTTACTGTCAACTGGGAATTTGAAAAATTATCTCTGCTCTCCTTACTTGTAATCATTTTTCTTTAAACTAGATTTGAAATATACCACCATTTAAATAAAGGATTGTTTTCTACCAGAAGTCTAACTACTGGAAATAATAAATATTCTGATTCATTCTCCCCAGGTCTGCTTCAGTATGTTTAGAAAAGTACATACGGGGTTTATAACTATATGCATATCAGTAATAATAAAATCTGAAGCACATTGTGTGGGGAAGTCTTCATGGGATAATCACAACACCATCCTGCTCTTAAAACATAAACAACGTCCATAAACAATCTGTGACCCAGTAGATCATCCTTTAAGAGAAAGGTAGTACAGTCTGATGTGACCAGAAAGACGGTTACATTTTTCTGAATGTCATTTTTCTGAATGCATGGGTAAAAAAGAGTGGGAGTAGGAGCAACATCTGATTTCCTTCTGGTCTTTTCATTGACCTATTTCTAAGAAGTTACCAGGGAATGTCAGAAATCACAATCATATGACTGTGAGGACACAGCAACAGCCCCAACTTTGCAAATGCAACTGGAGTAAATACTGCAAAAATTTTAATCCCATTGGAGTGATGGGTCCTGGATTATTTATTTATTCTTTAAGGAAGAAGGTTTTAATTATGTTGCTTCAAAAATGCTACAGTGCAATGTACTTTTTGGGCTAATTGGAGAATACAACAGACAAACACAAAAAATTAATAGTAAATAGATACTAAAAAAATTAAAAAGGAAGAAAAATAAAGTACAAAAATTAGAAGACTCTCCTTATTTGCATACATCAACAAAGAATTCTTGAGGAATTTTGTGTAGTGTTTCTGTGACTTTGCAAATTTAGTATTTATGTTATGCCCTCTTTGTTTTATGAGAAAACAAAGTTGACTTTCTCAATATATACCACTTTTGAGGAGACTTATGTGGATCAATATGAAATAATAGCTTTGCCTAGACTTTTTGTTATAGGTATTGTGAAACAGGACTCTTTGTCAAGATTTACCATAGACCAGTAAACAGATGAATGTGTTTTGGGAGTACAAAAGTGAAGGTATAATTAATGAACAATCAATGCAATTCATTAGCTAAGTTTTGAGATTAATGGAACAAGCCAACTAGATAAGAAATTTTTGACAATTCATGGCAATTGAAATTTCACAATTTGTGTTGACAGGGGGGAAGAGGTCGGCCCCGAGGCCCCTACTGTGTGGGGTGCCTCAGGGGTCGGTGCTCTCGCCCCTGCTGCTCAACATTTATGTAAGCCGCTGGGTGAGATCATCCGTGGCTTTGGGGTGGAGTTCCATCAGTACGCTGATGATACTCAGCTGTACATCTCCACCCCGGGCCACCCCAACGAAGCCGTTGAAGTGATGACCCGGTGCTTGGAGGCCGTGCAGAGTTGGATGGGTCGTAACAGGCTTCGTCTCAACCCGACCAAAACCGAGTGGCTGTGGTTTCCTGCGCCCAGATACAGCCAGCTTGTTCCTTCGCTGGCCGTGGGGGGAGAGGTTTTGACCCCCGTGGAAAGGGCGCGCAATCTGGGTGTCCTCCTGGATGTACGGCTGTCTTTAGAAGATAATATTGCAGCCGTCGCCAGGGGGGCCTTTTGTCAGATTCGTCTGATCCACCAGTTGCGGTCCTTTCTGGATCTGGGCGCACTTCGCACAGTCACTTCCACCCTCATCATCTCCCGCTTGGACTATTGCAATGCTCTCTATATGGGGCTCCCCTTGAAGAGTCTCCGGAGGCTGCAGTTGGTTCAGAATGCAGCCGCGCGGGTGATCGTGGGTGCCCCTCGGAGCTCCCGCGTAACACCACTTCTCCGCAGGCTGCACTGGCTTCCTGTGGCCTTCCGGATTCGATTCAAGGTGGTACTGACTGTATTTAAAGTGCTCCATGGCTCGGGACCTGGGTACTTACGAGACTGCCTGCTGCCATCAACAACCTCCCGCTGCCCAGCACGTTCTCACAGGGTTGCCCTCCTTGGGGTGCCGCCGCCTGATCGTTGCCGGCTGGCGGCCCCAAGGATGCAGGCTTTCTCTGTGGGAGCCCCCTCCCTGTGGAATGATCTCCCCCCGGAGATACGGGCCATGACGGACATCCTGACCTTCCGGCGCACAGTTAAGATCTTATTTTTCCAGCAAGCCGGCCTGGCCCAGTAAATGGTTTATGGGTTTTAATTTAATTTGGTTTTAAATTTTTAAATTTTTAATTTCTTAATTAATCCCGGATTTTTAAATTTCTGTATTTTGCAATTGATGGGATTCAGCCGGATTCGTATATTTAATTTGTTTTTAAACTGTATATATTCTGTGTTTTTTAGTAGGCTGTACACCGCCCCGAGTCCCTTTTTGGGAGAGGGAGCAGTATAGAAATTTGATTAAATAAATAATAATAAATAATAAATTGAAGCACCAGAGTTTTTCAGAAATGCTGATAAAAACTCTTTTGGTCTATTCAGCACTACAATTTCTCCTTTATCCCATCTTATAAGACTGTTTCAAAAACACTTTGTATGATTTGAGGTGAAATTTTCCATATCACCACAAACTACAAAATTTATTTCTCTTCATTTTTTTTTTATAGTGGTTTAATTTTGATTTGGTAGTACAGCCTGTGATATTCCTACCTCTTCCACAAATTGATGCTAAATAGAGAGGTGCCAAATTAACTCATCCTATAATCAGATAGATAAATGGCTGCTATAAAATTACTAAGCAACTGTATCTTTACAGAGAAGAAAGAAGAAAAGCTAGGGGTATAATGCTCAAAATAATTCCTTGAAGAACTGACTTGAGGGTTCCAATCTCTGACTTATGAGCTCACTCTTGCTGCTTACAGGGAAGATGGCTTTTCTCTATGAAATGCCACCTTGCCTAGTGTATCATCGCCTTTTTGTTTTAGCATGTGTTTTAGCACGCGGTGGCTCAGTGGCTAAGCTTGTTGACAGTTTGGCGGTTCGAATCCCTAGCACGGCATAATGGAGTGAGCTCCCATTACTTGTCCCAGCTTCTGCCAACCTAGCAGCTCGAAAGCATGTAAAAATGAAAGTAGAAAAACAGGGACCACCTCAGTGTGAAGGTAACAGCATTCTGTGCACCTTCAACTTTTAGTCATATTTATTTATTTATTTATTAATTCCATTTATATACCGCCCTTCTCCCGAGGGACTCAGGGCGGTGAACAGCTCATCTAAAAACCCCACAGAGAATACAAAAGTTAAAAAAATATTAAATTTAAATCGGCTGCATAATAAGACTAAGAAACCCCCCCCCTTAAAACCCAATTTAGAATTAAAA
Organism: Bungarus multicinctus; assembly: GCA_023653725.1. Taxonomy (NCBI): domain Eukaryota; kingdom Metazoa; phylum Chordata; class Lepidosauria; order Squamata; family Elapidae; genus Bungarus; species Bungarus multicinctus. The sequence continues at coordinate 82,966,455 of CM042838.1, forward strand.
ATGGAGACCAAATTTAAAATCATTTTCTCAGCCCAGGCCGGCCTGCTCAAAGAGCCAGGTCTTCAACGCGCGCCTGAAGGCCCTCAGGTCCGTGCCGGTACGAAGCTCCGGTGGCAGAATATTCCAGAGGGCGGGGGCGCCCACAGAGAAGGCCCTACTCCTTGGCGCCGCCAGACGACACATAGCGGCCGACGGCACCCGGAGCAGACCCTCTCTGTGGGAACGCACCGGCCTGTTGGAGAACGCTGGCAGAATGCGGTCCTGAAGGTAACCTGGTCCCATGCCATGGGTCGCCCTAAAGGTCAAAACTAGAACCTTGAAGCGAACCCGGAGAGCCACCGGCAACCAATGCAGCTCGCGCAGGAGAGGCGTCACATGGGCGCTACGTGACGCCCCCATGATCACCCGCGCGGCTGCATTTTTCACCAGCTGGAGTCTCCGGATGCTCCCCGCAGGGAGCCCCATGTAGAGGGCATTACAATAGTCCAGGCGAGAGGTGACAAGGGCCTGAGTGACCGTGCGCAAGGCGTCCCGATCCAGGAAGGGCCGCAACCGGTAGATCCGACGGATCTGATGAAACAGGCCACATGACCATGGAATTGTCATCAGACAACGCTGGCTCTTTGGTTCAGAAACAGAGATGAGCACCACCCCCTAGAGTCGGAAAAAACTAGTATGTATGTGTGAGGGGAACTTTACCTTTACCTTACTAACTCTGCTAACATTTCAGGTTTCTACTGTTTTATTTGCATTGAAAGCTTTGTCACCTGTTCAATAATAATGTTTCTAAAAAAGCCCTTCAGTTTAAGATACACAACTTACTTAAATGTCCAACTGCTATTCAAAAATCCAGTAAATTGTAAATGAAACAATTACCACTGAACACAAAATGTTGAGCTTTCCTCAAGTGGTAGGAAATTTATATTTGGATCGAATTTCATTGATTTGTCACAAACTTTGTACGTTTCTGGAAGTGACCCAAACCTTCATGTATACTAAGATAGGACAGTTCTCTGAATTGTTGCAGGATGAGGATTGATTTTAAATTTTGACTATTTAATTACTTATGTAAGGAGGGGGAGAATGAAATAAAATGTTAATAGCATTCTAAATAAAAGCTAGAGAATTGTGAGGAACTGGCAGTGAATGGAAGAACAGATGTAGGAAGAAAGAGCTAATGGCAAATAGGATATAATTAGCAAAACAGATGTCATATGGTATGCCATTATCATGTTGGCTACTGTACACCTTCCTAGTTATCAGGCTTCACAATAGTAATGTTTCCATGCCCATTTCACCTGTGTAATATAATGCTTTTGCAGCATTTTAAAAATTACCTTTTAACTTTTTAATAAGGACATTTGCAACCTAACACTGGTGCTGCACATCAAATGGTACACTTTCAGCATGTTGTTTAACCATGTTTCCATTACCATACAGTAGTCTGCCATCATATCATTCAAGATGTGCAACCTTGCACTGGCTGACCAGCATCTGGAAAAAGCAGGTGAAAACTGAGTATTGTGCCAATACAACCCAAATTAACACAGATTCATTCACAAACCAGATCTAGCTAATGATATTAGATTAGCACTTCCAAAATTGCTTGATCTTGCTCCAACAGCTTGGAATTGCTCTGAGCCTATAGGAAATGAAGTCAAAGTGAATAAAAAATGGGCATATGAAGTTTGGCATAGATCGCAGTAGTTTTATACACTGTAGATGACTTTTTAAAAACCATTAAAGCATGATGCATTTAATCTATTTGCTAATGAATAATACAGTGCAATTTAAGAGTTTGGTAGCCACTGAAGAAAGAACAAAAATACTGTGACCCCAAAAGAAGCTTTCAATTTGTTTTTGTTAAGAGGAGAGTTTATTCTTTCATTAGCTCATGCTTCAGTTTAAATTTTATTTGTATCTTCTTTAAACTGAGATATACCCAAATAAATCTCATTTATAGAAAATAGAATATGGAAAATATTCCAGAAATAAGCAGTTCACCAGTGGTATCCAAGATGCATTTTCCAATATCTGTTGTCTCAAAAGTCACTGTTGGTTTAAATGTTAGTGGTATGATAGGCACTTAATGTTATATTCATAGCAGGATGCTTTTTCCTGTAAAGTATGATGACATCCAATCTGAATAATGTAAGCAGAGAAAAATAAAAAATCCTACAAGGCAAAATGACATGCTGCAAAGTATGAAAGAAGTGTGGGAAAATTTTATTCACTTCTTCATGTTAAAAGATAGGGAGAGAGGGGGGGGAAAGAGTATCAGAGATGAACAACTGACTACACTGAAATTGCCAACAGGGACAATTTGGATTCAATGGGAATAATGGGAAATATCTATAAGACTCTTGAAAGAGGAGGATTTCACTAAGATTGTGTTTGGAAGGTGTATACCTGATTGAGAAATCTCCAAATTGAATCCTGCGTGGGAGAAAGAAGAAAGCATAAGTGTGATGTGGAAATACCCAAGACAGGAAGAAATTAGGTTAATCTCTGTGACGTAAAACTCTAGGGTATCTATACAATTATAGAGACCATAGAAACCAAACAGGAAGAACTAGAAGATTCAATGCAAGAAGGCAAATAATATGTTCCTCAATAAGCATTACTGAACTTAGAAGGAATGAAATTCATGAATGGAATGCAAAAAATACACAAAAGCCCCTTCTCTATGGAGCATCATTGCCCCGGAGGTATGATTGGCTCCCATCTGAAAAGCCTGAAGACATGGAGATGGAACTAACAAGTGGTTGATCTGACTGCATTACTGCTGCCATGGGGTGGAGGTATTGGTGAGGTATAATTTCCATGTTGTGGATTTGTAATGTTGTAAATCACCTGGAGTCACCTGTTTGTGAGTTGGGTGGCCATAGTCATTGGTTTAATAAATTAAATACGTGCATGCATACATACATACATACATACATACATACATACATACATACATAAAAGAAAAAGAAATAGATCCTGGCAGAAAGGAGGAATGGTGGAATTACGTGTGAAGGAAATATACACATGTGTTGGAATCAAGGAAATAGAACATGAAGGTTCAGTTGGAAAGATTTGGATAAGAATACAAAGGAAGGGAAGTAGTAGACATTCTAATGGGGAGGAGGTGGTTGTGACAAACTAGGCATAATCTAGATCATGGGTGTCAAAGTCACATTGTCACGGTTATGTGATATATCAGGACTTTTTCCCCCTTCACTATACTGACACATCTGGTCCACAGGTCAGGAGTTTGACAGCCCTGATCTAGATAATAACTATCTGGTCTATGTTATATAGTTATGTATGTGTACACTTTTGTACTATCTATCTATCTATCTATCTATCTATCTATCTATCTATCTATCTATCTATCTATCTATCTATCTATCTATCTATCTATCTATCTATCTATCTATCTATCTATCCATCCATCCATCCATCCATCCATCCATCCATCCATCCATCCATCCACCCACCCACCCATCCATTCATCTATCTTTAAGGAGAACAGATGTAGTAATAAGAGGGGATTCTAAGTACCCCATCTTTCCATGTATTGGAAAAATAACACAGCTGAGACTTCAAACCCACAACTTATTTCAGTTTCCTTTGGCTGTTTAATTTTTCCAGAAGGCTGAGGAAGAGATAAAGGATTACCTCTCTGAGATCTGATCCTAACCAGTAGGGAACATCTGGCTGAAGAGATAAAAAAGTGTGAGTTGGGGAAGAAGTGCCCATGTATTCTTGGAATTCAAATTAAGAAAACAATTGACATTCACTGCTTGTGTGTTTTTTACAGCTCTGCTGATTGTATGAATCAACAGTTTAAAACTGTTTAAAACTATCTTGAATTATGAATAGTTCAAATTCTAGACAGTTGGGAAAATCTTGACAAAATAAATGAAAGATTACAGTCAAGGAAGACTTGAAGGACACACCAAACTAGGAGACAAGAACTTTATGCTCTGACACCAAAGAATAAAAAGATATTCATAAATACCTTATTTAACACATATATGAATGTCTTTAATTACTTTAATTAGAGAACAAATTTCCTCAATGGCTTATGATTTGGCTCCACTAAAGATAAATTTCTTATGGCATACCCAGATACCCAATTTTGTACATTTTCCTGCTATATATGCAAACTCCTAACACAAATGTATTACTTTGTCTATTGACTGGAGCTCTGAAATTATTCTGAATTAGTTATACCTGAGTTAAACACCCCAGTTTTCCAATATATGCATGGTTTCTTTATTTGTAAATAAATGCTTGTTTTGGATCACAACAGGCAGTTCTGAAGCTTTCTAGAAAGAAGAGAGAGACAAGCTATTCCCCAAAGCACTGAGAGCAGGACAAGAACCAATGGATGGAAACTATCAAGGAGAGAAGCAACCTAGAACTAAGGAGAAATTTACTGACAGTTAGAAAAATTAATCAGTGGAACAACAAGCCTCCAGAAGTATAAATGCTCCAATACTGGAAGTTTTTAAGAAGAGATTAGATAACCATTTATCTGAAATAAGCAGGGGTTTGGACTAGAAGACCTTCAAGGTCCTTTCCAACTCTGTTATTCTATTCTATAACTATAATTCTTCTATATTCTTTAGTCAAAAACACTCATAATGAAAAAAAAAATAGGAATTCCAAAATAAGGATATTTTGAAGTGGAGTATACAAATATCTCATTTCTACTTCACATATTTATTGAATTGTGAAGTTGAGAATTTATTCCTACTAAGCAAAGACTTCAAGGAATGACCGAGTGATTCTCCCCAAATTTGTTCCTTTTACTTACACCTTTTTTAAAAAAAAAACAAAAACAAACCAAAAAGTCATACTTCATTCTGGCTCATTCTAAGCCAATTTCAGCTTGCTGAACAAGGTTAAAAGTATGCTGCTTAAAATGAAAGCAATATCCATTTATTTGCCCATAAGCAAAGTTTTGTTCTAGTACTCACAAAGTGCATTTTTCTACTGAAATATAAAAAAAGCAATTAAATTTGCTCTAGAGATCTGACATACAAAAATAAGCTACTTCTTCTTAAGTATGACCAGTGAATTAACACCAAAAAAGTAAAGTAAAAAAAAAATCAATATCAATAATTAAGTCCTGCAGGTTAAAAATGGGGAATGCATGGTAACTAACATTATGCAAGCCAGACTTGAACAATTTCTCCCAACCAAAAAAAATCATTCAGTTAATTTGCTTCAGTCATCCAGACATATTTGCTTCCTTCCTGGGCAATGTTGCTTCTGGCTCTGGGAAAGTGCTAAACTGCCAGTTGTGCAAAACTGCTTGGTGGCTATAGAGGGATAGAAAAATTGGCCATTGGAGAACAATTCAAATCTAATTCTTTGTAACCCTCAGGCAAGATTAATTTTTGAAGCCTCTTGGCCTCAAGAGACATAGAAGAATGAAGAAATAAATTGGTTGCAAGTGGTATAGGAGAATGAAGATAAATCAGATACATGTAGAATTCCTTTCCCTAAATAAGTTGCATTTATTTCATTAAAAATTGCCTCCAAGAGCATACCTCTCACCAGCTAAAAACAAATGTCATTTGATCCTTCCAAGAAAGATTGATAAGAAGCTGTTCCATGTGGTAGAATAAGCAGGAGAGGTAAGTTCCTTTCGACGCAACGGCCTTCCCATTGGGTTGACTGGGACCAAGCATCTCTTATCTCTTCCCATGTAAGAACTGCTTCACACCAATTCTTCAAGAACTATTTCTACCTTTCCTATTGATCATGATCTTAGATCGTAACATTTACATTTCATCCTCTTCCTACTTCATCCTCAAAGGATGCAAGAGGAAAGGTAAATAATGAAATCAGGGCCATTTGTTTATTTAATCAATTTATATAGTCACCCATCTCAACAAGAAGTCTGGATGGCAAAAGTAATAAAAAAAATAAAGGCTATATGGTATGCAAAAATTAAAATACACAGTAGCTGAGAAAAGCAACAAGCATCAACTTAGACAGGAGATGGTTCCTTCACAAACTTGGAGCCGCAATACTGATTACATGGTCTCAAGAAGCAATCTTTGCATACATGTGTCATGATATTGCATGCAGTATGAAGAGGCCAAAGCTTGTGTGTTTGGACATAGGTATAGAGCTGTATGTAATGGAAGCTGTAATTCTACCTGGAGGTAATGTTAGGAAAGATCATTAACAATGTAAGAATTATCTATTACATTTGATCACTTATGAGGTTCAATACTCCACCTTCCCCATACTGAGTGTTTCATATTCTTTATTTCACAGCAGTTAGAAAATAGAAATAGGTTGGGCTGATCATATGGTTAACAGAGATCTTTTTTTCACAATTTAGCATAATGAATTCAAGAATACTGGGTTAAATGATGTGGGATTATTGACGTAAATGAACAAAGACTTGAGTGTGCAGTTACAAGTAGCTGAAACACTAATTGCTTTTTAATTATTTTGCCTTGCAAAGTTCTTTATATAACTACCAAAGAAAGTTAGACTTATGAAAGATATAATAATCTATGTTTCTTGTTCAAATGGTGATATACTAGCTAGTTTGAATATCTATACAAAAATAACGTTCTAAAATTACTGGGTAGGAGGAAGAGGTAGTTGGGATTCACTTCCAAATACACAATGATGACAGGTGACACTGAAAAGCATTATCTCAACAATGCATTTCTGCACAATGCTTAACCTCTAATCCTCTGCCATTTCTGCACAATGCTTAACCTCTAATCCTCTGCCAAACCATGGGTTGAAGGCATCAGAGAAGGATTAGGGGAACTGCTTCCTCTTTGAAGCCTCTTGGCCTCAAGAGACATAGAAGAATTTGACAATAGGGAATGACTGTGATCCAGCAAACTGTTATCAAATTACTCTCTACTGAGAAAGGATTAAGATTTTGGGCCCAATGGCAACATGTTTGAAGATTCATTGGGTAAGCCATGGGGCAGCAGTGAAAAGAAGAGCAGGCAACTTTCATACTCAGGATACTTAAGCATACTTGATGACAATACTTGATGACAATACTTGGTTGTCATCCTCTGGCAGCAACAGGAAGACTGGGTAGCCAACGAGAAGCAAATACTTGCTCTTAATCAAAGCAGGATGCATACAAAGTTATTGAAGCTAGGGGGTCAAGCAACAGGAAGCTAAAAGATATCGAGCATGATGCATGTTATCACAATGAAGATGGCTTCAGATAAGAACTATTCAACATAGTGGAGAATATTGGATTCTGGTATTTTCTAATTACCAGTTCCATTAATGTGCCATATTTAGCAGGCAGGTGGTGCCTTTTCTATACTACCAATGCAGCAAAGAAGTGTCAGTATTTCTGAAATCAGTAGGTTCCATTTACATATCCAACTCATACACTTAGTTTGGTTGAAGTAGACTGCACATTTTCCACCTCTGCCTAAGAAAGCATTAGTAGGAATGGGGTAAAATATATCTATTACTGTAGGATTTTATGGTACACAACCTAGGCAAATGTGGGTAACACTTCATGCCAAACTGCTGTGGCCCATGTGGCAGTTCAAGTAAATATGTACAAGAATCACATGTTGAAAGCATTGGCTAACCAAATCTCAATTGCGATCATGGACAGGATATCCAACATAAAGTGGATAATTCATAAGGAACAATTTATTAGCATCATCTGCATTAGTCCTAAACTATGTCTGTTTGTATGGAATCATTTTGATCTGGAAGGGACAACACCAGGTTGTTGACAGTGCCCACTGCAGCTGGCACCAAGTTACCATTAGTGTTCTTAGAGAAAGTCTCATAGAGTAGTTGTTATGGCAATTTCCACTACAATAAGAAGGAGACGCAAGTGTTAGATCAATGCACAGTCATAATTTACCCAACCCTACACCTGATCCCTCAGATTTTACCTATTCAATGAAATTCCATCTACTTGTTCGATACCAGAAGAAACTTGGCTCTGAGAATGTTAGAGTCTTAATATTTCACACTGGAGTTGTGCAGCAGCAAGCAAAATATTAATGCTTGCCAGATTATTTGACCTAAGGAAGAAGGAGACAGTTCCTTAACTGATAATCTCCCCCAGTGGAAAGAGCTCCTGGTTGTGGAAATGGCTTAGGCAGAGGATAGAAAACTCAGTCAGAGGAAAGGGAAGGGGACTGGATCATCCAATACATCCTCCTCTATTCCAGCAGCAGAAGCCAAAATCTAGTGTTAGAATAGAATTTTTTTTTGACTGGCCCAAGAACTCTAACTTCATCACAAGGCAGCATCCATTCATATGGTTGATGTTTGTTAACTTAGCCAACAAAGCAGAATCATTTATATTGTATTGCATGACCAAGCCAAGAAAGCTGAGAAGATGGAGCTGATCCATTTTAGAGCAACCAGTGATAATGTCTAGATAGCTTTGACAATAGCTGCTCAGAAGAATGTTTTTTTTTTTTTTACCAATTAGCAACCCAAAAGAAAAGTGTTCTCCAGGGCAGGGGGATATACTGATATCTCAGTGCACAAATCCATTGGACCCTGATTATAACAACTTGCCTTCCTTAAGGTGTACCTCCCCTTGTCCCACTGGAGGGGACTAAGGACAAGGTCTCTTGCTTCACTCTTCATTCTGTTTATCTCCTTCACACTGTTGATATTGTCTCTGGCACTTTTTGCTGCAAAAGTATCTTTGAATAATATATTTTCTTTTGTATGCATAATATTTTCTTTTGTATGCTGAGTATTGTAAATGTAAGGCAGTACAACATCATGCAATGTAATTTATAAGACGTAAATATTGCCTATGGGCCAGGGAAGGAATTTGTGTGTATGATTGTGTATGATTGTATATATTTCCCAGAGTGGGATTCTCTCCTGGGCCATCCCTCCCTCCCTCCTTTTTATTCTATCAGAATAAACTGCAATTCCCAATTGGGGGGGGAGAATTTATTTTTCAGAATAAGCAAGGGGAAATATTCAATCTGCAACTGAACTTTTTAAAACTGAAGTTGAATGTGACTTGTAGCTCTCATCAATACAGATAGATAACATTTTTTGCCAGAATAGCTCCTGTCCTGGAGAAAATAATTCACTGATTATCTTGAATCAAAAATCTCAGAATCAGTCTATTTCTCCTCATATTTTGATTGTACACATATCTCCAGGGTAAATGGTTACAGCATTCTAAAGTCAAACAAGACATCTTTGCTGCCATCTAGTGATTATCTAGATTCTTGCAGCTCAAAAACTTGTTTGGAATCTCTTCTACAGGTGAAACTCAAAATATTAGAATATCGTGCAAAAGTTCATTTATTTCAGTAATGCAACTTAAAAGGTGAACCTAATATATGAGATAGACTCATTACATGCAAAGCAAGATAGTTCAAGTCATGATTTGTCATAATTTGTGATGATTATGGCTTACAGCTCATGAAAACCCCAAATCCACAATCTCAGAAAATTAGAATATTGGGAAAAGGTTCAATATTCTAGGCTCAAAGTGTCCCACTCTATTCAACTAATTAAGCCATAACACCTGCAAAGGGTTCTTGAGCCTTTAAATAGTCTCTCAGTCAGGTTCAGTAGGAATCACAATCATGGGAAAGACTGCTGACCTGACAGTTGTGCAGAAAACCATCATGGACACCCTCCATAAGGAGGGAAAGCCTCAAAAGGTAATTGCAAACAAAGTTGGATTTTCCCAAAGTCCTATATCAAAGTACATTAATAGCCAGTTATGTGGAAGGAAAAAGTGTGGAAGAAAAAGGTGCACAAGCAGCAGAGATGAGTGCAGCCTGGAGTGGATTGTCAGAAAAAGGCCATTCAAAAGTGTTGGGGACTTTCACAAGGAATGGACTGAGGCTAGAGTCAGTGCATCAAGAGCCACCACACAAAGACGGATCCTGGACATGGGCTTCAATTGTCGTATTCCTCTTGTCAAGCCGCTCTTGAACAACAAAGAACATCAGAAGCGTCTTACCTGGGCTAAAGAAAACAAGAACTGGTCTGTTGCTCAGTGGTCCAAAGTCCTCTTTTCTGATGAGAACAACTTTTGCATTTCATTTGGAAATCAAGGACACAGAGTCTGGAGGAAGAATGGAGAGGCACACACTGCAAGATGCTTGAAGTCCAGTGTGAAGTTTCCACAATCTGTGTTGATTTGGGGAGCCATGTCATCTGCTGGTGTTGATCCACTGTGTTTCATTAAGTCCAGGGTCAATGCAGCCATCTACCAGAAGATTTTGGAGCACTTCATGCTTCCTTCCACAGATGAGCTTTATGAGGATGCTGACTTCATTTTCCAGCAGGATTGGCACCTGCCCACACTGCCAAAAGCACCAAACCCTGGTTCAATGACTGTGGGATTACTGTGCTTGATTGGCCAGCAAACTCACCTGACCTGAACCCCATAGAGAATCTATGGGGCATTGCCAAGAGAAAGATGAGATTTATGAAACCAAAAGGCCATTATTGAAGCATCCTGGTCTTCCATAGCACCTCAGCAGTGCCACAGGCTGATAGTTTCCATGCCACGCCGCATTGAGGCAGTAATTGCTGCAAAAGGGGCCCAAACCAAGTACTGAGTACATATGCATGCTTATACTTTTCAGAGGTCCAACATTGTTCTATGTACATTCCTTGTTTTATTGATTGCATGTAATCTAATTTTCTGAGATTGTGGATTTGGGGTTTTCATGACCTGTAAACCATAATCATCACAAATTATGACAAATCACGGCTTGAACTATGTTGCTTTGCATGTAATGAGTCTATCTCATATATTAGTTTCACCTTTTAAGTTGCATTACTGAAATAAATGAACTTTTTGCATGATATTCTAATTTTTTGAGTTTCACCTGTATATTCAGAACACTACAAACTATTTTAGGCTTCTGTTTTCTTTCACACAGTCAGCCTGGAACAGAGAAACAGAACTTCTAGAATATAAAACTTATTTCCATTTGGTGCAAATATCTATTCTATTTTAAGTTTTAAGTCTCAGAGAATCAACATTTATGACCATGGAAGTCAGAGGCAAGTAAAGGGCAATGGGGAACATAAAAGTTATGTACTAGATATATGTTGTCATTTTGGTGTCATTGTGGATCTTTTGAAGATGCTGGTGGATCTTTTGAAGATGCTGCTGCTTCCAAATCAAAATTTTTATACTAAATTAAAAAAATCCTTTAATGCATGTTATGATTGTGCTAACATTTTGAATTATCCCAGTATATACAGTAGTTTTTTTCTAAACAAGGGTTTTAAGCTCTACTCAAGGGTCTTTCTAATGAGATCTCCAGTGAAATGAAAAGGGGAAGCCATAAAAAAAATACCAGATTATAATAAACTATAGTCCACACCCTGAATCTCACAATTCAACACTATTACACTTTTTTTCCTAATGTAAAGCTTACATCAGGTTCTTAGAGTTTTTTTCACTAAGCAGCAAATTCCTGTTTCACATTGGGCCACATTGCTTTCTTGTGTAATTATCCATAATTAAAATGATTAAGTTAAGTAATTTCAGAATTTAATCATCCATTGTTATTAATTTGCCTATTGTACACACATTTTGACTGGGGGAAAAGTTTTTAGCCTGATTTCTAACTATATATTGATGCCAATAACAGAATGTAAATTAATATAGTACATTAAATAAATGATTCTATTACTTCACCACCTATTGGCAAATGTTACCACCTTGACGCATGGCAAATATTCCTTGTTAAAAAGTCAAAAATGGCAATGCTAAATGAGTCAATAATAGCCAATTATTTTTATGTTTGTGACTATCTCAAGATGCAACAGGCACATTACTTATAAATATGGTTTACTTAGGAAATCTAATTCTATTGGCAGAACTTCAGAAGAAGTAGTTTTTTCATATGCTGCAGGAAAAGTAAATTTTTAGAACAAGTTATTCATTCAGTCTGAAGATGACTGGATGAAAAATGTAGTTTGGCAATGGTCTGATTCTCCACTATGAATGGGTGGCTATTAAGGGTGTTGTATCTGATTGTTCCTCTGTGGTCTCTTTGTATATTCATCCCATCGAGTCTGTCCTTCAAGGTTTTTTTTATTATTTTATTATTAAAAATTTTATCAGACAATGGCATGTGTTTCTCCCAAGCGTGTTTAAATTCAGTTACTGCTTGACCCACTACCTCTGCTGGAAGTTGGTTCCAAGCTTCCACTACTCTTTTTGCAATGTAATACTAAAGTTTTAAGAGGTCTTCTAGGCCAACCCCCCATCCAAGGCTTTTGTCCAAGACAGGAATCCTTATACCATTCTAGACAAATAATTGTCTAATTTTTTTCTTGAAAACCTCCAGTGATGGAGCAAATTCCAGGAGACAAGCTTTTCCCATTGATTAATCATTCTCTCTCCTTTGTTCCAGGTTGAATCTCTCCCTGATGAGCTTCCACCCCATCCATCCTGCCCTCAGGTACTTTGGACAATAAATCAACCTCTTTTTCTCTGTGACAGCCGTCAAGTGTGGAAAGATGGCTATCATACTACCAAGGGGTGGGCTGCTGGGGGTTTGCAAGGATTCGGAGATCCTCTAGCTAAGATTCTGCACAGTTCGGAGAACCCCCAAATCCCACTCGTGGCTGGCTCTTCCCACCCCATTCCTGCCGTCCCAGGAGACCCCACATGGCCCATTTTGGATGCAAGTAAGTGCAGGACATGTGCAGAGGCTTGAGGATGGGGAAAAATGGGCTTTCCAGAAGTTTGGGAAGGCCTGTTTCCAGCTTCCAGAGAGCTTCCAGAGCCCAGGGAGGCCATTTTCACCCTCCTGGAGGCCCCCCGATAGTGCAAGAGACTGACTAGGCCATGCCCACCATGGCCACACCCTCCCAGCAACTGGACAGATAATCTGTTGCTAAAATTTTTGAAGCCCACTTCTGATACTACCTCTAAGCCTTCTCTGACTTGATGTTTTGGCAGCTAAGGCATACTGCTAGCTTATACTTAAGTGGTGATCTACCAGGACATCTAGATCTCTCTCACAGATGAGAAAGGTACTGCATATTCTGTACCTGTGCATTTCTTTTTTTTTCCAGGCTAAGGATACTGTTCCCGTCAATGAACCGCATCTAGTTGGGTAGGGCACAATGCTCAAGTCTGTCAATATCCTTCTGGATCTTGAGTCTATCTTTCAAAGTGTAAGTAATTCCCCTCAGCTTGGTATCATCTGCAAATTTGATATCTCTCCTATCTCCTCATCCAGATCATTTATAACAATTTTGAAGGTACAGGGAGGAATAAAACCAGCAGAATTATATTCGCAACAACTGGTAAAATAACCCACTTGCTATGATCTTTTCCATGTTAAAATCTACTATTATTATATCTAAAATTAGCATTCAAGCCTGCTCCTGATTTAGTTTGTAAATATTTCAGCTCTCATACCAGGCTCAGATAACAAAGTGATGTCACTTCTAAAATGTACCTTCTGTTCTTCTTTTCTAGTAACACACAATCATTTTCACATAGGAAAACAGGGTAACTAATGACCACTTGATTTTGTTTACCACTTGATCCCCCAAATGGAACTCTATGGAGCAAGAAAAATTAAAATCCCCTCAATCTTAAAATTGTACCTTCCATTTGTTGTCTTACTCCAACCATAATTCTCTCAGCCTCCTTCATCTTCCTATTCACAGCGTTAAAACAACAACCACCCACTTTGCAAACTTAAGCGCTACATTAACTGTGATGGCTTTGCTTATTAAAACAATGGCATCTTATTTCACGGTCAGACTAAAACCTGAGAAAAGGGATGGCTGTACTGAAGGACCAAAACATTCTTCCAAATAATTTTCAATCCATGTAGAGGCAAAGTAGTGTGTATGTGTGTGTGTGTGTGTGTGTATATGTGTGTGTAAAACCTTCACTTGACAAGGAGACAGTTTTGATGGCCAAAGATGAAAAGGGACACAGAAGCTAATGTGACTAGTTGCCCCATGAGTGCATCCATGAAGCACCTACCTGGGAAACCTCCAGGCTTACTACAGTCAGTAGCCAACTCCACTAACCTGTGGGAGGAGATATCCATGGACTTTATTATGAAATCCCTGAGAGTGCTGGGAATACTGTAATCTGAACTGCCATTGACCTGTTCTTGAAGCAAGTGCACTTTGTGGCATGTCTGAAGCTTCCTTCAGCCCGGGTCCTAGCCAAGATGTTTGTGCATCTCATCTAAGGACCACATGGGGTCCTAAAGCACCTTGTTTCAGACAGAGTGGGTGCAGTTCACAGCCAAGGTTTAGTGGCAATTTTTGAAAATGATAGGCTCCTCCGAGGGACATAGTTCCACCTATCATCCTGGTATTGCTTGCTAAATGATTAACTTGCTAAATGTTTCACCACTGCAGGTCTCAGTGGAAATCACATTAAAAAGTGTACTTCAATGCAAAATATGCTTAGAAACATGAAAATATATTTAACTAGCTTTTCGTTCTCACTTTTTAAAGGATGGACTGAGAAATAGGAGACAGTGGGTTAAAACCAATTCATCCGTCTCTGTTTGGGACTGAATCCATATGTTTGTCATAAATTATAGGCACCATTATCTGTGAGAATGTAGGATAAATTGTAAGACTATTATAAATTATCTTTGCACCTCAGTAGAAAGCACACACCCCTCAACTGCAACTTTTCATGCATTTTTATGTATCAACCAAGAAGCAGATTCTAAGTTAGCATCTATTAGCCTCATAGGAAAAAAAATGTATCTCTCCAGGTATAAGTCTGTGCAGCAAGAAGGAAGTATTCAGAAGCCTAGAAGAGCCTTTCTCAATTAGGGTTCCATGCAGGGGTGGGATTCAAATTTTTAACAACTGGTTCTCTGGGTGTGGCTTAGGTGGTGGGCAGTGGCTTGGTGATCATGTGACTGGGTGGACATGGCTTGGTGGTCATGTTATTGTCTGGGTGTGGCCAACTCAATATCACTCACATCGAGGCATGCATTTCCTCACCTGGCCTCTCATGACTGTGGGGATGCTGCAACAGTCATAAATGTGAAAAATGGTCATAAGTCACTTTTTTCAGTGACATTGTAACTTTGAATGGTCACTCCACACCAGCAAAGTACCAGCAAAGGAGGGGAAAAAAACTCCAGAGAAGTTCCTGAGATAGGAAGTCTAGTCCTGCCAAGAACATAATAAGGGTTTAATGGAGGTAGTTTC
This sequence comes from Bungarus multicinctus, assembly GCA_023653725.1. NCBI lineage: Eukaryota > Metazoa > Chordata > Lepidosauria > Squamata > Elapidae > Bungarus > Bungarus multicinctus. Next base: position 82,981,635 of record CM042838.1, read on the forward strand.
TGTAAGCAACACCAAAATGTTTCCTTCCTGCCTTCCTTACAGGATTAGGCCAGTAATTTCTTCTAACAACCGGTTCCCTGAACTGCTTAGAATGTTAACAACCGGTTCTAGTGAATAGGTGCAAACTGGTAGAATCCCATCCCTGGTTCCATGTAAACTTAAAGTTTTGCAACAGATCATGATTAAATTTGTTTTTTAAAAGCTGCACATACTGCACAATGGTAGGATATGAAGTTCTTTTTGCCATTTGCAGTGCCAGGAAAAAACTCTGGGGCAAGATTTTTTTTTTTTTTTGCTGAGTCCTATAAATTTCCCTTAATCCTTCATGGACAATTTAGCTGTCCGGAATGGGCTTCTTGCCAGTTCTTCAATGAAATGTTATCTGGAAGGTGACAGGGCTTCCTAAATTTCAGTGATGCTGGCATTCAAAATCTGTTGCAGAGGGGAAAAAAACCACATAAATATAGTCTTCTACAAAAAGGCAACTCACATCTCGCAAGCAGCATTCTGCCTTCAACTCTCCTTCTCTTTTTAGGATGCTGGGTTGGCTGTTCTCTTTTGTTGAAATTATAATTTGGTTTATAACTTCAAAAAGGCTGCATGAGTTTAAAAGCCCTTCCCCAGGGGACTTTAAAAGAATATTTTTAGTTTGTCTTCTTGCATTCACAGCTGGTTGCCTCCATCAAGGAGTGACCAGCCAGGCTCTGTCTGCATTAATGCATATCGTAACCATGAATATATTTAAATCCACAATTCAATCGTCTACAATTTGAACTCAACACATTATTTCTTGACAGCAATATGGAAGCGATGTACTACTATCTTCTTTCAATATATTTTCTCAGTCCCTTCAACTTCGTAGCTTAGTTTCTAGCCCTAAATTCTTTGCTTAGCTTCTGAACCAAGACAAGATTGGCCAGATGCTGCCATCTGCTGGGACACATCAAACCTAGGTGTGATTAAACCTGGCAGTTCATGATCAATTTGTAATGTATTTGTGCAGAAGTGAGCGGCAATATACAGATAATTTAACTAAATAGCTGATACAATTATACAATACGAAACCCACTAAGTGGCTTACACAATACATAACAGTTCAGTTCTGATTCTGGTCTTCTTAAGACTAGCATAAGTAACTGACACAATGCCTTAATCTGTCTGTCCACAAACAGGTTTATTTGATTGGCTCTGGTAAGCTCGCATAGTATTACTTTCTGTTTTCCCTGATCAATTCAGAATTACAGAAAGCTCAGGAATAATGACATGCATAAGGTATATCTTCTCTTTATCTTATGTCAATAAGGTATATTTTCTTTTTCTTTTCTTCCCTTAAAATATCCTGCACAAATAAAGTTGATATTGCTCTTGCATTACCAAGATCATTCACATGTTTTTCCCAGTCTCACTGCAAGTCAGTGAGTTAAAAAAAAAATTAAATTAATTTTTTTTTAAAAAAATAGCCAAATACTCAAATTAACACCTCTAGCTATAATTTATCTGATTATGAAATATTATCATTTGGATCAGAAGATGTATCATGATGACATCAAACTACAAGGAATCTGAATTTTCTTTATTCAAGAATAAATTTGGGCAAGTTGTATGCAACATCATTCCAGTGTTGAACCTGCTTTGTCCATGAAAGTTCATATATTCTCATTCAAAGCTTATTTTTAAGGCTTGTGGGGCATGCATGAACAGATTCAACAGAAGCATATATGTACATGAAAGCAACTCTGAAAGGACAATTCTAGAATTACAGAAAGTCCAAAACATTTATATGATCCCAGATCCCAGGACTGGCAGAATTGGGCATCTAAGTTATCAAGTCAACCTCTTTGCTCAGAAGTCCAAATTAAAACCATCCTAACCAATGGCAGTCTAGACTCAACTTGAAGAAATACAGTGGAATTGGAGAAATCCAGATAGGTAAACCTAATGTCAAAAGTCTTTTTCCAGAATTCTGCTAAATCTATTTTCCTGAATAATTTCATGCTCTTCACTCTAAAATGATGGAGACAGATCTTGGCTTTCTGTATGATTTCCTTTTTAGTATTTGAAGTTGTTCTTTCGTAGCCCTGACCCTTGTTCCTAGTGGAACAAATTAGAAGCAGTTGCTTTTGTTCTCATTTCCTCTTTTGGGCATACTCCGCTTCCAATTATGCAATCAATAGGAGAGCAATTAATGGCACAATCCCAACGGCTGGCCTAAATTTCTTGTAGAACTAAAGTCTCCTTAGTTCTACAATTCTTAGAAATTGCTCCCAGGTCTACCCCCAGCATAACGTAACCCCAGACAACAGCATAAGTGTAGAAAGAGGAATCTGAGACCTTTACCTCGAACCTGGCTCTCTCAATCCTCAAAAGTAAGAGCTCTGAGATCAAATTCTTCTCCTCTAATTTTTAAAAAATGTATTTTAAAAATCTATATTCTACTCTTCAAAATAAAAGGGCAGTTTATAGTCCATAACCATTTATGTTCTAAAGTTCATTGCAACAGCACTGCTACAAAAGCACTAAAAGTGATTATTTCAATTCTATGAAGTTTTTCATTTTTCTGGAAATGCTGTATTGCTCACTAGAGCTTACAAAACATACGTTAGGCCAATCCTAGAAGGCTGTTCAATCCTTACCGCATATCAAATATAGATAGCCCTCAACATGCAACCACAACAGACCCAAAATTTCTGTTGCTAAGTGAAACATTTGTTAAATAAATTTTGCCCCACTTTAAAACCTTTCTAGCCAGAGCTGCTAAGTGAATCACTGAAGTTGTTAGGTTAATAACATGGTTGCTAAGTGAATCTGGCTTCTCCATTGACTTTGCTGATCAAAAGGTCGGAAAAGGTGATCATATGACCCTGGGACACTGCAAATGTCATAAATATGAGTCAGCTTCCAAGCATCTGAATTTTGATCAGGTGACCAAGGGGTTGCTTGTAAAAAAAAGCAATCATAAGTCACTTTTTTTGAGTGCTGTTGTAACTTTAAACAGTCACTAAGTGAACTATTGTAAGACAAGGACTACCTGTACAATTGAGCAATTTCAGAAGTACTTTACAGGAAAAATCTTGCATTCTTCTGTCCATAATAGAATATCTTATGCTACCAATGCCAACATTCCAAATGACAAACTCAACCAAAAGCAAGCATGGCTGAGACAATCCAATCTCCTAATGCAAAACTTTTAATGAGTACATCATATCAGCAAAGATGAGGGAAAAACCAGATCTAACTATTTCCTGAACAATCTCATATAATTAATATTCAATCCCCCCCCCCCCCCCAGTTAGGCCAGGTCATGTTGTCCAATGGAGAGTTCTAGTATTGTTGTAAGAAAGTCTTATTTGGTTCTGGTAAACACCTGCTAAAATGTCCTTGGTTCCCATGGCTGGCATCTTGATGTCTGGAGCTTAATTCTATCTCCCCTTTCCCTCCCCCCATAGTTCATTGGCAAGCTGAGAAGCAATAATGGTTGCAACAGCAAAAACTCCATTTGAAGCTTGACAACTAAGGTTGAATTTCTTGGTCTGGATAGTTTAGAACTCTGACACTTGTGGTGAGATTTAGTATCGTATAGTAATTCAGTATTGTATATAAAATTGTACATAGTAACAGTTAATCTGTGAATGACTTTTTTAGTTTTAATCGAATGGAACATGTGTGAACAACCACTTTGAACTTCAAGTAAACTGCTTGAAACCTGAATGTAAAAAAAAAAATTTGTAACAGAATCGGTGGTGGGATTCAAATTTTTTTAATACTGATTCTGTGGGCGTGGCTTGGTGGGCGGGGCAGGGGAAGGATACTATAAAATCTCCAGTCAGAGGTGGTATTTGCTAGTTCTCCAAATTACTCAAAATTTCAAAACCTGCAGAATACTACCTCTGGACAGAATTGTCAATATCTTACTTGATTCAGTTGTCTCGGCTACTAACTTTTATAGTTTCAATTGTAACTTAACTTATGTGGATCTCACCCTGTATTTAAAAGGTTCCTAAGCTGGGCGTGAATAAGTATACTAAGATCCCCATCATCCATATCACGTTTTATTTATTTTTTTATTTTGTTCATTCAAATTTGTAATTTTTGCTTGCGGAATAAATAAAATAAAATAAAGCATATATATCATGCAGGCATATCATTGGTTAAATAAAGATACACTATATGAGCTGCAGTTAGAAGCTTAACATTACAAATTACACAGATCAAACTGCTCATTGAATAGAGATAAGTACAGGGAGATGATTTTGTGGTGTTTTATTAAGGATGTGATAAACTGAATCTTCTTTCAAATCTGCTTTATTGCTTTTTGTAAATATAAAATCTTCCAGTTGGTCAACATTTCATCTGAATTTCCTTCAACTAAATTTGACATTCTTTATTATTGACTGACATAATTCACCATTTCTCCTACTATATGAAATCCCATTAGCCATTGTGGCATTTCATTGAATGTGGGTGCTGATTATTCCTTAACATGTGATTCTTAGAACGAGAACCATTTTCCTTCTTTATTTCCTTTTTTCAGAAGTCTGAAGATAAACTTTTTGATCCATATTTGCTGCCACATACTTAAAAGTATGGTTTTACAGAATGTTTGGTACTTTTGAGTTCTTTCAAAACATATCATCTAGTTCATTCAAGTTACTGGAGTTGAAATCTGCTTTTCCTTCCTTAATCTTTGCTTTTTGAAGGTAGTTAAGACTTAGGTCATTTAAATAATGGAAATACTTTCTCAGTTACATTCATCTTTAGAAAGTCTGCATGCAAGAAATTCAAGGTATATATAGACAATTGTGTTAACTATACCCGAGGGTATAGAATCAATAGAAGAGGGGGTCAACCTATTTTCCAAAGGAAAGACAAGAAACAATAGATGGAAACTAAACAAGGAGAGAAACAACCTATTACTAAGGAGAAATTTCCTGACAGTTAGAATAATTAATCAGTGCCGTGGCTTACCTTCAGAAGTTGTGAGTGCTCCACCAATGGACATTTTAAAGAAAATACTGGACAGCCACTTGTCTGGAATGGTATAGGACAGGGTTGTCAAACTTGATTTCATTGAAGAGCCACATCAGGGTTGTGGTTGACCTTGGTAGGCCAGGGTGGGTGTGGCCAGCTTGACGTCACTCGTGTCAAGGTTGCCTGTGGCCCAAGTGCTCCCAAGCTCCGTTTTCAGCTGCGATGACCTCCCGCTACCATGTGCCAGTGAAAATAGAGCTCAGGAGGGCCACCCTCCTGAGCTCCATTTTTGTTGGCAGAGGCACTATGGACAGATCCTTCATTGTTTCCAGGGCAGCCCTACAGGCCAGATCTAAGCATCCCACAGGCCGGATCTGGCCCAAGAGGCTTGAGTTTGACACCCCTGGTATAGGGTCTCTTGCTTGAGCAGAGAGTTGGAGTAGAAGTTGTCAAAGGCCCCTTCCAACTCTGTTACTTTTTTACTGTTGCCATTAAATTATTTTGATAATTTTTAAATCTTCAGCAAAAATAAGGCAGTCTGGTTCTATACTTTAAAGCCATTTTCTCTTATTATTTACAACCCAACCCTCTGCTTGTTTATTCAGTTCTAAGTTGCACAGCATTCACTGGTAATTAAAGTGTGTAAATAATTATAGTCATAGCCCTTAACATTTGCACATTCATAAATGGCAGGGAAGGGAACCACAATAAACTGAGATCAACCAGGATCTAAGAATTGCTTTGTACCTCAGATCACATCTGAATCTAGATAGTCTACTTCCAAAGTTAGGAACTCAACAGAAGAGGCAGGTGGGAAGACACACTGTGAACACCATGTGATTTATGCACTTGCATCCAATGACATGACACAAGCATATGAGACTTGGATTTGTGCTGTGATTTTACAAAACACATTTCATCATTTGGTTCCGGTGACTGACCCAGATTGGTTCCTGCAACATTTCATCGTTTTTCATCATTGTGGTTCGTACCAGATGTTTATGGCTCTAAGACTGTTAAGCAGATGGAACATATTATTCCATTTATTTTTATTTTATTTTTTGCTTTGTGGGCACTGACTGGATTTCAGAACTTGTATTGGCTTAACCAACTTTTTGAAGAACATAAATCAAAATGTGGCAAGTTCAAGCTCTTTCCAATTAATTGCTGTCACAGTCATTGACACAGCTATTAATAATTTCTAATGCGAATGCTTATTTACTTTTTTGATTAACTAGTTGTTTAAAATGATTTATTGAGGCTGCAATCCTATATGTAATTGCCCTACTGATTTCGAGGGACTATACCTTTGAGAAAGTATGTATACAACTGCAGGGATAGAATTTCAGAGACCACTAGAGGGCGCTCAGGGTTTGCACATTTTTGTGCTCCTAATATCCCAATATCAAACTATAGCAAAAGTTTTATTAAAAGAAAACACTGCTGTTTTTTAAAAACAGCAGTGCATTTAATACTAACAGACAAAGCCAGGGTCATGTTAGAACACATAAAGAAACTACATTCTTTAAATGTAAAGAAGATCAAACTAATGATAACAGATAGAACCACCAACCTTAAAGATGGCAGTCTGGCTTTTATAGCAACAGTAAAGGAACAAGCAGCCAAGAAATACATATCACAGACTAGCCGTTGGTAGGACAGCCATGAAAACCTTATAAGCATAACATTTGTGCATTTATAAATTTTATATGCTTTATTCATTACTCTATAGTGGCAGGAAAGGGCACCACCATAAACTAAGATCCAGAGTAGAGATTCCTTAGGATCTACAAATTGCTTCATGCATCGGATCACATCTAGTTTAATAAATAGTCTACTTCCAAAGTTAGAAATTCAAAAGAAGAGACAGGTGGGAAGGTATTCAAATGCTATTCAAAAGATATTCAAATGCTATGATATGTCTATACCTGCAGACAGGGGTGTGATTCAACTGGTGTAACAACTGGTTCATTGAACGCGCACTTCGTGTATGCACAGAGGGTTTGCTGCTGAACTTCTCTGCAATCCTGCAATCTCTCTCTGTGTTAAACAGCTGGCGCATGGCAATCCACTCTGCCGCATGAAGCGGCTAAGCTTGAAAACCAGGAAATGAAGGTCAGAATAGAGCCAGGGTGGATGGGAAGGCCCAACAACTGATTGTCAGAGCAAACTGGTTCACTCATAAATGATCCTCAGAGTTACCAGTTTGCCTAAACTGGGCCAAACCGGTAGAATCCCATCCCTGCCTACAGAGATCAGAATTATGCAAGCCATGATATTTCCCGTGACCTTCTGTGGAGGTGAAGCTTTGGACTTTGTAACATAGTAAGTGTGTTGATGCTTTTTAACTTTAGCATTGGAGAAGACTCTTGAGAATACCTTAAAATTGGAGGCATTGGAGAAGACTCCTGAGAATACCTTAAAATTGGAGGCATTGGAGAAGACTCCTGAGAATACCTTAAAATTGGAGGCATTGGAGAAGACTCCTGAGAATACTATAAAAATAGTATAAAAATGTAAAGAAATGCGAGAGCCTCAAAGTAATTGTTCCACTTTGCATGTTAACCTGAAAAATGTAACTTTGATTAACATTAAAAGTTAAATCAAACCAATATTCATTCATGTGAATTATACAGAGGTGGCCTGCACATACTGTAACAACCGATTCACTGAAAATGTGAGTGTGCATGCACACACCCCTTTGGGCAAGCACACGCCCCTTTGGGCAAGCGAGCCAGATATATAGGATAGTATAGTACTGGGGTGGGTGGACGGACCCAGCCAGGGGTCATAAGTACTGGTATGGGCAAGCTGGTCTGAACCAGCAGTAGCCCACCACTGGAATTATAGTTTATTAATCTAAAGCACAGCAGTTATATTATTATACCTGGCTCCCTGCTAGGTGTCATCGGTCCTGCCCGGGCTCCTTGGGGTAATAGCCGAGCTGGCGGTAGAGACACCCAGACTATTAGTTATGGGTGACTTCAACCTGCCTTTGCTTGGTGAATCCTCTGGGGTGGCCCAAGAGTTCTTGGCCTCCATGACGGCCTTGGACCTGATCCAATTGGTTTCTGGACCCACTCACATAGGGGGACACACGCTGGATCTGATTTTTGTCTCTGGACAGTGGTTGAATGATCGGTTAGGGGATATAGTTGTTAAACCTTTGTCATGGTCTGATCATTCTCTCCTTAGACTGGACTTCTGTACCGCCAATCCACACTGCAGGGAGGTGGAGCCGAGGAGATGGTTCTGCCCCAGACGCCTGATGGACCCTGAACGGTTCCAGACGGAGCTTGGGCCATTACCTGAAACTCTGGTTCATAACTCGGCCACAGACTTGGTAGCCACCTGGGACAGGTTGGCTGCCGAGGCTCTGAACCAAGTTGTGCCTTTGCGACCTCTGACCCGGCAGAGATCTCGCTCGGCTCCGTGGTTTACGGAGGAGCTGAGGCAGATGAAATGCCGGAAAAGACGTCTGGAGGGCGTCTGGAAGGCCAGTCGTGCCGAGTCTGACCGAACGCATGTTAGGTCCTATATTAGGACCTACCTAGTGGCGATAGAGGCGGCGAAGCGTTCTCACTTCTCCGCCCTTATTGCATCGGCAGAAAATCGACCCGCCGCCCTGTTTAGAGTGACCCGCTCCTTGATTAGGCTGGGAGCGAGGGATGATCTCCTGCAGGGAAGAGCAGAGGAGTTTTCACAATTTCTGCACGATAAAATCGCTCCGATTCGGGCTGGATTGGACTCTAGTTGGGAGATCCCGGGGGAGATGACCGCGGCAAGTCTTGAGACGGTTATCTGGGATGAGTTCGACTCTGTGACCGCTGAGGGTATGGACAGGTTACTGGGGCTGCTGAATGACACCACATGTTTGTTGGACTCTTGCCCCTCCTGGTTGGTCTCTACCTCCAGAGAGGTGACGCGGAGTTGACTCCAGGGAATTGTTAACACTTCTTTGATGGAGGGCTCGCTGCCTACTGTTGTGTATGGACTGAGTCTTCACTCAGGTCCGTGCTTCCCGCTGGAAGCACGGACCTCTCCCATTGGCTGGAGCCGTTTCATAGCCGGCTATAAAAGGCGGCTGTCAAACGGCATCAGCTGTTGCCGCTCCAGCTGGCTGCCGTGTTAGCGCGGCAGTAGCGGTAACCCTCTTTGCCTGTAAATAAAGAGTTAAGCTGAAAGCCTTGACCTGGTCTCTGCCTGAGTTATTCCGTCGCTCCACAACACTGGCGACGAGGACGGGATACTAATAAAGGCAAGCCAGGCAAGGAAGAGAAAGAAAGGAGCGAAATCACTAGCTGAGAGCTGAAATCGCTACAGAGTTGCTCGACTCTAGCCGCGAAGCGCCGTCTCTAACTTGCCTGAGGAAAAACTTCACAGCTGACAGAAGATGACTACGAATCCTGCATTCCCGCCCTTCAGACCGACCGCTGAGACGTGGGAGTCATACAAGAACCGGTTTGACTGCTTTTTAGATGCTTTAGACCTGTCAGAAATTTCTGAGCATAGGAAGAAATCTTACTTCCTAAGCTTTTGCGGAGCCACGGTTTTTGACACCGCATCAGCATTACTGGCCCCTAGATCTATAAAGACTATCCCTTGGGAGGAACTGCAAGAAATTCTCTCAAATCACTACTCCCCTAAGCCTTCCAGAATTGCTACGCGCCATGCTTTCAGAAGGCGCATCCAAACAGAGGGGGAAACAATTAGTGATTATATGGCAGCACTGAGAACAGCTGCCTTGCATTGCGGGTTCAGAGATTACCTGGACGATATGCTGCTCGATCAGCTGGTTTGTGGCGTTAGAGACCCCAAGTTACAAAGACGTTTATTAGCCAAAGGGGATCTAACCCTAAAGAAAGCCATAGAGGAATCCCAGGCTGCTGAGCTGTCAGCACTCTCAGCAGCTGAAATTCAGGGAAAACCCAGCAGACTAGAAAATCCAACAGTATATTTTGAGGAAGCCTCCGCAGAAAATGGCCCAGAAGAGGCTACTGAGATAAACCGCCTCAGACAGCCCAACGCAAATCAAAAAGAGTTCAGGCAAGGTATAAGTCAAACCCCACATTTACAAACCTTATGCTTAAGCTGCAAGGGAAATCACCTCAGGGCATCCTGCAGATTCAGGAATGCCATATGTTAGGTTCAAAAGAAAGGCCATCTGGCCAAAATTTGTCAGGCAGGGAAAACCTTCAACCAGCCACAAAGACCACAGAAGCTCATTCAATACCCCAGACAAATTGAGGACTGTTTCACATGCTATCAGTTCAAAATACAAAAAATTAATAAATCTAACAAAATTAGTGTCACTGTTTCTATAGAAGGTAGACCCTGCAGAATGGAGGTTGACACCGGCTCTGCATTATCCATCATCTCATGGGACACCTTAAAGAAGCTACTCCCCAGAATATCAAGACAGAAAATTCCAGCCTGCAATCTAACACTTCGGGACTACCAAGGCAGAACCATCCCTGTCATCGGAAAAGGCAAGTTCCTTGTCCATTTTCAAGGGTTTAAGGGTCACTTGCCTCTAGTGATAGTGGATGGTGTCCTCCCAAGCCTATTGGGACTAGATTGGTTCCCAGCCCTGGGCCTCCACATAGGGGGAATCCACGCAATTACCAATTCAGAAGTTGAATCCCTGTTCAGGGACTATGCAGACGTATTCAGTGAGGGCCTAGGCTGCTACGTGGGAACCCCAATATCCTTCAGGGCAGACTCCCAGGCAGTACCAATTCGTTTGAAGCCCCGCAGAGTTCCTTTTGCAATTCGTTCTAAACTAGACAAGGAACTTGACAAATTAATCAAGCAGGGCGTACTGAAACCTACAGACTTCTCAAAGTGGGAAACCCCCATAGTAACACCGTTAAAAAAGGATGGAAGCTTGAGGATCTGCTCAGACTACAAGTCGTCCATAAACAAATATTTACAAGTTAGTGCGTACCCAGTCCCTGTGGTACAACATTTACTCCATTCCCTTGAGCCTGGTTCCATTTTTGCAAAGTTGGACATGTCCCAGGCGTATCAACAGTTTCCTGTTGATGATGAAACTGCTGAACTGCAAACAATAGTAACCCACAGAGGGGCTTTCAAATGCACACGCCTACAATTCGGAGTTAGTGTGGCCCCTGGAATTTTCCAGTCCCTTATGGAACGAATCCTGCAAGGGTTACCAGGCATTGTGCCTTACTTTGATGATATTCTGGTATCCGCTACCAATCTACAACAATTACTACAAAGGATCAGAGGTGTACTTGACCGTTTTAGACAATCTGGTCTCAAACTAAAAAGGGAAAAATGTACCATAGCCACTCCACAAGTGGAATTCTTAGGTTACAAGATTGATGCCAAGGGTATTCACCCGACTGAGTCAAAGGTCAAGGCCATTCACGATGCGCCTACTCCTACTAACAAAACTGAGCTTCAAGCTTTCCTGGGCCTCTTGAATTTCTACGCTTCGTTCCTGCCCCATAAAGCTTCTGTTGCCGAGCCCCTTCATAGACTTTTAGACAAGAACTCACCATGGCACTGGGGACCAAGGGAAACTATTGCTTTCAAACAAGTCAAGTCATTGTTAATTTCAAAGGCCGTCTTAATCCAATTCAATAAAGACTTACCACTCATTCTAGCAGCCGATGCTTCTCCATTCGGAATTGGGGCTGTCCTGAGCCACAGACTGCCCAATGGTGCAGAAGCACCTATAGCTTTCTTTTCAAGGACACTATCTTCCACTGAACACAACTATAGCCAGATTGACAAGGAGGCCTTGGCTGCAGTGGCTTCAGTGAAGAAGTTCCATGAATTCCTCTACGGGCATCATTTCGAACTCATTACTGACCACAAGCCACTGTTAGGTATTTTATCCGGCACTAAACAGACTCCCCAGATTTTGTCCCCAAGGATGACCAGATGGACGGTTTTCCTGGCTGCGTATATCTACACTCTAATCCATCGATCCGGGAAAAGCCTTTGCCATGCTGATGCACTCAGCCGCTGTCCCCTGCCAATGCCAGTCGTGGACCCAGCACCTGCAACCACAGTCTTTCTTATCAACGAACTCAAGCTTCCAGTCACTGCTGCTGACATCGCTGCCCATTCGGCCAAGGACCAGGTAATATCCCAAGTCCTGGACTGGGTAGGGAGGGGGTGGCCTACGGCCCCTTATCCTTCAGACTTCCTACCCTACAAATTACGCCAGCAGGAACTTTCCTCCTTGCAAGGCTGTTTACTATGGGGAACCAGAGTAGTCATTCCCCACAAATTGCAAACCTCGATACTGAAGGTGCTGCATGAGGGTCACCCAGGGATTGTGAAAATGAAGGCCCTAGCTCGCAACTACGTATGGTGGCCAGGCATGGATGCCCAAATCTCTAAATGGGTAAATTCTTGCCAGGCGTGCCAGGCCACCAGGGCATTACCACCAGCAACCACCCCTAGGACCTGGGAGGAAGCAGGCAGCCCCTGGTCCAGAATACACATAGACTTAGCAGGCCCCTTCCATGGGCGCACTTTCCTGGTGGTAGTAGATTCATATTCAAAATGGGTGGAATTAACTCTAATGCACTCCACCACTACGGAAGCAGTCAGCAAAGCACTGACTAGGATGTTTGCCACTCATGGCCTTCCTGATTCTGTCGTATCCGACAATGGCCCCCAATTCACCTCCTGTGAATTTGAGATGTTTCTAGCAAGTTTGGGCATCAGGCATCATTAGTGGCCCCTTTTCATCCTGCCAGCAATGGGCTGGCTGAGAGGGCAGTTAGATCTGCCAAAGAAGTGCTACAAAGATTGGGTCCAATCAACTGGCATGCCAGGCTAGCCCAATACCTATTGAGCCAACATACTACACCCTGTGCCTCAACTAATAGGTCACCAGCCGAAATATTAATGGGACGCCGGCTGAGGACCACTTTGGACAGGCTGCACCCAAATTATGCCCCTTTGCTTCCCCTTGGGTCAAACAGCCAAGATAGAGGGTTCCTGATAAATGACAAGGTGTTTGTCAGAAATTTTGCTGGGCAACCACTATGGTTACCAGGGCTTGTGATAGCAGTAACTGGTCCCAAGTCTTATAGAGTCCAGTTACCTGATGGACGGACCTGGCGGCGTCACGTGGACCACCTGAGGAAGCGTTGGAGCACCGCACCCAGAGGTCATCCAGACGAGCCCCCTGCAGAAGCAACCACACCATTCGATGAAACCAGTTTCCAACCCACCGGGAACGATGACCTACCAGATGGGGAAGCTGACCAAGGTGCAGACCCAGCTCCAGACAGCCCGGCAGCCTCTCCATCGCCCGAAGACACGCAGAAGGCACCAGACTGCAACCCGACGCCATTTTTGACGGAGCCTAGAAGATCCGGACCAATTCACAGGCGTCCAGCGTATCTGAAGGACTACGCATGCTCCTCAATGGGAGAGAGGAGTGTTGTGTATGGAACTGAGTCTTCACTCAGGTCCGTGCTTCCCGCTGGAAGCACGGACCTCTCCCATTGGCTGGAGCCGTTTGACAGCCAGCTATAAAAGGCGGCTGTCAAACGACATCAGCTGTTGCCGCTCCAGCTGGCTGCCGTGTTAGCGCGGCAGTAGCGGTAACCCTCTTTGCCTGTAAATAAAGAGTTAAGCTGAAAGCCTTGACCTGGTCTCTTCCTGAGTTATTCCGTCGCTCCACAACACTGGCGACGAGGACGGGATACTAATAAAGGCAAGCCAGGCAAGGAAGAGAAAGAAAGGAACGAAATCACTAGCTGAGAGCTGAAATCGCTACAGAGTTGCTGACTCTAGCCACGAAGCGCCGTCACTAACTTGCCTGAGGAAAAACTTCACAGCTGACAGAAGATGACTACGAATCCTGCATTCCCGCCCTTCAGACCGACCGCTGAGACGTGGGAGTCATACAAGAACCGGCTTGACTGCTTTTTAGATGCTTTAGACCTGTCAGAAATTTCTGAGCATAGGAAGAAATCTTACTTCCTAAGCTTTTGCGGAGCCACGGTTTTTGACACCGCATCAGCATTACTGGCCCCTAGATCTATAAGGACTATCCCTTGGGAGGAACTGCAAGAAATTCTCTCAAATCACTACTCCCCTAAGCCTTCCAGAATTGCTAGGCGCCATGCTTTCAGAAGGCGCATCCAAACAGAGGGGGAAACAATTAGTGATTATATGGCAGCACTGAGAACAGCTGCCTTGCATTGCGGGTTCAGAGATTACCTGGACGATATGCTGCTCGATCAGCTGGTTTGTGGCGTTAGAGACCCCAAGTTACAAAGACGTTTATTAGCCAAAGGGGATCTAACCCTAAAGAAAGCCATAGAGGAATCCCAGGCTGCTGAGCTGTCAGCACTCTCAGCAGCTGAAATTCAGGGAAAACCCAGCAGACTAGAAAATCCAACAGTATATTTTGAGGAAGCCTCCGCAGAAAATGGCCCAGAAGAGGCTACTGAGATAAACCGCCTCAGACAGCCCAACGCAAATCAAAAAGAGTTCAGGCAAGGTATAAGTCAAACCCCACATTTACAAACCTTATGCTTAAGCTGCAAGGGAAATCACCTCAGGGCATCCTGCAGATTCAGGAATGCCATATGTTTCAAAAGAAAGGCCATCTGGCCAAAATTTGTCAGGCAGGGAAAACCTTCAACCAGCCACAAAGACCACAGAAGCTCATTCAATACCCCAGACAAATTGAGGACTGTTTCACATGCTATCAGTTCAAAATACAAAAAATTAATAAATCTAACAAAATTAGTGTCACTGTTTCTATAGAAGGTAGACCCTGCAGAATGGAGGTTGACACCGGCTCTGCATTATCCATCATCTCATGGGACACCTTAAAGAAGCTACTCCCCAGAATATCAAGACAGAAAATTCCAGCCTGCAATCTAACACTTCGGGACTACCAAGGCAGAACCATCCCTGTCATCGGAAAAGGCAAGTTCCTTGTCCATTTTCAAGGGTTTAAGGGTCACTTGCCTCTAGTGATAGTGGATGGTGTCCTCCCAAGCCTATTGGGACTAGATTGGTTCCCAGCCCTGGGCCTCCACATAGGGGGAATCCACGCAATTACCAATTCAGAAGTTGAATCCCTGTTCAGGGACTATGCAGACGTATTCAGTGAGGGCCTAGGCTGCTACGTGGGAACCCCAATATCCTTCAGGGCAGACTCCCAGGCAGTACCAATTCGTTTGAAGCCCCGCAGAGTTCCTTTTGCAATTCGTTCTAAACTAGACAAGGAACTTGACAAATTAATCAAGCAGGGCGTACTGAAACCTACAGACTTCTCAAAGTGGGAAACCCCCATAGTAACACCGTTAAAAAAGGATGGAAGCTTGAGGATCTGCTCAGACTACAAGTCGTCCATAAACAAATATTTACAAGTTAGTGCGTACCCAGTCCCTGTGGTACAACATTTACTCCATTCCCTTGAGCCTGGTTCCATTTTTGCAAAGTTGGACATGTCCCAGGCGTATCAACAGTTTCCTGTTGATGATGAAACTGCTGAACTGCAAACAATAGTAACCCACAGAGGGGCTTTCAAATGCACACGCCTACAATTCGGAGTTAGTGTGGCCCCTGGAATTTTCCAGTCCCTTATGGAACGAATCCTGCAAGGGTTACCAGGCATTGTGCCTTACTTTGATGATATTCTGGTATCCGCTACCAATCTACAACAATTACTACAAAGGATCAGAGGTGTACTTGACCGTTTTAGACAATCTGGTCTCAAACTAAAAAGGGAAAAATGTACCATAGCCACTCCACAAGTGGAATTCTTAGGTTACAAGATTGATGCCAAGGGTATTCACCCGACTGAGTCAAAGGTCAAGGCCATTCACGATGCGCCTACTCCTACTAACAAAACTGAGCTTCAAGCTTTCCTGGGCCTCTTGAATTTCTACGCTTCGTTCCTGCCCCATAAAGCTTCTGTTGCCAAGCCCCTTCATAGACTTTTAGACAAGAACTCACCATGGCACTGGGGACCAAGGGAAACTATTGCTTTCAAACAAGTCAAGTCATTGTTAATTTCAAAGGCCGTCTTAATCCAATTCAATAAAGACTTACCACTCATTCTAGCAGCCGATGCTTCTCCATTCGGAATTGGGGCTGTCCTGAGCCACAGACTGCCCAATGGTGCAGAAGCACCTATAGCTTTCTTTTCAAGGACACTATCTTCCACTGAACACAACTATAGCCAGATTGACAAGGAGGCCTTGGCTGCAGTGGCTTCAGTGAAGAAGTTCCATGAATTCCTCTACGGGCATCATTTCGAACTCATTACTGACCACAAGCCACTGTTAGGTATTTTATCCGGCACTAAACAGACTCCCCAGATTTTGTCCCCAAGGATGACCAGATGGACGGTTTTCCTGGCTGCGTATATCTACACTCTAATCCATCGATCCGGGAAAAGCCTTTGCCATGCTGATGCACTCAGCCGCTGTCCCCTGCCAATGCCAGTCGTGGACCCAGCACCTGCAACCACAGTCTTTCTTATCAACGAACTCAAGCTTCCAGTCACTGCTGCTGACATCGCTGCCCATTCGGCCAAGGACCAGGTAATATCCCAAGTCCTGGACTGGGTAGGGAGGGGGTGGCCTATGGCCCCTTATCCTTCAGACTTCCTACCCTACAAATTACGCCAGCAGGAACTTTCCTCCTTGCAAGGCTGTTTACTATGGGGAACCAGAGTAGTCATTCCCCACAAATTGCAAACCTCGATACTGAAGGTGCTGCATGAGGGTCACCCAGGGATTGTGAGAATGAAGGCCCTAGCTCGCAACTACGTATGGTGGCCAGGCATGGATGCCCAAATCTCTAAATGGGTAAATTCTTGCCAGGCGTGCCAGGCCACCAGGGCATTACCACCAGCAACCACCCCTAGGACCTGGGAGGAAGCAGGCAGCCCCTGGTCCAGAATACACATAGACTTAGCAGGCCCCTTCCATGGGCGCACTTTCCTGGTGGTAGTAGATTCATATTCAAAATGGGTGGAATTAACTCTAATGCACTCCACCACTACGGAAGCAGTCAGCAAAGCACTGACTAGGATGTTTGCCACTCATGGCCTTCCTGATTCTGTCGTATCCGACAATGGCCCCCAATTCACCTCCTGTGAATTTGAGATGTTTCTAGCAAGTTTGGGCATCAGGCATCATTAGTGGCCCCTTTTCATCCTGCCAGCAATGGGCTGGCTGAGAGGGCAGTTAGATCTGCCAAAGAAGTGCTACAAAGATTGGGTCCAATCAACTGGCATGCCAGGCTAGCCCAATACCTATTGAGCCAACATACTACACCCTGTGCCTCAACTAATAGGTCACCAGCCGAAATATTAATGGGACGCCGGCTGAGGACCACTTTGGACAGGCTGCACCCAAATTATGCCCCTTTGCTTCCCCTTGGGTCAAACAGCCAAGATAGAGGGTTCCTGATAAATGACAAGGTGTTTGTCAGAAATTTTGCTGGGCAACCACTATGGTTACCAGGGCTTGTGATAGCAGTAACTGGTCCCAAGTCTTATAGAGTCCAGTTACCTGATGGACGGACCTGGCGGCGTCACGTGGACCACCTGAGGAAGCGTTGGAGCACCGCACCCAGAGGTCATCCAGACGAGCCCCCTGCAGAAGCAACCACACCATTCGACGAAACCAGTTTCCAACCCACCGGGAACGATGACCTACCAGATGGGGAAGCTGACCAAGGTGCAGACCCAGCTCCAGACAGCCCGGCAGCCTCTCCATCGCCCGAAGACACGCAGAAGGCACCAGACTGCAACCCGACGCCATTTTTGACGGAGCCTAGAAGATCCGGACCAATTCACAGGCGTCCAGCGTATCTGAAGGACTACGTATGCTCCTCAATGGGAGAGAGGAGTGTTGTGTATGGACTGAGTCTTCACTCAGGTCCGTGCTTCCCGCTGGAAGCACGGACCTCTCCCATTGGCTGGAGCCGTTTGACAGCCGGCTATAAAAGGCGGCTGTCAAACGACATCAGCTGTTGCCGCTCCAGCTGGCTGCCGTGTTAGCGCGGCAGTAGCGGTAACCCTCTTTGCCTGTAAATAAAGAGTTAAGCTGAAAGCCTTGACCTGGTCTCTGCCTGAGTTATTCCGTCGCTCCACAACACCTACCGCTTTGAAAACGGCGGTGGTGCGATCCTTCCTCAAGAAGCCCTCCCTGGACCCAACCCTTTTGAACAACTATCGTCCTGTCTCCAACCTTCCCTTCATGGCGAAGATTGTAGAGAGTGTGGTGGCAGGTCAGCTTCCCCAGTACCTGGATGAAGATACATACCTGGATCCCTTCCAATCGGGCTTCAGGCCTGGACATAGTACCAAAACGGCATTGGTTGCGTTGGTTGATGATCTCTGGAGGGCCTGTGACAGGGGTTATTCCTCTGTCCTGGTCCTATTAGACCTATCAGCAGCTTTTGATACTATCGACCATAGTATCCTATTGAGGCGGTTGGGGGGGGTTGGGGGCACCTTGTTGTGGTGGTTCGCCTCCTTCCTCTCCGACTGTCTGCAATTTGTGTTGGCGGGGGGGGAGAGATCCACCTCTAGGCCCCTCGATTGTGGGGTGCCTCAGGGGTCGGTCCTCTCTCCTCTCCTGTTCAACATTTATGTGAAGCCGCTGGGGGAGATCATCCGTGGCTTTGAGGTGAGATGTCATCTGTACGCTGATGATACCCAGCTGTACATCTCCACCCCAAGCCACCCCAATGATGCCATAGAGGTCATGTCCCGGTGCCTGGAGGCAGTACGGAACTGGATGGGCGGGAACAGGCTCCGACTCAACCCTTCCAAGACTGAGTGGCTGTGGTTTCCGGCGTCCCGATATAGCCAGATAGTTCCATCGCTGGCTATTGGGGATGAGATTCCGCCCCCTGCAGAGAGGGCTCGCAATCTGGGTGTCCTCCTGGATGTACGGCTATCTTCAGAAGACCATATTACGGCCATCTCCAGGGGGCATTTCATCAGGTTCGCCTGATTCGACAGATGCGGCCCTTTCTGGATCGGGATGCCTTACGCAAAGTCACTCATGCCCTGGTCACCTCCCGACTGGATTATTGTAACGCCCTCTACATGGGGCTCCCAAATGGGAGCATCAGGAGGCTTCAACTGGTACAGAATGCGGCCACGCAGGTGGTTATGGGGGCGTGAAGATTCGCGCATGTGACGCCTGTCCTGCGCGAGCTGCATTGGTTGCCAGTGGCCTCTCGGGTATGCTTTAAAATTTTGGTGTTAACTTTTAAAGCGCTCCATGGCATCGGACCAGGATATTTACAAGACCGCATTCTGCCATTTTCCTCCCACCGTCGGGTGCACTCCCACAGGGAGGGTCTCCTGTGGGTCCTGTCGGCATCTATGTGCCGGCTGGTGACCCCGAGGAGTAGGGCCTTCTCTGTGGGGGCGTCTGCCCTCTGGAATGGATTGCCCCCAGAGTTACAGACAGCCACGGACCTGGGGACCTTTAGGCGTGCTTTGGAAACCTGGCTTTTTGACCAGGCCGGCTTGGGCTGATTTTAGTTTTGGGGTGTTTTGTTTTTATTAAATTTTAGGGTTTTAGAGTATGGTTTTAAATTTGTTTACAGCCAGGGTTGGGTTTAATTTAGTTTTATTGTTTCACATATTTATTGTTTTAATCTGTACGGCTGTGCACCGCTCCAAGTCCTTCGGGAGAGGAGCGGTATATAAATAAATATTTATTATTATTATTATTATTATTATTATTATTATTATTATTATTATTATTATTATTATTATTAGCTGAATTTTCTCAGTAAGAATCAGTTGTTGCATCTAGAATGTTCCAATATATATTTTGGTTGGATGGAAGTTTGTTCAGCTTCCAAATTATGCACGGCACATGAATTATCAAATAAGTTATTTTGTTCATTGATTTTGCATGCACAAAATTGATCAGAAATCCATTGTTTCCATGAAAACTTAATTCTGATATGCAAAAAACAGTTAGGTTTAATGGTCCAAATTTGGATGATGTTTGAGTTATATAAAGAAAATTGTTAGTTGGTTGATTTATAAATAATCTACAGTGATGTTTATTAAAACTAAATACCCAAATTGAATATAAACAACAGATTTTATACCAGAATCACAAACTGGTAATTATCACCTAATTTTACTCTTTTCAGTTGCAAACACACAAACATTACAAGTACACTAGTAAACCAGCTTGCAAAATCGTTCTGGAAATGCCTATTTCAAATTGGGTTAATTAGATGTAAATCAGTTATTGAAATTGGTCTTTTAAATCCATCCTCCTGAGATTACCATTTGCAACAGTAGTTGCATCTTTAAATTAGAGCAATTTAAACCAGGAGATAATGGATGAAGCCATTAAGAGAACATAATTCCCAAGAGCTCAGCATTTCCAAACAATATGTTTTCTACTAAAACCAGCAAGTACTATTTGCAATTAATTTGATTCTTATCAGTCTCAAAGAACATTGGTTTAAAAAATAAAGATTAATATAGGGAATGGAACACAATTCTTGAGTCCTCCTCCTCTTCACTGATGGCATTTTCAATAGCAGAAACCTTTATGAAGTATTCGCCAAGAAAACAAGTAAATGGATCATCAAACAGATCAACCCTCTCACTTGAAGAATTAACCAGCCTAAAATTTATTCGGTGTCGGACATATTATGTGAAGATCTAATTCTCTAGACAAGGCTGTAATGCTGGGAAAGATGGAAAAAAAGAGAAGAGGATAACCATCACCAAGATGGATGGAATCAGTTACAATTGTGATTTATGTAACATTGGAAAAGCCGAAACACCAGGTTAGGAAAAGATTGTCATGGAGAAAAATCTATGTGGTCACAAAGACTGTACACTAACTTGATGGAACCACAATGAATTAATCAATTTGAAGTAAAATTGGGCAATATCACAACTTTCAGTAGTATTATGGCAAGAAAACCTTCCTTCCTTCCTTCCTTCCTTCCTTCCTTCCTTGATCATGTCAGTAGAAGTTTCAAAGGCACTTTCATTTGCATGCACAGTACTATTTTTCAAAAATTATAGCCATGAAACAGGTTTAGGTCAAAGCTAGGTTTCTACAATAAGAAATGATAAAACAATAGAGGCAGAATAAAACAGAGTATCTTTATTAGCTAGATATCTATGCCGTTAAATTATTTGTCTTCAAATTGTATGAATTTCAAAATATTCTTGATCCTCACAGGATAAAGGAATAACAGAGTTGGAAGGGACCTTGGAGGTCTTCTAGTCTAACCCCCTGCTCTGGCAGAAAACACTATACAATTTCAGACAAATGACTGTCCAATCCCCCTTCTTAAAAACTTCCCGTGTTGGATCATTCACAACTTCCAGAGCCAATTTTTTCCATTGACTAATTGTT
This sequence comes from Bungarus multicinctus, assembly GCA_023653725.1. Taxonomy (NCBI): domain Eukaryota; kingdom Metazoa; phylum Chordata; class Lepidosauria; order Squamata; family Elapidae; genus Bungarus; species Bungarus multicinctus. Next base: position 83,002,985 of record CM042838.1, read on the forward strand.
CTAACTGTCAGGAAACTTCTCCTTAGTTCTCCTTGCTTCTTTCCTTGATTAGTTTCAATCCATTGCTTCTTGGGTTGTGAATTGAAAATTAATGTTAGCGTTTATTTGGTTTTTCTAAGGTGCTTCTTTTATATCATATTTCCTTAATTTTATTAGTTGGGATGCTTAGCATATTTTTCAGCATGAAATTTGTTAAGACAAATATTTATTCATTCTTTAAATATTGAATTAGAATTCTCTTCAGCTTTAAGTACAAATCATATTCAAAGTTTGCCTCACTCTGAATATTATTTTTTATTTTGTTTTGTAGTTTGCATTAATTACCTTGAAAGAACTTGAAATCTTGGTTTTTTTGTGTGTGGTGATCTTTTTTTGAAAAACAAGTTAAATGTATTTCCTATTCCCAGAGTCAAATTTAGGCATACAGCAGAGAAAAGTTTCATCTGGTTTTTAAAGGAAGCCTCTACACATATAAAAAGAAAAGATGGAGTAACCCACAGGGCAAACTTAAATGATACTTCGCCAGGCCAATATATCTTCTCCCAAAGTACTTTTTCCCACAGAAGAGAATTGTTTGATTTCATTTATATCTCATTAGAGACAGTCAACAACATTTTTGCCCAGTTTCTTCATATCTGATTATTGAAACAAAAATAAACACTGCCCCCCACCCCCAATGAAATGGGCCATTATTGTAGAAATGCATATCAGTATTGCTTATAATTACATAAACTAGCACTTATTTCACTTAGGTTATTTTATATGGCAAATCCCATAAAACAATATATCAAAACTGACATTCAGCTTTTCATGATCTTTAACTTTAGCCAGAGGTTAGAGGAGCAAGGAGTTGAAGCCAAGCCTTCTCAATGGTTGTCACTATATTGTGGAATACACTGTCTGCAGGGGGTGTACCTGCCCTCTTATTCTCTAACATTCAAGAGGATGGTAAAAACAACTCCTTCTCCTCCTCCTCCTCTCTCTGTGCTACATGGATACCTTTATATTTTTTTATTGTATTGTAATATTTTAAATGAGTTTTAACTGAGGCAACTTTTGGATGCCTTTTCTCCCTCTTTCAACCCTCTTTTGTTACCTTTGAACAAAATATATCTGTCAGTTGACATATTTTAATCATGGAATTGTGCCAAGTTCCTTGTTCCATCTGTTAAACTTTATTTGCCTTCTGGCACCAAATTCATTCTCAGCTAAGAGTAGCTGGACTCGTCTGGACCTGGAAATGAAGCAGGTTCAAACTTGGGATGGCTGTTAAATCAGGGTGCCCAAATTATAGGAGACAAATCCCATCCAAGATATGAACCTACATTTTGTACCTTATTGGGTCATGTCATTATATCAACCAAGAAACTTAAAAGTTCTAAAGAATTTGTATAAAAGATCTAGGATATGAATGGGGAGGGGGGACAAAGAGAGGGAACAAACTGAAAAGACTATTCAGCAGGTTTAAACAAAACTGACAGGCCCTTGTAATTATGCTATGGATTCTTTAAAGACCAGAATAGGAGGTCTCCAAATGTATCAGCTGTAACTCTTGCATAAGTTTTTAAATAAACTATGTTCCTTCTAATTGTTTACATATGTATGTGTGCGCATACTATATTCATGTGCAGAATAAAAAGTGGAGTGCACACAAAATTAATTATAAAACAAAAATTATAGACAAAAATCTGGACACACAACAAGATCACTGCCTGTGTTTAAGGGTAGCTTAATTTTACTATAAGCTGGTCTGAATGAGGGTAGCTTAGTCTTACTACAGCCTGGGCTGAATAGGAGCACCTGTTCTCGTTAAATCTGTACTGCAGCAGTTCCAAGAAAGCAAGTCTTACTCTTACCTTCAAACAAGAGTTAATTTCCTCCATCCAATATGGTTTAATATTCTTCCTCCTTAAAAGTTTTAACTCATACCTGTTGAGTTTCAGACTGCGCAAGATCCTATTTTCCTATTGAAGCTTTTAGGTCAACTGTAGAAAACATCTGTAATTTTTATATGTTATTTCATTCTAAAATAATTGCCATCAACTAATCTTAAAGTACTTAGCATGTTATTAGTGTACTGTACCCATATCATAGTTGTTTTCAAACAGTCATTTCAGTAGAATTTTTTTAGTTGTTAATTAAATTTTAGCAGCTGCAAATAATAACTGAACTTCATTGGTTTTGGGTTTTTTTGCCATTTCTGCTGTAATTTCTTGGTATAAAGTATATCTTGTTTACCTCAGAATCATGTACCCTCATAGAGTGTGTCCTATACATTCTCATTCTCAATTCCACTGAGGTCGCAGGAAGCTATAAAATGCAATGACGATATTTATGGCACATTTTTTTCATGCAAGATTCACTCTTTAAGCTGGCGGGTTACAATTTTTAAAGCAGAATAAATAAGCAGAAGCTAAAACAAGATTTAGCATAAGTGGAAGCAATAATACATAAATACAAACAGAGCTAGATCAAGTGTTTTCTCTCTCTCTCTCTCTCTCTCTCACACACACACACAAACACACACACAAAAACACTGTAGCAAACCAAATGTGTATCAATCCAATCCAACAATCCTAAATAGAAAGTTTTTCCAAATAAACAAAACTACATCTGGACAAAACCCACCTCCTTCCTATTTTATCACCTAGAAATTAAGTTGATCCATAGATCCTATTTTATGATAATTTTTTAATATACAATGATACAGGAAGAGCTAATTATACAGGAATTATCGTTATTTTTGACTAAACTGCAGATACAACTATTTGTCATATTTAATGAGGATTGCTAGAATTGCAGAATAATACCATTCCACCTGTAGATTGCTTTAAATTAATAATTGGAAAAGGATCTGAAGAGTTGATTTGAATTTTTTTTCCTTTGCCTGCATTCATGGACAATGATTCTGTCTTGCATGTTCCAATTGATTTTAAGTCAGGAAGATTTTATACTTCATTTAGGCACTTGAAAACAGAATAAAGAAGGGGAAGAATTTTTCCCCCCTCCCTTATAGCAAATGTGACTGACTGACAGAAGCATCAAACACTTCTGTGAATTGTGAAAAGTTCAGCCTAAATCAATTCTAATCCTAATAGATCCTGAAGCAATAAGGTTCTTCTTCTTTTCTTCTTCTTCTTCTTCTTCTTCTTCTTCTTCTTCTTCTTCTTCTTCTTCTTCTTCTTCTTCTTCTTCTTCTTCTTCTTCTTCTTCTTCTTCTTCTTCTTCTTCTTCTTCTTCTTCTTCTTCTTTTAAAAAAGGGAAGTGTTTCAGATAGAGAATATCAGATTTTCTTTTCTATTTTTAATACCAAATCAGAAAAATGTAATAAAATAAGTAACCTGCCCATTCTGTAATTGAAGATGATCTCAGCCATATTTCTTCTCATCCCTACCAATGCCTTGAGTTTTCTTCATTAATGTGAAATCAGTTTCTATCATGAAAACTTAGCTGACTACTATATATCTTTTGATTTTCAGTCTCTGAAGTCCCAAAGGATTGATTTAAGTTTGGGAGGAAGAAGCAAAAGAACAACCCAAGATTCTTGTTTGCACTATGGTCTTCAGTATGGCTAACAATATAGTGTATTTCAAATTCATTTGAAACTGGTGGGATTCAGAATACAGCATTAAAGAGTTGGAAAGGACCATGGAGATCTTCTAGTCCAACCCCCTGCTCAGGCAGGAAACTCTATACCATTTCAGGCAAATTGTTGTCCAATCTCTTCTTAAAAACCTCCAGTGTTGGAGCATTCACAACTGGAGGCAAGTTGTTTCATTTATTAATTATTCTAACTGTATCAGGAAATTTCTCGTTAGTTCCAGGTTGCTTCTCTCCTTGATTAGTTTCCATCCATTGTTTCTCTTCTTGCTTTTGGGTGCTTTGAAAAATAACTTGCCTCCCTCTTCAAATACTGAAGTACTGCTATCATGTCACCACTAATCCTTCTTCTAGACTAGCCATACCTGATTCCTGCAACCGTTCTTCATACTTTTTAGTTTCCAGGGTCTTAATCATCCCACTTGCTCTTCTTTGTACTGTATCCAAAGCTTCAACATATTTTTTGCAATGTGGTGACCAAAACTGGATGCAGTAAACTGATTACACAATCAAGATGCACCAGTTTACCCTGCCACTAGCCTGAATGAGATTATTTATTAATAAAACTGATAGGCTGCCTTCAAACTATTAAACTCAAACTGGCTTTCATTCATTTATTATTTATCATATTTCTACATTGCACCAGAGATTGAGATAGCAAATCTCCTGGCAGATTACAATGTTATAATTACCCCTGATCACTGCATTTGAATATTATAGTAAAGTCTGCAGTGCAATTAAAGAACTAACATTGAAAGACTAGTTGCTATATTGCATATTACTCTTAAGAAAATAGTAAACAGTTTATAATGCAAATTAAAGAAATTTACAAACTACACAAATGAGGGAAATTTCCAATTTCCAATGCAAATAGAAGATATTCTACTGCTTGGAATGAAGTGATGAAATCATAACACTGTTTAAATGTCTCATTTATGTCGGTCTCATATCTGGCACAGTGTGAATCTATTTGCCAATGACTTTTTTTAAAAGTGAAAATTGGTAAAATGCATAATTTATTAAAAAAAATAATTATGTTGTCACACTGTGATCACTAGAAGACAGATATTTTCACTTTTTTTGATAGATCATTATCACTCCTACCCCTCACCTGCTGCATTTCCATGGATTACTGAAAAGTTAGAAACATCTGTATCTTTTTTGAAAAATGGCTAGAGCAAAATTACCATTTCTTTTCCTTATCTGCTCAAGCCCATCGTCTGTGGATGTACCATCAATTAAAATAAAATAAAGGTATATGTGTGTAATATATCAGGGACTATTTTACCTAAACCAGGTTAACAGAAACCTTTCCCATACAGTGTTTGATCTCTGCAAAAAGAATTACCTCAGATCATTTTGAGAAAAATATTATTGTTGAAAAGGAACATTTCAAACCATTATTACATTGTAAAACTTATGTTCCTAAGGTGAATGAGAAGGTACTGAATTTTGACTTTATGTCAAAATTTATGTCTTTCTTGTAAAGAGATACACATAATCTAGACATATTGTTTTAAAACCAAAAGTAGCATTTTTCAGTGAAGAAAATGGAAATGAAAGCAAAGAGAAAAAATGAAGTGGGCATTAGAACTGTTTAATCGTATCAACATTGAAACATCCTTTCTCTAGGTTAATGTTAGATGCCGAAATCCTAAATATTACAATATATGTTGAAAGAGGCAGAGAATAGATGGCGGCGGGGCCAGTCAGAGGTGGGATTGGCTGGTTTTCTGAACTACTCAAAATTTATGCTACCAGTTCTCCAGAACTGGTCAGAATCTGTTGAATACCACCTCTGATATTCCCCCAACCCACTCATAACTAGCACTGATGATGCTACCTAGTTTGGATAATGAAACATCTGCAAGAAAACAACCAAACTCAGAGAGTACCACCATTAAAAATATATTCGCCAGATGGCACCAGTACAGAGGTTTCTACTGGAAAAAAGCTTCTGTGTGCATCAACTTTACTTTGCCAAAGTTAATTTGACTTTTGCACAAATAAGTTTTCAACCCCAAATCTTAAGACTTAACCAAACTTATTTTTCCACCACTAAAACACAATTTCGACCAGCTGGGATTCTTACATTGAAGAATACAAAAACATAGAACTCCCTTTCTATGGTAGTTCTTCATAATATTAAATCTTTCAAAAATGCAAAGGAAATGTTTATTCCTAGTAAACTGAAAGAAAAAAAATCAAATGTCCATTTATATACATTTTCATCCCTCAATTTATGATTCCACCTGCATGCTTGCATATTACAAGATGAACACATAGAGTTCCCAGAAGTTTTTGATCATTGCTTACTGTTGGCTTATCTTTATTATTATCATCAACATCATCAATTAACAACAATGATATGAACTTTTGAACACTATGAACACTTGAGAATACAGTGACACTCTTCGAGTTCTGGAGAAATATTTATCACAAGAATAAACAAAATACAATTTTTAACTCTCTGGAGAAATATTGTGTCATTCATGTACTGTAAATTTACAACATTTAAAAAACCCTGTTTATTATTAGGGAATCCTGGCTTCCTTAGAGATTTATCCAGAGATTTTGCAGAAGTAAAATAGCAGCAATCCTACAGGAAGTATGTGCAGAGCTAGATTTATCAGACAAGATAAGGAAGCCCTCAGAGCAGTCACACCTAGCCCTTCAAGAAGATGTAGCACTCTGAGTTGGGAGGAATGCTTTGCTTGCTCTGCAAATGATTCCTTCAAATCATTTTGCACAGCTTTATACAGTCTGTTTGCATCTGGATATACCTTCTTCCCCCCCCCCCTCCTACTTCCCAAAACCAATAATTATACTTTTTCAAATAATAGCATAGTTTCCAATCAATTAATTAATGGGGTGGCATAATTGAACATAGTTGCGGTCATTGGTCAAGGGGGTCGCCACCAAGCATAGGGATCTGCTTTTAATTACAATGAAGAAAAATGTGGAAATATGTGTCATGGCATCTCAATATAGACACCAACATAACATGTAGGAGCAAAAATGAGACGTAAGGTGCATTGAGACATGGAGTTCACATCATAATGTCACAGTGCAGTTTGTTACTTTCTCCTTTGTGCTTCTTCTCATGTATCCCTGTTCTCCCAAGAGTCATGTTGTTCTGTTGTTGGGGCATACTATCCTGTGAAGTCCCTTTTTTTTTTCCTTTCTTTTGTGGCTATATCAAGAAGAACCATTGCAACGGCTTCCATTGGAGAGAGTATGTGGCAATGCAAAATATGCCAATAGCAAAGCTGGTTTGATGACTGTGTGGGGAACAGTATCAGCAATCAGTAAGAGATACCTGGAAGTGCAGAAACAGCAAGGCCTGATTCAAAAGCAAGGATCTACTAGTAGTTTAGAATCCAGCTACAAACTGTGACCAGAGAGACAGAGTTCAGCAACCACCACATCTCCTTCTGTAGCAGCACCAATAGCCAGTTGGCATTGCTAACAGCCAAGGGAGCCAAACCTGCGAGCCTAAAGCATAGACTTGGTTTGATGAAGAAAACAATAATACATCTCAGTTGGGGGATGGGGTTAGCTAAACTCTGATAACATCAGCAACAAAAAAAGGAGAAAGAGACTGTTTACCAACATAGTAAACTGATAAAAATTTGTAAGGCCCACAGAATAGGATATAGAGTGAAGCTCTATAAAAATTGTAGAGTATCTATAGAAAATAGATAAAATTTAGAAATGAGAAAGAGAGAGGGGGGAGGTAGGTAGAGGTAGAGGTGGAGAGAAGGAGGGAGGGAGAATGAGTGAGTGAGAGACCGGCAGAGAGACAGAGAGGCAGAGAGTTTGAAAAGAAAACAATTATATACAATAATTTTCTCCTGGGAAACAAAACATGTCTGTAGTTTGTTTCATTTGCCGCCCAAAAGAATATTTCACAATAATAGCAATATCACTATGGGCCTTTTTATGCCTGGTAACTTTCAATTCTCTTTTATGTATAAGCAAATGACCTTCTCAACAGAAAAAAAAGTGCATCTTTCTTGAATCCTTTCTTGAATGATCCCAATAGCTGAATTTTAATTTTAGTTACAATTCACTTTGTCTTTTAATCAATAAATCCCAATTCAGTTAGGACAGATATACATTTGCACATTTGCAAGTCAATATTTTAATGTTTTCCCACATGGTAGAGGGAATTAAAAAAGAACCCATGCCCATTTTTCTAGATGTTTTAAAATCAATCAAAACATATTCTCAAATAAAATATTGAACAATGATTCAGCCCTGCAAAATGACAGAGGATTTGAAGATATCGGGTCAGCCATAAATTTCAATAGGAGTTTTTTCACAATAGTTTGATTTCCATATTTTAAACTAGGTTTTAAACAAAACTCGCCCAATATAGGGTTAAGTTTAATCTGTTAGAGCTTTAGAGATGAGTTTTGAGAATGAAAGCCTGTTTTGTCTTATCCTTCTTGGTGAAGGTAAATACACTATTCACAGGACTAAAGATATCACATTCCAATTACTCATTTCCCTTTCTGACATAAGGAGAATAGAGGAACTGATAAAGCAGTACAAAACAGCATGATGGGCTCTTTGCAAACCAACCAGCTGCAACATTTCATTTCCTATGCTTAAGCAAAAGATAGATGAAAACCAGAAAGAAGACAACAAAACACAAACACTTCCATTTTAGAAAAAGCACACACACACAAGATTCATTAAAAAAAACAATGTGACTTGAGGTAATGGGAAAAATTAATAAAAGAAGAATGTGGCAACTTTTGGAGTTCTTCGACATCCTTAGGCAAGTGATATAACAAAAAGGGAGTAGGGAGAAGACATTTCTTTAATTAGCTAAATACTTAAATGATAATGGACAGATACTCTAAATACTTATTTCCCATTTTTGTCTTAACTGGGCACCTAATTTCTGCTACACACTTAACATTGTAGCTAACCCTTACTAATATGTTAGCTTCCTTTGCTGAGGTCTAAACTAAGTAACAGGGTTGGTGACAGAGGCGGAAAAAAGAAGTTGAAGAGCTGTAAAACCTGCCTAAGAAAAGCAGATGCCATGATATTTACCCTTATCACTATTTTAGCTCAACATGGCAGGTCAAAGATCAACCTCTCTGATATCTTCTTAATCATAGCATAGCATAACATAGCATAGCATAGCATAGCGTAGTGTAGCATAGTAGAGCGGAGCAGAACAGAACAGAGAATACTTTATTGGCCAAATGGGCTTAGATGCACAAGGGATTTGTCTCCAATGCAAAAGCTCTCAGTGTACATGCAAAGCAACCGGATAATAATAATCATAATAATGATGCCAATAAGAGGTAATAGTAAAGAACATGGGAAGGATAATCACAATGCTACAGCCATACAACATGAGTAAATATCCTTGGACATAAGACAGTACTGTGAGATGAGAATTAAATGTTCAGCAGAATGACGGCACAAGAGGAAAACCTGCCCTTATATCTAGTTGTTTTGGCATTCAATGTCCTGTAGCAGCATCCTAAGGGGAGAAGTTGAAACAGTTTATGTTCAGTTTATGAAGTGTCTGTTGATATTTTCTCAGTTCTTTTTCTGACCTCTGCTGTATACAGGTCTTCTATGTAAGGCAGGCTGATTGCAATTGTTTTTTCTGCAGTCCTAACTATCCATTGGAATCTGTATCCGTCCTGTCTGGTTGCCGTACCAGACCCGTCACTTTTGTACTTTTTAAAATAAATCTAGATTTTCATCATAAAGATGTCTTCTGTTTAGACCTTCATCAGTATCTAATCTGAAAACATTAAAACTGGAAATACCCTTTTGCAACCCCATCACCTTTGGTTTCTGTCACTGACAGTCTGCTCATTTCTCTCCTAATAGATTTGATGCACTCTGAAGCTACTTTTGGAAAGTCTTTGAATAAGGAGAATATACTGTTTTACTACTAGTAAAATAAGGATGACTTAAGCCTGTCAGACATGGGTAAGGTTGCAGATGACTTAAGGCAACATCACATTGTTGAATATAATTGTTGCTCCCTTAGATTTGGGCAGTAAGTATGTGTAAATGAGTCACAACCTAATCCATTGTTTGTGTAATTTATGGTAAAAATAAGAATCTTGGAGGAAATTAGACAAATCTAAAAATCATAGAAAAACAAGACTTTATTTTTGGTGAAAATTGATTTTTCAGGTCTTGTAGAACTCTGTAAGGAACTGCTGACAAATAGCTGTATTATGAGTTAGGGAGGATCAGTAGTGGGATTCAAAGATTTTTACTACTGATTCTGTTGGCGTGGTTTGGTGGGCATGGCTTGGGGGCATGGCAGGGGAAGGATACTGTAAAATCTCCATTCCTCTTTGCAGGGCAACAAAAGAAGACCCAACCAATCAACTGGGACTTCATGAGGCAGAGAATAGATGCGGGTAGGGCCAGTCAGAGGTGGTATTTGCTGGTTCTCCGAACTACTCAAAATTTCTATTATGAGTCCTTCAGAACTAGTCAGAATCTGCTGAATACCACCTTTGGAGAGGATTAATTGATACGCACAGATTATTATACTTTTGAATTTAAAGGACCAACCTACACTATGAAAACCATAACTAAACATTAGATCTTTATCTACTGGCTAGGATTTACACTTTTACTGCTTCACATCATCTTTACTATACTGACTAGACTACAGTAGGTTGAGGATGTTGGCTCAGTGTCATGCGGTGAGCTATATAATTGATCAGAGAATCTTAATCTAGATCTCCTAGTCTTATACCATTGCTGTAGTCAACATAAACATCTTCCTGGGATGCTTAAGGCATTCTACATAGATATGACAATTAGTATCCTAATTCCAAGTTGATTATGTCATCTGAAATAATCCACTGTATTATTGTCTTACTATTCTTCTTCTTGAATCAATGAAAGTGGACAGAAAGTCACCAACAAAGGAATTTAACAGTGTTAAACTGATTAAACTGTGTGATTTGTAGCAATATAATTTTCCAGATTTTCCTTCTTACGTATTATATCACATTGTTCACACAGCTTTATGTATACAATGTTTGCTAATTTAATACCCTGCAATAATTTATTTAAAATTTCCTGGATGGTTTCAGTAGGGGTTCAGTGAAAGATACATCTATGAAAAGCTAATACTAATAATAATTTGGAAAGTTCCAAATGTTCCTGGCCAGATGCCTCCCAAGAATTTCTGCTGACAGAAATCAAGAGAATGGCTGGAGATTGCACACACAACCACTTTCTGGCCTTCCCAAAGCATTTTCAAAGGACCTTCTAATGTTGCTACAAATCAAACAAGTTATTGATCTTGGATCTCTTAAACTACCTCTTTTGGGAATCTTAGCCATAGCTTTTCTCTTCAGCTCTATTCTAACAAAGTAAAGGGACAGAAAACAGAAAACAAAGTTATCTTGAAAATGCCCTGGCTTTCAAAACAGCTTAGTTCTGACTAGTGATAGAAGATAAAATGACAGCTGGTGTATTGTTCATTTTCTATTCCCAGAGTGGCTCACCAATTGCCTTCATGTCAAGCAGAACAAAATGCTCTATTGCTAAGAGATTTAAATCAGGAGCTCATTGGTGTGGCATTTCTGACAAAAATACCTGGCAGGATAGAGACTATTATGAATTCCATCACCTATTTATTCTTTTCAGTGAGCCAATTTTTCTCAGCATCATGTTTTTTTAAAGTAGCAACAATATCAACGACAGATTACACCCATTCCTTGCATTCATAATACCTTGTAATGCCAATATTCATTTTATCAACTTTAGCAATATATATTTATTTTCTAGAAATGTTCTATAAATATCAGCAAATATGATATGTATGTATGTATGTATGTATGTATGTATGTCTATACACACTGCTCAAAAAAATAAAGGGAACACTTAAACAACACAATGTAACTCCAAGTCAATCACACTTCTGTGAAATCAAACTGTTCCACTTAGGTAGCAACATTGATTGACAATCAATTGCACATGCTGCTGTGCAAATGGAATAGACAACAGGTGGAAAGCATAGGCAGTTAGCAAGACACCCCCAATAAAGGAGTGGTTCTGCAGGTGGTGACCACAGATCACTTCTCAGTTCCTATGCTTTCTGACTGATGGTTTGGTCACTTTTGAATGCTGGCGGTGCTTTCACTCTAATGGTAGCATGAGACAGAGTCTACAACCCACACAAGTGGCTCAGGTAGTGCAGCTCATCCAGGATGGCACATCAATGCGAGCTGTCGCAAGAAGATTTGAGGTGTCTGTCAGCGTAATGTCCAGAGCATGGAGGCACTACTAGGAGACAGGCCAGTGCATCAGGAGACATGGAGGAGGCCGTAGGAGGGCAACAACCCAGCATCAGGACCGCTACCTCCGCCTTTGTGCAAGGAGGGACAGGATGAGCACTGCCAGAGCCTTGCAAAATGACCTCCAGTGGGCCACAAATGTGCATGTGGCTCAAATGGTCAGAAACAGACTCCATGAAGGTGGTATGAGGGTCCAACGTCCACAGGGGGAGTTGTGCTAACAGCCCAACACCGTGCAGGATGTTTGGCATTTGTCAGAGAACACCAAGATTGGCAAATTCGCCACTGGCGCCCTGTGCTCTTCACAGATGAAAGCAGGTTCACACTGAGCACATGTGACAGACGTGACAGGGTCTGGAGACACCATGGGGAACATTCTGCTGCCTGCAACATCCTCCAGCATGACCATTGTGGCAGTGGGTCAGTAATGGTGTGGGATGGCATTTCTTTAGGGGGCTGCACAGCCCTCCATGTGCTCGCCAGAGGTAGCCTGACTGCCATTAGATACCAAGATGAGATCCTCAAACCCCTTGTGAGATCATATGCTGGTGCGGTTGGCCCTGGGTTCCTCCTAATGCAAGACAATGCTAGACCTCATGTGGCTGGAGTGTGTCAGCAGTTCCTGCAAGTCGAAGGCATTGATGCTATGGACTGGCCCGCCCATTCCTCAGACCTGAATCAAATTGAGCACATCTGGGACATCATGTCTCGCTCCATCCACCAATGCCATATTCACCACAGACTGCCCAGGAGTTGGGGGATGCTTTAGTCCAGGTGTGGGAGGAGATCCCTCAGGAGACCATCCGCCACCTCATCAGGAGCATGCCCAGGCATTGTAGGGAGGTCATAGAGGCACGTGGAGGCCATACACAATACTGAACCTCATTTTGACTTGTTTTAAGGACATTACATCAAAGTTGGATCAGCCTGTAGTGGTTTTTTTCACTTTAATTTTGAGTGTAACTCCAAATTCAGACCTCCATGGATTGCTAAATTTGATTTCCATTGATAATTTTTGTGTGATTTTGTTGTCAGCACATTCAACTATGTAACGAACAAGTATTTAATAAGAATATTTCATTCATTCAGATCTAGGATGTCTTCTTTTTGTGTTCCCTTTATTTTTTTGAGCAATATATATGTGTGTGTGTGTGTGTGTGTGTGTGTGTTTGTAGATTTTTCATGGGTACAGGTATGCAGGTCTTGGTGTGTTCAGGTCTTTTCCCATGCAGTATTGAGAGTATCTTGGTGATGTTTCAATGAGGCCTCACTCGCCATCTTCAAGCTGGTGCTTTCAACTTTGTGCTTGTGCGAGCAAAGCGTGATCTGAGCTGCCATCTCTCTATAAATACTGGTGGGGAGGTTGGCTGTGTTATCATTTCTTGATTGGTTGATAGAGTTGATGTTTGCAGATTGGCTGGCTTTTTCGTAAGAACATGTGTGGCTGAGGTATTGGCTGTGTGTCTATCAGCTTCCTGTGTTGTAACAACCTGGGTGATGGGCTGTGTGATGACCTTCTGAATAATATTGTTTTGACATCCTGGGTCTTCGGACAAAAAAGTGACAAAAAAATCTATGCCCAGGCCTGAAGCCTGATTGGTGTGGATCCAAATAGACAGCTTCATCCAGGTGCTGGGGGAGCTGTCGTGCCACTACACTCTCAACAACCTTCACCACAAAGTGAAGGTTGGAGACGGGACAATAATTAGATAACAAAGTTGGGTCCAGGGACGGTTTCTTGAGAAGGGGTCTCACCACCGCCTCTTTCAAGGCAGCGGGCAGATATCCCTCACTCAAGGAAGTGTTAATAATACCCTGGAACCAACCTCGTGTCACCTTCTGAGTGGCCAACACCAGCCAGGAGGGGCACGGGTCCAACAAACATGTGTTAGCATTCAGCCCCTGCAGCAACCTGTCCACATCTTCGGGGGTCACAGGATCAAACTCTTCCCAAATGACTTCCTCAAATTCCGCCCCCGACCCCCACCCAGAGTTGCCCATTCAGAGTCCAATCCCGTCCCGGATCCGAAATTCGAAAAGTCCTCAGCCCATCCCTGCAAGTGCCCATCACTGGAGGATTTTAAGAAGAGATTGGACAACCATTTTGTCTGAAATGGAAAGGGGTCTCCTACTTGGGCAGGGGGTTGGATCAAAAACCTTCAGGTTTCCTTCCAACTCTGTTATTCTGTTAAACAAGAACATCTCCTTGTCCCAGGTGCTTGGGAAGGACTCAAAAAGTAGATTAAAAACTGCCAAATCCAGCATAAACATCTGGCTGATTGTACCACAGAGGTGGTATTCAGCAAGTTCTGACCAATTCTGGAGAACCGGTAGCGGAAATTTTGAGTAATTGGGAGAACCAGAAAATACCACCTTTGACTGGAGAATTTAACAGTATCTTTCTCCTGCCACGCCCACCAAGCCACACCCACAGAACTGGTAGTAAAAAAAACCCTACCGGTTCTGAATCCCACCACTGTTGTACCACTTTAATAATTCCAGTTGAATTGGCTAAATTAATAAAGAAAATAAATGTAGTCTTATAATGTACTCTGCATTGCATTATTTACATCAGGCCATTCAATTCACACTAGCTTTCCGTTTGAATTCTGATTTTCATCTAAAAACTTTATTTGCTTTTTAGAACAGACGTTTGTCCACTTGCTGACTCAGATGATCGCTGCCTAGACAGCTCATTAATTTAATACAGTAACAATAACCTCTGAAACCAAAACTGCATGTTTTCAAGGTTCGCTCTCTCATTTTTCAGTAAAGGATAAAACATCCATCAAGTTGCTGGATGTTTTGTAAATAAATCTGACAAATAAAATAGTAACAGATAGTATAATCCAGAATCCTAGTAATGTCTATCATTACAATCAGCAGCAAAATATATGCAACAATCTTTCATTATCAGTCCTTTAAGTTTCCATCATTTTTCTACAGGTGGTTATGATTATCCAAGATCTTGCACATTTTTATAGCTATGGATTTTTTACTTTTTAAGTGGAATGAGCAAGAAGTGAAACTTTTCAGGATGTAAATTATTCTTCATCTTCTGGGAATGGCCTATGCATCAAGCCTTTTTCTTTCCTTTTGTCTGAACATGCCAAATTTGCAAGTGCCTCACTGAGCAACTCTATTTCATTTATGCCATTTATGTTCCTTAAAATGTAGCCTGACCAATTAGGATAAGGGAGCTTTTCCTACAAGCGTCCCAGCTGCACAAGATTCTTATTGGAAGTGGGTCCTCCTTCAAAATAAACAATGTTTCTGGAAGCAGAACTTGTCCCAAATGACAAATTTTAAGTAGTATGAAAACATGGGCAAAGGTCAGCCTAGGAACTCAATCCTGTTTCCTATTATAATCAAAGGAATCAAACTACCTTACAGTCGGTATTTGATTCATATATTGGATTTCATTCTTTTTTTTTTTCTTGTCTTCTCTGTATATTCACACCATACATAGGTTAAAAATACACAGACTGGAGACATTCAAAGATCCACCAGTGTTGTCTCTTTACATCTCTTATTGTGTATCCTCTGTCAACTCTGCAATCCCTTAGAGTCATTCGGGCCTGACATATCATCTCTGTCATTTTCATGCAATTGAAGAAGATATCTAGTGAGTGAGATGTTGATTAGTTCTCAAATATGGAAATGTATTATTTGATACTAAACTTAGTCATTCTCTCTCACCCCAACCTATTTGAAATGGTTGCTGTGGGAATGCCATGTACACTGTGAGTACATGGACAAATGTGGGACATAAGTCTAGCATCATCTTCATCACTGTCATTCAAGTTGAGCTCCACCTGAGGTGGCCACATAAACAGGTTCATTCAGAGTTGTTTTTTTTTTTAAAAATAATAGATAAGAGAGAGTTAGCCATTGTGTTATTCTGGGAGGTTTCAGTATAGCCTATAGAAATTCCATGTAATGTGAATACTTAATTGGGTTTAATGCTTAATTTCTGGACCCATTCAATGTCAGCCAAGTGCATTTATCCGCTGAAAAAATTATGATGAAAATGATGATGAAACAATAATAACTGAAGCTGAAATACAGCTGGACAAATACACAATTCGTAATATTATGATTATACTAATAGGGTACAACACCATACAATACATTCATATACTAACACTAAGCAATACCACACAATACGCTAATATATATTAGACCATCCCATCACTTTGAGATTCTCTTAGAGTAAGACTTTAGAACAGGGCTAGTTCTGTGGAGGATAAATATTACGGTCAGTACTTTTCATCAAAGTACCAAAACTAGCAGTATGATTAACGAGAAGTGATTTTATTCTTGAAATGACACTTCAAAATGAGATTTCCAGATGTATATACTTATATAGAAAATCCTTACATATGAAGAAAAATAGCTTCATCATTGGCTGTTCTATTTCATTTCTAACCTGATAAAATGATAGCTATCAAGTCTGGAATTGAAAAGAAATATTTGATTTGATATGGTGGGGAAATAAGGCCCAATCTTTTACAAGCAGTTTGTTCTACAACAGCAAATACTGATACATATTTTAGCTGTTGCCTATGCCTTGAGTTTTGTTATAAGCTCAACACTGTATCCAACTACAACAGTGGAATCTGTTCTAATTTATTTGAAATGTATTTATAGTAGCCATTTTCATGCTGTACGTGGCATTTTTACAATACTTTTTAGAGAATAGTCTTTGCCTTGAAGAATTTAGTCTACATTAGATAAATATAGAATGGGAAGATTAAAAAAACAAACAGTGGCTAAACAAAAGAAAGATGGCTCAGAAGAGCTATTCCAAGTACTGTAAACAAGCAATTTATTGAAGCTTGTTTACATATGATAGACATTTATGGAAATTCTAAGAAAAATAAAAGGAAATATTTTATTTACTAGCCACATTACCTTTTGTTAATGATGAAGAGAAATAATAGATTTAAAATATGCATGATACAAAAAAAAAATCAGGAAGATTAGAGGAAAAAAACCAAAACAAGAGTCTTCAGACGGCTCAGCCATAGAGAAGAAAGTCTGTGAGAAGCCAATGGTAGTTAACAACTCTCTCTCTCTCTCTCCGTCTCTCTCTTCTCTCTGTGTGTCTTTCTCGATGCCAAGCCAATATGTCCTTGATCACTCAGAGTTGTAACAGTTTGGGAAAGTCTATCAGTTTCATTAATTAATAAATAATCTCATTCAGGCTAGCGGCAGGGTAAACTGGTGCATCTTGATTGTGTAAGCAATTTACTGCATCCAGTTTTGGTCACCACATTACAAAACAAATGTTGAGACTTTGGAAACAGTGCAGAGAAGAGCAACCAAGGTGATTCGAAGTCTGGAGACTACAACATATGAAGAATGGTTGCAGGAATTGAGTATAGCTAGTTAGAGAAAAGAAGGATTAGGGGTGACATTAGGGGTGATATGGTAGCAGTACTCCAGTATTTGAGGGGCTGCCATAAAGAAGAGGGGTGGGTGGGGTCAACTTATTTTTCAAAGCACCAGAAAGCAAGACAAGAATCAATGGATGAAAATTAATCAAAAGAGAAGTAATCTGGAATTAAGGAGAAACTTCCTAACAGTGAAAACAATTAACCAGTGGAATAGCTTGCCTTTAGAACAGGGGTGTCAAACTCAATTTCATTGATGGTCACAATAGGGTTGTATGACCTTGGGGGAGCTGGGGGGGACATGGCCAGGGTGGGACTGGCTAGCTCAATGTCACTCATTAAGGCTCTGTTTTTGGCCATGACAGCCTCTTGCAGCCCTCTCCAAGCAAAAATGGAGCTCAGGGAGGCTGTGTATGGACCATTTGGGCTCCGTTTTTGGACATGATGGCCTCCTGCAGCCCTCTGCCAGTGAAAACAGAGCTCGGAAGGCCATGCGTGGCCTCCCCAAGCTCTTTTTTCACTGGCACAGGACCATGGGCTGGTCCTTTGCTATTTCCAGGGTGGGCCCCTGGGCCAGATCTAAGCACCCTGTGGGCCAGATCTGGCCATTGAGTTTGACACCCCTGCTTTAGAAGTTTTGGGTACTTCATCACTGGAGGTTTTTAAGAAGAGACTGGACCGCTATTCATCTCAAATTGTAAGGCATCTCTTGCTTGAGCAGGTGGTTGGACTAGAAGACCTCTAAAGTCTCTTCCAGCTCTATTCTGATGCAATTAAAATGGTAAAGGGGGTTGAACTAGATGACCTCCATGGTCCATTCCAACTCTCTTATTCTTATATAAACAGCTGGAAAAATATTAAAGTCAATGAGAACCACAGATACAGTATGGCATACAAATTATTCATAATTTCAGAGAATATTGAAAAATATTTACTGAAAACCCAGTTGCATATTCCTAAGATACAGTATCACTTTCTATCTGATGGGATAGAAAATGGAGAATTTTTTTTTTCTGAAACCCAGAACTATCACATTGCAGAAGCTTTATACTTTGATTCTGCCAGATTTCAGACAAAATAAAGTTTGCATGGATAAGTAGGACAAAGCTAACATGCATTAGAAGAGTTGCTAACCTTCTAAAAGAAAAAAGTAGGATAAGTTGGGGATGTTACCAAAGTAAATAAATTAAGCTGGGGATGTTACCAAAGAAAATGAACAGTTGGGGATGTTACCAAAGAAAGTGAACAGTTAAATAAAAAGGAAATTGTGAAAAGCAATAAAGAAGAACGTGAATTTGCTATTTATTGGATATGTTGGCATATTATCTAGGAAACTGTGGAAATAGGATAATATCTGACTTCCTTTGGCATTTCACTACTTCCCTTTTATGCAGTCTTTTGAACACTGCGTTCTTTTGATAGTAGCAAAAATAAGAGGAGACTAAAATACATTCAACTAGATAAATTTATCTGAAGGACAAGAATACTTATTCCAAAACAAAGGAAAAATGTAATAAACAGAAATTTTCATTCAGCATCCATTTAAAGAATCTTTGAAGCTTACAAATAAAGTGTATACATTCTTTGAAAATATTTCCTGTCATTATTTACAATTTGATATTTTGTCCCTGTATCTGTGTATGCCTGGATGAGTGTTTAGTGAACCCCAGGGAGAGAGAGGGGGGAAAAAAGAAAAGAAAAATAACTTCCAGTTTTGGAAACTCTCTTATGAAATACAGACTACTATATTTACATTACTCCAAATTGTTCATTAATAAACCATTTTATATCAAAATAAGTGTGTGTTATGTTAGATTTTTAAAACAAAGATGTTTGTATGACCAATGCATAGATGTGTCTGTAAACAGCAAAGAGTAACTTCAGTTAAGGAAAGAGCAGCTTAATTGGTATGTTTAAAAATTCACAAAAATGTTTTTTTCAAACATTCCAGATGTTACATGTATATATGTGTGGTTTATTAGTGAGTAATAGTCCTTGACCATTTACATTGAGGTGAACTCTATGAATTTTCTTTTAAGCACAGTGTTAAAATGGGCTCTGAATAGAAATTACATTTCCTTTGGTGTGTGGATCTGGAGATAAAAGCATGAATCAGGAGTAGAACTTTGGTATAAAGAAATCAATATATAATTTGAAAGTTATGAACAAAGTCTAGCTTTCAAATGTTAGTGTTGACATGATAGAGAATAAACAATATGTAGATTTCTTATCACACTGAACTTTTTTTTAAAAAAAAACTATTTTATCCCAACTTTATTATTTTATCATATATTTGATCTCCATATAGTGATCCCCCCTTGGAGCCCCCTTTCTCCAGGAGAGCTGACAATAACACAGTTTCTTCAAAACAGATAAAAACTGTACCTTAAAATAGACATCATGCTGTTTATTCCTTAAGCATTGAAGTTCTCCAGTCTTGTCAAAAAACAGGAGGGGTGCCTTTTGTCATGTAAATTAGCAGAGTTTCTTATGAAAAACTCTGTGTTATATCAAGAAGGGTAGCCCTTAATATTGTTGGTTATTATATGGTACCAAGGTATTTTTATGGGTTCTCAGAAATGTTATTAAGACCTCTAAGTGAAAAAATCCATAAATCAAGAGAGCAGATGTAGACACTTCTCTCTTAAATGCTCCAAATCTCTTGACAAAGAGTATTAAACAGAAAAGGCTGTAGAAGGATCAAATCTAAACATAAAGGGTTTTTCCTTAACTGGGAAAAAAAAAACCCCACAGATAATACTGAGCTCTCTTGGTCTTTTCTCTATTTCGAGTCCACTATTGTAAACAAAGAAACCAAAAAATCCTGTGTTTTGGAAGGTGGATCTTATGTTTTCAGTCAGAATGTGATATGCCGGTATCATGAGGTTGGCCTCCATCTCTGTTGCTATTTCATGAGGCTGAACTTCCCTTCCTGGCTGTATGGATAGTTAGTTAGATCAGATTGTTCTTTGCTGGTGTATGTCTTATTTTTATATTGTACATTTTATGTACATTTTTGTAATTTTTTTTGTAAATTTCCCAGAGGTGAGATGGGAGCTATATAAATTGAATGAATGAATGAATGACGAATGAAAAAATAAATAAATAAATCCTGTGCATGGGTAAAAAGGAATATGTATGCTTATTTCCATGTGTTGTAATTTGCCCCCTCATGTGTTTTTTGGACATAGCTGAAGGTTGGGAAAGAAATATGATATGATAAAGACCTCAATGAAAAGATTACATGAGTATGAAGTAGCACAAAACTAGCAAATTCTACAAATCTGAAAGGTAGAAAAAGAATTATAATATTCTTACAAAGTGAGACCAACATTAGTAGTTTAGTTACGTGGAGTAGGGTGTATAACAAAGATTGTTAAGGGGACATTAGGCAATTTTAAAGGAAATACAGTACATGTACAAGTACATTTGAAAATTGTTAGGAAAAGGTTTGTGAAATGGAAAAACCTTTGAGCCAAAATATATTTCAGGATGTATGTTTTTTTTCCCTAAAAAGCCTTTTCGGCTTTTATATATAAAAAAGACATTTTTCTGTTCTTTGTTAGGGTACTTTTTATTCTGAGTGTGTGATAGGGACTGTGAATTTTTCAAAAGCCATTCTTTGAGCATGGGGATGGTGGAGAGGAAAACATGAGGAAATTGTGTGATCTATTCTGGTCCATCTACATGTTGTTCCAAATTGTGTTCTGGCATTTTTACAATGAGTGTGACTTTCCCATTTGGGAGATCCAGGGAAGCCTTGAGTTGCTTACTGCTTTATAGCGGGAATCACATCTTTTCCTTTTATAATTTTTCCAAGTCTTTTAAGTGCCTGAACAGGACTGGATTGGCCTAGCTTGGCAGTCCTTTTATTTCCTAAATCTATAAATACATCATTGTCACGCCATGTTCAAATACCTGTCAACTGGGACCTTAAGGAACTATTTTAAAAATGTGCCCTTGTTTGAGTTGAGGAAAGGAACTTTTCAACAGGTTTTTCTAGCCACAGACAGAAGTGGTCCTCAACTTACAACTATTCATTTAGTGACCATTCAAAGTTACAACAGCACTAAAAAAAGTGACTTAGGACCATTTTTCGGTGTTTGGCTTTTGTAGCATCCCCATGGTCACATGATCAAATTCAGATGCTTGGTAACTGGCACATACGTATGACAACTACAGTATCTTGGGGCCACGTGACTGTTTTTTGCAACCTTCTGACAAGCAAAGTCAGATTCAACACAACAACCATATTTACTAATTTAGCAACTGCAGTGATTCATTTAACAACTATGGCAAGAAAGATAATAAAATATGGAAAAACTCAATAACCGTCTTGATTAGCAATGGACATTTTGGGCGTGTAAGTTGATGGCCACCTGTATCTGTGGAGATAGTTGTAAGAATTGTTCTACTTAAGGGAGGTTAAAAATCCCTTTTCCTATTTTTATATTGCTGATTATAAATGATACTGAAAAGAAGTTTATATTAAATTACTTTGACACTAATAGGCTATTTTAAGCTGAAATTTAAGTGTCAAAGGGAGAAAAAAAAAAGATTTTTTTTTTTAATTTGGTCTTTTTGGTCATATGAAAGTCCTAAAAAGGAGAAGAAGAGATAAAAGGGTGGAATTTGGAATCAAATACAGAGTTTCACCTGGAAAAAGAAAGGGGGAACTAATTGTGAACTTTGAAAAGATTCCCAAGGATATATTGTAATTGAAATTTTATTAAAAGATACAGTAACCAACGGAAAGGAAAGAAAAAACAAGAAGGATCAGCTTGGGGAAGAAGAGATTGATTTCTTCTTTTTTCTTTTGTTACTTAAAGTCACTTGGGTGGTTGTTTAAAATGGCATCACTCCTGGAGCAAGTGAAAATGTATCTTAAAAATGAGAAAGAAGAGGCAGAAAAAGAAGGAAGATCTTTTGGCTTCATGTTTGAATTTCTTGAAATGGAGATCCTGGACTATGAAAAAAAGCTTCAAGAGGAAGAAGAAGGGCGGGATAAAGAAGAAGCCATCTTTACTGAAATAAAGCAAAGTGTGGTAAAAAGGGGGAAAAGGGGGGAAAGAGGTAAACGTTTCAGATTAAAGGCAACAGCCAAAAAGAAAAATACTTTGAAAAAGAAACATAATAGCAAGGAGAAGCAGAAAAGTAAACCACAGATGGGGAAAAGAGAGAGAGAAGGTTACCCCCCCCCCAAAAAAAAAAACAGGATGAGAAAAAGGAGGGGAGAGATAGAAAGGGAAAGAAATCATGAGGAACAAAAGCAGAACATAAAGAAAAAAGGGAAAAGTACTAGGATTAAAGGTATATGCTCAGCTAGGGAGCACAGAGACAATGGTTAAATCAAGTTAAAATTGAGAACTCTGCAAGGGTACTAAAGATAGGGTTGTGATAGTAGAATATTATAATTTGTTAGAAATGAAATATGTACCGCCCCGAGTCCCTTTTTGGGAGAGGGAGCGGTATAGAAATATGAATAATAAATAAATAAATAAGTAAATAAGTAACTTAGGAGATAAAATTATATTATTATGTTAGGCATGTTTATTTAAAAAAGAGAGGGAAGCAAGGTAATTATTTTTATAGATTGATAAAATATGGAAAAGAAAGAGGAAAGATTTATACCAGCTATTTAGAATGAATTTGAATAAATATTTTTAAAGATTGATAGAATATTCAAAAGAAAGGGTAAAAGATTTACCTATTAGAATGAATTTGAATAATTACCTTGCCTATTAGATAAAACTATATAATTATTTAATGATATATTTATTAATAATTAATGTAAGAATAAAGAAAGGAGAAAAATATTTTGCCTGTTTCCAAAGATTGTTGATGTGAAAGATTTATAAGGTTCATACCAGCATGAGAATGAATTTGAATAACTATTTTACCTACTAATGTTTTTTTTATATATATATATATATACACACAGTTTTTGTTAGTTGTATAGAATCTTTTTTTTTTTTAGTATTTGTAAGGAAAAGTACCAACCAGAGTCTGAAGGATGAGATTTATAGGATATAAAATAGATATTAGAAATTTGAATGTATAATGTTTGAGAAGATTATAAATATAAGATTTAAAAGTGTTGTACTCTGATTGGCAATTATAGGGGGAATCTTGTTTTTGATTTTGTTTTTTTTTTAAGAACGTTGGAAGAGAATATATAAATTGTAAACAATGACAGACGAAAGTATAAGGATATGTCTTGTGATGTTCTGTTTTACTGTGCATGTGTGCAGGGGAGGAGTTTTATTTCTACTTCATCTTTCATTATGTTTTTTTCTTTCGCTTGCTTATTAGAATGGTACTGCTGTTTCTTTTGTTTCTTAGTTATTTTGTAAATAAAGTATGCTGGCAACAGAAAAACATGATCCATTTCCTCTAATTTATAAAACTGAATGTTTTCATTTTGACAAAGAATAATGAATAAAAAGATATAGAAATTTAGACTGCTATTACTACAAAAGAAAATGAAGAGAAGTCAAAGGAGAAATGGTGAGAAGTTGGCAAAAAATGTTAAAATATGAAGTTGAATATATAAGATGAATATATATACGAAAGTGTGTCTGTATGGAAATGTGATAACCTGGAATCATGCTGTACTCAAATAAGATGTTTTATCTGTTTGTTAAAACCCAATAAAACTTTATTAAAAAAAAAAGAATTGTTCTATCTAAGGCCATTGAGTTGTATGGGATGGTGAGAAGTTTGTCCCTTTGTGGAGAGAACTACTACATTCATTGGCTTCTGTGGCTTTCCAGGTTGGACAGCACATTAGCAAACCTGAAGTGTTGCCTTCTCCTGACCATACTCTAATTTAGAAGCAGTCATCACAAAAAGCAAGCTAACACAATGATATATAAAATATTTACAGAACCATGTAGGACACAGAAAAAGAAGTGAACATGGAAAAATAGTATTAATTTCCTTGCTAACCCCATTCTTAAAGATGTAAACGAACAGTAGAGCCAACACATATATTCTTTTGACTTCCACTGACTCATTGTTGAGAGACTTTAATCCACCCCAACAATGAAAGGAAAGTTGATCTAAGAACTTAAGTTGAAGTGGCCAGGCTTGAGACAATAGTGGGACAACAGAGAACAAGGTTAAACTTCCACTTGTTGACAGGGTTGCACAAGAATTCCATTCATTCCATTAACGAAAAGGAGAGAGAGAAAGAAAAAAATTGAGGGTTTGTAATTGACTGTAGAAATGAAGAAAAAGAAGCCTAAAGCAGTGTAAGCCTGCCACTGTAGAATAAATCAAATATATAATAAAACTGAACATCTACCTTCATGAGCTGTGGTGGTGAGCTGTGGTGGAACAGTGATTAGAATGTAGTACTGCAGGCTACTTCTGCTGACTGTTGGCTGCCTGCAGTTTGGCAGTTCGATTCCCACCTGCTCAAGGTTGACTCAGCCTTCCATCCTTCCAAGGTCAGTAAACTGAGGACCCAGATTGTTGGGGGCAAGATGCTGACTCTATAAACCACTTAAAGAGGGCTGTAAAGCACTGTGAAGGAGTGTATAAGTCTAATTGCTATTACTATGGCTATTCTCATGTCGGAGTGAGGAATCCAATCAGACTCAATTTCTGCATACATGGAAATTAAGTTTTAACTGAACCCCCTATAAGTGTCAGAAAAGCTATCAAGCTTGTAAGGCACACTGATAGCTTAGAATTACTTAATTCCCTACTTCAACTTGTGAATTTCTTGGCTAAAGTATTGAGAAGTCAGAGCAGCCTTCCACAGCTTTGCATAGCTCAGTTGTTTTGTTTCATCTGCAAACTTTACGTTCACATTTACCCTCGACTCTTGTTTGATCATCAAATTGTACAGATCTTAAAATGGATTCTTAAGAATCATCAGCACAAAGTTTCCTTCATTTTGAGAATGCTATTTTTATTCCTTTATCTTTAATTTGTCTTCTTCTCCAGAGCCAACTGAATGTAGAAAAAAACAGAACAAAACACAAAGCCATTGCTTATGTATGACAATCTTTTTCAACACCACCTTGTTAAAGTCAATTTTGAGTCTGCTTAAATCACAAGATACAGAGATTGAGAAATGTGCTATCTGTAAAGCCATTTGATCTTATTATCTAACTCTTCCTTATGGAGAGTTTGAGGAGAGTGCAGAAAAAAAAGTAAACATGATAAATACAAGCCTAATTAACAACATTTATGTAAATGTCTACTTTTATGCTATATGATGTCAGATAGAATGGACTTCTAAGTAAAACAGCATTGTTCACACTTGCCAGTGGAGACGAACAGGCAGCCAATTTCTCTTATTTTAAAAAAATATTTAGACTTTTTAGACTCCTCTTTATTTATGACACTCTGCTTCCTACACTGATTTTTTTTTGTAAAGCAAAAATAATTTGTTCCAAGCTATCCTCCCCAAAGGAACTAAAAATGTAAGTTATAAATAAAAAGAGATAAGCAGTATTTTTAAAAAAGACTCAATTATGTGAATCCTTCAAAGTGTTTATTTATCTTATCATTTTATCATTCATGCACTCCTTTTTGGGGCATCTCTACCTTTCTGCTGCTAGTGTACAAAGTCTCATTAAAAAAGACAAATGAACTTAATTGAAACCTTTCACAATTGTCAGGCACAAAGTGAAATGAGGCAATGAATTAATTCCAAAGATTAAAAGAAATAGGATTGAAAAGGGTGAAGCCACCTTCATTTTCTGCAGAAGACAGCTGCAAAGGAAGATATCACCAAAACAAAAGCTCTGTCCCTGGTACTAGTTAGTCTAACTTCATTTATTAAAATGCCTAAGAGCAAGGCACTTCTAGGCACTCTACATGGATATAGGCAGTCTGTCAATAGTCTAGTCCTACAACAAGCAAGTCATTCACTTCCAGAGACAACTGACAAAATGAAAATGTCTTTCCCAACATAAGTCTGGTGATCAGTCAAACTTCAGACACCATGAGCAATCTCATCTGTTGAGCTTTCCCAAGGAAAACATGTTTGGAATGCAAACTCTCTTGTCCAGCATCTTTCCCCCTAATTTGCAAATGTTTCTTGCAGAAGAGAGAGGAAACTTTATACAGAGTAGGGAAATTTTTTGGAGGGAGTAGATTTTAATGCCTGAAAATCATTGGGAGAAAAGTAATCATCATTCAGAATTATGGCAAGGTACACAAATCCCTTTTTGCAAGAGTAATTCTCAAGATCGATAAATCTTCATGTTAGAATCAGCACTGAACCATCTGTTTTGCAAAAATACTCTGTTGATTCATTTAAATACTGTTCATTAGTTCATCACAGTAGACCTTTCTAATTACAATGCAAGAGTGTTCTTAGCATTTCATGAATTAACTTCCAGAAATCCAACTACCAATATGGAATGTCATTATGGATAGTGAGAGGAATGGAAATTGGCTTAAATTATGACTTCCAGCATAGATCATTAAGCATTCCCCCAAGACAAGAAAGGGCTTAAATAAAGTGAGAGGTAAGACATTTGAAAAACTTAGACACAAAAAGAAATCCATACTGACAGAACAATAGAAGAGATAATAGGAAAGGCAACAGGGAATCTGCTCTGAAGCAACTCATTTACTGATTTTAGTCACACACAACATTTTTTGGTACAGTCCATTAATTTAATACAGTAGTTGTGTGGTGAAATTAGAGAGTTGCATGTATCAATCATCTTTTGCTCTGAGAAAATGTATCTTTATCTATTATACTGTGTAGGAAAGAGGGCCAGCTTTAACCAAACTATGCCAACCTGTTATGTAGAGTCATAAATTACTGGACATTTGCTCTTTAAATAGACTAGGATTTGTATAACAGTCTCCTAACTTAAAAGTAAATAGCTCATCAGAAGGAGGAAGAGCAGGCAAGATATACTATACCCTTGGGAAATATTGAACTTCTATATCCAGATTAGTTTCCATCTAGTTTTTGCCATGTGAGTACATAAGCCAAGAACCTTGAGGGCAGAGGGCAGTGACAGCATGTCAAATCTCTGCGTGAGCTTTCAATTATCTCTGGCAAAAGATAGAGAGGGACTTTTATAGATAAAGCCAAGTCTAATAGATGATAAAAAAATCTGCTAAGAGTATAGAAGGCTCTTTTAAATTAATAGTAGCAATTGAAGTAGTAGCAATTGAAATGCTCAACCCTAAAAATTCCAACTGTGGCAGATTTATTAGCCTTCCTTCTGCCAATGGATATGGTGATTATTAATTCAGTAGTATTTAAATGCTATGGGTTATTCTGTATAAAAAGTGCCTGGTTAACTATAATTAGAGAAGCTAAGCCCCAGATTGGAATCAAAGTGGAGGATGTTGCCAGATGAAATATGTTATATGTGAAATAAGTAACACTGCAAAAATCTTGCTGTGAAAGATGCTTCCTATTCACCACTCTAAGTGGGAGATGGTCCAATAGTTATGATTACCTGGAACAGTAGCCAATAAAAGTAAAATGATTACACTAAGATACCCCAACATTTCTAAGGAGTAGATTTTTTTCCATATATGTATATATAAAGTGCTTTTAGAAGTTAACCTCATTTTGAAAGCAGTGAGATTGTCAGTCACAGTGTCTGCACACATAAACAACACTCTACCAAGCTAAGTCATTTCATTTTTTAATACTAATATATCACTTTTGGAGACAATTATGCCTGGTATGTTTGGGGGCCACCTGATGTACTAGAAAGCCTTCGGAATGAATGACATACAAATGTAATATATAAATCATAAAGCATGTTCAAATCAAATCAAAATAAATCTTTATTACAGTCAAGTATATGATGTTTTGAGGTATGGATAATTAAAAAGCATAAAAGATATATCAGAGCCTGAAATAATAAAAAGCTTATATTTTTAAAAGAGTACATAAAAACAATTGTCTAAAAAGAATGAAAAATAATATGTAGGAGCATTACATGGATATAGGGGACCATAACAGTTAGTACGTAGCAAACTATATATATCAAATTACAGAACACTTTGGGAGAGCATCACATCATGCCAAGATAAAGTCCTTTCAGTGCTTAGGTACTTTGAGATGAATTAAGTGTGTTGTATGGGAGGAAAAGTACCTGTTTGGTTCACTAGTAATAAAGGTTAGGGACATGGATAGATCCAATAAGCATTCTGTGTTTGCTACACATTGTTTAATGGGTGTTTTGTTTGATCATATCCCATGCTGAGCAAAAGACCTGGAGAGAAACCCAAGGATCAGACTTAATAAAGCATTTTACAATAAGCTACCTGGATGAACTCTTGAGTGGAATGTAGACAGATTTTAGCAGCAATTCCACATTTGTTTCTTCTTCAATTTTCCAAGCTATGGAAAGGTATTTATTGAACACATATCTGCTGCAGTTGAAAACATTTGCAGTAGTTTAAATTACATCCATAAAATACAATAAAATGTCAATGATATAATCAAACCCAAATATAATAATGGAACAAACCTAATCAATGCCATATAGCAGGGGTCTTCAAACTTGACAGCTTTAAGACTTGTAAACTTCAACTCCCAGAATTCCTTTTCCAGGTCATGTTAGCTCAGGAATTCTGGGAATTGAAGTCCACAAGTCTTAAACTTGCCAAGTTTGAAGACCCTTGCCATATAGAATAGTCAGAGACCTTTATACTCATTGGTAAGAGTGATACAATTGTTTCATTGTTGTTTCATTGGTTTTATTGTGAGCTGTCTAAAATTATTGCATGTAAGCTAGGTAGCTTTATAAGTTCAATCAATCAGTCAATCCATCCATCCATCCATCCATCCATCCATCCACCCACCCACCCATCCATTCATCCATGAATCTGTGGTTTTTCTGCAATAGAACTGACAAAAAGACCCTCTGGCCACAATCTACATTTGTCCACTGAGCAATAGCTGCAGTTACAGGAATACCCTTACATTGCTGGCATGTTCTTTCAGGGGCAGTGCACTCTGTCAAAAAACAATACCAGATATTTTAGAGACCCTCAATGAATAGAAACACTATGAGCACCTCTAATTATTCACCTTTCCTTCCAGAAGAAGGTCCCAGATGGCCAGATGTTGGGAAGAGGCAGGACTTGACAAATTTAAGCATCTTGATGACCAAAATTCTGTGCTACAGAAGGGAGGCAGAAGATAAACTTGTCACCAACCAAAGTGGAGGCTGGCTACTCTTAATAAGCCCACTGGCTGACAACTCACTGTATTGAATATGAGGAGAAAGATATATACAGTAATTTCCTGTTCAAGATTAAACTCTTTCTTGTGATCCATTGACTGCCTTAAAAGCCAACTTACAATAATTTTCACAAATAAAGATTTTAAAAATAGGGATTTGGACACAGAAATAGCCAGCATTTACATGTTTCAAAAATAGCAGCCCATTGAAAACTAAGTATGTGCATGTAAGTGTAATAATGTGATGGTGTTTAGAAATAAAATCAGGAGCATCCACATGACAAAATTAGAAGGGGAAACAGGAAATAAGGAGACAGATAGAATGTATTACAATAGTCAAGAGAGAACAATAGGCCCTGAAATTGCTATGGTTTATTCAAATATCCTTATTAACGTGAGAGTTGTTCTACTCTAAGACAGAGCTGAGATATTTTTAAAAAATGGAAGCTCACTAGAGGGCAGCAGAAATGTACCAAAGACTCAAATGTTTCAGTTCTTTCTATTGGTTCTCCTACTGTTGCAATGCCAGATTGGTTATATCTATTATACCAAGTCATGTGAACTAATCACTTTACCATTAGGTTTAAATGATTCATTACAATGGTACTACAAAAAGTGACTGTTTTCACATGACAGCCTTATGGTCAGGTTATCAAACATTGGATGCTTTGGCAACGATATTTATGATGTTTGCAATGTGCCAGAGTTAAGTGACCATCTTTTGTGACTTTCTGACAAGCAAAGTCAATGGGAAGCCAGATTCATTTAACAACTATGTTGCTAACTTAACGACTGCAGTGATTCACTTAATTCTGCTTGCAAAATGGAGCAAAATATACTTAACTTCCTTGCTTAGCAATATAGATGTTGTGCTTTATTGTGGTTATAAGTCAAGGACTACCTGTATTTAAAGAGAAAAAAGACAAAGAAGTGATAAAGAGGACGCAACAACAGTACTTGAACAAGTCACAGGATAACTGGAGAAATTCACCACCTTTCTACTGTCTGCTATTTTCATAAGCAGCTGCTAATTATGCTTTAGAATTGTTTCTTATTCCTATGAGATTGTTCTTTTTCCCACTAGATGTAAATAAGACACTGCTTACATTCAGATGTCACATGTTTCATTTGCTTGTACTTGCTCAGGTAACAAGTGTTTATACATCAAATGTGAACCTAAGTTAGATATCTCCTATGAATCGTGTGAGATGACATACATCATGAAATAAACTTCTTATTACAGTAGGGAAAATCTCAATATAATATTGAACCAGGTATGAACCATTTTGTTTCTCTTAGTCACTGCACCTCAAAAATACTGAATAGAATTTGAAGAATTTTATACATATGAGCACAAACAAAATGTGTCTTATTTTACAAAGTCTTCCTTGTAGGGTACAAATTGCCCTTTGTACCCTTGTTTTTATTTTTAAACATTGTATTTAATAGGGTATGA
The DNA here is from genome assembly GCA_023653725.1 of Bungarus multicinctus. Lineage (NCBI taxonomy): Eukaryota > Metazoa > Chordata > Lepidosauria > Squamata > Elapidae > Bungarus > Bungarus multicinctus. Next base: position 83,033,927 of record CM042838.1, read on the forward strand.
GATTTAATCTTGCTTTGCAAAACAGCTAACAAACTATACATAATAAGATGATCCAAGAGGTTTCTCAAGTAAAAAAAAAATGCTTCAGAGTATTAACTTCAACGAATCTTCAGTAAAGATTTCTTCCCGCTCTTATTTTCAAAGTCCTTAAAATTAAAATTAGATGACCATTTTGATATCAATGTTCAGCATGAAAATTACAAGCAGAGCAGAACTGACAGTGGAATATTTGCAATTCTCCATTTCCATTTGAAGAGTATCCCTTTTCTATTCCTTCTTTTTTGCAACATGATGGATATTGTGAAGAATAATTCATTGACGTATATGAGTGAGGCAGTTTATGAACAGCAAATTCAATTACTAATATGTGAATACAATACAATACAATACTCTGGCAAGATATGTAGTCTGACAAGTCATGTAGATCCCCCCCCCCCATATATATGTAAATTGAATTCATTTGCTAAAGAAAACGTGTTCACTTCCGTCTTTTCAATTGACAGTTCAGTGCACTTTATTTTAAATTCTCAGGCGAAATTAAGAGGAAACAAGTATGTATGATAGGTCTGTGTATCAATTTAGTCCAAAGTTGCCATCACCATAGGTAAAATAGTCTTTGCTGCAACAAAGGTACCTGAGTTAGTTGCAGTTGCCAAAACAACCACTTGATGATACAATATACATATGTGTGTGTGTGTGTGTGTGCTTGTGTGTGTACACACACGCAGGTCTTGGCGTGTTCGGGTCTTTTCCCATGTAAGATTGAGAGTATCTTGGCAATGTTTCGAAGAAAGATAATTGACAATCTGGTGGAGTCATCTTTTCTATTCATGCTTTCAGGTCTTTTTTCAATCTCTATTGCTTCTCTGATAATTCTGTAGCTGGGGTTTTCTATAGTTGCTACAGTTTTGGTGCCATTGAAGTCGATGCTATAACCTGTCAACTATCTGGAAGCCTGCACTCACAAACAAAAAAAATCTCCACACCACAAGCCAAGCAAACATCTGGGCACAAACAGACCCACCCCCTAATACCTCCAGCCCAAACACACCCCAACCAACTACCCAGATGAAACCTAACTTCATAATAAATGATAGCCATCCATTCACCCGAGCCAAGCTGTGCTAAAAGCCCCCAATACATGAAACACAATGTTGCCAGCCAATCAAGACAAAAAAAAATGCTACAAAATAGATAGAAGATATTAGAAACACCAATCAAGCAGAACACAGCAAACTCCAAGACCAATAAACACAAACCAAGACTCCCAACCAATCAGGATGAAGAAAAAAACATTCTAACAAAGCACAAGGCTAGCACCAAATTTAAAACAGAAATGGCTGCCAAAGCCTGACACACAGATGAACCCAATACACAAGCCTGTTGATGGCAGATGAGATTCTGCAGAAACATCGCTACAACTTTAAAAGCACAATTATAATGATGTGGGAAAATACCTGAACAAAGCTGAATACCATAAATATAAATACCCATGAAAACTTAAGAATATATATCTGTATCTGTATCTGTATCTGTATCTGTATCTGTGTATCTGTATCTGTATCTGTATCTATCTATATCTATATCTATATCTATATCTATATCTATATCTATATCTATCTATATCTATATCTATATCTATCTATCTATCTATCTATCTATCTATCTATCTATCTATCTATCTATCTATCTATCTATATCTTCCATAGATCGGTGTATTTTTGCCATTAAAATCAAAATCAAAATGCTGTGTCAAAACAAAATGCTGTATGGTATCATCAAGTTTAAGAAATTTATTATCATATAGGTTAGTCAAGACATGAATTTAAATTATAAATATTGATGGAACATTATAATTAGCAAGACCTATAGTATCCCTTCCTTGGCTTGCAAGACCTTAGTGTTAATTTTATACATTCAACCATATGATCTACTGAACTCATTGAGAATTATTTTTGAGCATGCATGAATGAGATTATACTGTTACATGCAAAGACCAGACTTATAGTTACAGAAAACAAAGAATATCTTTTATGCCATAAATATTTTATTTAAAAATATACAAAGCAGCAATGTGAACACCCTAATTTTATACATGATTAACTCATGCTCCCTTCTTTTCTCTTAGAAGTGCCAGAGAAATACCTACTGTAGATGGAGGTCAGCTACTTACTATTAAAGAAGCACAATATTTTTTGATTGGCAGATTTTAACATCACTAGAATGAATCACCATCCAACAATTTAAAGAACATAAATATTGCATAATGGAAAGATCTCTAAATAAATACAGATCAGCTGCATTCATTGATTGCAAGATTGCTATAGTTCCTATAAATATATTTAAAATGTAGTAATTTCAATAAAACCAATGTCATCAGACATAAATTCTGCAGTTATTCAACTATGATCTTACATCCAAGGTTCTTACATCCTGCAGTTATTCAAGCATGATCTTTGTATTTATTTTGGCAGCTATCAGTGCTGATGGTCAAAAGCCTACCATATTTTTAAGTCTACATATTGCTCCATTGTTAAATTACAAGATGGTACCCCAATATAAAATATAAAGGGAGGCGCTTACCACTAGATAAAGAGACTGAAGAATAAAGTTCATACTTATACCAATCCACATGTGGACTGCTGAATTTGGTCTCATTAAGTTCTGGCTGTGAAGCACATCTGCCATCTGCTTCTTCTGGAGATAAAATGCCCAGTTCAATTTTCTCATCTGACATTTCAGTCTACTGTACTTAAAAATTTCAGGTATCTGCTGGTTAAGATGAAGTGACACCAGCTAATCCAGTTTGCCTGTAGACTAAAAACTTGGAAACAAAATATCCTTTGATTAATTCAGGAAAACTGCCATTTGCCTACACCAATTCCAGTAAAGTGGATGCAGGCTATGGATTTCCTAGTTTTCCCAGGTTTTTAGAGGGGGAAAAAGTCCCCTACTTCTTTAAAAAGTTCTTCTGCATTTGTGTAAAAGAAATATTATGGTCCTTCTGTGCAACTGCAATAGCAATAAACAGGATAAGTGGAGACATCTGTATGCATGCTAGGATCTGCTCTTAATAACTTTGTTTTAGTTCTAATTCATATTTCAGTTCACATTTGTTGAGCTGGGAGGGACTTAACTATACCAATGAGAACAAGTGAATTCTACATTGCAGGAAGAACTTAAAAAGTGGAAGCTATTCCAAATTTCTCTTCCTTCCTGGGACATTTGCATTAGGAGATTTCAAACCAAGAATGAACCCCTGTGTAAGTCAGCTGTAAAGCTAGGATAGTAAATTACTACTGTTACCATTTAATAGCTTAGGGGGAAAATATGTCACAGTGTCTAATTCATTTTTTTTTAAATGCTGGTTGATGTAAACATACACAAATACTTTAATATACATCATTTTCCTGATCTCTGATGCATTTTGTCTTACAATAAAATAGATGCACCTTCAAAAATGAGTGTTTAATGATTAAGATATAGTTAATTAAAGTGTGCATTGTTTTATATAACTTGTTTAAAAGTCAAGCTAGTCCACCAAATAGCAAATACTGATTGTCTGAAAACTGGCATGCACTAACAATATATTTGATAGCTGAAATTATATATATATATATATATATATATATATATATATATATATATATATATATATATATATATATATATATATATATACATACTTTGTATATACTTTGTATATATATATATTATATATATATAATTGTTATATATGTAATTATCTTTCCTTCTCCTATATTCTGCATGTGTAAAGATGCATAGCAGAAGAAAAACAATAATTTCTCTTGCTCCATTTGTATTGTCTTCTGCTTTTAAAATGTGAATCCATAGTGCTAAGGGAGCCACCTGCTGGCCACAATGAAACATTGTGCAAGACAATATTCTTAATTTTATTTATTTGTGGGGATTTTCATCCTTGGTGTATATACTGTATATTTCAACTGACACGGATTTCTAATTTTTACTAAAATTCGTAAAAGGAAATAAATCCCTCCATCTTTGGAGTGATTTTAGGCATAAAGAAGTGAGAGTAAATGTTTTAATAAATCAATAAATACTCATTGAGTACACACGTACACAATTACTGCAGTAAGAGAAAATTCCATTTCAGAATTGAGGACTAAAATACCAGTAGTGACAAAGCTGTGAGTCTCCTGTGTACTTTTATAAAGATTTAAACTTTGGAGATCCATCTATATTTTTTCGTCACCTCCTGTGAATATTGAAAAATATGCATTGCAATAAAATAAAATAAAGCATGGCATTGACCTTCCACTATTCTCTTGCTTAAGATTTTGCTAGCTGAGGATATTGGGAGTTTTATTCTAGTGCATGAAGGAACCTCTGGGTTGGGAAAGGATACCTTACAGATTCTATTTTACTAGATACATTTTGCTTTTCAGGATGGGATAGAGTGGGAAGCAAAAGAAAGAAAAGGCAAAACAAATAGGTTAGAACTCTCATCCTGCACAAATTGCTCTTCTTAAATTAAAACATAAAAAGCAAAGGATGAGAAAAGAAGGTCTGGAAAATTAACTTTTCTGTCCTTTTGAAATGTTAACTCAAAACGCTAACCCGAAACACTAAATGGTTCGGATGTGAATCATTAAGGCAAGGAATTCCTGAAATGAAGGCAGGCTGTACTCCATTGAACATTCTGTTTACAGGTCATGTCTTACGAAATGGAAGGCTTTTTTCCCCATAGATCTGAAATAACTGCAGGTAAAGTGGGCTGCATGTTGATGTTGTATTTTAATTTAAATAGGTGTTTCTTTTAAAAATTAAACAGCAACATAGATGCGACTTTAATTTATTATATGGAGAAATATCACCTCTGTTTTCTGAGAATGCTTTCCCTCAGAGATATTTAACACAAAAATAAGGCATCGACAAAGTAGACCACAGCTTACTTCTGGATAAAATAGAGCAATGTGAACTAGATAGTACCACCCCCAGATGTTTTTACAATTCTCTGAGCAATCGCATCCAGCAGATATTCCTCAAAGAGATTACATATACATGAAGGGAAGTGTGCAGTACGCCGTTTCAAGGTTAAACATCTTTATAAATGATCTAGAAGAGAAGAGGATAGAAGAAGAACTCATCAAATTTACAGATGACATCAAGAATAAATTGAATCTATCTTTTTTTGAATTCTGAATTTTTGAATTTAATCTAGAATTGCTAACACTTTGGAAAATAGATTCAAGATTCAGAAGGATTTTGACAGACAGGAGCCTTGGGCCCTTTCCAACAAGATACAGTTCAGTGATGAGAAAAGTAAGTCCCTGCACTGAAGCAGGAAAAACCAAATGCATAAGTACAGAATAGGTGGTACCTGGCTTAACAGTAGTACCTGTGAGAGGGATCTAGCTATCCTCATGAATCACCATGAGCACCAATGTGCTGCAGCTACCAAGAAATGCTAATGCAGTCCTGGGCTGTGTCAACAGTGAAATAGCATCAAGATTACAAAAAGTGATAATGCTGATTTATGTCACACTAGTTGAGGCCACATTTGGAGTACTAAATTGTATGATGAATGATTGTGGGAGCCTGGTATGTTTAGCCTATTGAAGAGAAGGATTAGGGGTGACATATTAACTGTCTTTCAATACTTGAGGGGCTGTCACTGATAAGGAGGGTTTGACTTACTCTACAAAGCATCAGACGGCATGACAAAAGGCAATGGATGGAAGCTTGTTAAGGAGAGATCCAACCTAGAATTAAGGAGAAATTTTCTGGCAGCTAGAACAATTCATCAATTGAATAGCTTGCCTCCTGGAATTGTGGGTGCTTCATTATTGGAGGTTTCAAAAACTAGATTGGACAATCATTTAACCAGGATGGTATAAGGTCTCTGCCTTGAGCAGGGGATGGACTAGAAGCAGTGGTGGGATTCAAATTTTTTTACTACCGGTTCTGTGGGCGTGGCTTGGTGGGCATGGCAGGGGAAGGATAGTGTAAAATCTCCAACCAGAGGTGGTATTTGCTGGTTCTCCAAACTACTCAAAATTTCCACTACTGGTTCTCCAGGACTGGTCAGAACCTGCTGAATACCACCTCTGCTCTGAAGTCTCTTCCAGCTCTGTGACTCTATGCATTATGTTCGTTTCACTCCTATTGCCGTATGGTAGAAACATATCAGGGCTAGAATGGTTTTAGATTCATTTCCATTTCTGACAAGGATTCCTTGACTAGTCTTGTGCAAGTCAGATTTCTCAGTTTGAAGAAAAAAAATCGTTGCAACACTGACAAAGTAATGATAATACTTAAAGAAGATGAATGGACATGGCTTGTAAAATACATTGTGTATGACAAGTACTACATAAATATGTATTAACATCAACAGTATATAGGCAGTCTGGTGATAGCTTGTGACATGTTTGGGCAAATGTCCTAGCTGGAAAGTCTACAGATCCTAAGATAGTGATTATTTCACTGTTGAAAATGATTCTTCAGCTCTGCATATTACATATTTTAGACAAGTGCAAAGTGATTAGATTTGCTTTGATAAAAAGATTTATGCCATAGAGACAACATAACTCTTTTTATCAAAGCAAAGAGGCAACATGATTCTTTTCAAGGAAGCAATGTATGTGTGCATAAGTGCACCATCATGCCTCCCGTCCCTGTCCTATTGTCCCCATTTATTTGTACCTATTTCCTGTATTCTTACTCATGTTTACATTCATACCTATTATCTTGTAAGCGATTGACAAATCAAATCAAATAAATAAAACTAAATAAAATGTCACCTCAAATCACTTCTGCCAAAACTGCAGGAGAAACCTGCTTCATAATACCAATAACACCTAGACTTATATAACTGCTTTATAGTGTTTTACAGCCCTCTCCGAGCAGATACAGAGTCAGCATATTGCCTCCAACAATCTAGGTCCTCATTTTACTGACCCTGGAAGAATGGAAGGCTGAATCACCCTTGAGCTGGTGAAATTTGAACTGCTGGCTGCTGGCTGCAATACTGCATTCTAACTACTGCGCCACCACAGCTCAATAATGTAATTGAATTTTTTACACAACTTGTAAGGAATTTTCTTTTAGTTTCTTCTTATAAATTTTAATTTTATCTTTCCCTTCTAGACTTGGTGAGGAGAAACAAGATAGAGATGTATACTCTTTCCTTAGGTGCATAGAATACTTACATGTATTTACGGGACCGCCTACTGCCACCATTGGCCTCCCGTCGGCCAGTGCGCTCCCATAGGGCGGGCCTCCTCAGAGTGCCGGCGGCTGGGCGATGCCGGCTGGTGGCCCTGAGGATGCGGGCCTTCTCTGGGGGAGCACCCTCCCTCTGGAATGAACTACCCCTGGAGATGAAAACTATCCCTGACCTACAAACCTTCTGGTACGCGCTGAAGACCCATCTTTTCCATCAAGCCGGTCTGGCCTAGAGTTATTAGTAGGGCTTTTAATTGTTTTTAATGGTTTTACTTTTTAAATTCTCTTGATTAGTTTTATCTTCAGTCAGCCATCAATTTAATCCTTTTTAATTCTATTTTAAAAACTGTATTTATATTTGTGCTTTTTTACTCGGCTGTACACTGCCCCGAGTCCCATCGGGAGAGGGGCAGTATATAAAATTAATAAAATAAATAAATAAATAAATAAAAGTAATAGAATAGAATAGAATAGAATAGAATAGAATAGAATAGAATACTTTATTGGCCAAGTGTGATTGGACATACAAGGAATTTGTCTTGGTGTAAATACTCTCAGTATACATAAAGAAGGAACATTTGTTAAGAATCAAGAATCATAATGTACAACACTTAATGATAGTCATAGGGTACAATCAACATCAAATCATACTAAGAAACAGAGGATACAAGCAACAAAGTTATAGTCACAAGTGGGAGGGGAGGGGTGATAAGGAGTGATGAGAAGATTAACAGTAATAGTAGTGTACTCTTTGTAAATAGTTGAACAGTGTTGAAGGAATTATTTGTTTAGCAGAGTGATGGCTTTCGGGAAAAAACTGTTCTTGTGTCTAGCTGTTCTGGTGTGCAGTGCTCTATAGCGTCGTTTTGAGGGAAGGAGTTGAAACAGTTTATGTCCGGGATGTGAGGGGTTTGTAAATATTTTCACAGCCCTCTTTTTGACTCGTGCAGTATATAGGTCCTCGATTGAAGGCAGGTGAGTGGTAATTGTTTATGTAATGTTGAATGTTTAGGTAATGTTGAAGTATTCCATAAAGAGTAGAACAGGCATTTATTTTAGTCACTGAACAGTTATAATTGAGTTACACTTCGTTCTGCCTCGTCTTTGATGTGGCATCGGTGTAGAGTAGGATGATCTTTCTCATCTTCAATCTAATTAACCTTGATACTCCTTAACTTTGATATGGTCTCATCACCACCTGGTATAAACAAAGACTCTTTAGCCTTGTTTTTCTTGTTTTTGGCAAGAGAGCAAAATATGTCAAGATAAGATAGGCTTGTCCTCCTTGTCCTTGTTAAAATCATGTGTGATGAATCCATTGAAAAGCAGATGTGCTTAATTAAGGTTCAGATCCTATACATCTAGTCAAAATTGCCCAAGGGATGGAACGTTTATACTAATCTAATCAAGAGATAGCTGCATGTTTGCTGGCTTTGAAGGGGATCTTCCCCATGTCTTCTGCTTAAGCTTCCCTCACTGGCAATAGAGGCACTAGCTTTTTCTTTCTTTGTCTTATTATATTCTAGAATATTATTTGTTTGCTGTCTAATGTTATTTTCCAGTACTGTCTTAGAGGAAAGGCTTACTATGTGATCATTGCTTCCAAATTCAAATACATCTGGGAACAGAGCAATACATTAGGGTTTTTTTTTGGAAGGAGGGGAGGGTAATGGTTGCCAGCTTCTTGAAGATTAGTGGGATTGCCATATGGGGCTCATCCACATAACTGCTTTAATATGCCACCTTCAGAGGTGGTATTCAGCAGATTCTGACCAGTTCTGGAGAACCGGTAGCGGAAATTTTGAGTAGTTCGGAGAACCGGTAGTGGAAATTTTGAGTAGTTTGGAATACCACCTCTGACTGGGTCCGTCCCCATCTATTCTCTGCCTCCCGAGACTCAGTTGATTGGCTGGATCTTTATTGCTCTGCACAGGAGAATGGAGCTGGAAAGCAGGTTAGTGGGGTGGGAAGAGAATGGGGATTTTACAATATTCTTCCCCTGGAGTGGGGTGGGAATGGAGATTTCACAGAATCCTTCCCCTGCCATGCCCACCAAGCCATGCCCACCAAGCCACACCCCGCCCACCAAGCCACGCCCACAGAACCAGTAGTAAAAAATTTGGAATCCCACCACTGGCCACCTTGTATTGGGAGAAAAGTATGTCAACAATGCAGTTCAACAACAAAGTTGGCCAATGTTGCTGTCCTCTTAATACATTGTATTATAGTAATACTTGGATTCCCTGCTATTTCTCTTGCCACTCAGTGTCCTACACTGGTTAAAAATTAATTAACCAGGACTCATTAATACTTTAGGTTGGGAAGTTTCATGTCAGAACAAGAGAGAAAATACTGCTTTTATACAAAATGTAATTAAAAAAAACATTTAAACTTGACTTCTGGCTGTGCTAAAGAGGGAAGATAGTAAAATAAAATAATCTTGTGAGGACCCTTCATCAAAAATGATTAGTAAGGCATCTTTACACTGCAGCAATGAGGACATTTGAATGAAAAACTATTTGCCCTTTTTGTGTGTTTTAATACCTTGTACAAATACCTAGAATTATGGAATGGAGAGGAACCTGTGACTTTTCTAGTCCAATCACTTATTGCATAAATTCAATAGTTTAATGTTTCCTTTCATGAAGAGGAAATCAAGGCAACTGAATTTCACATTTCACTCTCCCATTCATCCTTACTCAAAAATAAATTCCACTGAATGCAATTTGATTTACTGGTTTGTATAAATCACAGCCTTAGGCAATGTAGTCTTTCAAGCAAGAACAAATGAATTCCTATCTATTTTTTTCTCTTTCCAGCATGGAATTATCTTCAGCTTTAATGGGAGATGAGCCTTCTTTAAGTCTGTGCCTTCCTAATGTATTATGCTTTCATGCTTATCATGCAACACAAGCAAAGGATAAGTGGGTGAAAGTAACAATTATAATCCAAACCTCTTTGGAAGTTTGGAGTAGGCTGTAAAAGAACCAAAATGGCAATAAATCTAGATAGGTCTTCTCTCACAATCTCTTACCTCTAGAAAAGTTTTTCTAATACATCAAAATGACTTAATGCTCATTTCTCTTTTATTCTCACTTCTAAACATATCAAAGTTTTATTCATGTCTGCCACTTTGGGTGAATTCTTCTTTCTATTCCATGGATTTTGTGTTTTGTTTGCTAATTGTTAGGAAAAGAATGCATCTTGTTAAATAGGCTAAGAACTCCGTGTCATCATTTGTATTTCATTTGCTATGTGCCAAGTAGCTAATAGTTCTTCTTCATGGCAGCTTAAACTATTCTTCTGCCTTGTGAAGACTATAATTTTCCTAATGATCTGCTTAAATGTACCAGTTATATTAAGATCAGAGATGGAATTTACAGTCTATTTACAGAACAATAAAAATAATCAACAAGCTCTTTAATACATTTTGTCTACTTTGTGTACATTCATTTCTTTTCTAGAACTTTTTTCCTTTTTTCAACTGGATGAAATATTGTTAAAATGGTATTTCAACAGTACTTCATTCAGTTGAAATGGAATGAAAAGGCAGTGTTCAAGCATTTGAGGGGTTTCCACAAGGAAGATGGGGTCAACTTATTTTCCAAAGCACCAGAAGGCAAGACAAGAAACAATGGATGGAAACTAATCAAGCAACCTGGAATGAAGGAGGAATTTCCTAACAGTGAGAACAATTAACCAGTGGAACATCTTGCTTTCAGAAGTTGTGGGTGTTTCATCACCAGAGGTTTTTAAGAAGAAACTGGACAGCCACTTGTCTGAAATGACATAGGATCTCTTGCTTGCACAGGAGCTTGGACTAAGACCTCCAGGGTCCTTTCCAGCTCAATTCTGATTGACCAATTGATTGATTTCTAACTTCTGGGAAGATATTGGAAGACTCTTGCCATCTTATACTATTATTTATTTTTTTCTGCTTCTATTGACACAAAGATACTTTTTACTTATTAATTAAGATCACAAAGAACTATTTCTTTTGCGATGGGAAAGTTCAGGTCATTTTTACAGAGCTCCATTTCCTATGGGATTCTGAAGACAGCTGCTGCTTTTATAAAACCTGTTATATATATATGTGTGTGTGTGTGTGTGTGTGTGTGTGTGTGTGTATAAGGTTTTTGAGCTGATAATTTTAAATAATAAATAAGGGAGACTAGGATAGATCTATTTCGAGCTAGTTAGTTCTCTTCAGCTAGCCATATCCTTACTGGGATTCGAACCAGGGAAGTATTACATGTGAGGCAGTTGTAATTGCCACTACACCACCTGGCTCTATCCTCTTCAGCTGAGGCAGGGGAATAAGTATATACTTTGTATTACAACACCCTGCTAAGCCCCAATTAAGGGAGAAAGCATACTGCTTTCTTTTCTGTCTTTCGGCTCATCACCAGAGACCATACCGACAGAAAGCTATTTGTTTCGTTGTCTTTTGTTTACATGTGTGTAAGGTTTTTGAGCTGATAATTTTAAATAATAAATAAGGGAGACTAGGATAGATCTATTTTGAGCTAGTTAGCTCTCTTCAGCTAGCCATACCCTTACTGGGATTCGAACCAGGGAAGTATTACATATGAGGCAGTTGTAATTGCCACTTATTCCCCTGCCTCAGCTGAAGAGGATAGAGCCAGGTGGTGTAGTGGCAATTACAACTGCCTCACATTGAGGCAGATGAGATTGAGGCAGTTGTTAAGTCTAGTATTGTTGGTTACTAGTTGTTCCAGTCCTAGTGTGGTAACGGCATTGTACAGGGTTGTATGAATGGGTTCAGATGTACATTCATTTAGTCTCCAATTTATAAGAGGTAAGTTGCGGTCACCACTTTTAACTGCTAGTGGGGGTGTGACTTGATTGGGTGGGGGATTGTCTGTGTTCTGATTGGGTGGGGGTGTGTTCTTATTGGTTGGGGGTTTGCCTATGTTCTGATTGGTTGGGGGGTTGGCTGTGTTCTGATTGGCTGCCATAGAGATAGAAAAATGCCCACACAGCATGAATAAATGAGATGACACCTCCTGCCTCCCAGCCATTTGGAAACCCACCCTTATAAACAAATGAGTACCCAACATGAAAAATGACACCAGACCCACACCCATGAGGGCCACACAAGAAGCTACCACCACACTTCCACGTAGAAAGCAGACTCATACTCACACAGAAGATGAGACATGACCATGGACCAGAAGCGGCACTGCAGCTGCATCACCTGCTTCAAACCTCCCCAACCCATATATGAAGTGAACTGATGTCCACCATGAAGATGTGGCACGACCACGAACATGAATCCAAACAACAGGATCACAGCTCACCAGCTCAAATCCCCCAGCAACTAAGACTAACCTGAGTACAACCAAGCCCCCACCGGAACAGAACACACCCCCAGCCAATCAGAACACAGCCAAACCCCCAACCAATGAGAACACACCCCCACCCAATCAGAACACAGACAAGCCCCCACCCAATCAAGTCACACCCCCAGTAGCAGTTAGAAAGAAGAAGCAGCTGCAAGCTCACATTACTCTGAGAAGCACAAGACTGAAGACACAAGCCTGAAGATGATGAATGAGACTTCATCGAAACGTCACCTAGATACTTCCAATTCTACGTGGGAGAAAACCCAAAGAACCATAGATCCATATATATATGTATGAATGTATGTATGTATGTATGTTTTCGGAGGTTTTCACAGGTATTTGTATATGGATCCTTGGTTCTTCGGGTTTTCTCCCGCGTAGAATTGGAAATATCTAGGTGACGTTTCGATGAAGTCTCATTCATCATCTTCAGGCTTGTGTCTTCGGCCTTGTGCTTCTCAGAATAATGTGAGCTTGCAGCTGCTTTTTCATTTTAACTACTAGTGGGGTGTGACTTGATTGGGTGGGGGCTTGGCTGTGTTCTGATTGGATGGGGGGTGTTCTCATTGGTTGGGGGTTTGGCTGTGTTCTGATTGGCTGGGGGTGTGTTCTGTTCCGGTGGGGGTTTGGTTATACTCAAGTTAGTCTTAGTTGCTGGGGGATTTGAGCTGTTGAGCTGTGATCCTGTTGTTTGGCTTCACGTTCGTGGTTGTGCCACATCTTCATGGTGGGTGTCAGTTCCCTTCATGTATGGGTTGGGGAGGTTTGAAGCAGGTAGTGATGCAGCTGTGGTATGGCTTCTGGTCCGTGGTCATGTTTCATCTTCTGTGTGGATGTGAGTCTGCTTTCTGCATGGAAGTGTGGTGGTAGTTTCTTGTGTGGCCCTCGTGGGTGTGGGTCTGGTGTCCTTCTTAGAAGCCAAAACCAATGTCCTTTCGAAAGGATTCAACTTTGCTAGAGGGAGCGGTATAGAAATACGAAAAATAAAATAAAAAATAAATCTCTCCCAAACACATCCCCACAGAAACCATCATATGCGGAGTTGAAACCAGCCTGATCAAAACCAACCCTGATGATGCGAACAGAATCAGACTCGAAATTACCAACATCCTCTGCACTAGCAAACCACCCAAAAGCAACTTATCCAAAGAAGAACAAACTGCACTACTTAACCTGAAAAAAGACACCAGCATAATAATCCTACCAGCAGACAAGGGCAACGCGACAGTGGTTATGAACACATCCAACTACCAAACCAAGTTAACCAACCTACTCCAAGACCCCACATACAAACCCCTAAACACAGACCCCACCACCTACCTAGAAAAAACCACCAGATACAAAATAAAAGCCTCCCCCATCAGCGAAGAAATCCAGCAAAGAATCATACCCAGAGAGAAATCATCCAGATGCCCTAAGCTTTATGGTCTCCCCAAGATACACAAAGAAGGAACCCCACTTAGACCAATAGTCAGCTCCATAGGCTCACCTCTACAAAACCTAGCCAAATTTCTCGCCAAACAACTACAGCCCTATGCAGAATCCATCAACTCACATGTAAGAAACTCATTCCAGTTCATCGAGATCATAAAGAAACAAAACTTACAACACAACGACCTATTAGTGAGCTTCAATGTCATATCCCTCTTCACACAAGTGCCTATAAAAGAAGCCTTGACAGCCATCCAAAATAAATACAACCCCCCCAAGCACATCCTAGATCTGACCAACCACTGCCTATCCAATACATACTTCACCTACAATGGACAAAAATACAAACAAATAGAAGGAGCACCCATGGGATCACCCCTCTCACCTGTCATCGCAAACCTCTAAATGGAACACTTTGAAACACAAGCTCTAGAAAAATATGATCACAAACCTGGCTCAGATACGTAGATGACACCTTCATAATCTGCCACACGGGAAAGAAAAACTGAACAACTTCCTCACACATCTCAACAGCCTACACTCCAAAATACAATTCACGATGGAAACAGAAGCTAACAATCAACTTCCCTTCCTAGATGTCTTAGTATACAAAAAATCCAATGGCTCCCTAGGACACACCATCTACCAGAAGAAAATACATACAAACTGCTATCTACACGCACTCTCACACCACCACCCAGCACAGATCAATTCCGTAGCTGAGACACTCATCTCCAGAACAAAATGCTTAGCTGATGAACAACACCTAAAAACCGAACTACACACTCTCACTAATGTACTAACAGCTAATGGATTCCAAAGAAAGAAGATTACTCACCTAATCCAAAAAGAAACCCCAACCAAAATCCAAGACAGAACAAGAAAAGGGCAAAGCCTTCCTCCCATATATAAAAGGCACTACAGACAAAATCAGCAAGATCCTCCAAAAACACAACATTAAAACAGCATTCTGCACAAATGGAAAAATATCCACCATCCTAAGAAACCTTAAAGACAAAATTGAGTTAGAAAACCAAGGAGTATACGAAATCCCGTGCACCTCCTGCCCCACCACATACATTGGACAAACTAACAGAAGGATAAGTGCACGCACTGAAGAACACAAGAACTCAATCAAAAAAGAAGAACCGACCTCTTCCCTGGTCCAACACCTCAAAGCCACAGGACATAAAATTGACTTTAAAAATACCAGAACTATCGCCAAAACTGAACACTTCAACAACAGAATAATCAGAGAAGCCATAGAGATAGAAAAACGCCCACACAGCATGAATAAACGAGATGACACCTCCCGCTTACCAGCCATTTGGAAACCCGCCCTTTGTGAAATATAGTATTTCACAAAAACATATTTCTCAACTTTTCTGTCCTTTTAAAAGGTCAGGCTATGGACATAAAATGGCTACAATCTGGTTCTGTAGTTTCTCAAGTATAATATCCAAATTTTACTTATAACAGATATAGATATATAAAGGCTGGCAGGAGGTGTCAAGTGGGGATCTAGTTTAGAATCTCTACATAGTCACAAGAGAGTGAAGTCCAACCCTATGCCCCTTAATGCCATTGAACCTTATATAGTGTTTCCAGGTACAAACAATTAGCCTGATAAGATTCTTTATATATATAGACCTGAGTAATAAAGCAATAAATTGAACCCTTCACATGTGGATCTGGTTCTCAGATCTGCCATATTCACTTGATATTTTGCTGGCATTCTACATATAATGGTAGGGGTGGAGGGGGGAAAGGAATGTAGAGAAGCGGGCATGGGAATGTGAAGACAAACACTGCGAGTGGGGAGATAGGCTTGACAGAAATCAGAGGTGCTAAGACTAGCATAAACCAGCTGCCAAAGACATCTGGCCTGGGAACAGAATGCCAAACTGCATTAAGTGGTGCCAAACATTCAAGCCATTCCCAAAGTATCTAAATGATGTGCCACTGATGGAGTGGTCAAAGAGGGAGGGCCAGGGAAAAGAGAAAAAGTATAATCTTTGTACAGGTTACATTTTTTTCAGATCTAGCCTTTCTTTCACTGCAACCACTCAATATTACTACCTATTATTTCAATCAAAAAGAGTCAAGAGTCTTTCCCCCCCTTAAATATCTCAATTGGGGCAGGCCTGATGCCGGTTATTGGTGCCTGACAACATATGATAAAAGATGATGTCTGTCTGTCTGTCTGTCTGTCTATCTATCTATCTATCTATCTATCTATCTATCTATCTATCTATCTATCTATCATTTATCTATCTATGATATAAATATTATCTAAATTGGGCAATCTACATTTAGACCAATGAGCCATCCCTCAAAAAAGGTAACCAATTGTAATGTTCATCTTTAAAGTACAAGGCATATCCCATTATTAAGAGCCATGTGAGTTACCACAGAGTCTTGAATTTAGTCCTTAAACAGTCACAGCTGAATATTATTAAATAGATGGAAAGCAATCATGCTGATTCTATTCAAATTAAATTAATGATGCTTTGGTTGTTCCCTGCCCATTTTTGTCTTTGAGTCAGTCATTTATTGGAATGCAGATCCTAGCATGCGATGGAAAGGTCAAGTAGAGTCTTCAATCTTCCCACCCATTCAAAAAAGCTGTGCAGTCCTGCTTAAAATATGAACTCAGCATTACACAGGTATATTTTCTAAGCTGGTCTATAACTCATTATAAGGAATTGACTACTATCATTTATATGGTGATTATCTCTAGATTAGGCTTTTCAAATTCTGTTGCACAGAACAGAATTATAATAGTTATATTCAAATCACAGACATCTGTTACCCACCATAGAATATCAAAATGTTATGATATCATTATGCAAATGATAGAGTTAATATAGCATCTCAGCATTTTCCCGTTTACCCCTCACAGATGCCCAGGATTCAAATGTTCTGCTTTAGGGTACAATGTGTATGCATGAAGAAAGACAAAGATGAACATATTAGCATGGATCCCTGAAATATTGTATTGCGCTCTCTACCTTTCACAACTTGGTATAAAATGATTAGTGGAAAATTTTTCTCTGCATTTTTATTCCTTTTGTAATCACTGGAAACATCATTGTTTTTTTTTTTTTTCAAATGGAGCCTACATAGAAATAAATGTTTTCTTCTGCAGAAACTTATCCTCAACATATAGAGGGCAATGAAGTCAACAATGGAATGTTTATAGTGGAACTAAATAAATTCATCCTGACATTTCATTCTGTATCATGTTTACAATATGTTAAAAGCACAATATTTGTACAATTCAAGATGACATTGGTTTTCGAAGCAAACTGTAGAATAGATCATTATTTAGTCCATGAACACTCAAAGCAGAAATGGGGACAAGATTGTACAGAATTGCTCAATCTCCTACCCATCCTCCCTATATTCTCACTCCCGATCCATACCAAGCTAAGAAGCTTGAATTATCATGAATAAAAAAATATAGTTGTGTTTACAATCCCATACAGCATGGAAGTTCTGTTGTGAGACATTTTTCTCTCTCACTCAGATAAGGCAACTGTCAAATTTATGAGATTCACAAAAACGCCAAGCTCCATCCCCATTTCTAGCCTTAGTAGAAAACAAAAGAAGATATTTCCACCAAAAATAAGTTTAATTTGAAAAGAAAGCCCCCAACTGAAGTTCTTGTGCTACAATCTTAACTTTTCTTTCTGATACTGTATATATTTTATTTATTTATTTGTCAAGCATGTATTAGATAACAGATATAATTAGAACATATTTATGATTACATGAAATGAGTACAAATAAAAAAGGCACTGATCAGGACTTTGGATTTTGTTCTCTACTGGAATTGGAGGACTAGCTATTTAAGGCAGTACTTCTCAATTTTGGAATTTTAAGACTTCTGGACCTCAACTCCCAGAATTCTGGGCATTTAAATTCACATGTCTTAAACTTGCTAAGGTTGAAAAACACTGGTTAAGAGAATGAACAGATGAATTCCTCTGACTGAGTTCTCATAAAAAAGACTTTCGAAACAAAAGAAATCTAATTTTGGAGAGACTCTTCATCCAAAGCATATATCTTTCAATCCCTTTAAGGTAATTTCCTGGATCTTTGCATAGCACTGTTAAAAATTTCAATTCAGTATTCAGTATGCAGAACTATTCATTTGTGGAATATTCAGCTGTGGAGCAATGATTCCATGCTCAATGAACAGAGAAGGCTAATCAATAAAAAGAAGAACCAATAAAAAGAAGAACACATTAACTATGAGGAGCTGCCTCACATGACAGATGACAAGGCTAAAAGGTTTACAATATTTATAGAATCAAAGATATGAAAAACCCAGTGCACATATTTTACTGCTCACATTCTTTGCCAACTGGAGACTCATACCCAGTGTCAGCAAAATGGTGACACCTGTTTCCATTTCAATAACAAACTTTCCAATGCCATCTCGAAGGCCTACCTAAATAACAACCTACTCCCTTATTATACTCATCCCAAATATTTCAGAGTATTTGGATCGGACTCTCTCCTTTCAGAAACACCTAGAGAACATGTCCGCTTAAATCAATACCAGGAACAACTTACTCCAGAAACTTGGAGTAAGTAGGAGTCTCAGCTTCTGCTCTCAGAATATCAGCATTAGGGTTGATCTACTCCACAGATGAATACTGCACCTCTGTTTGGCTTAATAACTGCCCACTAGCAAGATTGATGCCAGACCAAATGATACAATGAGGATCATAAGTGGTTGCATAAAATCTAATACTTGCTGGCTTTCCATCTTGAGCCATATTGTACCACCAGCTCTATGAAGGTAGGAAGCCTTAATGAAGGAGTACAAAATTATGATAAACCACTTCTTCTTATCCATGCTGATCTTCCTCATCTATCAATTGGCAGGCTTAAATCAAGGAAGCCCTCTCTGGTACTCGCTCAACAACTGTCTAACAACTTTGACAACAACACACAGTGGAAAGCCAAATGGACTGCTGAACACCCCGATACAGGCATTTATGTAGATGACCCTATACAAAAGGTGCCAGCTTTTGACCTTCCTTACCAGCATTGGTCAACTCTGAACAGGATCCATACCCAACATGGTGTCTGCCAGGACTCATTGTTTAAGTGGAGTCTTGTCTGTACCCCTCAATGTGACTGTGGTGCTCCTTGACAAAATATCCATCACATTGTATCCGAATGTCCAACAAGAGCTTACACCGGTCCAATGTCTGATTTTTTTCAATATAGACCACTCTGTCCTTTAATGGCTGAGTGGACTGGACAACAATATTTGAACCACTATAAGTCATGTATTTGCCATATGTTAAATAAATAAAATAAACTGCTTACATGAAATTTGCTCACATGTAATTTTCTACCTTTTATGGAAAAGCTACATGTGATAATGATATTATCCATTCAGTTGTGTTCAACTCTTTGTGATTCCATAGATCAGGTCTTTCCACATCTTCCGATCTTGCCCTAATTCTTTGATGCTATATGTGTGTATTTTCTAAATAGTTATTTAAAAATCTGACTTGTCATTTTAAAATGCTGAACTGTCATTGTTCTTGACATGTTTATTGAATTTGTGGTGGTGGTTTCTTGTTCATGATTTCTTCATTTGCAGATAATAGAAGGGCAATTTATCATAATTTACATTTTTAATAATTATAACATAATTTACATCTAACTCTACTATTTCTTCATAAGTAGAACAAAAAATGTTGATATATATACGTGTGTGTGTGTGTGTGTGCGCGCATGCGCACTCACGCACACACACACACACACACACACATATATATAAAATTCATTCTTAAGTCCATCTTACCCTACTTGCATATTGATTGGCCATTTTATATTATGTGTATGTGTGGGTGTGGGGGGGATATATGTATGTACTGCTGACCCAAATGGAAACATCCTGAGATTGGTTCTTTCCTTGATCTTTGGAAAGGTGCTTCAAATGGAATTATATGAATTGACAACATTCTAGTCTTTAAGAAATACTTGGACATCAAAGAAAGTTGATACATTTATATTGTGGTAGAATTCTTTCCATGCTTTATAAAGTTTCTTGAGATCCTTATTATCTTGCAGCTAATAAATTTTAAAATCATTTAAATATATTACTTTATTGATATGAAAATATGCATTTTAAATGCACATTTAAAATATGCATAAATGCACATTTATGAGGTCAAATAATGTTGGCTTGATTAAAATTTATAGTAAATGAACCTTTGACTCTTGCTTATAAGGCCAAATACATAATCATATGCATGCATTTTACCTTTCCCTAAGAATAATAATGTGATTTTAGTCTCTGAAAATCTATGCCTTAACAATGGTAACCCATTATTACTGGAGAAGATATGGAGAAAAAAACAAAACAAAGAACAAAAACAAATAAGGGCAAATAAACAGGGAAGCATAGGAATGCAGTCTACATCTAAACATTATTGCTTCCTATAGCCATGTTTTAAGGAAGAGTGATAAATTTAACTTGTGGGGTAGAAAAATGCCAGATATTATTCGAAATGAAGACAACAGGCATTTCTGAAGAAAATGGACATAAGAATGTATTTCACTTCAGGCAAGGTAGATATAGAAATGCCACCTGTTCTTATTGGGAACATAAATTGAAAGTATAAGTACATGTACATTTTTTCTATTTGAACATTTTGATGTGTTTAGGCGATACACCAGTTCCTAATAACATGTACCAAAGAAAAATGAAAAAGGTCTAAAGAAAACAAATTCTAAATTATGCCATTCTTGAATATCAAATATGCGGGAAAAGGGAGTCCTTGAATATCATGTGAGCATCCAAGCTTTTGAATTTATATTCATATTCTACAATAAAAATGCAAAGTAAGGAATTTAGCAAAGTGAAAGGAAAGATCATGCTGTTTCTTAAATTGTTCACACATTCCTATTTGTATTAAAAAGAAGGATATTTCAGAAATGCAAAGTTATATAGCTTTAGAAGGAAGGAATCTCATAGACTTAGCAGTTGTAGTTCTTGGGTGGCTTCACATTAATTTACTGAAAATTGCCTTCAGGAATATTGTGCTTAGCAGAATTAAACATATTTTCTTAAGCAGCGATAACTTGAAAACTTTAAAATAACACGCAAGTCAAATTACTTTGACAAAATCTATATCCGAATATAAACCAGAAGGGTAAACAAAAACACACTTTTATAACTGACTTATTAACTGACTTATTAATTTTTCTGTTAAAGTGGAAATATTTTTTTAAATTTAACTATATATTTCCCATAAACATTTTATGGCTATATAAAATCCAGCATAAGCTGAAACTCCAAGTAAGGATGTGGGATAAATAATTTTAAATCCGATGTAATATGTGCTACTGAAATGATTTATCCTTTAGCATTTATAATATCCTTCCCAGCTGAAACATGTATAAGTGTAGATAAAAATGTGTTATTGAAAAGGTTACTTTTAAAAGTATATTAGGCAAAAGGAGTAAAAATGAAGATATGAAAAAATATGCATGAAGTGACTTTTCTTCAGAAATGGAGTTGAACAATGAAAAAAAAAATAGAAAATCAATATATTTAAAATAGCTTTGAAGTAGTTTTCTGGAAATCATGGAATATTACACCAGGAAAAAAATGGGGATGAAATGGGCAAGAAAGAATCAAATCATCCTTTCAGAAGATAGCATTTTTGATGAATTACCAGCTAATTAAAATGAGACTTCTTGATCTTCACTATTATGAAATACAAAATGGTACCAGGCGCCTGATGGACCCAGATAGGTTCCTGATGGAGCTTGGGCCGCTTCCCGAGACTCACACACACGATTCAGCTGAGGACTTAGTGGTTGCCTGGGATAGGGTGGCGGCTGAGGCCCTTGACCGGGTCGTGCCCTTGCGGCCTCTGACCCAGTGCCAATCCTGAGCAGCTCCTTGGTTTTCTGAGGAGCTGAGAGAGATGAAGCACCGGAAAAGACGCCTAGAGAATGGTTGGAGGGCCAGCCGCTCCGGATCTGACCGAACACTATTGCGGTCCCATATTAGGGCGTATTTAGTGGCGATAAGGATGGCGAGGTGATCCTATCTTTCCGCCCTTATTGCGTCTGCAGAAAATCACCCGGCCGCCTGTTTAGGGTGACCCGCTCCCTTTTAGATGTGGAGGCACAGGAGGATCCCTTGCAGGGATGGACTGAGGATTTTTCCAGATTTCTACAGGACAAAATCACTCAGATCTGGAACGGGCTGGACTCCAACTGGGCATCTCTAGGCAGAGGGGTGGGGGCAGATTTTGGTGAGGTCATTTGGGAGGAGTTCAATCCTGTTACCTTGGAGGACATGGACAGGATACTGGGTGGGTTTAATGCCACCACTTGTTTATTGGACCCGTGTCCCTCCTGGCTAGTCTAGGCCACTTAGGAGGTGACACAAGGCTGGTTCCAAGGGATTATTAATGCTTCCTTGAGAGAGGGGCTGTTACCCGCCGCCTTGAAAGAGGCGGTGGTGTAGCCACTCCTCAAGAAACCTCCCTGGATCCAGCATTATTGTCGAACTATCATCTGCTCTCCAACCTTCGCTTTGTGGCAAAGGTTGTTGAGAGTGTAGTGGCACGACAGCTCCCTCATACCTGGATGAAGCAGTATATCTAGACCCCCTCCAATCGGGTTTCAGGCCTGGGCACAGCATGGAGACTGGCGTTGGTCGTGTTGGTGGATGATCTCTGGAAGGCCCGAGACAGTGGTTGCTCCTCTGTCTTGGTCCTGTTAGATCTCTCAGTGGCTTTTGATACTGTCAACCACAGTATCTTATTGCGGTAGTTGGGGGGGTTGGGAATGGGAGGCACCGTATTGCAGTGGTTTTCCTCCTTCCTTTCTGACCGCTCGCAATTTGTGTTGACAGGGGGGCAGAGGTCCACCCCGAGGCCCTTATTTTGTGGGGTGCCCCAGGGGTCTGTGCTCTCGCCCCTGCTGTTCAACATTTATGTGAAGCTGCTGGGTGAGATCATCCGTGGGTTCAGGGTAAAGTTCCATCAGTACGCTGATGATACTCAGCTGTACATCTCTACCCCGGGCCACCCCAACGAAGCCGTCGAAGTGATGACCCGGTGCCTGGAGGCCGTGCGGAGTTGGATGGGTCTTAAAAGGCTTCATCTCAACCCGCCCAAAACCAATTGGCTGTGGTTTCCTGCACCCAGATACAGCCAGCTTACTCCGACGCTGGCTGTGAGGGGAGAAATTTTGCCCCCCATGGAAAGGGCTCGCAATCTGGGTGTCCTCCTGGATGTACGGCTGGTGTTAGAAGATCACATCATGGCCATCGCCAGGGGGGCTTTTTGCCAGATCCGTCGGATCTATCAGTTGCGGCCCTTTCTGGATCTGGGCGCACTTCGCACGGTCACTTCCGCCCTCGTCATCTTTCACCTGGATTACTGCAATGCTCTCTACATGGGGCTCCCCTTGAAGAGCATCCGGAGGCTGCAGTTGGTCTAGAAGGCAGCTGTGCGGGTGATCTTGGGAGCTTCTCGGAGCTCCCATGTTACACCGCTCCTGCATGAGCTGCATTGGCTTCCTGTGGCCTTCCAGGTGTGATTCAAGATGGTAGTGATCATCTTCAAAGCGCTCCATGGCTTGGGACCTGGGTACGCCTGCTGCCACCAACAACCTCCCACCGCCCAGTGCGCTCCCACAGGGTCAGCCTCCTTGGGGTTCCATTGGCTGGACGATGCTGGCTGGTGGCTCCGAGGGTGCAGGCCTTCTCTGCGGGGGCTCCCTCCCTTTGGAACGACTTACCCCCAGAGATACGGGCCATCACCAACATTCAGACCTTCCGGCGCACAGTAAAGACCCACTTTTTCCAACAGGCCAGCCTGGCCCAGTAACAATTGTGGGGGTTTTGAATTGGTATTTTAATTTTTTATCTGTTTTATATGTTTGATACAATTTTTATCCTTCAGCCACAAATTTAATTATTTTAAATTGTTTTTAACCCTATAATTCCTAGCTTGTTCTGTTTTATCTGGCTGTACACCACCCCAAGTCCCGCTTTTGGGAGAAGGGCGATATAAAAATAAATAAATAAATAAAATAAATAAATTTCTACTTTTTTTTTTTTGTTTAAAATGCAGCTGGCTGTGAAATATTTCCCATTGATAGAACTTTAGAATTTCATAAAATAAAACTATTTCATTAGATATAAATAAACAAACAAACTCCGGAAAAATATGACACCATATTTTTATCAGAAAAGATTAGCTTCCTTACTTTAGCATAATTTCTGAAATCTGAGTTTCATTTCAAAGCAGCAACTTTAATTCATTAATCAGGTGAGGGAGGAAAAGGAGTAAACTTTCCTTGCTTTAAGTCGGTATCTTAAAATGGTGTAGGTTGGAAAACATTGAAGTACTGTGAATTACTTTTGGCATCCTTAAGATGATGGGTTGTCGACCAGAAGGTTGAGAGTTTGAGACTCAAGCACCATATGGTAGAATCAACTCCCGTTGCCTTTCTCAGCTACATGCAAACCATGTAGTGATTTGCAGTGGTGGGATTCTAATATTTTTACCACCAGTTCAGTGGGCGTGGCTTGTTGGTCATGCTTTGCACACATGCACACACTTTGAGCATGCGTGCATGCCAAATGTGCACTTTGTGCAGGCACAGAGGCATTTGCGCAGGTGCAGAGGCATTCTAGCTCACCTCATGCAAACCTGCACAATCCTGGTTGCTTCAGCAGCTGCCGTGCGGCACTCTTCTGTGCCACACAAAGCAGCTGCTCTTCAAATTCAGAGGATAAAGTTGAGTATGGGAGCCTGGGTGGGCAGACGGGCAGGCCCAACAGCAGAGCAGCAGAGAGAACTGGTTCAGTCTCTGCTGCTCATCGCTGCTACCGGCTTGGCAGAACCGGGCCGAACCAGTAGAAAACCACCACTGATGCAACTGCAAGTAGATAAATAGGCACTTCTTCAATGAGAAAGTACCAGCATTCCTGTACCTTGTTTTATAGTCATGCTGGCTACATGGCTACAGAAGCATCTTCAGACAATGCTGGCTCTCTCAGCTAAGAAATGGACATAAGCACCTCCTCCTAGAGTTGGACATAACTGGACAGGGGAAACCTTTATCTTTTTTCACCCTTGGTACAGCTGCCCAAACTTCTCTTTCCTATTCAGCCTAATGCTTATAAATCCCTCCTGCCATTCTTTCAATTTTCTTCTTGTTGCAGTCTCCCACTTTCTTCTTTGTCATCATATCCTCTGTATGCTGGTCTCAGATCAAAGAGTTACTACTCTGCATACAAGCCTCAGGTTCTCTAAATATGATTACTCTTTTTTTAAAAAAACAAACAAACAGAATGCATTAAAAGGAATGACTCTCCAATTTCACACATGGGTCTGGAATCATCATGCCAACTTGCAATCAACATTTTAAAAAAATCAAACTGGTAAGTTTGTTCAGCTAAGAACACAAGGAAGACATTGTCTGGTGGCCCATTAGGAACTGTGGTGGCTCAGTATTGCAGGCTAACTCTGCCCATAGCCAGAAGTTTGATCCTGACCAGCTCAAGCTTGACTCAGCCATTCTATCCTTTTGAGGTCAGTAAAATGAGGACCCAGATTGTTGGAGGAAATATGTTGATAATGTAAACTACCAACGGTGCTATAAAACATTATGGAAAGCTCAGTCATTCAGTTCCTAGTCATCTCATGATTGGGCTACTGTAATGCACTCTACATGGGGCTACCTTTATCAGAGTGCAGCAGCATGGGTAGTTTTGGCACCCCCAAGAATGGGCCCCCTGTAACACCAGTGCTCCACAAGCTGCATTGGTTACCATTCTGCTTCCCAGTGCAATTCAAGATGTTGGTGATCACCTTGAAAGCCCTTCAGCTTATTTGAGGGACCATCTCATCCCACTGGGATTGCCCCATACCAATTGTGCCAGCAGAGGAGGCATGCTGCATGTTTAGTCAGTTTGATTATTCTGGCTGGTGGAGTCCAAGAGGAGGGCCTTCACTGCTGTTGCTCCTGTCCTTTGGAACATCTTGCACCCCCCCCCCCATGTGAGGTTGACCCCAACCCTCCTATTTTTTTGTAAGGGCCTAAAGGCATGCCTTTGCTAGTCAGCTTGAGTTTATGTTTTAGTTTTTATGTTATTTTTTTATATATGTTTAACTGCCCAGAGTTACCCTATGGTAAGATAGGGCAACCAATAAATTACATAAATGAATAAATAAATATAAATATAAATAAGTCTAATTGCTATTTTTTTGCTATTATCCATTATTTTGTGGCCCTTGTGGGGCAAACATAAGCATATAGCTTGATTACTTGACTAGCATTTGTGTTTACCAGTTTAGAATAATAAGAATAGAATAGAATTCTTTATTGGCCAAGTGTGAAGACAAGGAATTTGTCTTGGTGCACAAGCTCTCAGTGTATATAAAAAGAAAAGATACAATTGTCAAGAATCATAAGGTACAACACTTAATAATAGTCATAGGGTACAATAAGCAATCAAACCATACTAGGAAACAATCAATATAGATTGTAAGGATACAAGCAACAAAGTTGCAGTCATACAGTCACAAGTGGGAGGGGGTGGGTTATAAGAAGTGTTGAGAAGGTTAATAGTAATAGTAATGCAGACTTTGTAAATAGTTGGACAGTGTTGAGGGAAATATTTATTTAGCAGAGTGATGGCATTTGGGAAAAAACTGTTCTTATGTCTAGTTTCAACTCCTTCCCTCAAGACAATGCTATTGAGCACTGCACACCAGAACAACTAGACACAAGAACAGTTTTTTCCCGAAAGCCATCACTCTGCTAAACAAATAATTCCCTCAACACTGTTCAACTATTTACAAAGTGTACACTACTATTACTGTTAATCTTCTCATCACTCCTTACCACCCATCCCCTCCCACTTGTGATTGTAGGACTGTAACTTTGTTGCTTGTATCCTTACGATTTATATTGACTGTTTCCTAGAATGATTTGATTGTTGATTGTACCCTATGACTATCATTATGATTCTTGATCCTTAACGAATATACCTTTTCTGTATCTATACTGAGAGTATTTACACCAAGACAAATTCCTTGTGTGTCCAATCACACTTGGCCAATAAAGTATTCTATTCTATTATTCTATTCTATTCTATTCTATTCTATTCTATTCTATTCTATTCTAGTTGTTCTGGTGTGCAGTGCTGTATAGCAGTGGTTCTTAACCTGGGCGATATTGCCCCCCAAGGGGTGATTTTGTTTTTCAGGGGGGTGATGGAACGAAAAGGGGTGATGTGGGGGTGAAGGAATGGAAGGGGGGCGATATGGGAGCGATGGAGCAAGACATTTTGGGGACACTTTTGAAACTTTTTTCGTACCGCCGTGTTTGGAACTGCCGCTTCCACATTTGGGGCATCGCCGCCACTTCCATGTTTGGGGAACCGCTGCCATTTGGAGCACTGCTGATGCTCCAAACATGGCAGGGGTGCTCCAAACGGCAGCAGGGCTCCAAACACAGAAGCGGCAGCTCCAAATGTGGCAGCGGGGCTCCAAACACAGAAGCGGCAGCTCCAAACACGGCGGCAGTACCGCCACCAGGTTTGGAGCTGCCGCTTCTGTGTTTGGAGCCCTGCCACCGTTTGGAGCAGTCCTGCCATGTTTCGAGTGTGTTTGGAGTGACAGCAGTGCTCCAAATGGCAGCAGTGCTCCAAACGTAGAAGCGGCGGCGGTGCCCCAAATGTGGAAGCAGCAGAGGTGCTCCAAACATAGAAGTGGCAGCTCCAAATGCGGTGGTGGTGCTCCAAACTTTGGAGCACCGCCACCTTGTTTGGAGCTGCCACTTCAGTGTTTCGAGCCCTGCTGCCATTTGGAACATCCCTGCCATGTTTGGAGCATGTTTGCAGCAACGGCAGTGCTCCAGATGGTAGCTCCAAAAGTGGAGGCAGTGGTGGTGCCCCAAACGTGGAAGCGGCAGCTCCAAACACTGTGGTGATGCTCCAAACGGCGGCGGCACTCCAAACGCGGAAGTGGAAGCTCCAAACATGGCGGCGGTGCTCCAAACTTTGGAGCGCTCCACCGCATTTAGAGCTGCCACTTCTGCGTTTGGAGCACCGCCGCTGCTTCCACGTTTGGAGCACCACTGCCATTTGGAGCACTGCCATCACTCCAAACATGCTCCAAATGTGGCGGGAGTGCTCCAAACATGGAAGCATCAGCTCCAAGCATGGCGGCATTGCTCCAAATGCAGAAGCGGCAGCTCCAAACATGGCGGCGGTGCTCCAAACGGCGGTGCTCCAAACACACTCCAAATGGCGGCGGTGCTCCAAACGCAGAAGCGGCAGCTCCAAATACAGCGGCCACATGGGCAGAAGGGTAAGCAACAGCGGCAGGCGCTGAAGGTCTCGTGTCTGCAACAAAGATGCTTGGCGGGAGTAGGGAGCTGTCTGCACTCCGCTATGATTGCCTGTTAGGAATGGCTAGGAGTGAGGCATGGCTGCCCGCGGGCACTCCTAACAGCAAGTTCCCCCCCACCCTTTCCCCATTTCACATAAATTGAAGAATTATTTCCCTGTTATTGAGAGGTTATGCTGGGGGAGGGGGGTGATGATAACTTCCTCAATGGTTCAAGGGGGCGATTCTTTCAAAAAGGTTAAGAACCACTGCTCTATATTATCGTTTTGAGGGAAGAAGTTGAAACAGTTTATATCCGGGATGTGAGGGATCTGTAACTATTTTCACAGCCCTCTTTTTGACTTGTGCAGTATACAGGTCCTCAATGGAAGGGAAGTTGGTAGTAATTTTTTTTTCTGCAGTCCTAATTATTCTCTGAAGTCTGTGTTTGTCCTGTTGGGTTGCAGTACCAAACCAGACAGTTATATAGGTGCAAATGACAGACTCAATAATTCCTCTGTTAGAACTGTATCAGCAGTTCCTTGAGCAGTTTGAGTTTTCTGAGTTGGTGCAGAAAGAACATTCTTTATTGTGCTTTTTTGGTGATGTTTTTGATGTTAGATGTCCATTTTAGGTCATGTGATATAATAGAACCTAGAAATTTGAAGGTTTCTACTGTTGATACTGTGTTGTCTAGTATTATAAGAGGTGGTAGTATGGGAGGGCTTCTTCTAAAGTCTACCACCATTTCTATGGTTTTGAGTGTGTTCAGTTCCAGATTATTCCGGTTACACCACAAGGCAAGTTGTACAACCTTCTGTCTGTATGCGAATTCGTCATTGTCTTGAATGAGACCAATCACTGTTGTGTCATCTGCAAACTTCAGTATTTTAACAGATGGATCATTTGTGATGCAATCATTGGTATATAGGGAGAAGAGAAGTGGAGAAAACACACAGCCTTGGTGAGGGGGTTCCTGTGCTAATTGTACAGGTATCAGATGTGATTCTACCTAGCTTCACCTGCTGTTTCCTGTCCATTAGGAAGCTTATGATCCACTTACAAGTGTGTTCAGGTACCACTAGCTGGTTTAATTTAGTTAGAAGAATGTCTGGAATGATGTTTTGAATGCTGAACTGAAGTCTACAAAGTTTACTGAGTACTCCAAACAAAACAGTCATCTTTTTAAAATAATTTAACATTCAATGAATTGTGGTGAAGATCTATCAAGTAATTATTCTTAAACCACAGGCTAGAATGGTAGTTGTTAGAACACAAAACCAGCTTTTATTTAGACAATTAACACACTATGAAAACATAAAAGTTATAAAAAAACAAACAAGTCTCCAGATCTGCATTTTGAAATATCAAAAATTCTCATTCTTGCTATTTCCCTAATATATAGGCTTTCTTGACATTTGAAAATAGAGCTTAAAATGATCCCTTAATTATTCACTTTAAATTAGACTTTATCCCTGAATTGCTGCAAGCTATTTCTAACTGCTTGTCATCTTTAGCAATAATTTGTTTCAAGGCTGAGCTTCTTACACCAAAAAAAGGCATTTCTCATTAAAAGACCATTTATAATTTTTATGTTCTTAGATTACTTTGAATTTTTGTCTAGAATCTGAAAGAAAATCTGGGCTAATTTCTCTCAATTGCTTGTCTTCTGTCTTGATTAAAATCCAATGCCTTTTTCTCAGCAAAAAATAGCCCAGGAAATGCCTACTATTTTCAAAATAAATGTTTAAGGAAAACGATAATTTGTTTAAAATGAGAAAAGATTTTTTTTCATAGGCAGGTAGTGTGGTCACTAGGTTTTAGAATTATCTTTGAAAGATTGCCTGCCAGTTAAAATTTTGAGGTGGGTCTCTGAAGATGAAGATATTTGGGGTAATGGGAAGGGGAAGGAAGAAACTAGCATAGCAATGAATGTTGCAGAAGGATTACTCATGAGTTTTAAAAGCAGAGGGAGAAAGCAAAAGAATGTCCAAAGGAGGAAAGAGTTTGGTGACAGCACAAAATCAAAATGTTGCTTAAAGATCTTCCTTGAGTGTTGGGATTTAACACTGATTCTGAAGAACTAACTAACTAAATAAAATACATCTACTGCTGGATGCATCACAGCCTGTTTTGGTCCTCATTACTGCATTAACTAGACTGGAAATAGTTCAAAGGTTGCCAGAAGCATTTATTGTATTACATTTTTCTAAAGAAAGTTGTGACATTTTCTGAATAAACAAGAATTCTTTAAAGCTGTTTTCCGGTAATTAATCTTATGCCTTCTACAGGTTTATTTCAATCCCACGTTGCAGTGAGAATTAAGATTCAATAAATAGTGCATAGTGACAAAAGAACTATATAATAAATGTTTACTTCTTTTCCAGAGAGATATTTTATTACTCAAACACATATTTTGCATACATACAGTATGCCAGCCTAATTTACACATAGGTTGCCTCAGTAGTATTCTTGGGTTCATTAACTAAAGATAAAAAAACTATAGGATTTTTTTCTCCAACTTTCTTTGCTATTGTCACTCCCTGCAGGTTTTCTTCCATCAGTTTAAGAACATTCGGGAATTCTCTGCCATTAATTGGGAGACAGAATAAGCAGAATGTGGAATTTGTATGACTTCTTCCCTTACTCATATTCTGAGAAATCTCTACCACTGTTTTATCACAAGTCAGAAGATAAATTAAATATCCAACCTGATTTTGTGATTTGATTTTCTGTTTAGAATGAATGTATTAAAGTTAGGAACTAATTTTACAGATCGTATCTTATTTCTCCTCCTTCCAGTAGCTCACTAGTGGTATTTTTATTCCTTGATTTCAAACTGCACATTTTTGAAGATAAGAGATGGGATGGTCAGAACTATGAACTAGATTTTATCTGAAAATAAGACCCTCCAATCCAGCATGTGTCTTCTACTGATCAACAAGATGTTGTATTTTTTGGATTTGGAGCTTCGTTATAAAGATAGGATGTGAAGATAATTGTGGGCTAGATCTCCAAAGCGAAGTCCTTAATAATTGTGTTTCACTTACTTTCTTCATTGAAGGGTTGGTAGGATGTCCAGCTGGAAAATGGAATATGGAAAAGATTTTGTATCTGAAATGTATTTAGATATTTATAAGTCACATCCATTTAGCTTTATATATATATTGGCTGCTTGTATCATGGTGGAATTTTTTTGTGCTTCATTTGATGAATTGGATTTGGGGAAAGTAGGAATACTGATATCAATATTTACTGTCAATTATGGTCAAATATCATCTATCTATCTATCTATCTATCTATCTATCTATCTATCTATCTATCTATCTATCTATCTATCTATCTATCTATCTATCTATCTATCATCTGCCAGAAATGATCTCTGGACATAATCTCATTTCTGGAAGATCTCACATTTATCATTTCATATAAATCTGAACTGAGATGTTCATCTGTCAATATGAATGTTGTAGTTTCTGGGTAACACTATGATTTGGTCAATTACTCAGAATCTATGAACACCAAAGATTTGAAGGAGTCAATAAGAATTGATAGGGCTCTGCTGTGTTTTCATTACAGAACAGGAAAACTTATTGGTTAGGTTCTTAGCTCTATAGGAAAAAGTACATGGAGTCACCATATGATAACTGTATGATATTGCCAACATTTATAGTATTGCCTGTTATGTGCAGCCCCATAATTTTTGTCAGTTCTTTCAGTCATTACCCCTCTGCAAACTAGGACCAACAGGAATCGATTTCTAGCTGAATTGTGGTTAATTCTTTCTGCTTAACACTTTCCTCCCTGCTAGCCATTGCTGCCCTGCATTCGCATCTATATTTAGGTCTCTTTGCTTTAGTAAAATAATATACCAGTCCTTTGGATGTTGAATAAATGTTAATGATTTTTAAAATTGTAAAGTCTTTATAGATAAACTTGGTTGCTTGGGATACAAATTACAAAAATAAATTAAAAATTAGCATTTATTGTTGAATTGCTTGCAGCTTAATAATAAATACTATTTTTTAAAAAAAATATTTTCCTCACATGAAAAACTGTTATATTTAAGTGTTTATTTTAGTTCCCGCACATGAAAAACCCTTGTATGTAACTTTTTCCAACTTATGTATGCCTTTAATGTAACTTTCCCTGTTAGGATCTTAGATGTAACTATATCAAAATATGCTTTCAAGGCACAAAGCCAATACATGCTTTTATATATGAAACTTTCAGAAATATATGTGAATTTTTTTATTTGTTTTAACCATTTTACATTTGCATGTCAATATTTTTGCCTCTAAAATTGGGGTTGAGGGTTGGCACTAATTTAGTCTGTTGGATAATAATGTCAATTTTGTAGCAACTGACAACAGTGTACAGTTCTTGCAGATTCGTTATCAAGTGATCTCTGATTAGTTTTCTGTATATTTCTAATTATTTTAGTGCATTTAGAAGTCAGCATCCAAAAGAAGAGCAAAGAAGTGGAAGCTTTCATTTTGTACATGCACCTTTTTTCTTGATTAAATTGCCTTTCTACCATTTGTTCAACAGAGATAAATTTAGGCTGCTTTGTGTTTTTGGGCATTGTGAGGTTATTTTGGCAGTTTTTCAGAATAACATCTGTAAGAAAATTAACAACCATCCTTATTTAAATTTTATTTTTCAATATATATCAATATCATTATACGAACACTGAAGTATCTGGATATCATTCATTTAAGTACAAATGATAATAGTAATATTAATAATACTTGTTACATTAGTTATATTTGTGTTGTTATAGCATTATTATACATATTTATATTAAGTGTGTTACTTCATTGTTTAATTGTTCAGTATTTTTATGTGCTATTCTAATAACAATTACAATATTGTGTAAATGTACATAATAATATCATCTTTCAACATCTAATCTTTATGTTTAACTATTACTTTTAGTATGTTATATAAAATATTATAATAATATTTCCCCTTAATCTTGTTTTTACCTCTAAATATTAATAATATTTGTTACATTAATCATACTTATATAATTATGGTGTTATTATACATATTTGTATTAGAATATGTTCCTTCACTGTTTAGTTGTTCAATGTTTAGGTATGCCATTCATAACAATCACAATATATTTAGACATTCATAATGATACCATCTTTCAACATCCAATCTTTACATCTAGTTATTACTTTTATTATATAATAATATTCCCCCTTAATCTTATTTCTACCTCTATTCTAGCTTTCAAAAAAATCTTAAATTAAACAACATTCCCTTTCTAAACTTCATCTCTTGTATGCATTAGTATTTCAATTTTTATTTGTTTTTTGGCTTGCCTTCCAAACTCCTCCCTTGGGTCTTTGTTTCTATCTACATCTTTCCTATTTAACCCAAATATTTCTTCCATCTCTACTAACTTTTGCTGTCATCTCTCCAGGGGAGTCTGCCCAAGCCCCTATCTTCTCTTTAAAAATGTCTTTCTTTTTGTCCAATCCCATTTTTTGATCTCTTAATATATATTGTCCCTGATTTGGTTAATAAGTCTTTATTGACTTCTTGTCTCCTTGTTCTTCTTGTTATTTTATCTGATCTGTTTTTTTCTTCTGGTCTTTCTATTATTTCCTCTGTTTCCTGCATTTTCTGATCTTTACTTTGATTTCCCCGTAATGTCCTGCATTAAGTATTTTATCTCCCTGTGATTCTCGTCAATGTATCATAAATACTTTGAAGCATCAACACCATTTCTTTTTGAAATCCAGTCATCTCCCCTAGTGCAACTTCTTGTCTTTTAATAGGTCCAAATATTGCTCAATAGCCTGTCAGTAGTTTGCCACTGCCCCAGAGTCTCAATTGTTTATTACCTCCTAGAGCCAGCTTAAAAACCATTTGCTCAGTCCTGGTATTGCTCCTCAGGGGATGCAATGCTTATAATTCTTTGTATCATACCATTAGTTAGTTAGTTCCATTTAAATAATCCAGGAAGATTTCCAAATGTCTCTTTAAGTCCATTCTGTAAGTTCAGTCATAGATCCTAGTATTTAAAAATCACTTGCTTTAA
Source organism: Bungarus multicinctus (assembly GCA_023653725.1). Lineage (NCBI taxonomy): Eukaryota > Metazoa > Chordata > Lepidosauria > Squamata > Elapidae > Bungarus > Bungarus multicinctus. The sequence continues at coordinate 83,068,381 of CM042838.1, forward strand.
ATATCTTTCATAATCTCACAATTAAACCTTCAATAGCCATAAAGTAAAAATATAGCACAGTAAATAACACAGCAGAACTCCAGGTGTTATTTAATTCAACTTCTGTATTCTTGCCTTATCAGCACTTTCCAAGGTTGTAGGAGTTTATTATATATTCCATTCACTAGTAGATGGCACCTCCAGCTAAGATTTCAATATTGCATAAAATCTGACCAATCTTTATTTCTGTTTTTTACAAATAGTATTTAAAAAAGTGATTCCAGCATTTTAAAATGCCTAACTAAAATATTGCAAATAAAATTTAAAAATCCAATCTTTCTATATTTTAAGGATTTTGCCTTCTTCCTTTTGTTCCTTTTTGGGGGGGTCTGTAGTTTTTGTCCCTATCATTAATCACCACTTTGATAAGCATTTCAAAGAGTCTCTTTTCCAGGGTTTATTTTCTTTGGGGTTAGGTACTGAGTAAAAAATGAATCACCTCACCCAGTTCCAATCATTGTTCTTCTACACCGCTCCAGGATGTTTTGTCTCTTCAGCTGCCCCAGCTTCACAGCAGCCATAATGATTACCTCTCCTCTTCATTGTTGGATTGGGGGGGAATCCCTGGGTCCAGCTGGAGAATCTCCACTTTCTGCGACCTACAGGGTACCCTTCCTTTATTTGTCACCCCTACAAGGTGACTTTAGCCCCTTGGGGGCCTTCCAACAAGGAGGATTTATCATGGGTTTGCGGAGGTCCACTCCTCGCATCCGATCCTGCCACGATGTGAAAACAGAAGTCCTGGCATCCCTGAAGAGAGCTTTCTTTACTCTGTACAACAGCTGAAGTGTTGTACAAGTTGTATCTCCACTTTTTAAAAAAAAATATATTCCATCAATTTCTTTGAGATATGATAATAAGCATGTAAGTGATTCTTGACTTTACCACTGGTCTAAGCTTGAGCTGTGGTGGCACACTGGTTAGAATGCAATACTGCATACTAATTCAACTCACTTCCAGGAATTCCATCCTGACCAGCTCAAGGTTGACCCAGCCTTCCATCTTTTCCAAGTAGGTAAAATGAAGACCCAGATGTTGGGGGGTATATGCTGATTCTGTAAAACTACTTAGAGAGGGTAATGATGCACCATGAAGTGGCATATAAATCTAAGTGCTATTGCTACAGGTATTACTGTGCATTATGTGCCATTATTTCTCTGCATTGAATGCAAGCTCAGTGATATTGATGTAGAGATTCAAGAGAAAATAAAAAATGTCCTCAGCGGGCTGAGATTTCAATTCTTTTTGCAGCTTCTACTATAATGAACTAGACAACACAATTCATGAAATAAATGAAGCTGTCATTCCTATTAACCAAATGTCACCAGAATGGTTTTGGTCAGGGCAATGTGCTAGTACACACAGATTGAAACAGACCTTTCAACAATTCTGTGGCCATTAATTACAAATGCAATGAAGCTCTACCGCTAGTCTTCTTAGAAGTTCAACACAGGAGCCAAGATGAAAAACACAGTTAGATATACAATCAGTATCTTCCTAGAGAGAATTGTCATTTCAGGCTTACACTACAATGATTTTCAGTCTTCTCCTTGCAAAAACTTGGGCTGCAATAGTTCACATTAATTAGAAAACCCTCTGCACTTCTAAAATTATGAAGGAAGCATTGGGCTCATTAAGAACATAATGCAGCATTCCAGAGAAGGATTTCAAATGGAAGAAAATAAAGTAAGTTTCCAGTGCTTTTTCATTATGGTGAAATAAAGTAAAAAAAAAAACCTTGTAAAATTGAGAGTAAATAAATTTCTCTACTAAGGGCAGATTGACCAAAAAAATTAAAAAAACCTACATCAGCTGAAAAACAATGAAAAAGAGTAACTCTGAAACCATTCGTGCAACCTTATGCAGCATTTTTTAATAAAAACAACAAAACAAGGTTTTGGATATTCTGGGAACTCAGGATTTGAGGAACATTTACCATGAATGTGTGAGGTATTATCTTCAGCCCTATATATTTTATTGTTTAGTATTTCCTTTTAATTATTGTAAAATATAAGAGGAAAGCAGTTACAGATATTTACAATTGGGGCCACAATTTCTACTGCTAAGCAAGTTAGTGGTTAAGTGACCCAGGTCTGATTTTACAAACTTTTTGCCACATTAAATCACATTTTCAATATTTCATTTACAATTCATTTCAACATTTACAATTCCTTGTAACTTCTAATGGTCACTAAACAAATAGCTGTAAATGGAGAACTATGCCTGTCTGTTTACCTGTCTATCATCATCGTCATCATCATCATCAACATCAACATCAACATCAACATTGTACATATGTAGTCCTCCAGTGATGGGATTCAATTTTTTTTACTACTGATTCTGTGGGCATGGCTTGGTGGGTATGGCAGGGGAAGGATACTGTAAAATCTCCAAAATTCTACTACCAGTTCTCCAGAACTGGTCAGAACCTGCTGTATACCACCTCTGTAGTTCTTGCTTTCTTCTGTGAAGAACCTTAAGGCTCTTGTCTGCCTGCTTGCTTGTGAATGCGTCTCTTATAGTTGATCTATTTACAAATCTTAATAACAAGAGTAAGATAGATAAGAATATCATTTATTCAGCAATGAAGCTATCCCATTCCCTCTCAAAACACCAAATATAAAAATTGCCTTTTAGATCAATTTAAACTATCAAATCCAGTTTCTTTTCTTCCTAATATCTAAACCAGCCAGATGCCCCTTAGGCAGAGTACAACTGTCGGAGTATCATTCAATGTCTATAATAGATTTTTAGATCTGATATTATTATATTGAAAAGATACTTGCCCAGAAAGGTATCAGTTCAACTATCATGCCCGATTCCTAAAACATATTTCTTTTAGTAGCAAAAATCTTAAAATCAGATTCTGGCTCAACAAATTCACATTCTATTAGCTTGACAATGAATTAATAGTAACCATTAGTAGAAAAAAAGCATTATACAAACCACAGACATTTTCAGAATGGCAGTCATTTCTCAGAATGACAAAACCAGCATAGTTCTATCAAAACACTAGCTCTGTCCCTTCTCATTGCTATATATAATGTTATAACATAATTATGTACAAAAGAGCTGGCACTTCTTTTCAATAGCATCACACTGCTTTCATTTGCCATTTTCTTTACCTCTCACTATAGAAAGGTGTGCTGCCACTAACAGAATCCAAGATAATAAAATAATTTATAGCACAGATGGAATGTAAGGTTGAGATTGCTATATACTGGCGAGTTTCTACTCTGTCAGATACTACTTTATCTATTCTAATGGTGAACATAAGTAACATAGCATACAGCATAACATAAAACATCACAACACAACACAATACGCTCTTGAGTAAGTGGTAAAACATTTTTGACACACACACTGTTGCAATCCCATTTTAAAGGCAACATTAGTCCTTGGACTCAATCAATACCAACCTATTAAAAAAAACTATGCAAAGAAGACAAGTGTCAGATCTATGAATACAAGGGGAGTAAAATAATTTTGACTGGTATTCTGTCTGGTAGCCACAGCCTGATAAATAGGGGTCAGATTCTACCGGTTCAGACTGGTTCTATAGAACTGGTTGTTATGATTCTGTGCAGTTCGGAGAACCAGCAAATTGTGCCGCTGGATGGCTCTGCCCCTCTCAGCCCACCCCTCGCCTCCCTGCCCAGTCAGTCCTTATTGCGCATGCCCGACATCGCTGACTGCATTCTCCCCTGCCTAGTCACTCCATAAGGTATTTCTGTGCTGGGATTCCCCTCGCTCTGTTACTGCTTCACCCGGGAGGCTTTTCCGAGGCCCAGGAGGCAAAAAGGAGTGTGCAGGGGTGGGGGCAAAATGTCCCCTGTGCTCCATTTTTTCCCTTCCTGGGAACAAAAATCCCCCCCCCCCAGGAATCCCCAAAATGGAGCACAGGGAAGCCTTTTGGGAGCAAAAAAATTACTCAGGGAAGCCTTTTGGGAGCAAAAAAATGCCCACCCAGGAGGCTTGCCTGAGGCCCAGGAGGTAAAAAAATGGGGGGAGCAGGTTTGCTGCAAAAGAAAAAGAAAAAAGCCATACCCACCCAGTCACATGACCACGGCCACCCAGCCATGCCCACAGAACTGATTGTTAAAAAATTTGAATCTCACCCTTGCTGATAGATCATTCTCCCCATCTCCCAAGAAATGCAAGGGTTATTCAAATAGGCAGATTGAAGATATGTACACACATTTTCACATGCCATTTGTTCTTTTAGGTTCAAAATAATAATAATAATAATAATAATAATAATAATAATAATAATAATAATAATAATAATAATAATAATAATAATAATATAGAACAGTATTTAAACAAGAACAAAAATGACAAAAAGCAAAACTACAGAGGGGTGGGGTTTTTTTTGCCAAAGCCTGACATATTTAAATAGAATAAGTATCCTCAAACTAAGACATCTCAACCAGCATCCTAAACCAAGGGTATCCAAACCTGGTGACTTTAAGTGTGGACTTCAACCCCCAGAATTCCTCAGCCAGCATAAGATCCCTGTATAGCTCAAAGCCTGGGAAACCATCCAAGTTTCCTAGGCCATAATGGGAGCACTATGGATGTCCAGTGGAATAGGGCAGGGGCCATCAACAAGACTGCCTCCATAACGTGACATGTCCACAAGTTACACTATGCACAAGGTGATATTGTTTAATTGACAGTTGATCCAGAGCATCTTCATTCTATCTGAGTTTTCCAGGCAAGTGGAAACATACAGAGAAAGGTGACCTCTCAAGTACCTAGCTTGAGAAGAAGAAAAGATAATAAATTGGCCTTTGGCTCACATTGGGAGATGGGAGTCTGAAAAGAATAAAATGGCAAGCTGTACATTACATAAAGAATATGATTGTGACTTGGCCTTCACTGAACAGGTATGTCTTTTCCTGCAAAACATTCCAGATTTAATCTGTGGAATTTTAAAATATTAGCAGTTATACTTGTGAAAATTACTGCTTGTCAATAAAAGCAATAAAAGTTTATATGTAAAGATTTGAATTATGATGAAGCAGTTCCTTGTGTTTCTAACTAGAATGAAACTGAGTGAAACTGAGAAACTGAGATTTACTCTGAGCATGTTCTCTTTTCCTTTTTTAAAAAAATTCAATACATCAATTTCTATTACAATCTATTTCTCCAACCAGTGAGTCATTTTGTATCAATTCTATTTCCGAAGCATTCTTTTATATTTATGCAGCAAGATCCAGTGGAAATCTTTTGATTTAACCTGGAAATAAGGAGAAATAAGGAGAACAATCAACCAATGGAACAGCTTGCCCTCGGAAGTCTCATCACTTGAGACTTTCAAGAAGAGATTGGATTGCCATTTGTCAGAAATGGTGTGGGGTCTCCCGCTTGGGCAGGGGGTTGGACTAGATGACCTACAAGGTCCCTTCCAACTCTGATTATCTATTATCGGTTATTTTGAGCTCAGTATGTGTTCGTTTGTCCTTTGTTATTCTCTATTGAAGCCAAATAAAAGAAATTTATAAAAGAAAGATTAAGGTCATGTTTCATTTACTCGAGAGATTTATTGCTTAATTCTCAATTCTGATTATAAATATATTCAAGACACAAAGACTGAATGTCATCTAATCTCAATATCTGGGGAGTGTTGTGATTTTATCAAGTAGAGGTGGTGAAAAAGTTTTAATTCTTACTAGAGGAAATTCTAACATTCAAAGTACTAGTAATACACTGAAAGAGTCAAACAAGAAGGAAATCAAATTATACTATCCAGTTACAGCATTGGAATAGTAGTCATCCTTACGACAGGTGACAAATCACATTTATGACTAACATATATCATGTCAGCAGATGGCAGTAGCTGAACAACTGCAGAGACATATGCATAAGGCTGAATGGCAGCTCAGCCTTGTTTCAAAGTAATTACAAAGACCCGCTTTGAAAGTGATCAAGGCTGGCCTATGCAATGAGAAGATGGATCATTTGTCCCAGATACAAATCATAGGGAAAATATCACTGCAATGTTAGGAGAGGGCAAATTAGAGGGAAGTACTGGAAAAGAAATGACTAGGTTGGGAGACACTGTATTAAAAGTCAGTGACAGGAAGACTGAATCATATACCACTATTTTGGATAGGTTATTGCAAGACAATGTAGGAATGAAATGTAAATGTTGCCATGTAGGGCTTTATAGGTAGCAACCTGCACCTTTAATATAATTCAACAGCAATTGATAACTAGTTCAGTTCATCAAGCAAAGGTGTTACACCGACATAATGAAGCATGACCATCGCTGCCCATGTTGTTGTATTCTGGACCAGCTTCCAGCTAGTTTTGAAAGGCAACCACCTGTAGAACCAATTATAGTAATTGAACTGTGAGTTGATCAGGTTGTGAGTGATTATCTGAAGCCACCCCACCCCTGTATCTAGAAAAGTATGCAACTGGTACACCAGATGAAACTGGACCAAAAAAAACCAAAACCTCCTGCTGAAATCTATACATGATGCTGCATTTAATTCTTTCAGTCTTGCTAAAATTTGATTGAATTAACAACTGTAAAATTCTTGTAAGATGTTACTGCCTTTTAAAATCACAATGATTGTGGCTAAGTGTGAAATACTCATTTATATGATATGTATATAATGAACTCACCAGGGAAAAGTAGGCCTCACCTCCAAGCTTTGCCTTACACTTAACTGATGGTATAAAATGGTCTCTTCCAGTTTTTTCCTTATATTTCTTTTTTTTTTTTTAGATCTCTAAGTCTTAATGCAGCAACTGAAAAAGTGAACAGGTCTTCTCAAGTGCAATTAGGAAAATTTATTTATTATATATTTATACTCCATCTGTTTCTGTCAAAGTCTGGGACAGACTATTTAGTGTTTCAGTGAGTGTGAGCATGCATAAAATGTCTTCTGTTTTGTTTCAAACTAAGAATAAAATTGAGAACACCTGAAGTTTCTCTGTTCTGCTTGGGCCAAAAGTTACACATTTTTTCTAATTATTTGCCATAGGGAATTATGGGAACTCAGAAGAAGCCTCAGTTCTTTCAGTTTTTGTTCCAGGGCCATAGAAGAAGTATAGACTTAAGCCCATATTGACTGTAAATCCTGAAATTTACCCAAATTATTTATGTAGTATTTTGTTTTTTAAAAAAGCATTTTAAAAATTCATGTAAGAAACATGGAAGCAATACTTTTAAGGAAAATATTTCAGTTGCCTACACAAATAGCCACTGAACCCTAGCAATATATAGTGTGATTTACCATACAGACAAACAACAACAACAACAAAATAAACTTCTCTTTTTAAAGTTTTCCCTCTTTCTCATGTATAAATATAGAGCACACGTCTTCACTGGCATCCTGACAACAATATTCAATAAACAAGCTATAGGAGTATAGTTTTCACATTCCCTGTGCAGTTTCAAAGCTTACTGTCAACAAGACCACCCACAGAGCACACATGCTAAAAAAATAAATAAATCACACAGACACACATACAAACAAAACCAACCAAGTATTTACATTTTCCAGTTCATAACCTGAAAAACCTTATCAGCAGTACAACATAATGCACAGGACATTGTTTCAATACTCAGATGAAGCTAATCAGCAGAAGGCAACCTCACTTTTCAAAGAATAACCTTTCAGAATAATTCTGTCTTAAGTGCTTTTCAAAATGGAAGTAGATGAACCATTAACTGTCCCCATCATTAATGGACGATCTTCCATAGCACTACCACAGAAAAAACATGTTCCACTGGCTTCATGGAATGTATAGAGTAGTCCTCCGGAAACATGCTCTCTGAACTGGTAGGAAATTTTTTTGAAACCCACCCCGGTATGAGATAATATTGCCAACACCTCTCATTCTGGATTTCTATTCAGAAAAGTGTAGACATATGTAATCCCTCATAGGTTACATCAGAAAGACTCTATGATTGATGGTACTAAAGGCCACTGGAAGGTAAAATAGAACAAAGAGGATACATCCACCCCACAGTTCAAATCCCAACAAGAACAACTGCCATAGAAATGAATGCCATATCAATGTCATGTCTGGGCCTGGATATGGATTGAACAAGGCAGTTACTGCAATTGACAATGTACCATCTTCTCAACAACCTCAGGAAAGATTGGATTCTGGATGGGTTTTTTTACCCAATGCAGTTAATTCTAGGGAAACCTATTTTAGGAAACTTGAAATTGGATACTGTATTCTAATCCTGTCATATCTAGGTGACTCTGGACCAATCATTGCCTCTCAGCCATAAGAAGAAAAAGGCCATAGCAAATGGCTTCTGAAATCTTTCTAAGAAAAGTGCATAGACTTCCCCCAGAAGTTGCCAGAACTCTAGACTGACTTGAAGGCACACCCACATAGATGGCTCCACAACCACATAGGTCTGTAATTTAATTGAAATGGAGGGAAGGTATTTTTGGTAACTATGGAAGTTCTTATTTGTAAACTCTTGCCTCAGAGCAGCATCAGTTAACTAAGATAAATAGAATATGATGAAAGAAAGCAGAAAAGCTGCAAATCCACGTCCTGTTTCAAAATAATTTTTCCAGTAAATTCCTCACTTTTTAAAGAAGGGTAACATTTCACAGTGGGGCAATGACTTGTTTTTTGTTTGAAAGAATTTGCAATACTCTATAGCAGGGGTCGCCAACCTTTTGAACCTCAGGGACCACCAAACTCATAATTTTAAACCCCAGGGACCACTAACCAATTCTGTGGGCATGGCCTAATTTGTGGGTGTGGCTTGGTGGTCATAGGACTGATTGGGCATGGCTTGTATGTAAATATTATAAATATTTATATAAATATTGAAATTTTTTATTAAAAAAGAGCAACTTTTATCCAAAATCAGGCAAAGCAGGCAGGGAGATTGAGTTGCTCACAGAATCATTCAGTGATCTATCTATCTGCCATTGGCTAGCTCAGTGTCTCACATAAATTTGCTTGCCATGAGTTTGCACTGAATAATAGAACCTTCAGTCCTAAGGGAGGTTCAGTGTGTTTAAAAGCAGAGCCCAAGATCTAAAGATAGCTAGAAAGCAAGAAATCCAACCATTTCCTGTTTCCTAGCTAATCACAGCAGAACAGCTGATGATCAGAAAAAGGAAAAATAGCAATTTAGCAGGCAAGTTTGCCAGGTAAGGAGTGAGCAGGTGGATAGGGTTCCCACGGGTATGTGCATGGTGCAGCCTTGTGTTTCTACGCAGCCTGGATTAATTGCTTTGTGGGGGGGGGGGGTGCTCTGGGGGTGACATTTCTCTGCAGCCCACCAAAATTTTCTCATGGCCCACCAATGGGCCACGACCCACCAGTTGGTGACCACTGCTCTATAGCATAAGGAAAAAAATAATGGTGCTATTTCTTTAAATCAAGTAGGTGGTTTATTTTCTAATTTAAACAATCTAGGTGTTTGAGACTGCTGCTTGTATGTTTGCACTGCTTGATAAAAAAAATCTTTCTTCCTGATCCTGCATATGCAGAAATCACAGACTGATCTAAAAAGATTCATAATTCTATTGCCTGGAGACAATATTTCCCAACATTTTTGGTGGTGTAGAATATGGCAGAAGAGAAAACTGTTGTAACAGTTGCTCACATGAAGGAAACACAGTAAATACCTAAAGGTTTTAACATTGTTGTGATTGACTTGCAACATCTTCAATTTACAGAAAGAACATATTAAGTCAGAATTTTTTACATGGGAAAATAAGATAAATTAAATTTTAAATTATTTGCATTGCCTTTGATGATAATTCCGTTGTATTTTCTTCCAGCGATATTTCAAACATCACTCTACTATTCACATAGTAGTGAATAAAATAGAAAATGAATGGCTTAATAACTGCCCTGCAGGTAGTCCTTGATTTACAATCACAATTGGGACTGGAATTTCTCTGGTTAGACAATATGATCATTAAATGAGTTGTGCCTGAATGTACAACCTTTCTCCCCCACAATTGTTAAATGAATTATATGATTGTCAAATGAATCTAACTTTAACTATTGGCTTTGCTTGTCAAAAGCTGTCTGAGAAGGTCACAAATGGTGAATATGTGACCCCAGGAAACTGCAATTATAGTAAACACAAGCCAGTTTTCAAGCACCCAAATTGGAAATACATGACTGCAGGGATACTGCAATAGTTGTAAGTGGGAGAAATAGTCATAAGCTGCTTTTTGTAGCGTGGTCATAACTTTGAATAGTGACTACACAAATGTTCATAAGTTGAGGACTTACTATACTAATATTGTGCACTGGAATTAAACTAAACAGCTCACCGCAAATTTATCTTTGGAAAAGGTGAGGAAAATTTCTGCTCATGTCCCTTTCCTTCTCCCATTTCTTTCTCACTCAAACTTTAAATATAATCAGTTCAAAGATTAAAAAGATGAAGTATTTCAGGTTTTGATACCTAATTAGTGATAAAATCCTATCGGTATTAAATGCAGCTTGCCAAGGAATCAGTTACAATCAGTTTGAACCTGGCTTTTCATGAGTCAAGCACTATTATGTTGTATGTTTCTGAATTTTTCCCAATCAAGACCATTTTTAAATGGAAAAATTGTATGAAGCTCCTTTAATTTTTACTGAACACAATAGGCTTTTTAAAAAGCAATAGAAATATATGGGGAAAGATGATTTGAACTAAGTAAGTGAACTAGTAATTTTGTGCTATCAATTTATTTCAAATTATTCTGCCAAATCAACAACAATTTGCTATACAAATAATTTAAAAAGATGACTTTTTATATGTCATTTCATTCAGGACTAATCATTCCAATGTTGACTCCTAGCAATTACCTGGATAAGTCCCTGCCATTTTCTTAGAAAGGTTTTTCATAAGTGGTTTGCCATTTCCTTCTTTTTAGAGCAAATTAGCCTAAGGTCATCCAGCTGGTTATGGGCCTAAGGTGGGACAAAAATTCATGGTCTCATGATTTCCAACCTGGAAATCTGCCACCAAATAGTTTTTCTACATTTTTGGAGGCATTTGTAATCACATATTACCACCTCCAGTAGAAATCAGAAACATTACACAACTTTTGGCAAATAATTCTATACAAGATAATTAGAATATATGAAGTGGTAAAATACTATAGTTTAATAGTTAATTCATTTTTTAGAAATTTCCACTGGATTTATCATAGCAAAAACATTGGAAAACTAACGCACAATGATTTTTAAATAATTTTTTAAAACTCTGGGAAGTAGCATTGTCTAGTAAAAATATTGAATCCTTTCTCTGTGCAGTATCGTACTGACATAATTTTGTCTCCATTTCTTAATTATAATAATGCAATAAATCCTTATAGATTACCTAGTTTACCCTTCCTACAGATGAGTATTTTTTTCACAGAACTATTGAATCTGGATGTTTAAAAATATGCCATTCTATTTCAGGATACAGATATGTAAATGTGTAAAACCAGTATGGCTTTTAATATTTCTTCCCTATTGTGTTCAATATTTCTTCTTTTATATGCTTTTTGTCTGTTTAATGGGGTGGGATAGTGGCCTTTTGCTTCTCCCACACTTTTCTTTTCAACTCTTTTTCTCTACAATATAGATAGCTCAACACACAGTTAGAATACAGTCATTTAAGATTTGTTCACTTTAGCTCTCTCTTTGAACTGAGGATATGTAGGAAAGGCTGAATATGAATGGCTGTCATGTCCCACAATTTGAACATGATGGCAAGGACATTACTGAAGGAAGACATGTTCTGAAATAATGAAAGGGAAATAGCAGAGAGGACTCTGTAGAAGACCTAAAATAGCCTTTTTTGATCTGGGTGTCAGGTCAATGTCAGAGCTCAGTACTGGTGTATGTAAGGTCATAAATCCAGAAATATGCCAAGTCACTATATCTTTCCCCACATGTACAAGACAAACCCTACAAGGGATTTTTTCCCCTGTTTGAAGAAGCCAGATTATAGGCCAGACTTTGCTGAAATGTGATTTTCACAGAAAAAATAAAGAAAGAAATCAGCCACCGATTGCAATTCTGTAACATCTGATAATGAGAGAAAATAGAAAGTGGCAATCTTAAGCTTCTGAAGGAAATTGGAATTTGTGGGTAATTATATGAAAAATCCAGTTGGTGGCAGCAATAGAAGTTGTCATTGTCAGCCATTCAATCGGTGAGGGGAGCATCTGGTCAGAGGGCAGCAACAGTCTCGATGACGAGGGCTCCGGTTTCGTTGGCTCTGGTGGTAGTGCCGGGGCCAGACTCACGCCGATCCTGTCCCCGCCAATACCGCCGATGCCGGCATCGATGAGGACAGAGACAAGTGCAATTATCGGATAGTGGGGCCCGGATGAGCTGGCCCCAATTGTGTGGGCCTTCTCATCTCTATTTTTGATCTGGGACGTCGAGACCATGACCGGCTGGTCGTCAGAGGACAGGATGGATTGTTTATACTTCGGCAGACTTATGGGCCCTCAGGGGAGTTCCCCTGTCCCTGAGATGGCCCTCCGGCCTTTCGATGGCATACCTTGATGACGGATCCTACTGGGATCCTGAGAGGTGGCACAGTCAAGGGAAGAGCAAAAAAAATATTCTTGTTTGTATTCTTTTATTTCCAAATTTTTAGTGGGGTTAAGGAGGAAGACCAGATTGGGTTTGGGGGACAACCCGGTTGAGACAAGGGCCAGACCGGGGGTTGGGTGTGGCCGGGAGGTCCTGGGAGCAGGGTTGGTTGGATCAAGGATGGGGGCTTCTTTTCGGGAGGAGGAGGGAATGGCTATTTGCATGGTTAGTGGGAGAGGCAGGTACGGCATTGACAGGTGGCCATATTATGTTTTGGGAGCCACCCCCGTTATCTACATATGGTGGTGCACTCCGACCCCAAGGTCATCTCCCGTTCCCTAGGTTGTCTGAACGATCCAGCCCCGGGCCTTTGGCTGATGGTTTGCAATGCCAGGTCCATTGTTAATAAAGCCCCCCTTATCTCTGATTTGATCACTGATGGGGGGGCGGACCTGGTGGGTGTTACTGAGACCTGGCTGGGCCATGAAGGGGGTGTTCTCCTGGTAGAGATGTGCCCATCTGGGTTTCAGGTTTTCCATCAGCCGAGGGCCCAGGGGAGCGGTGGGGGGGTTGATTATTAAGTAATTATTAAGGAATTATTAAGTAATTATTAAGGAAGATCTATGTCCTAGGGAATCCATTATTACTCAGACGACTGGATGTGAATCCCTTTTTGTGAAATGTGGTTCCGGGGTTCAGATGGGCCTATTGATCACATACCCAGCTCCCTGTTATGTGACATCGGCCCTGCCTGAGCTGCTCGAGGTTATAGCTGGCATGGTGGTTGAGACCCCCAGGCTTATGGTCATGGGGGATTTCAACCTGCCTTCAGCTGGCGGTACCTTGGGGGTAGCCCAGGAGTTCTTGGCTTCCATGACAGCCTTGACCCAGTTAATTAGGGACTGCACTCACATTAGGGGTCACATCTTGGACTTGGTTTTTGTCTGTGGACAGTGGAAGGATGATCTAGGTGTAGGGGATGTTGTTGTTGAGCCCCTATCATGGTCTGATCATTCACTCCTTAGGCTCGACTTCCATACTGCACCCCCTTGTCGCAGGGAGGTGGAGCAGATACGATGGTTCCGCCCCAGGCGCCTGATGGACTCGGATAGATTCCTGACAGAACTTGGGCCATTTCCCGGCACTCGGATACACGACCCAGTTGAGGACCTGGTCGCCACCTGAGACAGGATGGCGGATGGTGCCCTTGATCGAGTCGTGCCCTTGCGGCTTCTGACCCGATGCCAATCCCAATTGGCTCCCTGGTTTTCCGAGGAGCTGAGGGAGATGAAGCGCTGGAAAAGATGCCTAGAGAGTGGTTGGAGGACCACCCGCTCCAGATCTGACCGAACACTATTGCGGTCCTATATTAGGACCTATTTAGTGGCGATAAAGGCGATGAAGCCTTCTCACTTCTCCGCCCTTATTGCGTCCGCGGGGAATTGCCCAGCCACCCTCTTTAGGGTGACCCGCTCCCTCCTAGAGGTGGAAGCGTGGGATGAACCTCTACAGGGGCGGGCTGAGGATTTTTCGAATTTTCTCCAGGACAAAATCACTCAGATCCAGGATGGGTTGGACTCTGACTGGGCAACTCTGGATGGGGGGCTAGGGGCGGAGTTCGGTGAGGTTATCTGGGGGGAGTTTGATCCTGTAACCCTCGAGGATGTGGACAAGATGCTGGGTGGGCTCAATGCCACCACACGTTTATTGGATCCGTGTCGCCCGGGAGGTGTCACATGGTTGGTTCCAGGGCATTATTAATGCTTCGTTGAGTGAGGGGTTTTTGTCTCCTGCCTTGAAAGAGGCGGTGGTGAAACACCTCCTCAAGAAACCGTCCCTGGACCCGACCTTTATTTATTTATTTTATTTATTTATTAACATATTTATATACTATCCTTCTCCCGAAGGATTCAGGGCGGTGTACTGAGGCAATTAAATGGTTAACCCGGCAAATCATGAGACATGGAAACAGGGTTTTCCTCGAGATGAAATGCCCCGAACCGAAGTCCAAAGCACTCTTTTATTTAGAAAAAGCAAGGTTACAGAATTCTCAGCCAAGCAATAATAACACAAAGTCAGTTCATTAAAATCAGTTCATTCCGTTACTTCTTTGTTCCAGATAAGACCACATTCCTGGCTCTACATGAAGCAAACTCCCTGTTCCATCAGCCAAGGTCAGGTTGCACGTACATTGAGCATCATTAATCAGAACAATTAATCCCACATCTCCCCCTTTTCTATTTCATAACCATCACGAGCATAATAAGTAGTAACATGTATTTCTTGCGTTTGTTGAAATAAACCTCTTACCATGGCTATTAAAGAAGGCAAGCACTGAATACAGCAACAGATACTTACTAGAGCAACCAGTATCAAAATGATCGATATAGCCATCCTTCGGATCCAAGACCCATCCGGCAGCCAGGACCACATGGCTCCCCATATGTCTACGGTACCAGAACCAGTCCCTACCAAAGGATTCTGAGCAATCAAATTTTCCATGGCGTCAATAGTAAGGGTTAGATTAGGGCCGTGATCAGTCACATAAGTACAACAAACAGCACCTACCAAAGCACAGACTCCTCCTTTAGATGCTAAAAGGTAATCCAAAGCATAACGGTTCTGTAAAGAAACCAATCTAATCTGCTGAAGCTCTTCATTAATATCTTTTAAAGCCTTAATAGTTAGATTAAACATTTGTGTAGTCCAATTATTCAATAGGTGTAAATCTCGATAATTCATAGCCACCCCCAAACTAGGAAACAAACTTCTGGCTAGTTGAGTTGACCAGCTACCCCCCATTGTTAAACCGGAATCTAGGTCGTCGGTTCCTCGTTTATTGCGGACACGTAACCCTGTCGGGAGTGTGTCCCGAACCCAAATAGCAGGTGCAAGCCAACCAAGCGTACAAGTGCCATACCAACCACTCGGAATGACAGCATATGCATTGTGCCCACATAACCACCAAACTTCTCCCACAAATAAGGGGAGACTACGGTTCTCTACAGCAGAAGCATTTGCTTGCTCAATAATCATACCAATTATCTGACACATAGAAGAAGGCATAAATTTGCTAGTAAAACAATGAGTAGCCTTA
The DNA here is from genome assembly GCA_023653725.1 of Bungarus multicinctus. Lineage (NCBI taxonomy): Eukaryota > Metazoa > Chordata > Lepidosauria > Squamata > Elapidae > Bungarus > Bungarus multicinctus. Next base: position 83,084,054 of record CM042838.1, read on the forward strand.
GCATTTGGCGGGTGTTCGTTGGTTGGGTCAATAAGGTCTCCTTTAGCACAAGTTAAATTGTGTTGAACACAATTTCTGTCCAGGGTGCAATTAAATACCGTCCGTCGGCATTGAAAGTCTGAATTCATGTTAGTCCATCCAAACGTGTAAAGATTCTTTGCATTAATGATTACTGTCCGTCTACATCGAGGATAGTCCCCCAGAAAGATCCCACCTGTCTGGTTCACTATTTTAAAACAAACATCCGCTTCTTCCTGGAGACGGTGACTAAGAGCAGTCACCGACTTGTGGAAAGGGTCGTCCGACAGTAAATCTGAAAAAGTTCCTTTAAAGGTTGCATGGGAGGCTATTGAAGTCAGATTCAAAGGGACACCTTCCAAGACTAATCCGCCATGACCTCCTGTTGGTAAATGCAAACAAATCCAGCAGTTCGTTCTGTTAAGCATAGAAGCCATCTGAGCTGCATCATTTACCAATGTGTTCTGCTCCCAAACTCCCAGGTCCGCTCTCTTGTTCGGACCTCCGAGGTTGCTGGCCACACATATATGGACGAATGCAGCGACCAGGCACCCACCGAACACCATTTTCATTTTCCACTGCAGCATATCCACGGCCCCACGTAATAAGTTTAAATAGGCCGCACCACGTAGGGTCTGGGAGAAACCGAGCCCAGACCAGAGGGCGATTTTCTGTAGAAGAAACAGAAGAAGGGAAAAACCGGTCTGTCGCTGTAGCTGGAGGCGAGCCGGTTGGAGTTAGAAAATTTAAAGAATATAAAGCAATATTGAGAGTGTCTTGTATACCCGGAAGTCCCGGGGAATTCCCCCTTTGCTGTTGTTTAAATTTTTCGAGCATGCGTTTTAAAGTGCCATTTGCTCGCTCGCAAATAGCCTGTCCTTGCGAGTTATAGGGAATGCCAAATTTATGACAAATTGACCAACGATCACAAAACTGAGCAAAGTTTGAACTAGTATAGGCAGGACCATTATCTGTTTTTAGCTCCTTAGGTGGCCCTGAGGAGGCAAAAGTGCGGAGACAATGATTAATGACATGCTTAACAGTCTCCCCCCTTTGTGGGGTAGCCATAATAAACCCAGAAAATGTGTCAATACTAACATGTAGATATTTCCACGGGGCAAAGGAGGGATACTGCGTGACATCCATTTGCCAAAGGGCATTACGGTGCAAACCCCTAGGGTTCACTCCCATGGGTATAGCTGTAGCAATTTTACTGCAGGTAGGACATTGCTGGACAATTGCAGCAGCTTCTGTAGCTGAGAGGCCAAATTGTTTGATAAGGGCTTTTGCCCCTTGATGGAAGTAAGAATGGCTGTCCCACTATAAATGTAAGTGCTCCACGCGTGTGGAGGCATCAGCTTGCTGGTTTCCTTCAGCAAGGATTCCAGGAAGATGGGAATGACTACGCATATGCCCAACAAAATAAGGACATTTACGCTGTTCTAAGATTTGCTGATATGATAAGAAAAGAGCAAGTAGCCCTTCCTCCGTTCCTGGGGATACATATGCCCCTGTGAGGCATATAGTTAAGTTGTAAACATATTGACTATCCACAATTAGATTAAATGGCGTGTCAGGAAAAGTTTGAAAAGCCAACATAGCAGCGGCCAATTCTGCTCGTTGAGCTGATTTTTGAGGGGGGGTAATTTTCGTATGCCACTTCTCGTTTAGTTTCCATACGCACGCACCATATGTTTTTCCTCCATCCACAAATAAGGTCAAAGCATCTGGGAGAGGAAAAGAGCAGCGAACTTCTGCCAAAATTATATGTGTATTGGTGACAATGGACAATCTATGATCTGATGGTAAATGATAAGCAAAAGTGCCTTGCCAATTTGCTAAAGACAATTGAAGTAGCTCAGAGGTAGCCAAGAGTTGTTCCCATAAGTGAAGCCGAAAAGGAACATAAATAATAATAGGTTCAATGCCCATTAATTTAAGGCATCGGAATCGACCCCTTAAAATCAAAGTGGATAAGGTATCTTCTCCTGTGGAGACAGATTTTTTCCCAACATGGCCTAAGTGAAGCCACTCAAGAAGCAAGGTTTTTTCTGACGTTATCTGCAAAATCACGCCAGTAGGCAATCGACCAGGCAATAACGCTAAATGAGGAGGGGCATTTTCCTGACATCTATCTGTCCATTGCTCAGTCAGCCGACGTTCAACCAACCGAACGACTTCCAACTGTTTCTGACTAAGGGATATTGGATCAGCAGGATGTTTTCCTTGACGCAGGGCATCAAACAAAGGACTTAATTCCTGGGTAGAAAGATTGCAATAAGGTCTTACCCAATTAATATTTCCTAACCACTTTTGTAGTTCTACTAACGTAAACACTGGTGGTAAATCGAATTTTACCATCATAGGCGTGGAGTGAGCTGCTGTCAACTTGTGGCCTAAATATTTAAAAGGACTATGAGTTTGAATTTTTTCTGAGCTTACACAAAGTCCATACCTAGATAAGTGTTTTATTAAAAGAGCCATTGACTGTGCTACGGTCCCTTCCGGGCCAGGAGCGGCCACCAAAATATCATCCATGTAATGAATAACTTTCCACCCTGGCCGTGCCTTACGGAAGGGTGACAGCGCCAGAGACACATACATTTGACACATAGTAGGACTATTTAGCATGCCCTGAGGAAGGACCTTCCATTGATATCGCTTAGTTGGTTCTTCATTATTTAAAGCAGGGGGCAGTAAATGCAAAGAGCTTCCGATCATCATAATGTAAAGGAATTGTGAAAAAAGCATCTTTTAAATCTATAACAACTAAATCCCAGTCCTTAGGGATCAGATTGGGATTGGGCAGACCACATTGAAGAGGGCCCATTGGCAATATTATCTGATTAATTTTTCGCAAATCATGCAAGAATCTCCAATTCCCACTCTTCTTTTTTATAACAAATACAGGGCTATTATACGGACTAGTGGAGGGTTCAATATGGCCAACTTCTAACTGTTCCTGTACTAATTGATGAAGATTATATAATTTTTCACTGGATAAAGGCCACTGCTCCGTCCACACCGGGACAGAGGATAACAAGCGTAATTTCAAAAGAGTCTCCATAATTCCACCACTATCAATCCTCTACTGTAATGACAGCTTTCAGCTGACTCATCAAATCTCTCCCCCACAAGTTGACATGTAATTGCATGACAATAGGTTTAATTTTTGCTGTTGCACCCCCCTGCTTCAGCGTAGCCGTGAGCCATTTCTCGCTGACCTGAGCCTCTTGGAGACCACCAACATCTCGTACAGCAGGAGTAGCCACTAACGGCCAAAACTTTGGCCACTCAGCCGACCGAACGACTGAGACATCAGCTCCTGTGTCCAACAAACCAGAAAAAGGTTTGCCATTGAGTAAAATTGTCATGATTGGTTTATAGGCTGCTATCTGTTTAGTTACTGTTAAAACAGAGCTCTCAAAACTGTTCTCATCAGTGGATCCAAAACCTCCCTCCCCCCTTATTCTAGCCGAATCTCCAGGGGGGGTTACACAGGGCAGCAATATTAACTGAGCCACTGCCATCCCTTTAGGTAGAGAAACAGGAGTATTTGCATGAAGCTGCACCTTGATAATTCCCTCATAGTCTGCATCTATCACTCCTGGCACTACAAAAACTCCTTTCTTCCCTGCTGATGATCGTGGTAAAACCAAACCAACCGTACCCTCTGGCAAAGGCCCTTTCATTTCTGTGCTAACTACTTCAATTAAACCTGGAAAAGTCAATGAACATGGGGTGGCAAGCGGCAAATCTATGCCCGCAGAATGAGCAGTTGCAGGTCTATGGCTTAAGCAACCACTATTAGACTTATCTTGGCAGAGTTCCTTATTTACTCCTGGATTTGTTTCCGGGGGCTCTGCCACCTCCCCCTGAGTCAGTTTTTTTGTTGTGACATTGAACGACACTGATTCGCCCAATGATATCCCTTCTTGCATTTGGGACAGACTGTTTTTAGCTTATTTAATTGTCCCTGACGACCTCGATGCTGACCGCCACCAGGGGCCCGGCACTGAGCTTTGAAGTGACCGGGCTTCCCACAATTAAAACAATTTCCCTTCCCTTGCAAGGTTCCTCGAGTCATTGCTGCAGCCAGGGCATCCATTTGATGGAGCTGGCTTCCTACAGCAGCACAAGCTTCAATCATTTGTGCAATTTCCTTCGGTCCTGTAGCTATCAAGGGCTTCAGAATAGCCTTACAGTCTGCATTAGCATTTTCTACGGCTAATTTTTGGAGTAATTCTGCAGCCGCCATATCATTATCTACCGATCTTTCAATTGCAGTTTTCAATTTAATAATAAAATCCTGATATGGCTCAGCATTTCCCTGCTTAATGGTAACAAAACTGCGAACGGAACTACCTCCAGCCTCATCTACTTTAGTAAACGCAGCCAACACACAAAGGTTAATCATAGGGAAAACATTATCTGCCAGATCATCTCGTTGTGACTCAACTGTATTGAATTGACCTGCGCCATATAATTGATCGGGTGTTATTTGTCCTGTCCCTCTGGCTAATGCCTGCTGCCGATACTGAAAATCCCAAACAATATACTGACCAGAGGACAAAATCATTCTGGCTAAAGCTCTCCAATCCTCTGGTATCATCATTCGACCAAATGCCAAAGCTTCCAGCAAAGCAGTTGTATATTTACTTTTTAACCCATAATCTTTTACTGCTGTGGTAATTTCCCTGAGAGTTCTTAATTCTAAAGGACGCCAAACACGTTCCTGATTCCCTACTCCATCCATTTCTACAACAACAGGAAAAGCTGAGACCGGAAGGTTGATTAATTCCTCCGGAGACAGCTCCCCATTCTCCATTGCCTTTTCAAATCCAGCATCCACCGCATTTTTCACTCCACGAGGGGCTAGCGAAAGCTCGCTAAGAGCAGGGACAGAAGGAGGGAGCAGCAGCCCATGATTACGAACCGCTGTGGTATCAGCTGGCTGAACAAGAACCGGTTGATAGGGAGGTGGGTGAATGACAGGATCAGGAGGGGGTTGTAACAAAGGATTATTTTGAATTTGCAGTGCCTCAATCAAAGAACGCCATGTACAGAGTATGGGTGCAGGGGCGCGAGGCACATTGTGTAAATCCTCGCCTATCTTTCTCCATGTAGACACTTTTGTGCTGCCTGACAAAGGGTAATATGACATATGTTCCCATACATATTTCAAAAGTTCTTTGATCTCTTTTCCCTTAACTTGCCGAGCTTTCCCAGCTGAGTTAAACTGAAAGTAATTTCGCTTAACTATCTCTTTCAATTCCCTGACGTGCTCTTCTTGAGCCTGAGATAGATCATTCCCCATACTTACGATGAATCAGACGCGGTCCAGCCGTGTACCTGATGAAAGCGCTTAAGCCAATGCCTGGCGAAGGATGGGGACAAAGCGGACGTATCCCTTAAGAATCACGTCGGGGGTCACCACTTGAGGCAATTAAATGGTTAACCCGGCAAATCATGAGACATGGAAACAGGGTTTTCCTCGAGATGAAATGCCCCGAACCGAAGTCCAAAGCACTCTTTTATTTAGAAAAAGCAAGGTTACAGAATTCTCAGCCAAGCAATAATAACACAAAGTCAGTTCATTAAAATCAGTTCATTCCGTTACTTCTTTGTTCCAGATAAGACCACATTCCTGGCTCTACATGAAGCAAACTCCCTGTTCCATCAGCCAAGGTCAGGTTGCACGTACATTGAGCATCATTAATCAGAACAATTAATCCCACAGTGTACAGCCAACTATGACACATTACACTTTACAAAAGTTAAAAGAAGATTAAATATCTTAAGGCTGCCACTAAAATTTATACCCAATCCCTAATAAATTATAATAAAACCCCAAATTTAAAACCCCAAAATTTAAAACCCCAATATGTAAAATTACACTTTAAAACTTCCATTTAAAATCAGTCCAGGCCGGCCTGCTCAAAGAGCCACGTTTTCAGCGCACATCTGAATGCTCTCAGGTTGGCGGTCTTATGTCACCCATTCCAGAGGATGGGTGCCCCCACAGAGAAGGCCCTTTTCCTCGGGGTCACCAGGTGGCACATAGATGCCATCGGGACCCGAAGGAGGCCTTCCCTGTGGGAGCACACAGGTCAGTGGGAGACTACTGGCAGAACGTGGTCTTGTAGATAGCCTGGTCCAATGCCATGGATCACTTTAAAGGTCAAAACCAGAACCTTAAAGTGAACCCGGAAGGCCACCGGCAACCATTGCAATAATTAGACCTTATTGTCTAATTACCATCAGGTCTCCAACCTTCGCTTTATGATGAAGGCTGTTGAGAGTGTGGTGGCACGACAGCTCCCCCGGCACCTGGAGGAATCATCCTATTTGGATCCACGCCAATCAGGCTACAGGCCTGGGCACAGCATGGAAACGGCATTGGTCGCCTTAGTTGATGATCTCTGGAGGGCCTGTGACAGGGGATATTCCTCTGTCCTGGTCCTATGAGATCTCTCAGCGGCTTTTGATACTGTTGACCATAGTATCTTATTGCGGCAGCTGGGGGGGTTGGGAGTGGGAGGCACTGTGTTATGGTGGTTCTCCTCCTTCCTCTCCGACCGCTCGCAATTTGTGTTGGCAGGAGGGCAGAGATCGACCTCAAGGCCCCTGATCTGTGGGGTACCTCAGGGGTTGGTACTCTTGCCCCTCCTATTCAACATTTATGTGAAGCCGCTGGGTGAGATCATCCGTGGTTTGGGGTAGAATTCCATCAGTACGCTGATGATACTCAGTTGTACTTTTCTACCCCAGGCCACCCTGACGAAGCCGTGGAAGTGATGACCCAGTGCCTGGAGGCTGGGCGGGATTGGATGGGGTGGAACAGACTTCAGCTCAATCCGGCCAAAACCGAGTGGCTGTGCTTTCCGGTGCCCCGATACAGCCAGCTTACTCCTTTGCTGGCCGTAGGGGGGGGGAATTCTGGCCCCCACGGAGAAGGCGCGCAATTTGTGTGTCCTCCTGGAGGTACAGCTGTCATTGGAAGATCATATAGCAGCTAGGGGGGCTTTTTGTCAGGTCTGTAGGATCTACCAGTTGCGGCCCTTTCTGGATCGGAATACACTTCGCACGGTCACATCCTCCCTCGTCATCTTCTGTCTGGATTATGCCAATGCTCTCTACATGGGGCTCCCTTTGAAGAGCATCTGGAGGCTCCAATTGGTGCAAAATGCGGCCGCGTGGGTGGTCTTGGGGGCTTCTCGGAGCTCCCATGTTACACCACTTTTGTGCGAGCTGCATTGGCTCTTGGTAGCCTTCCAGGTGCGATTCAAGGTGTTGGTGACCACCTTTAAAGCGCTCCATGGCTTGGGACCTGGGTATTTACAGGACCGCCTGCTGCTACCGTCGGTCTCTTGTCGACCAGTGCACTCCCATAGGGCGGGCCTCCTCGGGGTGCCACCGGCTGGATGGCTGGCAACCCTGAGAGTTTAGGCCTTCTCTTTGGGAGCACCCTCCTTCTGGAACGAATTGCCCTTGGAGATGAGGACCGTCCCCGACCTATTGACCTTCCGGCGCGCACTAAAAACCCACCTATTCCATCTAGCCGGTCTGGCCTAGAGTTATGTGTAATGGTTTTAAATTTGGTTTTAAATGGTTTTAATTTTCTTAATTCCCTACTTTTTAATTCTTAATGACCAATCTATTTAATTCTTTTAATGTATTTTAAATTATTGTATATGTATTTATATGTTTTTTATTTGGCTGTGCACTGCTCCGAATCCCTAGGGAGAGGGGGCGGTATACAAATTTGAATAATAAATAAATAAATAAATAAGTATCTGACCCTCAGCCACTCTATGGATCAGTACTCTTCATGCCCCTCCGTGCCCCTCTCCTTCAGATCTGCCATTGTCATCCCAGTGTCATCTTTTTGTTCTTTTTTCACTCCTCTCTCAACCCATATTCCTCTCTGAAAGGGTTCAGCCTTCTCCATCAACTGAAGCTGAAAAAGTTGTCTTTTGTAAGAAGGCGCAAATAAGATTTAAGTAGACAGGTATAACTATTTCTAATTTCCTCCCCACCATAAATAATTAAGCATGTTGCTCATAAATCAACATGGATAACACAATCATGTTAACTAGAATGGAAAATATTCTTGCTCCCTCTCCTTAATTAGTATCATGAGTCCAGCAAAGCCTTCTAACCTGAGGTTATAGGACACCTTCATGGTGGTTAATTGCAAATGGTACATGCCTATGGAAATTCTCATCATCCAGGTCATGGCTGTCCCAAAGGTGTTTTGTCAAGAAGCAACTGAATTTCCTTGTTTTCTTTGAAGACATTTTACTTCTCATCCAAAAAGCTTCTTCAGCTCTGACTGGATAATGGGAATGGAAGGATTTATATTTCTTAAATCCTTCCATTCCCCATCATCCAGTCAGAGCTGAAGAAGATTCTTGGATGAGAAATGAAATGTCTTCAAAGAAAAACAAGGAAGTCCAGTTACCTCTTGAAAAAGTGCCTTTGGGACTGCTAATTGTACAGTTGTCAGCCAATGTAGCATGAGTTAAAAGATAGCACAAAGCAAACTACTATTGGCCCTTCCCCTGGTGCTTAAAATGTGCAAAATCTGTTCTTTTTTGAAAGTTATTTGGGTGTTTTTCTTTCTTAGTTTTTCAATCCGAATATCCTAGCCATTGAAGCATGTCAAGACAACATTTCTTTTCTGAATAAATTATTTGCTGAATCAGGTTATTTTAAAATAAACAAAGGAGATGAAATCCAATAAGTCAGCCTGCCCTTTTCATAGACTAGTGCAAAAATGATGCGATCCATATTCATCTGCATAATTGTATGCATACTCAAAAATGTAGGACAAAGTCATTTTTATAAGACAGGCGCTTCCTCTGCTAAGGGAGGAATAAAGACAGGAGAGCTAATAAACTAAATGCCAGAAGAAGGAACTTTAATTCTTACCAGCCAGAAAAAATATTATTCTCTGCCTTGGCTAGAACTGATGGAAGATAATTTGTACAATTGTTACTCGATTGTGTACAGATATCAACTCACCAGTTCTGAGGTATGGAAACTGCAGCTTTCCTAGCATTCAGTATTTTCTCTCTAAGCTCTATACAGACAGCAGCAGCAGGACACTGTACTGCAGAAAGCTACTGAAATGTAATGAAAAGACCCATGATGTAGCCATTACCATTTCAGCCTAAAGAAGGAGAATTCTGTTTTTTAGGGTTCTCCTGAAGCAAAAAATCAGAAAATCAGGATATGGACTCCCTGATAGAGGTCCTGCCCTGACACATAAGGGTATAATAAAAAATGGCAGCATTGTACCCTGCTGTCTGAGGCAAAATAGTTTGTTTTACCACCTCAAATTTTGTATTCTTATTGAATAGTGTATGTAGACCTGTCTTTTGTACAAACAGGTGTTTGGGCTAAAGGAATTAGTTAATGAATGTTTCCACTGGAATGGTAAAAGCTGCTTGGGATATAATTGCACAAATGTCACATAAGCACATTATTTAGCATTTTGGAAAGCAGTCAGGGATAACAAAACCATGCAACTTTCATGTTTGAGTAGTTTTATGTGCTTTTATAAAAGGATTTTCATTTCGTGGTTTAAAAAGAAATGTAACATGAACTTAGAGGTCCTGCGCCATCAAGTTCAAAATGAAATGAGAGCTAGTTTGATAGCAATAGCAGTTTAGACTTATATACAGTGTTTGACAGCCCCTTCTAAATGGTTTACAGAGTCTGCATATTGTCCCCTGCATATGGGCCCTCATTTTACTGACCTCAGAAGGATAGAAGGCAGAGTCAACCTTGAGCCACTGAGACTCAAACTGCCAAACTGCTGACAGTCAGCAGTCAGCAGAATTAGCTGCAGTATTGCTTTCTAACCGCTGTGCCATCATGGCTCTTGATATAGTGACTTATTTATTTAGCACATGGCATTGATGAGGTAACTAAGATCCTGGATTGGAAGCCATGACACTGTGACTTCTAGTTCCCTCCTCTCTCCCTATTTAAGCATGAAAATTAGTTGCATGACTTTGGGCCAGTTATTCTCTTTCAGCCCATTTTAACTCTTAGAGTTGTTGTTGTATAGAAAATAGGACTTGAGTTGTACAAAATATAGGTGGGATATAAATCTAATGCTCATACATGGCTTCTTGCTTAAATCTATATATCTACCAGAATTATGGGAAACGTTATAGTGCATTGTATTTTATCTTTCCTTTAAGTACAGACCTGCCATTTCATAGTTTCTATTTGTTATATTTCTCTCAAAACTGTACATTGTTCTTTTTTTCAAAGCTATTGCATATAACTTTCCAAATCAGAGGAACAGGTACATTTTCCTCTTCCAATAAATTTATATTTGTATATACTCTTTATACTGTAGATGGATTTATGCCTAAGTCTCCAACACGATGTTTACATGTGACAGTAGAAATTGGAAAAATCCTAAACTGAAACATTGTTTATTAGTTTTAAATATGCTAATTCTGCCTTTAAATCTTTCAATTTTATGCTATAGATGCAATGGAAGAAAATATGGTTCATGTGAGAGTCTACCTATGCATGACTCAAGTCTTAATTAAAACTTACAATATATTCTAGTTCACAAACCAGATTTATGTGGCTGCTCTATGTAATTACATTAGAATATGTCAGATGTGTAAACTCAAATTACTGGATTTGTGTTACTCCACAATTTTATTCAGCTTCATTCTGAAGATTCTAGATGAGCATTAGGTTTTCTAAAAAAATATTTATGATAATTTTTGTGTCTTTGTCCATAATGTTAACTGCGTAATCAGTTTCAGTCTAGCCAACCTCATATGATTGGGATTGCAAGGACAAAAATAGAGGTTATTTCCATGTAAATCCTAGTGAAAAAGTAACATTTAAATCTAGCAAATAAATACATGTGATTATTCTGAGTACCATTTTGTAATTCCACATATTTCAGCTGAAATCAAAGTACATGATAATGTCAGCATGACTTAGCAAGAGAAACATATTATGACAAGTTAATACCAATAAAAGTGGAAAAGCTAATTATGAATTAATTTTATACTTTACTGTGATAAACTGAGCATATTGGTAGAACTAAACAGTTTTCTGAGAAAACACTGGTAACCTACTTGTATTCTGCCACATTGCTTCCACATAAGACAGTTAACGTGGGAGTTTCCATATGACTTCATCAAATGGCAATTATCATCCTGTACTTTACTCTGGTTCTTTCCATTTTTCTCAGAAGGCAGAAAGTGTGAGTAGTTTAAGAATACAGTATCAGCTTCAGAGGCAGAAGCACACACCAGTCTCTTTTAAAAGCTAGAATTTTAATATACTAGAAAAGTGAAATTGCCATAATCAGTATGTATGCATTATAATCAATATAGTAGAAACCATTTTATAAACCATTTTTTTAAAAAAATATCTTTATTAGTGCTAAAATGGCACTTTTTTCCTGATTTTTGTTAATGGAATAACTAATGCTGTAACAATTGGTAAAATTAGGTCTCACAGCATGCAGTTAGGAGTTTGCAATAATGGGGAAGGAAAGTTAATACAAGGAACATAGAAATGGATTTCTCATCTACTTATAATATTGACTGATTAATTATGTGCCATCAAGTTGTTGTAGCCATACATTTTTATTCTTTACTCAAGGTGATACAAACTCAGAAATATATACTACTTTCAGCAATAAATCGGCTAATTAAATAAAATCCGCAATTTTCTCCTGCATAGTAACTCTACATTTACTGGGCTAAAGTAGTTATGCATTCCTCTGCTAAAATAATATCATTTCAAAAACAGCCAACAAATTCTATGCTTATAAGTAGTTAAATTTAAACCATTATATTATATTAATATAATCACAACTTATTAAATGTATATGCTACACAATTCTCAATGAGTCTGGCAGGCAGTATTTATTGGCAAATTGCTTCTGAAATCTTGCCAAGAAAACTGCAAGGGCTTGTCCTGACAGTTGCCAGCTGTTAACACTGAGTTGAAGGCACAATTGCCTGCTTACCAACAACTCTCAAATTGTTCACTAGTGTGGCAGCTGTTGCAATCCAACAGCATCTAGTTAAAAATAAGCTCTTTCCACCTGAGCAAAAAGGAAATGGCCCAAACAGCAGAGGAACAAAAGATCAGTTCCTAATTGACAAGACAATTTTGGAAAACTAAAAGAGAAGGAAGACTTGAATGTAGCTTGGAGTAAATAGAAGAAGACATTTGACTCCCTGGATTATCAAGTATCTAGAAATATAGGAGTCGATAAAAACATCAGAAGCTATGGTATGTGCAAAGTTCAGTGACACAATAGAAGACACAGCTGCTGCTGATTGATTGAAAGAGCTAAATATTAAAAGAGGAATCTTTCAAAGAGACTCACTATCTCCACTACTGTATATTACTGCACTGTTTTCAACAATGCTGAACAAGTCAGGCCATGGCTATCAAACATTAATAGCATCTTGCCAGGCTATCTCGGTTTCTATACATGGATGATGTGAAGCTGTATGGAAAAACATCATCTGAAATAGAATTGCTCCTCCATACTGTCTGTATGTTAAACTAAAATATTGCAATGGAGTTTGGACAAGACAAATGTGGCACCCTCACATCAAGTACGCAAACTGGTGAAAAGTGAAAGAATCAAGATTCCCTTTGGAAATAAAAATACTCTGGATGAACATGATCACTAGAACTATGCACACAGGCAAATCAGATAACAACAAGGACACGGAGATGGCTAAGGAAAATTGAACAGAAACTTTGGACAAGCCTTAAGAACAAATGCATACAAAACCAGAACGAAGAAGATAGCATCGCAGAGCAAATGTTGCAGTGGTGGTATTCAACCGATTCACACTGGATCGAGTGAACCAGTAGCAAGGATTTGGCTGTGAGTTGCTGAACCGGTAGTAAGTTCTGGCTGGCCATGCCCCTGACCCGGTCACCCTCCCACCGATGCTCGCTTCACCCCGTCCGCCTGACATTCACCTTAGGTATTTCTTTCTTTTTTTCCCCTCCCGACAATCAGCTGTACATATGATCAGCTGTGCCAGGATTCCCCTTGCTGAGGTCCAGGAAGGCAAAAAATGGAGGGAGGGGCTCAGCCCCGCCCTCCATTTTTTCCTTCCTGAGCCTCAGAGGAGCCTTATGGGAGCAAAAAGGCTCTTCTGAGGCCAGGAAGCTCCCAAAATGGAGTGTGGAGGGGTGCTGCATGCCCCTCCCATATTCTGTTCTTTTTCTTCCTGAGCTTAGAGGAGCCTTATGGGAGCAAAAACACCCCCCCCCCCCAGAGGCTCCTCTGAGGCTCAGAAGGCCCAAAAAATGGGTGGGGGGTGGTGGCAAAAAAGAGCCACACCCATCCAGTCACATGGCCACACCCATCAAGCCACACCCACAGAACCAGTAGTAAATTTTTTTGAATCCCACCACTGAAATGTTGCCTCTGCAAAGAAACTGAGAAAAAAAAATAGTGGACCACCTTTATAGCTGCAGCAAGAATATTACACAGATTGACTACAAACAACCTCATGACAAAGAAGGAACAATGGTGCATTGTAATAGCAGTAAGAAATTCCATTTGCCAGCAAACAAGAACTTGTGGGACTACAAATTAGATGAAGAAATAGAAAATGAAGAATCTAAAATATTTTGGGGGGGACTTTAGAAACAGAGAAACGCCTCACAAACAACATCCCAGACCTAACAATTGTCAATAAGGAAAAAAAAATTCTGAATAGTGGATGATGCAGTACCTGGGGATTACAAAGCAGAAGAGAAAGAATTATAAATTATAAAATACAAATTCTTGCAAACAGAAGTAGAATGACTATGGCAACAGGAAGCAAAGATCATAGCACTAGAAATAGATTTATTGGGTGCAATCTCAAATCATTTAGAGCACTACTTGAACAACATAGGCATTGACAAAATCCCTGTCAATCTATTGCAAAAGGCAGCTTTACTTGAAACAGCTTATATTCTGCAACAATACTTTTAACACCATGAAACAATAACATTTCCCTGTCACAGGTCCTTGGAAAGGACTTGATATGTGGGAAACATGCCAAACCCAATCTAAACATCTGGCTACCTGTTTGACCAATCATAATAATGTATAGATATGTATGTATTAATTAATTACATACAAATCTATTAATTTGGATTCCAAATCTGGGGAATTGGGAAAAAAAACCCCTGCAATCTAAATCTGGAATTTAACTGTCATGACTGAGTAGATATATGAAATACTTCACTGGTTTCCTTGGAATTTATTAATGATTTCCACTGATATTAGACTTTATATTCCATATGATTCCTTTAACTCAAATGTTGGTGTCTGAGTTGGGGATTAATTACACTTGCTATAAGCTATATGGACATTTGACAAAGGATGGGATAAATTTCCACAATAAACAATAGACTCTGGAAACATTATGTTATCCATTTCCAAAGATGAGGCAATAAATCCATAAGATCTCAACATATTTCTCTATAAAGTTCAGTTGAGTTTTCTGAAGCCTTCCGATTCAAATCTGCATACTGAAAGATCTTCATTAATTTGTGGGTAATTTATACTGCTTATAAAACTTATTTAGAGCATTGTGGTATTACCTTTGCTTTCACATGCTTGCACATGTTTTATAAAGTCATTCGGCACAAGGCTTTAATTTTACAATTGCTGAACCATTCTCTTCATTTCTTTCAGCTTCTAAGTTGGTTTATGATTTGTTTTTAAGTAGTTTACTAGAACTATAGACTATTCCAGTTTAGAAGTCCAAGGTATTGATCAGGAAATATTTTGTTCTAAATTTCAAACTCTGCTAGAACTTAATTATTTCTTAATCTTCTTTGGAAGCATTGTGAAACTTGTCACACAATGCCTGTCAGTCTCCATGATGTTTGCTTGCTGTCAGCTGGAATATTAATGGGGAGGAGAGAACATATTGGCTTTTGGGTGGGAAATGAGCTGGAGAGAAGACTGCCTATGCGTGAACCAAAAGGGAGGGGTGCTGCTGTGCAGCTGCATGGACTTGTTTATGCCCAGTCAAGGTCAACCATCCCAGCATTCCACATGGGTGAAAACACCTGAAGATGTGCCCCACGTGATACCATGGTGAAATGGGGATTGGTTATTCAGTGTGGGTCCCTCGGGGAGAGGGGATTGTGCAAACTTTCTATTTACAGGTGAAACTTGAAAAATTAGGATATTGTGCAAAAGTTCATTTATTTCATTAATGCAACTTAAAAGGTGAACCTAGTATATGAGATAGACTCATTACATGCAAAGCAAGATAGTTTAAGCTGTGATGTGTCATAATTGAGATGATTATGGCTTACAGCTCATGAAAACTCCAAATCCACGATCTCAGAAAATTAAAATATTGTGAAAAGGTTCAATATTCTAGGCTCAAAGTGTCCCACTCTAATTAGCTAATTAAGCCATAACACCAGCAAAGGGTTCCTGAGCCTTTAAATGGTCTCTCAGTCTGGTTCAGTAGGAATCACAATCATGGGAAAGACTGCTGACCTGTGCAGAAAATCATCATTGACACCCTCCATAAGGAGGGAAAGCCTCAAAAAGTAATTGCAAAGGAAGTTGGATGTTCCCAAAGTGCTGTATCAAAGCACATTAATAGAAAGTTATGTGGAAGAGAAAAGGGTGGAAGAAAAAGGTGCACAAGCAGCAGGGATGATCGCAGTCTGGAGAGGATTGTCAGGAAAAGGCCAATCAAAAGTGTTGGGGACTTTCACAAGGAGTGGACTGAGGCTGGAGTCAGTGCATTAAGAGCCACCATACACAGACAAATCCTGGACATGGGCTTCAAATGTCGTATTCCTCTTGTCAAGCCGCTCCTGAACAACAAACAATGTCAGAAAGTATCTTACCTGGGCTAAAGAAAAACAGAACTGGTATGTTGCTCAGTGGTCCAAAGTCCTCTTTTCTGATGAGAGCAACTTTTGCATCTCATTTGGAAACCAAGGACCCAGAGCCTGGAGGAAGAATGGAGAGGCACACACTGCAAGATGCTTGAAGTCCAATGTGAAGTTTCCACAATCTGTATTGATTTGGGGAGCCATGTCATCTGCTGGTGTTGGTCCACTGTGCTTCATTAAGTCCAAGGTCAACGCAGCCGTCTACCAGGAGATTTTGGAGCACTTCATGCTTCCTTCCACAGACAAGCTTTATGGGGATGCTGACTTCATTTTCCAGCAGGACTCGGCACCTGCCCACACTGCCAAAAGCACCAAACTCTGGTTCAATGACCGTGGGATTACTGGGCTTGATTGGCCAGCAAACTCGCCTGACCTGAACCCCATAGAGAATCTTTGGGGCATTGCCAAGAGAAAGATGAGATTCATGAAACCGAGCAATGCAAAAGAGTTGAAGGCCGCTATTGAAGCATCCTGGTCTTCCATAATACCTCAGCAGTGCCACAGGATGATAGCTTCCATGCCACGCCACATCGAGGCAGTAATTGCTGCAAAAGAGGGTCCAAACCAAGTACTGAGTACATATGCATGCTGTATACTATTCAGAGGTCCGATATTGTTCTATGTACAATCCTTGTTTTATTGATTGCATGTAATATTCTAATTTTCTGAGATTGTGGATTTGGGGTTTTCATGAACTGTAAGCCATAATCATTGCAATTATGACAAATCACAGCTTGAACTACCTTGCTTTGCATGTAATGAGTCTATCTCATAAATTAGTTTCATCTTTTAAGTTGCATTACTGAAATAAATGAACTTTTGCGAGTTTCACCTGTATATGAGGCCTATTGCCTCAGATCTTGCTTTCCTTTTGTTGCTATCATTTCAAACTCAGTAAAAGTACTTCTTCTCTACTAACATGGAGTTGAGGATTTTCTTTCTTGGGTTTTGAACGGAGGCATTTCAGACAATACCTATTTCAATTAGAGTCATGAACTGTAATTTGTGCATTAGATAATTATACTTACTGCCATATGCAGTAAGTCTTTAGTGGTGATGGAAATTACCTAAACACCACAATTTTGATTCTGAAATATTTCAATAGTTGTTGGAGAACAATGCTATATGTAATTAGAACTGTAGGAAGCTAGGATATGGACCTTGGTATGGTAAGTAGGTAGGTACATTGATACCTTATTATATGCATGATATAATCTTTGAGTAATAGACTTCAGGATATTTCTGTCTGACTTACATCAAAATTTTCTGATGATAAAAATTAAGAATGCAAAATGTTATCTATACTACAGTTCCTTAAGATCCTAGAAAACATCAGAATATGCTTAATTAAGGTCAATTTGCAATTAGCATACTTGTATTGTTCTGTAGGATATTAAAAACATCATTATCACAACACCTAGTGGAAAAAACACCTTAGTGGAAAAAAATAAGCTAAAGGAATAATTTACTTTCGATAGACAAAGGGATCCACCACAAAATTATCATGAACAGTTGCTGGGCTTCGTATTTACCCAAATTATGCCACATTCTCTGATGTACATAGAACAAAGGGAGACTGATACGTTAAAAATGTGCAATGTTTCTAATGTGAAAGGTTATAATTAGCCTGAAGCAGAAGAGAAAAGCTCAGTGGGGTTAGAATCACCTATATGAAAAGAATAATAAATCACTGTGTTTGATTGTATCTTATTTTCAGGCACTTGTATAGCTTGCCTTTTCCTTACTTGCCTGCGCTAAACCAGTTTTCCTTGACAAAGACAAAAGCTCAGATATCATCCTTTCATCTCTTTGTTTCCAGTTGTCAGCATTTACCTGTATTTCTCCTTTCCAGAGAGGTTGTCTGAATGGCATATTATTATTAACTCTTGTAAAATGAAACAGTTATATGTATGCATTCTTACTTTTCTCACACTTAACATTCCCATTCCCTTCACAAGGCATTTAAAGAATCATTACCTGGAACAAACCATGAAAACAGCAGCCATCACACCAAATTTGATTTTGCACCTGAGACGTGTCTCACAATCTGCTTTTACAGTGTTCTAATAATCAGTCCAAGCAGTGTTGATGCCCACACATAACTTAATGCAGGGTAATTTAAGTGGGGGAATTCCATGCAGTTCTTTTCCGATTCTCCCAGGGTCAATTATAAGAAAATAACAGCCAATTTAAATTTCTAATTTTTATCTGCTGTAATCTGAATGACCTCTAGATGAAAGATATTATATAATTTCATAAGGCCATTTATTTCCTGAGGAGAAAAATAAAAGATCAGGATATTTATGCCAACTTCTCTTCCTCTTCAAAGTCTCCCTAACTGATCGGAAGAACAGGTTTGAAATACAAAGCAGAAAAATCTAAACCAGAGACCTTCAAAGTATTACTGTGGCTCTAGATCTTTATTTATTTTTTCACTCTTAGAGTCAAAACCCCTTATAAATCTTTTGGTTTTTTTGGTCTCACGATGAGTCTCATCTGACATTTATTTTTATCTGTGTCATGCATTTTACCTGTTTCTACATATATATACAAACAAAAATAGCATTATTTTCAGCTGACAAATATACTGTATTAATGTCCTGGGAGTTTGATAATCCAGTTAAAAGAGAAAATGTTGGGGTATCTGAGTCTCTGGAACCCAAAACCAAAATGTTCTTGAAAATAGTGCATTCAATAACCAGATAATGAGTGTGCTTACAGTATCTCAATAGATACTTTGAATCGATTGCAGCGAAGTGTATTGCTTTCCCTGACTACTAGGAAAGAACATAGTATAACAGAGTTGGAAGGGACCTTGTAGGTCATCTAGGCCAACTCACTGCTTGAGCAGGACAGTCTATACCATTTCAGACAAATGGCTGTCCAATCTTTTCTTGAAATCCTGGAGTAATGAGGCATACACAACTTCTGAAGCAGAGGTGGTATTCAGCAGGTTCTGACTAGTTCTGGAGAACCAGTAGCAGAAATTTTGAGTAGTTCAGAGAACTGGCAAATACTTCCTCTGATTGGCCCCGCCCTCATTTATTCTCTTGCCTCTTGAGTCCCAGCTGATTGGCTGGGTCTTCTTTTGTTGCTCTGCTTAGGAGAACGGAGATGGAAAGCAGGTTAGTGGGTTGGGGAGGGAATGGGGATTTTGCAGTAACCTTCCCCCAGGAATGGGGAGGGAATGGAAATTTTACAGTATCCTTCCCCTGCCACACCCATCAAGCCATGCCCACCAGGACATGCACACAGAACTGGTAGTAAATTTTTTTGAATCCCACCACTGTTCTGAAGGCAAGCCATTCCATTGGTTGATTGATCTCACCGTTAAGAAATTTCTCCTTAGTTCTAAATTGCTTCTCTCCTTGATTAGTTTCAATCCATTGGTTTTTGTCTTGTCTACTGGTGCTTTGGAAAATAGTTTCTCCCGTCATCTTTGTGAAAGCCTTTCAAATACCAGAATACAGCTATCATATCTTTCCCAGGCCTTCTTTTCACTAGACTAGACATACCCAACTTCTGCATATGTTCTTCATATGTTTTAGCTTCTAGCCCCATACTCTTCTTTGTTGTTCTTTTCCATACTGTTTCCAGAGTGTCAATATCCTTTTTATATTGTGGTGACCAAAACTGTAGTATTCCAAGTGTACTAAGACTTTGTAAATTGGTACTAATACTTCACATGATCTTGATGCTATCCCCTCTATTAATTCAACCTAGTATTGCATTGTTTTTTTCCAGCTATGGCTGCACACTGCTGTCTCATATTTAGCAGTAGCATTTGGACTTATATACCACTTCACAGCACTTTACAGCCTTTTGTTAGTGGTTTAGAGTCAGCATATTTCCCCCCAAAATCTGCATCTTTATTTTACTGACCTCAGAAAGATGGAAGGCTGAGTGAATGTTGAGCCTGGTGAGATTTGAACTGCCAAATTGCAATAGAAGTAACCTGCAGTACTGCATTCTAACCACTGCATCACTGCTCTTATTTAAGTTGTTGTCCACTTGGATTCCAAGATCCTTCTCACAGTTACTGACAATGAGCCAAGTTTTACCTATTCAGTACCAGCACAGTTGTTTTCTCTTGCCTATGTGTAGGACCTTACTTCTATCTATATTAAATTTCATTTATTAGATAGAGCCCAGGATGCCAGGATGCCTTAGAATGTCCATTTGAGATGTATAGCAGAAGAATAAAATATCTGCTCCAAACTGGAATAATCAAAAATGCCTCTAAGGTTGTTCCAGCAGCAGATTAGAGATATAAAGGATTTTAGGCCTTAATCCATCTGGGTGTCTGAATAAACCATTATGACTAAATGAAAAAGACACATTTTTAGACTAAATGAACAAGTTATTGAGTTAGAGAAAATCATTGAAACACTTGGGATTTTCAATCCAGCGTGAAATCTTTCAGGTTTTAAAATAACTTATATGAATGAGAAAGATTGTTAAGGATTGTACCTAAGCAAATATATCCAAAATGTAATTATATTTTGTTGATTAATTTGCAATTCTGTCAATTGTTCAGAGTTTCCTCAAACCACAAGATGGGCAGAACTAAATTTAATAATAAATAAAATCTAAAAATGGCTGGTGTGTATTGGTCCAGTTATAATATATGGTTTATTGATGATCGGTATAGCAGAGTAAAGGGAGACAGTCTGTTCTTCTGACTTCATACTGAACATATTATGTTTTAAGTCACTTCCTGATGGGTGCTAATATCATGAGGACATGTCCCTCAAAATTGGGTTGTAAGTAAAGATGTTCTGTGCCATGGCAAGCAAGAAGTGAATAGGTTTGCTATTTAGGTTTAAAACTTGAACAGGCATTTATGGTAAAATTGCACCAATTATAATGAGGAAAGGTTAAATGGATAAAATGAAAGATAAAAAAACAATGAAAAATAAGCTGAATAATAATGTTTGCTTAATTATTTTGAACTTATTATACTTTTTACCTCATGGTCTGATAATTTTGTCCCAAATTTAGCAGATAAAAATAGCCATATGGGTTCAGTAGTCCCGCTCATTGGCCAATGATTCTTACTTCATTGTTAAACAAAAGCTTATAACTATCTTCACATTGGTCTAAAAAGATTGCTAAAGAAGTGTTGACTTCCATGAGAAAAAAGGCAAATTGAGTAACACTTGACAATATGAATTATTTCTTATTCCAAATGTATGCTTTTTTCCTCCTCTTTTGAAATAACTTACAGTGACATTTTGCAACCATCTGATACTTTTTATAGCAATGAAAGTGTTTTATGCCTCTACAAAGAGTGATCTTAAAGAGAAAAGAAAGAATTGTAATGCTCTACTCATTACGCAGAACATTCTGGAGAATCAGTGATATATGATAAAGGAGATGAGTCATTTATCACTTTTTGCACCAAATTAGCTCTATTGTCAGATACTAAGAAGTTAGTAGGAAAATAAATGAGCTATGATGCATACTTAGCCTGTATCTGCTGGCATGGCAGTCTATCACAATAGAACTTACACTATTTAGATATTTCTTTTACCCAAGTGTCCAGTACATAGGAATTTCAATTGTGAAGTATACAATTAGAGCAATGAAGAAAGGATTATTTTGAGTTTGCAATTCAAGATCTAAAGGCAAATCAGTTCAATCTGAGCCACTTTGAGCCTTCAAATTGGTTTTGCAAAATAATTCATCCAAAGGATATCATGAGGAAGCATCAAAATAACTTCAGCAGGTACTGTTTAATTTTTTTTTTTATTTGACAAAATGAGATGGAAATACCAATAATATTAGTGGGATAATATATCTTCAACTTTCAAACTATTCAGATATCTTCAACTTCAAAAATATTTCCCCCTTTAAGACAGGAACCAATGACAAAATAACAGCATGGTAGCATCCCAATTAATCAGGAAACAAATCTAATTTAGGCAGATGATTCAATGCATAAAGTCCCCTCCAAAAAAATCTGATTTTTTTTTCACTTCCTATTCTGGATGCCAAGCTTGACATGACATTGATTTTTACTTAGTGCTTTGCTTCATGGGGTGGCATGGTTTTGTGGTGTTGCCATATGGTTCTCTGAGGATTGGCAGAGATGGCTGGCAAGCTTGGTCTCTTCTAAAAAACATTCCTATATCATTGGCAAGACTTGTTTCTTTCAGGCTGAGGTTTCTTGGAAACAATGAATAGAGAAGCTGAAGAAATCTAGCTCTGGGAGATAACAATACCACAAAATTTAAGCAGCCATTTGTAGGTATTTTGAGAATCTGCCACAATCATACAGTCTATAAAAGACTGCATACTGTTTTGGTCCTAGAGTATTGACTGGATTAATCAGTCTTGAGCCCAAGTTCAGAGGGCTAAGAGCAATGCTGAACTCTGAGTTCTGCTGGCAAGATCATTGCTTATGTGTAATATTTCATCAGCAAATGAGAAAGCAAAGTCAAGGTTTATGGCAAGCCATATTAAAGAAATTGAGAGCTGATAAAGTGAATGAAACTCAAAGCACTTTTATCCTGGCCACCACTAAAGAGCAAAGAATTTATGACATGATAAAATTCCTTGGCTAGCTACTCATGTCAGTGCTAGAGAGCCATTCTCTTTCACTGAATCTGTGGAAAGTATTGAAAGGCTTTTAAAAAGGTTCAACGCCATCTGCTCTGATCTGCAGCATTCATACACATTTCCCTTGCTATCCATGAATCAACCTTTTTGGGGTGATTGACTAAAGCATTGTGAAATTGAAACAGCCCTTTAAACTCTACAAAGCCCCATTAAGCACACCTTAGTTACTGCACCCTTGGTAAATATATTCTAATTAGGACATTTGCAAATCAGGAATATAGATGATGTGAATGTCCTAATAAGGAAGTGCTAAACCTGGCTTAGGGAGCCGTTGAGATAAGGAAGATTCCTTAAAACAAGGAATTTACACAAACCAAGCCATTAGAAGTCTTGGCACAGATTATAATATCTTGCTAATATCTAATACCTAATGGCTCTTTGAAGTTGTCTCAAACTGGTTCTAATGATTTATAAATGAGGACCTCCTGGCATGATCATACCTTCCCTTTTCCCCCACCGAACTAATAGATTTGTTAGTATCCAAGTGTATACAGGCAATATTAAGCCATAATGTAATGATTTTGCACTGAGGTTGGCCAGTAGTTATTAAAAAGGAAAACCCAATGAGAACATTGCATTTGATTTCATCTGTACAGGTAGTTTTCGCCTTACAACAGTTCATTTGGCGACTGTTCAAAGTTACAGTGGCACTGAAAAATGTGACTTATGATCATTTTTCACAGTTATGAACTTTGAAGTATCCCTGTAATCAAAATACAAATGCTTGGCAACTGCTTCATATTTATGACCGTTACTGTGCCCCAAGGTAATGTGATCCCCTTTTGTGACACTTGAGAAGCAAAGTCAATGGGGAAGACAGATTCACTTAACAAACAGGTTACTAACTTATCAACTGCAGTGATTCACTTAACAACTGTGCCAAGAAAGGTTGTAAAATGGGGCGAAACTCACTTAACAAATGTCTCATATAGCATCTGAAATTTTGGGCTCAATTGTGGTACTAAGTCGAGGACTACCTGTACTGACTGTCTTCACCTAAGGCTCTGTTGTTGGCAGATGTTAGTCCTAAAACCAAATGAATTTATATTGGTCTTTCCTACCTATTATTAGTTTGTCTTTTTAATTGTCTTTTTAATTTAAACAACATTTTATAATAGCTTTAGATTGATAAATTAGGGGTATGAAAATGTTTTACAATATAAATAAAAAGTGGTTTGATCTTTTTAGTCCTTTCAGGGTTTTTCTCCCCCAGGAAATCTTTTTAGGTTTTATTTGTGAGGAAGCCAAATACAGTACATAGGAAGGCTGGATGTGCTCAGATTTAAATTACAAAACAAGCACACTGTGCTAATAATATTGTGTTTGTCTTTCAATGTGTATCTATGTAGGGTATCAGCCAAAGCAATCTGTTCATATTTTAGTTACAGCCAACCTTCTAAATGTACTCATGCTTTCCATTTCTGTCTATCAGCTAGATTTATATATTATACATCCATTCTGGAGCACAATAACATTTTACAATCAGAGCTCGACTGCTATTCAGACAGGGACACTCCAATTTGGCCAATCAACAACTCAGGATTCTAACATTGATTATTTCCTATCATCCTTCCATAACTACTGCTACCTCCTTCACCAGCTGGAAGAGGGAGGTTTCTCCAGGGAGACTAGCCAAATGAGCAGTGCTGAATATTTTAAGATATAAATTGAGTTAGGCAACATAGCTTATGCTGAAGAAGTGGAAAGTACGCTGGATACAAAAAGTTTACATGCCCTGTTAAAGGTTTTTGAGATGTAATAAAAAAACAGACCAAGGTAAATCTCTGCAGAATTTTTTCCACCTTTAATATAACATATAAGCTGTGCAATTCAATTGAAAAACAAACCAACATTTTTTTTGGGGGGGGGAATAACAGTAAAATAAACCTAGAATAATGTGGCTGCATAAAGATGCACACTCTTAAACCTATACTTGGTTGAAGCACCTTTTCATTTTATGACAGCATTTTATCTTATGATAAGGGAACCTATCAGAATGGCATATCTTGCCTTGGGCATCTTTGCCTTACAAAAGCATCCCAATTCTGTCAGATTACAAGGGCATCTCCTGTACATAGCTCTCTTCAGCTCACCTTACAGATTTTCAATTGGATTCAGGTCAAGTCCAGGTCCAGGATCTGGCTGGGCCATTCCAAAACATTCTTCTTCTTCTGGTGAAACCATTCTTTCTTTAATTTGGAAGTATGCTTGGGGATTCTTATTGAAGGTGAAATTCCTCTTCATTTTCAGTAGTTTAGCAGGGGTCTGAAGGTTTTGTTGAGCCACAATGGTGCAGTGGTTAGAGTGCAGTACTGCAGGCTATTTCTGTCAACTGCCAGCTGCCTGCAATTTGGCAGTTCAAATCAGTTCACTCAGCCTTCCATTCTTCCAAGATTGGTAAAATGAGGACTCTGTAAAACCACATAATTCCCTCCACCTTGACTAAAGCCCCAGTTCCAGCTATAGAAAAGCAGCCCAAAAACATAATCCTGCCACCACCATGCTTCATTGTGGACATGATGTTCTTTTGGTGATGCATAGTGTTGTTTTTGCACCAAATGTACTTTTCGTAATTATGCCCAAAAAAGTCTTGGTATCATCACATTTCCCCACATGCTTTGATGTCAGATTTGATGTAAGTTTTTACAAAATGCACTCAGGCTTGGATACCTTTTTTTTTTTTGTTAAAAATAATACTTTGATCTTGCCACCTCAACCCACAGCCCCAACAAATGAAGAATGTAGGAGGTTGTTATCACATGTAGTATACAACCACTACTTGCCAGAATGCAGCTCCTTTAATGTTGCTGTAGGCCTCTTGGCAGCCTCTCAGACCAGTTTTCTTTTTGTTTTGTTTTCATCAATTTTGCAGGAACATCTATTTTTTGGGACTTTCTCCAGACTGATTACTTCCAATAATGAGATCCCTTTGATGCTTTGTAAGCTCTTTGCAGAGCATGTGTCTTGCTGTAAGAGGCAACTGAGTAAATGTCAGAAAAATCCTACCAAAACAGCTGAAGTTTGTATGAGCTTGATCAGAGTCACTTTAATTAATGGCAGGCATGTCTTACTTGCTGACTGGCAGGCATGACTACAACTTACCATCTTTTTGAATGTGATTGGTTAATTCTGAACACAGCCATATCTCTAGTTATAAAAGGGTGTGAGCACTTATGCAACTTCGATATTGTACATTTTTTATTTTTATATTTCCTCCATTGTATATCCAGTATAGATATGGAAGCATCTGATACTGTTACGAAGGTGGCTGAGCAGTGGAACAACTCCTCTCATATTATTTAATTTACAGTAAATCTTTTGGGATTGTAGCTGGTATCTTGTTTGATCACAGTTGCACTATTGATGTATGATAGGAAAAAAATGTGTTATATGGTTAGAATGTAGGATTGGACTGAACTGAAGGCACAGGTTTAGATCCATTCTCAGCACAAAGGGTGATTTTGGGGCTAATCATTAATGCTATTTATCTCATAAGATTGCTGTTGCAGGGGGGGCAAATGGAGAAGAAAAGATATATACAGTACAGTACAACATTTTGAGCTCTTGCAGAAAAACTGGGATATAAGCCAAATAAAGACTGCAAGGTCAATAAGAGTGAATTTATTACTATTTTTTATTTAAACCTTTGGATTTAGTAATTCCAAAATAAAAGGACTTTCATTAAAAAAATGATTATTTATAAAGGTTCATCCAGACAGATTCGTCATCCTATTACACAATCAGCTGCCTTTTAATACAGAATCTACACATCATGAACAATGCTCATATCATGCACAATTTACTGCTGTAGCTGAACATTCTTTTCTCTTAACGTCTTTGCAGTGAGTGCAAATCACCCAACTTGGTGTGTTTCAAAGGGACAAAAATCTGCCAACAGGAAGCAAATAATTTGCTCTGTGAAGTCCAAGTAAGTCTCCGTAGAAGTGAATAGATAAATCTGATCCTAGGGATAGCAGTACAGCATATAATGAATTAAATTTTCCATTGGAGTTTCTCCACAAATAAATAAGCTCTGTGCTACAGAAGCCCATCTGTACTTCCTTTCATTGTATGCTGAAGGCAGAGTCTGGAAATGCTCTTCTGTATAAGCTCACTCTGGAGAGGAGCTTATCAAAGAATACAGATGTAGAAACATGCCATTATACAATTTTACCATATAAAACCAAATAGAACTCTACACTGAAGACCAGTTCAATAAAGAGTCTGCTGAATCCCTACATTATTGCTTCTGCTTTGCTTGAAACAAAATTTCCACAGCTATGGTATACCTTTGAAAAACAGGTGATGTACTGAATTCAGCTATCTTTTAGGTATGGTACCTTCAGTATTGTTTGTTCAGTTGGATATCTGCCAATGTTTTGGTCTTTAGCATGAATCAAGTAATACTGTGGATATCCTAAATTGATGACTGCAGGCTGTGAGGATCTGGATGTGGAACAACAAGCTTCATTTGAACCCTGGCACTGAGTGACTTTGGGTTTTGATCCCCTCTGAATAGAGTAGAATAAAATAAAATAACAGAGTTGGAAGGACCTTGGAGGTCTTCTAGTCCAATCCCCTGCCTAGGCAGGAAACCCTACACCACTTCAGACAAATGGTTATCCAACATCTTTTTAAAAACCTCCAGTGTTGGAGCATTCACACCTTCTGGAGGTAAGTTGTTCCATTGATTAATTGTTCTAACTGTCAGGAAATTTCTCCTTAGTTCTAAGTTCCACTCATTGTTTCTTGTTCTCTGTTTCTGGGACTTTATTATCTTTAGTATTGGATGGAGTAACACTCTCCCAAACAGATCCTGTTCACAATCTGGGGTCCTTCTAAACTTAGTACTCCTGCTCTAAGAGATAGTGGCATTTACGGGTAGGAAGGCCTTTGTACAACTTTATATTGTGACCAAATGCACCTATTTCTAGATCAGGAGATCTATGCATGACCACTCATGCCTTGGTCACCTCCCATTTAGACTACTGCAATGCATTGTACATGGGGCTGCCCTTGAAAAGTATCCTGAAACTTCATTGGTACAAAATGCAGTGATGTGAGTAATTATGTGTGTGTTTGGTAGAACATACATCAGACCTCTGCTATGTTGGTTACCAGTTTGTTTTTTGGTACAATTCATGGTGCAGAAGTTCTTTAAAACTCTTCATGGCATGGGAAATGCCATGAAGACAAATTCCTTGTATGTCCAATCACACTTGGCCAATAAAGAATTCTATTCTATTCTATTCTATTCTATTCTATTCTATTCTATTCTATTCTATTCTATTCTATTCTATTCTATTTGAACTGTTTTTTGAGGGAATCACTTCTTTTTATTTTCACCTGCCTGTCCTATCAGATCCAGAGGAAAGGGCATATTCTATTGCCCAGGGAGCTACATTTTGGTGCCCCTGCTAAGGAATCTTCTTCCCACTGAAATGAAGTCAGTCTTATTGCTGTTGAGCTTCTGAGCAACCCTGAAAATATCGTTCTGCCAGCCTAGGGATCCCAGGAGGATGAATTAGTCATGTGGCTCCATTGTTTTTAACATCTATTTCTCCAGTATTATTTAGTATACATTAGTTTTTATACTTTTTAATGTGTTCATTAACTGTGTTTAGCTCTGTTGTACCCAAACTTGCTGATTTGTGAGATAAGTGGCTAAATAAATTGGTTTAATAAATTAAAAGAAATGGCTTTATTATTCTATTGTTATGGAGGTTCCCCCAGTTCCTTTCTCAAAAAAGCAATGGAGTGTTTGGGAAAATAACAAGGACACTGGATTACTTCTAGAATAATGGCCTTGCCCATTCCCTATACTTTGCCCTATATAACAATAAAGCAGATCCCTAAAATCCTTTCAAAACTGCATGGGGTGTGTGTGAACTAGCCTATCTCCTTTCAGGACAATAAAGGAGGACTATGTTTTTGCAGATCAGAGGGCTACATTTTAACATCATGACAATGAGTGCAAAAAGTTTATACCAAGAGGCGTAAAAGGATTCATCTACTCCAATATCCACAACCATTCTTTGTTATTTGTAAAATAATAATAATAATAATAATAATAATAAATTTAAATTATAAGTAGTCCTCCACTTGCAACCACAATTGAGCCCAACATTTCTGTTGCTAAGTGAAGCATTTGTTAAGTGAGTTTTGCCCCCATTTTATGTCCTTTCTTATTCAGTGAATCACTGCAGTGTTGAGTTAGTAACACGGTTAAGTGAATTTGGCTTCCCCATTGATGTTGCTTGTCAGAAAGTCACAAAAGGTGACCACATGACCTTGGGACACCACAATGGTCCTAAATATGAACAAGTTGCCAAACATCTGAATTTTGATCACGTGGCCATGGAGATGCCGCAATGATCATAAGTGTGAAAAATGGTCAAAAGTCACTTTTTTCAAAGACATTGTAACTCTGTACAGTCACTAAGCAAACTGTTGTGAGTTGAGGACTACCTGTAGTTAATTCTAAATTATTTGAATTGTAGAATTTGCACAATGAATAATGTTAAACTAAGTTTGATAGTTAAAAGGAATGACATGTCATCTGTATATGTCATCTGTAAGGAAAGGATTTTATATTTGCCAGTAGACAGTGGAAACAACTGGGGGAGATGGAATAAACTCTGTACATCTATTTTGAATATTAAAGTAAAACAATTGGTGCCAAGTTACATTTCTACCTTATTCTACTATACTTTGTGTGTGTTAAGCTCAATCTACATATATTAGCATATATATGTCTTTGTAAAGTGTATATAACAAAGCAATCCACCTTCTGTCCATGTCTGAGGTTTGCAGTTTTGCCCACAGTCTATCTGTGCTCAGATAATCAAAAGCTGAGGATAGAATGACAAATACTACATAAAGGCCCCTAGGTGGCCTTTCAAGTAGCTTCCAAATCAAATAAAGCATTGATCCAACCTTTCTTAAATCCATCCTGAACTAATGGAAAATTGGATTTAACTCTTCTTGATCCAGAAGTTTATGCAAATCATAACTTACATGCAATCCGCAACTGCTATCCATGAAAGTGGTGGCTTGGTAATTTCCTGGATTTGTTTTGTCCTTTTTTTGTATATAAGCATCACCAAAGAGAGTAGTTATCCTTGAAAGTCCCACCCCACATAACTGATATAGGTAAACAATTCCTAGCCAGAAAGTGCACTATGTTATGGAAAAAAATATTTATGTTGGCACTGTCATCATGAGAAACACTGATCTATGCTAATATTTGATCATGATGGTTTTCTCTTTCTCAGGAGCCACTGAGGAACATTCATGTTAATTGGTCATCATTTCCTCTTGTCTTTGGCCAATCACTGCCTGATCTCCAAAACAGAGGTGGTATTCAGCAGGTTCTGACCAGTGCTGGAAAACTGGTAGCGGAAATTTTGAGTAGTTTGAAGAACCAGCAAATACCATCTCTGACTGGAGATTTTACAGTATCCTTCCCCTGCTATGCCCACCAAGCCATGCCCACAGAAGTAACAACAACAACAACAAAAAAAAAGAATCCCAGCACTGCTCCAAAAATATGGTAGGAATAGTTCAAACAATTTGCTGATGCAATGTACATTTTGGCATATGTGATTTCCTTAGCCTTTTGCTTATCTCCAAAGTTTATTGCCTATAAATGGAATGTAGAATTATGTTTTATTCCCTTTCTTAACAAGTTTTTATATTTATCAAGTTGTTATAATATTAGAAAAGATCAGTGTTTCTGCAGTTTGTTTCTTGTTCTTATGCTGTGATGATTCCTTCAGATGCTTCCCCAGATGCCTCTCCATATATCAGGTCGGAGGAAGATGAACCAGTTCCAGGCACATCAGGAGGGGAGTTGGTCAGTGGTTCCAAGGATTTGACAGTGATTTGACTGAAGCACAGCTATATCAGGATAGATCTGACACTTCAGGGAAAGCATGCTGCTGTAACATGATGGTGAAGAGGAAGAGGAACTGCCAAGAACACCTAGGCCAGAGAAAAAGCAGGAGCAGCAACGGTCAGTCAGATTACTTGCAAGGAGCAGACTCATCCTTCTTGATGGGTTGCACCAGAAGTTGACTATTTAGCACAGTAGACAGATGGAGATGATGCTGGGAACAACATGTTCATTTCCTTGCTGTGTGTTCTTGCCTTGAACTTCAGATTGTGTCTCTTCAGCTGTTGCCTTTGCCTTGCCTTGCCTTGTAACTTGCCTTTGTCTTGAGAACTTGCTTTGGCCTAGTGGATTGGACTTTCCTTTCCTTGAGGACTAGTGTTGACTTCATTTGAGTAGCCTGTGGAATTTATTGAGGTTGAGCTGGTGCTGGCACAGGGAATTGCTGGGGAATACCAATTCAGGTTCGAAGCCTTAATAAAGACTCCTTACACCCATAGCGTATCTGTATGTGCATAAGTGGGACAGCACGCCTGCCTACCATCTTTTTTTTACTTAGTCTTCAATTTTTCTAAATGGCTTAGTGAGAATTTATTCATGCTCTTCTTGTTGGAGTTATGATGACTGATATATTTCCATATATCTGGTATCACTAACAAAGTTTCATCTTTATTAGAAACTATCCCTGATGTAATAGAATAGATAATAAATAATAGAATAGAATTCTTCATTGGCTAAGTGTGATTGGACACATAAGGAATTTGTCTTGTCCTCAGTGTACATAAAAGAAAAGATACATTCATCAAGAATCATAAGGTACAACACTTAATAATGTATTCTCCTTTTATGAAATATGTCTCCCAGTCCCCCACCTTGCTTTAGGATTGACTTGACATGCTAACCATTTGTTGAGGATATGTCCTTATAACAGATCTTTCATCTCAGGATCAGCTAAGAAGAGTGGCTGAGATCCTATCAAAGTGATTGATAAGACAATAATATTTTCTATTTAAAAATACAATATGCCTTCTGTGCAATCTTTCTGATTTGAATAAAGGAGGAACTTAAGGAATGTTGATAGTCTGCAAGTCTGCAACTGGCCCACCAAAGACCATACCTTCTTCCATTATGGGCTTCTGTGCCTCTGTGCAGGGGTGTCAAATTCACATCATCACAGCTTCATCACTTTATGTATTGGGACTTTTTCCCTCTTTGCTAAACCAGGAGTGGCCAGCACTTGATGCATCTGGTCCACGGGCCAGGAGTTTGATAGCCCTGGTCTATGACCATTTCAGTTTTAACTGCTGGAGAGAATAGAACCTCCCTGACCCTCAAAGTTTTCTTCTCCCCTCCTTTTTAAAAAATGCTTAGTTAGGAATAACAACTGCAAGGATTGCTTTTCTTACTGGTAAATTTCCAGCTGCCTCTCACCAGGTAGTCTTTATCTCTATTTTTCTCCTCTCCAGCAAGCAAGCACTTCCCTCTCCTAGTTCCTTTCTTTTTGCTTCACCTGCGATTAATGTGATTCTACCACAGAAACTTCTGTCAGCCCAAGCAGTTCTTACCCTCCTACGAAGGAAGCAATTTAATCCATCTTGTTTTGGAGAGACAGCAAGAAGAACATTGCAGGACCACAATTTTCAAAGCAGCATATGTTTTTCTCCCATCTTGAGGATGGAAGGAAAGCACGTTGCTGGAAGTGTAGGGAAAAAATCTGTAGACTATGAGTCTATTGTTTAAACTTCATTTCTGATCAATTTCCTCCAAGTGAAGGATAGACCTATTGGTTTCTCTGTATTAATGTTATCATTTAGATCAGGGATGTCAAACTCACATCATCATGGAGGCATCACATGACAGGACTTTTTTCCCCTTCGTTAAACCAGCATGAGTTTAAACGTGATGCATCTGGCCCAGAGGTCAGGAGTTTGACGACCCTGATTTAGATCATTTACTTAAAAATCTAATCTTTGTGCTGATTTCCTGTTCTGTAGGAAAAATCCCCACCAAATCCTCAGCCCAGGTGAAGATTGTATTTATTTTAGAAAACCTGGTGTGGCTTAAACAAATATACACAAAGCTTTGAATGATTGTCTCATCAGATTGAGCAGTTAGGAAGTAAATAGTTAGGACAATAGTTTAATATATCCATTGAGGAGGCCATATTTTAATCTTGATCCACTCCCAATGCAAACTACCAATCATATCAAGGACAACTTCAATGCTTCTTCCAAATTTGCTGAAAAGTTAAAGTAGTTCTAATGTGGATCTAAAATCAGTTTGCCATCTATAATAGCTTGAATGTACCACATCCCTAGGAAATATCTCTCCAGACCAATTGACATTCTTCTGCTGATTTCTCATAGTATTTTGTCACACAGATTTGATTCAATCATAAATTCCTATTTATTGATTGTGGCTGTACTTTCCTCACTGTTATTTATGGATTTAGCAGAGAATAAACCACTAAATAGAACCATGTTGTCCAGATTCAAGTAACAATTTTATCTTTTTTTTCTTGCTATATATCATGAACCTGGGAACCACAAATTTTGCCTATCTTTATTGTAGCTAATCTCTTTGACTTTGGAGGATGAACTTAAGCCAGTCAGAAGGTGTCATGATGAGTTGGTTACTGTATTTGAAATAACATATATTACATTACTTCATTCTTTGGAAGGTAAATATCCTATACAAGGAGGCCTTGCGTTGAGAGTCTTTTTATTTCTTGAGTATCAATAAGAAGACCTCTCTTCCCATTTTACAATTAGAGTTTTAAAGATATTCTTTGAGATCTCTATAATGATGAAAGTAACGTTATTTTGCCTGGAGAAATAGCTGACAAAAGAGCCAAACTTTATTTTATTTTTATTTATTTATTAATTTGATTTGTCAATCGCTTACAAGATAATAGGTATAAGTATATACATAGTTATGAATACATGAAATGGGTACATATAAGAAAAATAAAAGAAACAATAGGATAGGGATGGTAGGCACATTGGTGTGCTTCTGCATGCCCCCTACAGACCTCAGGAAAGGGGTGAGGTCAATAGTAGATAGTCTAAAGTTAAAGTTTTTGGGGTTTGGGGAAGAAACCACAGAGTCAGGTAGAGTATTCCAGACATTCACCACTCTGTTGCTGAAGTCGTATTTCCTGCAATCAAGTTTGGTACGGTTAATCTTCAGTTTGTATCTATTGTGTGCTCTTGTATTGTTATGGTTGAAGCTGAAGTATTCATTGACAGATAAGTCATTGCAATGTATGATTTTATATACCTTACTTAGATCAGACTGAAGACGGCGTAATTCAAGGTTTTCTAGGTCTAGAATTTCAAGTCTGGTGGCATAAGGTATTCTATAATGAGTAGAGGAGTGGAGAACTCTTCTTGTGAAATATTTCTGGACTTTCTCAACTGTGCTAATATCAGATACGTAATGTGGGTTCCAGACTGATGAGCTGTATTTGAGTATTGGTCTAGCAAATGTTTTTTATGCTCTAATTAGTAGTGTGATATTACCAGAGAAAAAGCTACGTAGGATTAGGTTAACAACTCTTAATGCCTTTTTGGCTATGTAGTTACACTGGGCTCTAGCACTTAGATCATTAGAGATGAGTATTCCAAGATCCTTTACAGAGCGTGGATCATCAACAAGGTCTTGACTATTCAGCTTGTATTTTATTTTCTGATTTTTTTTGCCAATATGTGAGATACAGCATTTATTTGTTGAGATTTGAAGTTGCCATTTGTTTGACCATTCTGATACATAGTCAAGATCTTTTTGAAGGGTAGCAGTATTGTCTGTGGTAATGAACAGCTTTACATCAACAGCAAAGAGAACGCAATTGCTCTTAATATGATCACAGAGGTCATTTATGTAGAGCATGAAGAGAGTTGGTCCTAGAACACTGCCTTGGGGGACACCACTATTGACAGGTACAGAATTTGATAGGACACTCCCAATTTTGACCATTTGTTGTCTGTTTGATAGGAATGCTTCTATCCAGTTATGCTGTTGTCCAGAGATACCATAAGATTTTAATTTTAGGAGTAGTTTGTCATGTACCACTGAATCAAAGGCTTTACAGAAGTCTATGTAGATTGCATCTATTGTTTTGCCCTGATCGAGTTGTGTAGTCCATATGTTTTTGCAGTGTAAGAATTGCAGATTACAGGATAGTTTTTTTCTGAAACCAAATTGTTTATTAGAGAGTAAGTTGTTTGACTCTAAGTGGAGGGATAATGGATTGGTTAATAATTGATTCCATGCCTTTATAGGTGATGCAGCATAAGGAGATTGGTCTGTAATTTTCAACTAGGCTGGGGTCTCCCTTTTTGAAGATGGGGATGACCGTGGCTTGTGACCATAGGTTAGGCAAGGAACTGGTCCTAAAAGATTTATCAAAGATTAGAGGTTCTGCTATGGCAGTGGATAGCTTTTATTTAATTAATATTTATTTAATTTTATTTAATTAATTAAAATAAATAAAATAAAATAATAATTTAATGCTAATGCTAATAATAATAATGCTAATGCTAATAATAATGACAACAATAATAAAACTTAATTGCTATGAAAAAATTTAAAGAGCCTATTAAAACACATCTGCCTCTGTTGTCATTATAATCCTTCTCCTGGATAACTGTATTTAAAAATAAATATAAAGTAATTTTTGTTTAGAAGTGTTTGAGTGTCTGTGAAACCTGTCATCTATGTGTCTAGACATGGGAAATAGAAAAGAGTCTTATCTCTGTCCCTGTTCTGCCTGGCAAGTATCTGAAAAGTGTAAAATTATATTAATCTTCCAAATTTGTTTATCTTTCCATCTGTAAGATGCAGTTAATGTGGCATGGTTGATATAATCCCAAACCAATTTGTCTAATGTATGCTTGCACAGCAATAGAGTGTAAGAGTGAGTGTTGTACTTCCCCATCCCCGTATATTCTGATTGACTTTCCACAGATAATAATATATGTAAATAAGGCTGATCCCATGAGAAACAATTTTGTACAATCCAGATCTCTTCTTGTTTGTAGGAACTCTATAGATTTTTATCAACAGAAGTAAAACCTTCTATTTAAAAGTGCTCCTAGTACATAGGTGTCAAACCTGCCTCAAGACATTGCCATCATGTGACATTTTGCAATATTTTCCCCATTTGCGTAGCTGGTGTGGGTGTGGCCTGTGAATGATGCATCCGGCCTGCCAGCCATCAGTTTGACACCCCTGTAATCTAGTGGTACCAATTTGCAGACCTACCTAGGTAGGTTTGGTGCTGTAGTTACATAGTTTATGTTCCCTTAGTTAATTTATTAGTTATTTTGTTTAAAATTGCAAGTGGTTTTTTACCTTAAAAAAAAAAATTAGTCCCCAAGCCATTCTAAAGAATCTATTTGGATTGAATATGTGGAATAGAAATTATTATATGAATAAATACATACTTAGACTGTAAATTCTGTTACAAGAGGGGGAAAAGTTATGTATGTGGATCGCATACATTTGAGGGCTTCAACAAAGGGATAAAAAGAGCATCACAACATATTTTTACCTCAACCATAAATTTATTCATTTTGGTTATATATATATTACAAACCAGCATCTAGCCAACCTTGGTTGATCTAGAAAAGTTTTGTATGGCTGGGTTGAATGGAAAACCACTGTTCAACCAAAACCAAAACCAAATACTGAAAACTAGGGCAGAAATTTTAAAAAAAATCCTGAAAGAAGTCAATTGCTGTATTGTTGCCGAGATGTCATGGATCAAGCATAACTTTTACTTTTTTTCAAGATGGAGAAATAAAATATATGAAAAAGTACCTCACTAATATATAAAACTTTTTATCATGCGGTAGAATGTGGATTTGACTTAGAGAAGACCGACAGGAATGCAAAAATATATGAAATCCTAAAAAAAGGAGAAAATGTGAGAAAGAAACTTGAAACAACTCTGTCATGATTCTTATATGTATAAGTTGAAGTAGAAAGGGAGTCTGATTCTAATGCAATACCTTAACCATCTTAAAGATTATTTAAGACTCTTAGCAATTCCTGTTTCCTGACCTTATCTAACTTAAAAAGGCTGACAAGCAGTATCATTACTTTAATGATTTGAGCAATTTGCCAGCAATTGAGACAACAATAGATGAAAAACAGCTTCAGTTCTTCCATTTAAAAATGTTGCCCTCATTGTTTTGACATCCAAGAATAAGGTCGGAAACTCTACTTTGCAGTATCTTAAGCCTAATGTCAGGTGTAAAAAAGCTCAGTTTGTGTGCAGTGACAATCTTTCTTTCCTTCTAGTTATGAATAAAGTTGTTTGCATGATCAGGTGCATGTACTGAAATTCAGAAGCAGTTTACAAGAAGGAAGCATGCTTTCTTCTTTTTCTTCAGTTTCCCTAAATATATTTTTTAGATTTGGGAATGGTTGATCTGTGCAGAGACCAGTTCTTCACCTTTTAAAATGTATGCAAATGTAGGCTTTTCAAATAGCTAACAAAATGCTTGACTGACATACAATGGGGAAAAAAAAAGCTTTTGGATAAAGTTTTCACTATCCTAAATGCAACAAAACAGCCAATTATAAACCAGTCACTGTTTTCCTTGCCCACCATTGCCAATTGCCTCTTTTTTATTTTTATATTATTTACTGGCATTCACAAAGGTCATATATGAATTAGGAAAAAAAATAGTAATCTAGGTCTAGGATCATCTCTCCTGGTGGCATTTTGAAACGTTTTGTTTTTATTTAAAAAGTTATCAGATTTCAGACTGAGGCAAATAATTTTTACTCTCTTGGGCTTAGCACATTAATGATTTGCATAGCTCATGCTACAGCAATATATTAGTAATTTCAACC
Organism: Bungarus multicinctus; assembly: GCA_023653725.1. Classification (NCBI taxonomy): domain Eukaryota; kingdom Metazoa; phylum Chordata; class Lepidosauria; order Squamata; family Elapidae; genus Bungarus; species Bungarus multicinctus. The sequence goes on from CM042838.1 coordinate 83,121,390, forward strand.
AATATAACTGTCAGAAACACTACAATGTTTGTGAGTTTGAAGGGGTGGGGGAGCCCATGAACAGTAGAGATTTCTTCCCAACTGTTATTTGCTAATCCTTAAGTTAGCAACAAAGTGTAACAGCATAAAATTTACTGCTGCCTTTTGGCGATCCTATCCTGCCATAAGCACTTGCCAGAAGGATACTCGCCTTATTTCCAGTGTACAGCAGGCATTAAAACAGGAATTGCTGTATTCCTAAGTGTTATTTTGTTTTGTTCCCTTCCCATCAAATGTTGTCAGCTGTTGAGAAAACATCACTCTTAACCTGGGGCATAGGCAGGGAGATGAATTTTGATAGAGGCTAATTAGTTTTGAACAAAGGTTTTGCAGGGATGTGTAGAGAAGGAGCCCTTCTTAGCTGGGCACCAGATTCATGCTATTCTGGAATAGTGCTAAATCTGAGTTCCAAAGAAGTTTGAATATTTGAATTCAGCTATTCAGTGTAAAGGAAGCTGTGCTGCGAAGAGCAGACACCCTAGTCACCGCTGTTCAGATGCTGATGAGCTTATGTTGGTCTCCAAGTTTGGGATTGTTGGATATAAGGGGAGGGCTTGGTTTGTTAAAAAGCAAAGCTCCTCAATGCCCAAAGCAGAATGACTCTGGAAGACAGTGCCCATGGAAAGGAATTACACCCATGTCACTTGACTGCTATACTCTTTGAACGTTGGTTAAAGTTTCTCAGTTATGCTACCAAAACTATCATAAAGTATTTTTATCATAAAGAGAAGAACATTATTTTAACATTAGAATAGCCAAGAGTGATTTTAAACTATCTTAGGTATGGATTAGAGAGTGAACCTGAGGCTATTTCATGGAAAAGATTACACGACAAAACTATGGGCAAATGGAGAACAGCCTTTAAAGTTGACTATGCTCTAGTCCTTTATTTGCATGATTTGCATGTGTGCATAAGAATACAATTTTAAATTTTGTCCAATGCATATTATACAGATCTGCAATTATATAATGGAGGAGCCAAATCTGAATAATATTTGTAACCAAATTCCACTCTGCATATTTCATCTGAAGAGATGAATTACATGATGCTAATCTTGTGCTCTCTATCCTTTGCTGATTTCCATTTATAAACATGTCTAGCTTCTTATCACTGGCATATTTTTGCATACATGTGGCTAAAAAGTTATTAAAATTTGTTCTCCTTCATTTTACACACCATGCTACATAGAATTTCAATACTTTGACTTTTCTTTTTAACAGCAAAATCTATGGCTTCACCATATACAGTATTTCAGAGTTATTGTGGACTCAGCTGAAGCTTTCTAAACAGCTTTAAAGAATTGAGGCCTTTGAACTATGGTGCTGGAGAAGACTCCTGCAAGTCCCTTGGACTGCAAGGCGATCAAACCGGCCAGTCCTAGAGGAGATCATCCCTGACTGCTCTTTAGAAGGCCAAATCCTGAAGATGACACTCATATACTTTGGCCATCTAATGAGAAGGAAGGACTCACTGAAGAAGAGCCTAATGCTGGGAAAGGTTGAGGGCAATAGAAGAAGGAACGACAGAGAATGAGGTGGATGGATGGAGTCACTGAAGCAGTAGGCATGAGCTTAAATGGACTCCAGAAGAAGGTAGAATACAGGAAGGCCTGAAGGAACATTGTCCATGGAGTTGTGATGGGTCAGACATGACTTTGCAACTAACAACAACAAGAAGCTTTTGATAAGCCTAACGTATAACCTGGCTCCAACACCATATATAGCTATTGAAAATCATGAATTGTGAATTGTACTTATAAATTTGGCATCAGAGAAATAGCAGTAGAAAGCATAAAAGTTGAATTGTGAAAACTCAGTATGAGTAATTTTTGCCTCAGCTGGAAGGGAGAAATTAAAGATAGGTATCATATAAGAAAAGATACATATGAATGTACACTCCAAATTTTAAGAGTGTAGATGTAAAATCAAGCATATGAGATTTTCCTTGTTATAGGTGATCTAATTCTATAAATTAGTCAGTTTGAAATAAGCCATCAAGTGGTACACAGAAATTTGTCATAGGAGTACCACTAAAAATAAAAATCATTAAAAATGGTACGTCTGTTTTGCCTGCACAATAAGCATGGGTGGACTTGCTAAACAGCAGCATTAACCATGTCTAATCTATTATTCCCTTATCCCTGAAGATATCCTAGAATCTATCATGATGAGAATTGTATTATCTTTGTTGTATTTTTATATAAATCTTTCAAAATTTATAAAGTTGAACATAGACAATTGAGAAACTTGAGAATTAACAAAAAAAATCAAATTGATTTTTCTGGAGAAACTTAATTGGTCCCCAGTATAAAGGAAATACTGAATTTAATGATGTACTTCCAGTTTGTGAGAAATAACCCAGAGTTTGCTATATATAGTACGTAAACAAAGCCCTTTTCAGTATTCTTTAATATATCTGTATTCTTATGCTTTTACTTACGTAACATAATCCACTGAAGTTGGTTAAGCTGAGAAACAAGCATACACATGTAGCTGTAAATATTGCAGTATTGATTGCACACATGAAACTTCTAAAAATACATCTGCAAAAGATAAAAAAAAAAAACCCACCAGTACATGTACTTTATTTTATGATAGACAAAGACTATTTTAGGAAATTAATAGAATGTAGGAGCATAGATGAAAAATGTTAGAACTCTTCAAATTAAATTCAGTGAAAATTGTAAGGCAGCATCCCAACATTTGTGAGACTCTAGTTACATATTTTCAAAATATTTCAGTGTTTTTAAATTTCTGGGGATCATTCACATAAATGGAATCTTAATACATAAAATATATTGTTCATAATGACCCAATTGAACTTATCCTACAATGCTATGGGGACTAAATCTTTGTGTGTGGGTTGGAGAACAATGCTGGAAATGATACCACATAGTATCAGTGACCATTTTCAATTACAATTGAAAAAGCAACTTTATGACCAATCCTCTCATTTATGACCTTTGCAGGTCTGTAAAGCAAAAGAATACTGAGGTAAAGGAAGCTTAGATTTTACTCAGGGACTGTTTCGTTTAACATCCAATTTGTTGATTCCAATTGTGGTTACTAAATGAGGACTTTTATATTGCGATTCTAGAATCACATATATTAACATTAAATGTTAGAATAAAAATAATAAAGTAAAATATATAATAATCACACAATTTAAATGTTGGATTAGGCTAGTTTTGTAGTGGAACACTCTATCTACTTCAAAAGTCCAGCATAGCTCTTGACCCACCTCTGACTGGCCTCGCCCCCATCTATTCTCTGCCTCCTGAGTCCCAGCTGTGTCCTGCTCAGGAGAACAGAGCTGGAAAACAGGTTAGTGGGGTGCGGAGGGAATGAGATTTTACAATATCCTTCCCCTGGAGTGGGGTGGAAATGGAGATTTTACAGTATCCTTCCCCTGTCACACCCTCCAAGCCATGCCCACAGACCTGGTAGTAAAAAAAATTGTATCCCACCACTGATGTAACTCAATGAGTATGCTACTTCCAAAGACAATCTTTTTCCATTTTCAGCTATTTCTCAGCCATACATGCTCTTTGAAAAGTGTCAGGCCTGCCCCAGCCTGGTCTCCTAGGAAAGAAATATGTTCAATTCCGTATGTAGCAAAAATAATTTTTTAAACTAAAAAGCTAGGTGATTATAATACAGCAAAACTAAAACTGAAGTTTTCTGCAGGAAAGTCTCCCAGTTAACTTTCCCCCTTTCATTCATCTCCCCTCTTATCTCCTAATTGTCCAATTAGATTTGAAGAAGGGGTTTTGGCAAGTGTCCCTGCAATGGTGGGCTGGATTGCTAGCCATTACATTCCATTTCCCAGCCTGTAGTCTTGGAGTGGTGGGCTGACATTTTGGAATGGCATGGTGCTAGTTTCAGTTTCCCCCTTTCCTCCAGCTCCCTCCTGCCGAAGTTCATGGCAGACTGGATTTTAACAAAGCAAAGCTGCATGGCAGTCCTGACAGAGAGGCTCTTCTATAATACATGGCTAAAAAATGGACATTTCCAATCTGAGGCTGTTATCTAAGCAATATTTTGTTATAGTTGCTAGGAATCAAGAATGAGCTGAAAGCACAACAAACAAACAAAGCACCCTAATGTTATTTCAACTAAACATATAATGCAGTCCTCCACATAATTATGTTAGGCACTCACTAAATCTGCTTCCCTGTAGCAAATGTAATCCCAATGAAGTCATTCCTTAGTTTAAAAATTGAATCCCTGAGATTTGCCAGCTCTTCCAGTTCCTATCGAATTTATTGCTCTCAAGCCTGCTAACTTGCTAATCCGCATGAATAGAGGGAACTCCAAGAGGATTTCCTCTCTCTTGGCACATCCAATAAGAAAATAATAATCCACCTCTAATGGTGACCATTTCACAGCTTTTATTCATATCAGGGGAAACAATACATACACACACACAACTACTATAACAAGCACACTACTATAACAAGAACTTTAAACCATTCTAAGCTATTGAATGAGCAGTCATTAAATGATCAAAACACCATAGTCATTAACTGTTTAAATAACAAGGACAAAACAACCTTGAACACAGGAAAAATATAAAAATTGATACAGGTACTAATGTACAGAGTCTCTCTCTCTCTCTCTTACACACACACACACACACACATACTGTTTTGGCGGCAGAAGAACGAGGCGCACACTTTCAGTTGATCAGTTTTTTTTTTACTTTCAGGAACTGAATGGCTTCGGAGCTGCGGCAGCCTTTCTTATAGCGGCTGCTCGCGGCTCACCAGCCAATAACAGAGGTACAAAGTTCCCGCCTTTGGAACAACCAATCGCAGGTGAGTATTTGAATACAAAACACCCCTCCCCTCTTGGTCCGACCAATCAGGAGCTCCTGATTGGTCCGACCAATCAGGAGCTCCCCCTAGGTTACGTAGTCACGTAAGTAGGCGGGGCTCCTGTGGGTCCGACTGGACCTGCGCAGGTCATTCGTTAGTTCGCTATCGACCGGTGCGGACGGACCTGTTGATCTCTCCGTCCCTTTTCGTGGAACCGTCTGGAAGGTAGAGCCGGCCATGCTGCTCCTGATGGGCTTTGCCCTGTTAGTTGAGTCGGCTAGGCCGCTCCCTTCCAGGCTTCTTCCTGGCGGACACTCATCTCCTGCCTGATGTTGATGTTGATTTCTTGGCCTCAAGTGCGTAGTTGCAAACTTCGACCGGAACTAAAGATAGGGGTGTTTGTGATAGTGCTAGGTTGTCTTTGCTTGTCTGGGGGTGGTATGTGTTTGAAGGGTCTCCCCCTTCTTGTGTATTTGGGTAATCCCCTTCCCCCCCTGGTTTGTCAAAAGCCCTTCTAAGGGTCCGGGACTGTAGTTGGTCAATGTGCCTCTTCCAGTCCCTGTTGTCAGAGGTTTTTAGGTGATACAATCGTGGCCCGGTGACTTGGGTAATAATATCTGGGAGCCATAAGGGGTCTCCCACTAAATTTTTGGCATAGACCAGATCCCCTACCTTAAATGTGCGGAGTTTGCTGGAGGAGTCAGATGGTTTTTCTGAGCAATAGGTAGGGTGTAAACGGTCCAAAGGGGATCGCAATTTCCTACCCATCAATAATTCAGCCGGGGTTTTATTAGTTGTCGTGCTAGGCGTTGTGTGCTGGATTGACAATAGCTTATCGATGCGTTCCTGAATGGGGCCAGAGCCTAACTTGTTAAGGGTTTCTTTAGTGAACCGAACCATGTGTTCTGCTCGGCCATTCGCCGCCGGATGGGCCGGCGCAGTCAGGGCATGTCTTATTCCCAGGCTAGCTAAGTATCCCTCAAAAGTTGTGGAGGTGAACTGGGGCCCGTTGTCAGAGACCAAAACATCAGGTAACCCGTGCGTTGCGAATAATTTACGGAGCTGCCGGATAACAGCGTCAGAGGAAGTAGAGTGCATAATGCTTACCTCCAACCAATTTGAGTAAGCGTCAACTAGGATCAAAAACATGTAACCCCTCATGGGACCCGCGAAATCAATATGGATCCTTGACCAGGGACCCCTGGGCAGTTCCCATTCAGCTACTGGTGCGTGAGGGGGTGCAGGTCGGGACTCTTGGCAGGATTTGCAACCAGCCACCCAATTCCCAACATCATTGTCCAAACCTGGCCACCAAACGTAACTTCTGGCCAGGGCCTTCATTTTTACAATACTCGGGTGTCCGTCATGAAGAAGGTCCAAAATTTGGTCTCTCAGCCGAGGTGGTATAACAACCCAATGCCCCCACAGTATGCAACCCTTAAGAAAGGAAAGTTCAGTTTGTCTTTGTTTGAAAGGTTTCATGCAGTCCTCGAGGCCGGATGCCGGCCAACCCTTGGTGATCCAGGTAGCAACTCTGGTAAGGACAAAATCTTTGGACGTTTCTCGGACAATATCGCCAGCCATCATTGGTAGATTCGGCATGGTTTCAATTTGCAGGGTGGAAATGCTCGGAACAGGATCAGTGTCTGTATCTGGCAATGGGCAACGGCTCAACGCATCAGCGTGAGTGATGGAACGGCCCGGTCGATAAAGCAAGGTATAGGTATAGGCGGCCAGGAACTCTGACCATCGGGCCATACGAGGCGATAAGATGTTAGGGGTGGCCTTATCCCCAGATAGAATGCCCAATAACGGTTTGTGGTCGGTTATGACGGAAAAAGTGTGGCCGTAGAGGTACTCATGAAATCGTTTAATGCCCGATATAACGGCCAAAGCTTCTTTATCAAGCTGGCTATAGTTGCGTTAGGCTTTAGACAGAGTTTTAGAATAAAAGGCTATGGGAGCTTCTCTGCCATCTGGTAGAACGTGACTTAGAACCTCCCCCACGCCAAAAGGTGAAGCATCACAAGTCAAGGTAATGGGTAGCGTCTCGTTGTATTGAATCAGTACCTTGGTATAGGTAATAAGGTCTTTGATTTGTTGAAATGCTGTGTCCTCCCGGCTGCCCCACTGCCATGAAGCGTCTTTATCAAGCAACTTATGTAGGGGTTCCGCTACCGTAGCTTTCTGCGGCAAAAACACATGATAGAAATTAATAAGTCCTAAAAAGGCTTGTAGCTCCCCTTTGTTGGTAGGAATGGGGGCGTCCTGGATTGCACGGACTTTCCCTTCAGTGGGGTGAATACCATCGCTATCAATTAAATAGCTGAGAAATTCAATCCTGTCTGTGATTAGCATGCATTTTTCCCTCTTTACTTTTATACCGGCCTCTGTAAATTTAGTTAGGACTTGACATAGACGGTCCTTAAGCTGAGCTTTGGTTTTGGCCGCAATTAACACATCATCAAAATAAGGGATGACACCTTTGATCCTGCGGAGAAGGCGTTCCATCAAACATTGGAAAATTCCAGGAGCCACGCTAACGCCAAATTGAACTCTGTTGCATTTAAAAGTTCCCCGGTGCGTGACAATAGGGGTTTCCCATTTGGCATGATCTACTGGTTCTAAAACCCCTTGTTTGATAAATTTGTCTAGTTGTTCGTCAATTTTAGGTTTCAATGCAAACGGCACACGCCTTGCTTTGAATCGAATAGGGGCCACATTTGGATTTAGATTAAAAGAAATCGGGTTACCCCGGTACTTGCTTAGGTCGCCGCTGAAAAGATCTTGGAACTCCTTGACAAGGTCCTCCTCCCAGTCCATTTCAGTGACTTGGTTAACGCCTGTCATTCCAATCCCCAACGGCTTAAACCATTCGAGTCCCAAGAGGCTGGGTCTATTTCGGTCAATGATGGTGAGTGGAAGGATTGCAGTATGGTCTTTGAATGTAATCTGGAAATGTCCTACGCCAACCATGGAATTTTGTTCCCTTGGTAATCTTTGAGAGTAAGACTTTGGGTTTCTAGCTCGTTTCGCTGAATGTCAGGAATCAATTTCTTGATGGTTGTCCAGGAGACCATTGATAGGGAAGACCCCGAATCAACCTCCATCTCGCAATCCTGATCTTCAATTTTTACTTGGATGTGAACTTTTTTCACATTCCGTGTGTCTGAGTGACCGATGGTCACAGTTTGGTGGGTTTCTTCTCTTCTGTAGGTTGTGTCTTTGTTTCTCTTGTGTCTTCCTTCCAGCCTCCAACGGCTGTTCGGTTTCCTATCTTGGTCTCTCTCTCTCTCTCTCTCTTTCTCTCTGTGGTGGGCTCCATCTCCGTCGGGGGCTGTAGTTGGTTCTGGACCGGCATACTTTAGCTATGTGCCCCTTTCTATCGCATTTTCGGCAAATAGCATCAATGAAGCGACATTCTGAACATGGGTGGTTTCCCCTGCATCGGTTACATTCAAATTCAAATTTCCTGCCAGCCCACTCTTTTCTATCTTTTCCCGCCTTTAAGTGGTATACGTCATCTTCCTCGCTACTGGTTCCCGACTCGATGTCCTCGTGGTGCATTGAGGTTTTTTCTTTCTCTCCTTCTGGTCTGGATGGCTCCTTACTGATGTAACCTGCTGATTTCTTAATTGGATGGGATGCAGCCGGACTTGTCGATTTAATATATTTTTAAATTGTATTTAAATTATATTTATTCTAGTTGTATGTTATGTGTTTTTAGTAGGCTGTACACTGCCCCGAGTCCCTTTTTGGGAGAGGGAGCGGTATAGAAGTTCAAATAATAAATAAATAAATAAATTTATTGATTTTCTTCATTTTGGCAGCCGATTTGTGTGTAGCTTCTGCAGCGGTGGCTTCCTCTATGGCCTCTTTTACTGTGATTTTCGGACGGTTTAGTAAACGGCTCTGTAACGTAAGGTCTTTCAACCCGAGGACCACGCGGTCTCTCAGTGCCTCATCGAAGTTCAAAAATTCACACTCTCCGCCGATGTCCCTTAAAGCTGCTACAAAATCGGCGATGCTTTCATCCTCTTTCTGATTTCTTAAGTAAAATTTGTGCCACTTGATCAGGCTTGATACGGTTGGTGCATAATGAGCCCGGAGAATCTTCTCTAATTCTGGCCACGTCAATGTTTTTACATCTGTGGGTGCAGCTAGCACCTTTGCCATTCGGAAAACGGTGGGTCCGCAGTGGGTCAGGAAAACAGCTCTTTTCCTATGTTCCGAGACCCCGTTTAAATCACTGCTCTCTAAGAACATCAGGAAACGATCCACGTATGCTTGCCATTCCTCCTTGGCGGGGTTAAACTGCTCGGGTGGCACGTTATTGCCAGACATTTTCCGCTCGAACTTCGCCGCTCCGTACTCAACTGAATTTCTAATGTCTCGATCCCATCCTCGTCGCCAGTGTTTTGGCGGCAGAAGAACGAAGCGCACACTTTCAGTTGATCAGTTTTCTTTCTTTACTTTCAGGAACTGAATGGCTTCGGAGCCGCGGCAGCCTTTCTTATAGCGGCTGCTCGCAGCTCACCAGCCAATGACAGAGGTACAAAGTTCCCGCCATTGGAACAACCAATCGCGGGTGAGTATTTGAATACAAAACACACACACACATCTCTCATAAGTTAGTTATAGATTCACATGTCCAACTGTGACAAGCCAAATTTCTTTCTAAAAAGTCTATGTTGATCATAGTTTTTATAGTTATGGCTTTTATGAATTAAGCAAAATGAATTTAATTATATGCAACCACCTCAGAAAGTGTCTCTGGTATAATTACATAACTAATTCTGCAATTATTAATGGAGAGCAAAATACCTTTGTAGAATGTTTCCTTTTAACACCTACTGAGGCTTGAAAGTTTGGAAAAGGAAAAGGTATGTTACAGAAATTTATCTGCTAATTAGTTCTCTTATTTTGTATTCTGGAAAAAAGAAATATAACAGGAAAATGGATTTTTGCGATAGGAACCTCAAATATATAGCAGCTATCAATATATACAACAGCAGCCTAGAATAATTCTGAAGTGTATTTTCATTTCTATGTCTATGTCTAAGATATAGTGGTCCAGCTCAAATTTTACTACATTTTTATGATCTAACATCTAGATTTTTAAAAAAACTGACATACATAAAATAAAGTAAATAAAATGCAGGTTCTCATGCAGATCACATGCTGTGAATTTAACAGTCAAGATATTACTGTCATGTCACAAATGCTTTGTCCAGTACAAAGTTCTAAGTGATTCTACTATATTTAAAAAGTTTTGAGGACAATTGTGTAAGAGTCATGAAAAATGCTACAAAGTTTTCACGTCTCATTTACCACTGAATTTGTAGGCTTTTTTGGAAGCTTCTGCTTCTGGAAGTGCTGATATGATTTTTCAAGTGTTAAAAAAATGAATTAGATTAGTGAGATCTATTCTCAGGTGGATCCATGCATCACTAAAATGTATCCCTACTTGGCAGGCAGTCAAATGCAAAGTAGTATCTTTCTAGCCCACAGACATTCATTTATGAGCTGCATTATTTAGGCTGATTTCTATCATATTCAAAGCAGAATGCATTATTGTAATAAATACACATGGAAATGCATATTATTAGCAGTTTTCAAGAAGCACCATACAATATATTCATGTGTACAATGCAGCTTAATATTGTTTTTGGATAAAACAATTGCACAACGAGGGAAAACCTTATTTATTTTTCTCAAGGATGATCAGAAAGAGTGCTGATGTGTGTGATATCTGTGCTGATAGATTTGTGAGGGTTTGTCTCTCTGTGTGTTTATGCATCCTTTCCTACTAGTATGTATAGCATTTTTGAATGAGGAAGCTGGATTAAAAGATTAGGGTTTTCTTTTTTTCATATATTGTGATACAAATGTGAAGTGGGCCAGAATGAGTTTACTCTAGGGAAAAGGAACAGTGAGGAACAGTTAATCAATACATATAAAATGTGAGAATATACACTATGAATGCAAATAATGATTTCTACCCTTGTCCTATCCTTCATCTTCCCTTCAAACCATGCTTGTCCTGTTCCTGTTATTAGACTTTTTGTTGTCCTGTAATTTTAAATACATGCAAATGAGGAAATGTGTGATTAAGATGATCAAATGAAAGTGGAAAAAATTGAGTCTTCAAAAATATCTCCTTCTAAAGAACTATCTAGAATGTTTCAAGTTGATGGCTTATGTGCCACCAGATTTGTGTCAATTCCTGGTGACTATATAGATTTTCTCCGAGGCAATCTGATCCTAACCATTGCCATTGTAACTGAATTTATCTTGCCGATACTCTTTTTCCTCCTACCTTTTCCAGCATTAGAACCTTCTCCAGAGAGATAGCTCTTCGTGTAATGTGTGCAAAGTATAATAATTTGAACCTGGTCATTTGTACCATGTGGGAACTTTGGACTAGTTTTGTTCAATGATCCATTTGCTTGTTTTCTTGACTATCCATTATATTTTCTGGAATCTTCTCCAATGTTCAAAAGCATCAATATGCTAGTCTACTTCTTCAAAGTTCAACTTTTGCTTCTATTCAGTGTTTTAGTGAAAACTACTGTTTACGCTTTTCTAATCTTTGTAGATAAAGATACAACATAGCAGCTAACTATTTTTTTTCAAACCTTTCATGGCCACCTATGCTTTCATGGCAGCATATTTCTTGATTGTCTGTTCCTTTACTATTGATGGTTGTTGCTGTCAATTCTAAGGCTAGTTTCTGTATCTTCCTTATTGTCAGCATTCCAGAAAAATTACATTCCAACAGATAACTCCGAACCAGACATGTTCTCAAAGCTGACACTTATATTTGTATTTAAGTCCCCATTTTTCACTGTGTTTTTTTTTTACAGACTCTTGGCATTTTTGGCTCTCTGGATAGCATCATCAACATAGCACAGATTATTGATGTTTCCTCCTCTAATTGTAAAACTTCACTCATCTTCTTTCAATGTGGCTTTTATATATATATATATATATATATATATATATATATATATATATATATTTATATATCATGTAGGCTGAAAAATTTAGGAGAGGACAGAACCTTTGCTAACTTTGGAGCTATTCTTTTTTTGCCATGTTGAGTCTGTATTGTGGCTTTCTAACTTGTACCGTAAATAAGTTTCACAGATGATTAGAAGATGTTCAGGGATTCCAATTCTTCTAAGTACAGTCCATAGTCTGACATGATAAGCATAAATGAAGGTTTTTCTATAAACAGTTAATGTCTTTTCCATGTAGGGTCCTAATCTGTATTGAATGATGATAACCATTATTTTTCTACCAGATGAAATTAATAATATTGTATGATGATTCTCATATTCTGTAAAGTCCCCATTTGGAATATTAGAATGTGATTGAACTCTTCCAATCAGTTGGTCACTGTGTCGTTCTGCAGATATACTGCCATGGCTTAGTTAGAACTATGTTAACTTAGTTAGAACTTAGAACTTTTACTGATTCTTCTATTTTCTTCTATAGTTTCATGAATTCCTTCTGACTTGGAAATAACCAAAGTGCTGATCTAACCTCATCTTCTAGAGCTTCTTGTAACAGAAAATAAAATACTTTTTTCTGAAGAACTGTATTTGTTCAAGAAAGAAAGAAGAAAAAAATATTGTTACTGAAAAGGTTCCATGTTTTAGAATGCAGAAAAGAACATAGGAACAGATAATGAACTGGATGTGCGGGAGAGCACTGTAATCTTGTCTAGATCATATAAAGTGGGAAGAGAAAAACTGGAAGAGCTGATATTGCATTGAAGAATCATAATGGTATTTTCAACAATTTCAAATTTATATATGGTAGTTCTTTACAAAACAGAGAAATATATAGAATGATTTTGGACCAATTAATCCCTCTCACATAATTCTACCTCAAAGCTTGTTGATATGGGAATAATATGAAGGAAATAACCCTATGAATACCTTGAGCTCCCGGAGACATGTAAGATATAAATTTAAATAGTAAATAAATAGAGTGACTCCTTAAAAGTTCAATTTTCAAATTAAATGTGGATAATGAGAAGATTTTTTTTCCTACTTCTAGGGTTTTTAGACTTAGGAGATAGATCCAAGGTGAACAGAGGAAATAAAGGATAATTTGCATTTTAAAGATATACCACATCACCCTTGACAAGCTAAAGCTGGTGATGTGGAAAATAGTAGTTTCCGGGTTAGAAAGAATCATTATCTAATTATATTTCAGCTAACTAACGTCATCAAGGAAACCATCAAAATACCTGTTAACTTAGAAAAGTGCAAAGAAATGGGAATTTAAATTCTGAAGCTGTAATATTCACAGACAGATAGGATTTAGGATATGGTTTCCTAAACAGCCATCTGCAAATTCCTCTGTTATGAATGAAAAGAACCTCTTTTTCAAGAAAACTGCTGAAAAGAGTTATGATAGACTCCACATAACATATTGGGGAATAAATTTCTTCTAAATTAGAAATAGTTCAGCTGTTTAAATTCTTGTAATTTTATCCCTTTCATCTCAATTAATCTTGTTAAAGAAGGCTCATAAGAACCTATTTTCAATTACAAGCAGGTACTGAAATGTTGACAGAACCATAAATATATGAAGGCTCTAAATACTTCAGTGAACATTTAGGTAATTAAGACTTTGTTCAGATTTCTGCCATGTCAAGACAAGGAATGATTAAGGGCAAGTATCTGGAGAGATATGACTTACTGATGATATGATGCTTGATATAGTCCTTTTATTGTTACATAACCTCTGTGTCAAAATTATCTGATGTGGACTGCAAAAATATGGATAGCAGAAAAAAGTATGGGGTTTTGTGTATATCTTGACTAGCATTTAGTGGACCATCGAGAACCAACAGCCCTATTTAATAGAATTTTGCATCACTGGGTGTCTACATTGGGGATTTCCACCCCTTCTTGTTGCCAGTCAGAATTTCATCCAATTGGCCAAAGGAAAAAGTATGAACAATGGGAGCCAGTCAATACCCGATCCCTAGACTCATTCTTTTTGCAGTAAGGAAAAAAAAAAGCTACAGAAGGGAAACAAAGCTTCCTGCAGTACAGCTGTGGTTGATCGGTTATGGTAACAAGAAAGAATACCATTTTACATTTCTTAGGATAGGGTGTCAACTGGTGGCATGGGCTGGATGTATCACATGCAGGCCATGCCGATCCCAGTGTCATGCCCCTGGTGGAGACTGACTTTGAGGGAGAAGAGGAACAGCCAACAGGGAGTGGAAGTGTGGCTCCAGAGGTTGTGGAGGAGGCTGGGGAAGGGCAGAGGCCAGCTGAGCAGTCAGAGGAGGACCCAGGCCCATCCCCTATCCATCCTAGGGCATGCAGGGAGGAGAGGATAAGGGTGGTCTCCTCGGGAGGAGTGGGCCTTGATCCTCTTCATGGGCTGCAGGTGTGAGAACCGAATAAGAGTTTGGACCTGCATACTGGCAAACTCTGGAAACAAAGCATAGTTTATTTTGATTTGAAGTTATCTTGGTTGGCGTCCTTCCAACAGACTGTTCCTTGTTATCTCCTTGAATTTGGTAAATACTTCTCCTGTTCCATTGTGGAAATTTCTTCATTGTATTTTATTTCACCTCTATCTACTCATTAAGTTCAGACTGTATTGCTTTCTTTTGAAGACTATTTTTGGGTATATTTTATCTCCAACTGAGTATTATTGAACAGTGGGGCCAAGTTGGAGACATTAAAGGACTTTATTTATGTTTTGGATTTTGTTATGTTTCTGTTACACTCTGGGTCACCACACCTAGCTCCATGAATGGGGAAAATGTTGCAAAATGTCACATGTTGGCAATGTGATGTGTTGAGTTTTACACCTGTGTCTTATGAAGTTGAAGGCAGGACAAAAGAACACTTTACCATCAGTGGAAACTGCCTGCTCTGCAGCTTCTGTGGAAACACTGTAAGTATTTCCTGTAGAGTGGGAAGTGATTGTTGACTAGGCTTCTCAACTGCTCAGCCTCAGAGATCTTACAATATAATAGAGATATGTGGGTGACACCAATTTCACATTGTAGAAACTATATATATGGAGGAAACCTAACTCAGTTACCATATAGAACACAGATTTGTAGAAATCTATTTTGATGGTCTCCGCATATGGTCTGTAACACTCAATCCTGATGGGGAGCTTTTATAAAGAGTTAAAGAGAAGCAGTCATAGCACTTTTGTTTGCAGATATGTTGCTGTCTGAATTAACTTGAAGAGAAATAAGTCAGCAGGAAGGAAATTCAATAATGACAATGCTAGCTATCAAAAATGAAATAAATATTGAGAACAGATGGAAATAACAAAAGTAGATATATAGGAATATCTAACTTGAAGATACTGAATTTCTTTAGTCAAGAAAGAAATGTTGAGTTGAACCCAATATTTCATGCCACAAATGATTAAAATATAGAAGGAGATTTATTGAATTTTAAAGATGTTCATATTAGATTTAAAGAAATAATTAATTTCAACCTAGATACCAATGGTTGATAAATCTATAGTTCTATACACAGTCAATCAACTCATCTCATAACTTTTGTGAAGTTTTCTATGGTCTTTGAAATTCATACATATTTACAATTAAATAGAACTATATATACTGCTCAAAAAAAATAAAGGAAACACAAAAATAAGACATCCTAGATCTGAATGAATGAAATATTCTTATTAAATACTTTGCTCATTACATAGTTGAATGTGCTGACAACAAAATCACACAAAAATTATCAATGGAAATCAAATTTAGCAACCCATGGAGGTTTGGATTTAGAGTTACACTCAAAATTAAAGTGGAAAATAACACTATAGGCTGATCCAACTTTGATGTAATGTCCTTAAAACAAGTCAAAATGAGGCTCAGTAGTGTGTGTGGCCTCCACGTGCCTGTATGACTTCCCTACAATGCTTGGGCATGCTCCTGATGACATGGTGGATGGTCTCCTGAGGGATCTCCTCCCACACCTGGACTAAAGCACCCCCCAACTCCTGGATAATCTGTGGTGCAACGTGGTATTGGTGGATGTCTCAGATGTGCTCAATTGGATTCAGGTCTGGGGAATCGGCGGGCCAGTCCATAGCATCAATGCCTTCGTCTTGCAGGAACTGCTGACTACACTCCAGCCACATGAGGTCTAGCATTGTCTTGCATTAGGAGGAACCCAGGGCCAACCGCACCAGCATATGGTCTCACAAGGGGTCTGAGGATCTCATCTTGGTACCTAACGGCAGTCAGGCTACCTCTGGCGAGCATATGGAGGGCTGTGCAGCCCCGTAAAGAAATGCCACCCCATACTATTACTGACTCACTGCCAAACCGGTTATGCTGGAGGATGTTGCAGGCAGCAGAACATTCTCCATGACGTCTCCAGATCCTGTCACGTGTGTCACATGTGCTCAGTGTGTGAACCTGCTTTCATCTGTGAAGAGCACAGGGTGCCAGTGGCGAATTTGCCAGTCTTGGTGTTCTCTGGCAAATGCCAAATGTCCTGCATGGTGTTGGGCTGTAAGCAGAATCCCCACCTGTGGACGTCGGGCCTTCATATCACCCTCATGGAGTCTGTTTCTGACCGTTTGAGCAGCCACATGCACATTTGTGGCCCGCTGGAGGTCATTTTGCAGGGCTCTGGCAGTGCTCCTCCTGTCCCTCCTTGCACAAAGACGGAGGTAGCAGTCCTGATGCTGGGTTGTTGCCCTCCTACGGCCTCCTCCATGTCTCCTGATATACTGGTCTGTTTCCTGGTAGTGCCTCCATGCTCTGGACACTACACTGACATAGCAAACCTTCTTGCCACAGCTCACATTGATGTGCCATCCTGGATGAGCTGCACTACCTGAGCCATGTGGGTTCTAGACTCCGTCTCATGCTACTACTAGAGTGAAAGCACAGCCAGCATTCAAAAGTGACCAAACCATCAGCCAGAAAGCATAGGAACTGAGAAGTTGTTTGTGGTCACCACCTGCAGAACCACTCATTTATTGGGGTGTCTTGCTAACTTCCTATGCTTTCCACCTGTTGTCTATTCTGTTTGCACAGCAGCATGTGCAATTGATTGTCAATCAATGTTGCTACCTAAGTGGACAGTTTGATTTCACAGAAGTGTGATTGACTTGGAGTTACATTGTGTTGTTTAAGTGTTCCCTTTATTTTTTTGAGTAGTGTATTATTCAGAGGTGATATTATGCTCATCTTTGTCATAAAACCCAATAAGAAAATAATATTATTAAATTGCTGGTTCTCTTTATATCCAAAGTTTTGATGCAGATGTCCTTAGTTCCACAGAATCTCTGGTAACCTGAGGCTTTTTATATACCCTTGGTTTCTAAATTACAAACAGAAATTTGATGTGAGAACAGTTTTCATTAAAATATTTTCACTTATATGTTCCCTTATCAGAAAACTTGTATGAGAAAACAAAGTATCTCCTTTACTGAAGCTAAACCTTAATCAAATTCTGAAATTAATTACAATAATTTCAGATGGAGATTTGGTTACATATATTACAATCTGACTCATCCAGCAGCAGAGTTTTATACATGAGTAATCAAAAGTAATTTATGTTAAATTCAATGGGATTGATTCCTGAGTGAGTGGATGAAGAATTGCAATTTAAGTTAACAGTCTGAGCTGCTAGTACATGCTTTGTTATGTAATCATGTAAATGATTGTGAAAACAATGTTACAGTTCTCTCTGTTAGGGAAAATGATTTATTTGTTGTTTACTTATTTATTTTTGCAATCTGTATCTTGCTTTCCCAAATCCATATAATCTAACTGTGCTATTATTTAGAAAAAAGTAGCTTTTTTAGAACATAGAAAAATGTTAATAGCACAGCATATCTGAACACACAAGGCTTTTTCATAAATCTGAACATTGGACTGGAGCTGAGTGTAGGAAAAAGAAGCCACTGAAACAGTTGGATTGCTTTATGACATATTTTGGCTGAAAAACAAGCTCAATCTTCAAACTAGAGTGGGCAGAAAGGGAATGTGCTAGTTACATACTCCTTACAAGGAAGTATTTTAAACTCTTCTTTAATCACTTGGGAGAAAGCTATTCATGATGAACTATTGCAGTGGCACTGGGAATAATGAAGACTGCTTTCTTATTGTGCTATACTCCATGATCAGTGATCCTTTCAGTAGTAAATTGCTGACACTGTTCTGAAGGGACGGGATTATTATCAGTTTTATATTTTACCCTGCTGAAATATCACATAAAATCCTCTATAATTGGTATCACCATTGAAATACATTGCAGTTATGAAGACGTGGGATAGATTAAAAGAAAAAAGCAAGTCACACCATTGCAATAATGAGATTTGCTTTTCCTTTTTTGTCTTGTCTCAGAGCTTCGTAATTATAATTAATTCTTTATTACTTTGTAATGGTTTTATCCATAGTAGCCTGTAATATGAAGATATTAAAAAAGTGGGCTGGGGTTATTTGGCTTTAGGTCAACACTAAAAATATTTGAAATGATTAAAATGAGATAAATTGGGTCTTTTTCTTTACACAAACATCCTAATGCTACTCTCTTTTATTTATGTGTGGACAAATGATAGATCAATCACAATTCATACTACAATTTTGAATTATTTATTTTCTCTGGGCATTCCTGCTTCAGATTGCCCCCATCCCCTTAAAACCACCTTTAAAATACTTAATTCATTCCTTTTCAGGTAAATGGATGTCTGTTTTATTAGCTCTTTTTGTCTCTATATATATATCAGTCCATCTACAAATTTCTTTTACAGTAACTATCTTTTTTAACTCTGGTTCTATTGTGCTAATGAAAATGCCAAGCACACTGAAGCTTCATTTAAGATTTCATATGAGAGTGGTAACTTTGGGGATATCTTTTCACATTCTGATCTTGGATTTAAGTAATTTATTTTATTGAGAGGGATTATTTGAGGAATGACATGACACATTGTCATTCTCTGCCATATACAAAGGTATGTAATCAAAACTAAGAATACAAGGGTACGATTAAACATTAGAAATGATAATACAGACCCAGCTAATTATCTATCAATCAGTCTTCTTTCAGTAACATAGCAAAATATATGTCATCAATTTGGAATGGCTACACTGTGAGAATATCATAGTGCCTGAGTAGATCATTTTCAGGTCTGCACACTATAAACAACCAGTATATGATTCTGCACCATTTAGTAGAGAAATGCTATCTTCTTCTAAATATTTCAAGGTCCCATATGAATATCATATTGTTAATGTCCAGAAACAGAGACTGAATTATTACCTCATGTTTTACTAAAGATTTGTGTGTGTGTGTGTGTGTGTGTGTGTGTGTATACAGGTGTGTGTGTGTGTGTGTGTGTGTGTGTGTGTGTCCAGTTGAGTTTAATCACCTAGCAATTTCTTTCAAAATCTTTTCTTTCCTTATTTAATATGGAAAATATTGCCTTACCTAAAAGTTATTTGTTGAAAATATTTATTTAATAGGGGTTCTTTATGTTTTCTCCTTCAAATGACATTTTTAGGGGTATAAAAAGAGTTGCACTGAGTACTGTTTCATTAGGAGCACTCAAAAACCTTACAAATTACTAAAGCTTAATCTTTCCTTTATGCATCAGAGAATTGGTGGAAAGGCTGTTCAATAAAATGTCATATTAGTTATTATTCCTGCATATTTATTAAGAATCTATTATGTATATCTCTCTCTTTCTCACTGCTAGGAAAATATTAATTTCTGCATGTCAATCTGCATAAAAAAAAAAACAAAAGAGAAAAAGTAGTAAAATAAAATGTTAGCAAGCTTACATACCTGCCATCTCCAGCTGATCCCAGAAAGATGAAGCTGCTTTAGGGAGTTGTAAACAGGACATACAGTATCTATGTGCAGCAGTGCACATCTCTAGCAGCTAATGTTTCTGTCATTCCATCATTCTGTCCCTTGACAGAAGACCAGTTTAATGAAATTAGGAAGTAAAAAGATCTTTCTACAGTCTGTGGTATAATAAATCCATAATGTCTTCAACTACAATCCGCAGTAAACCAATTCTACATTATTTTATTTAAAGCCAGTTTTTTATTGTTTCATCCCCTTGAGAATACATAAACCATATGTCCTATCGAAGTGTAACATAACTTCCTTACAAACATTAAACAATGGACAGAAACAACTTTTCTTAATCTTATAGCTAACTGTAGATTCTTTTTTAAAGTTGTGCAGCAATCACATACATAATTACTTACAAGCATGCCCAATTTAATTCAATTTTCTTACTTCTGGATAGAGAAACAATATAGTTTAACAGCTATATTGAAGCAGTTTTCCATTATTACAAAAATAAGATAAAGTTAGTAGGTTTTGTGGGAAATATTCTAGTATTAGCAAAACAAATACTGTACCAACAGTGTACTTAGGAAGATGCATGTTTGAAATAGTACTGTTTGTCATCTAGCATTAGCTAACATATTTTCTATATTGTAATAGTAGTGAAATGCTTTGCTTATTTTGTAAGGCCTAGTTTTCATTTTAAACTCTTCAAGAAAGCTGTTGTGGTCCAAAGTAATTATTTTAAATTGAGTTGGCACACACCCAATTCTTAAGTGGGAGAATTAAGCTTTTTCTTACTGTTTTCAACAGAAGTAATTGTTCTTAAAATAGTTCTTTAATTCAAAATCCTTATGGTCAATTCCCCAGATACAACTTAACAAAATTATATTATTGTGGTGTGATTCCATTTCCATTTAATTATATGGTGAAAACAGAAACAAATATAGATGGACCTCATTTAGTGACCACAGTTGACCACAGTAAACTGATTGTTAAATGAAGTCATTAAGTCAAATCACAACTTTGCTTATGAAATTACTTTAGCTTTCCTTTGGGGACCTGTGAAGTTCATAAATTGAAGGTTTTGTTACTAAATTACTTTTCACAAATGGGAACAGTCACTAAACGAGGCAATTGCTAAATGAAGAAATTGCTAAACAAGAACTACCTGTACTTTGGATAGCAGTGATGTTGAAACAGGTTGATATAATTTGTATTTAATATTTAAGAGACAGTCTGATTCTGAGGTTATAGATCTATGTTCTTCAAATCCCAGTAGACATGCATTTTAGCTTGCAGTCCTTATCAGGAACAAAAGCAAGATGCAAGGCAACTAGATTTGATTCTACGCCCTGGAGGTGACATTCTTCACTGAAGCAAATGTCACAATATAATTCCCCCCTCCTCTTTCTTAGCCAGTTTACCAATATT
The DNA here is from genome assembly GCA_023653725.1 of Bungarus multicinctus. Lineage (NCBI taxonomy): Eukaryota > Metazoa > Chordata > Lepidosauria > Squamata > Elapidae > Bungarus > Bungarus multicinctus. Next base: position 83,142,502 of record CM042838.1, read on the forward strand.
TTTATACTGTTTAAAAACCTTACATAAATGATAGCAATAACAATAGCACTTACACTTATATATCATTTCATAGTGCTTTGCAGCCTTCTCTAAGCAGTTTACAGAGTCAGCATATTGCCCCAATAATCTGGGTCCTCATTTTACCGATCTTGGAAGGATGGAATCAACTTTGAGCCTGGTGAGATTCGACTTGTCAAATTGCAGGCAGCCGGTAGTCAGCAGAAGTAACTTGCCACTGTGGTTTTTACCATAAAATACTATATCCCCAAAATAAAATTGGTATCTAATTGAATTTGTGTACATTAAGGATTCAAAATAAGAATTCTACTGAACAGTAACCAATAGTTCGAATTAGTGAAAATCATAGGCCCTTTATATTCAATGTCCTTAAGTTACTCATAGCTTCATTTTATTTATCTTCCAGAAAATTAAATATTTCTCCGAAGGGCAGTCATTGAAATATAAACTCACCTCCATACTTGATGAGGTAATTGTTGGCAACTCATTAATCATTATATAAAGATGTAGGCTTACCACATATCCTTGAGGAATGCTATCAATTGTCTAAAGTGGGAGCACTTTTTGCAGCCTAATTATTGCTGAACAGACAGCTGGTTTCCCACTCCCAATGATTGGCTCCCTTTTGTCAATTAAGTTTAATGAGAAAAATCCCTACTTGTTTAAATATTCAAATCACTTTTGCACAGGAAAGAGGGTGAAGTAGGAGGATCTGGTTCTCCGGTTGGCAATTCTTTAGTTCAGTTTCAGAAGGGAAGATGAAAACTGATTCTCAGCTTGATAGATATAGGAAAGAAACAATAATAGTAGAAAGCCAAAGTTAGTTAACACAGTGGCAATATAGACATAATTGCCACTCAAAGTTGCTTCAGGGCTGTGCTGCAATATTTATGTTTTGTTTGGCTTTGTTTTTGTTACCAACAATTCATTTTACTATACAAACTAGGAAATATAATTAAAATATGGCCAGCAGCAATATAAAATCTTGAGAAAGAAGTATATCATAATGGATTTAAATCAATTAGCTCTCTAGTAGAATCTGGTTTGTTTCAGCTATGTTACAAATTAAAAAAAAGCACATGATTTTGTTAGCATTAATCTTTCCAGGACTTTTTATATAGCATATCATGGTCATTTATCATTACAGCATTTTTTTAGCAAAACTATAAAAGGCTAATGAATTTTGAATTAAGTTTAATGCTATGCTGTTTAACATTTTTTCTTCAATCAAATCAACTTTTGTAGGACAAATAAATAGTTGCGGGGGGTGGGATTTCCACAAAGAAAGGGCACCTAGAATAGATATATAATTTAAAATCACCATAAGAAGTTTTTCAGATTGTTATATTTTGCACCAACTGATTTTGAAAGAAGACCCAAATCTAACATGCAATAGTACAGGCCGTATTCACTTAATAATGTTAATTAGGATTGGAAACTCATGTCATTAAGTGATGAATTTGTAATCCATGATATGCCCCTAGTGACAACAATTTCACAGTCCCAGTTGCCATCATTGAGCAAGGACTGGATAGATCATTATATGAAGAGCTCACATGAAACTTCCTGCCACCTTCTCCATTGACTTTGTCACCTATCTGTGGAATTGTATGATGTAATCAGAAATTGAGCACCAAGCATCCAGTTCATGGTCATATGACCATGGGAACACCGCAATAGCCATAAATACGAGGACTCATCATAATTGTCACTTGTTAAATACTGTCATAAATTTCAAAGCTCACTGAATGATTGGTCATTTAAATGAAGACCAGCTGTAATCTAAATTCATTACCAAGGAATAGATATTGAAAATCTATCCAAGTAATTTTGCAGCTAGTGAAATGAAATCCATACATGTAGCATTCTTATTCTATAAAGACAAAGATGAATCTGCTGATACAACCAAGTAGGATCCAATCTTCCCACCATTTTCAGATTTTACACAATTCAGTCAAGCTTTTGTCTTTTTTCTCTTGATTTAGAATCAGTCTGTAGATTTTATTCAGTCCACTGTTTGGCCAGGCATTCACTGACCACTTTTACTTTCTCACCTGCAACTGATGAAAGAGAGAGGGCCAAAGCTATTAATATATTGATGGCACAGAAATCTACAAATGACTCCACTTAGCACTTCCAAGTAGAAGTTGAACACTGGGAATATGAGATGGAGAAATACCAAGGGATGAAATAATATTCTCCAAAACTATCATTTGGAGTCAGTTCTACTGTCTAAACCAGCGTTTCTCAAAATTGGCTACTTTAAGACATATGGACTTCAGCTTGCAGAATTCCCCAGTCAGTAAGGGAGTTGAAATCCATATATCTTGGAGTGGCCAAGGTTGAAAAACTGATCTAAACTGACAACTTTCCAGAAGAACTTTCATTTCTGAATAATATGAGTTAGTGTATAAGGTCAGGGAAAAGTTTAGCATACATTAAGTCATTGATAGATGATCTGAGGCCTTGCCAATGGTGATATATAATTAAGCACAAGGTCTGTCATAAATATTAAATATTGCATTTACAATTCTGTAAAGATGAAGACTTCTTTTGAATGTAATATTAATCGTATTTTCCTATGTCCATATATCTATTCTCATTTGTTAAAGTAAGATTGATCCTGCTATTTATTTTTATTCATTTCTGCCACTCCAGTACTAAGCTGAACACATTTAAAAGAGCTGCATTCTAATGGAAGAGATCCCTTCACAATTTAAGATTCAAAATTTAAAAAAAAAATAACAGTTAAAGAGAATGACTCAAGAACACATTGATGGCCTGCACTGCAACTAAAAATAATTATCAAAAAACATTTCTTTTGATTGATAATTTGACTTAATGCTCTTATTTCCCATTATTATTACTCTGATTATTCAGCAAAGTGATCTTTAGAGAGAATCCCTCTGTTTGTGCCCTTCAAAATACTGCTTGTGCTAAACTTCAAAAGAGAATCATTTATCATTTTGATTTTAATTTGACCTTATTACCCACTAAGAAGGAAATTATCATTATCCTTTGAACATTTACTATTTTCATTTATATTTCCACAGTGGTAAGGAAAAATATGATTTCAATTCTAAAAAGAAAGAAAAGAAACTATTTTAAATAGTTCATTGATCCTTGCATCTATTTTCTTATTTCTAAAAGATTAATATTCTTTATTTTAGAATAAGCAATAACTGAAGGATGAAGAGAATGCAGCCCCCACCTTTTTATATTTTGAAAATAGCAACTTGAGACTTAATTGGGAATAACCATCATCCAGCTATTATACTGCAATTGTCATTTTTTCCATGTAAAAACTTTCCTGCTTTTCCTAAGTACAGATTTGCTATAGATAATGAAGGATAGGATATAAGATAGGAAACTTGTGTATCTAGAAAGTGTTACAACTGCTTGTGTTAAAGAAGCCCAGATGGACAAAAACTGTATCTTTGCATGCCATTAGTCATGTGCAGAAGAAAATGCTCTGTACATGCTCATCCATATTTAAGATATAACATTATATCTTTATGATAGAGTTCAGTTCTTGTAATCTCCTTTGCAAAAGGGATGCTTCAAAGAGATACCTTTTTCTTTCTCAAGAGTACTGGACTACATGAATCTTTCAAGGTTCAATTGCTCTTTAAAAAAAAAGTCTTAATGTTAAACAGAAAAGAATCTCTAATTCATTCCCAGTGCATTTGTCACTAACCAATCTTACTTTTCAAGGAATAATGAATAGAATAAACCTTTGAACTTTATCTCCTCTTTTTTTGAAGTTTGTTGCTATCATTCTTTGTCAAGTATTAGGACTACTGGGCAAATTAAAACATTTGTATGCAATAGAAATGGATAGAATCTCAACTCATCAGTTACAAAAACCGCTTCAAACAACAGAAGAATGAGACCCAATCAGAATATCTGGTAGAAGATATGTAAAGAATATTAACATATAGATCCATCACCTAAATATCATATTTATGGGGGAAGGACAGGCATAATGGTATGTATAATATTATGGCAATAATATTACATGAAATGCAATATATAAAATGTACATAAACTCCAGTCTCCAGTGGTAAGCTGTAAGTCTATTATCATTCTAGAATAATGGTTTAAAACTTTGTTATTTTTTTAAGAAGAGATAGCAATAAAAGTTTGAAATCACTTATATTAATTTGTGCAGCTAAATTAATCAGCTTGGACACAAAAGAAAATGTGTGTATGCTAAAGATGGACTCAGGCGAAGCCCACATTCCAAAATGGAACTGGATAATTAAAACATTCCACTTCTGAATTGGAATACTGGATTAACAGTGAAAAAATTATTGCAGCTACAATCTCTTGAATGGGAGACATAATTATGAAATCAGAAAGGTTTTTCAGTTACAATGCAATCTCCAAGTGACCCAATCATCATCTTGAGCATATTGTTTTTGAACTAGCTGACCAATCCAACCATCCAACCCAACCACCCAACCCAACAACTGATTAAAAGAAAAGAACCAGCAAGTTCATTTCTTATATTTCCAACACATACCTTCAACAATTTGTACATTCAGCATTTGTTCTTTGTAAATTTTCCTTTTCTTTACACAAATGTCCCTACTTTTTTCAAATATAGATTAAAAAATTAAACGTAAATAAGCTGGTTAGCTGTGGAAATCCTTGGGTACATAGAATGAATTCAATGTTAAGCCCGAAATTGACATAAGTGTAGCCATTTTTGTTAGTCTTAGTACATATTCTTTTTCTTACTTTCTCTGTAGTAGTCATTGGGGGAAGAGATTCGAGCTTGACACATTCCTAAGTGGGGAGGAGTGGAGATAAAGAGAGTTGTTTTGGCTAGGTGATCTTTCTTCCCATGGGAAATGCGTGGTCCTTGCTGGGGCTCCCTTGAGGTGGAGATTTATGCCGTCAAGTAATGTTGAATTGCTTCTATTGGAGAATGTGACTTTTGGGGGTTGTTTCTAATTTGTTATATTGTGGGGTAATTCCAGGTTGTGTCAGATCCAGAATTACCATGAACTTTGCCAATTTGATGCTTTCCTAAATAAAAGAAATCTTTTTGAAAGATGGACTTTGTACTTTTCTTTTTAAATGGATTTCATCACTTGGAAACCTGACATTATCTCGCCCTGAGAGGAGATAGGGATGGATTTTATAGTTGATTTGCACAGACCAATGGACTGGTTGAGAAAACTAACCAAATTATTGGACAATATTTGAGATGTTATGTAAATTATCAACAAACCAACTGGGCTGATTTGCTGCCATTTGCAGAGGTTGCTTATAATAATGTTGTACATAGTAGTACTGGGTTAACATCTTTCCAAATCAATACTGGGATGGAGTTCATTCCCATGCCTGAATTGCCAAGGGACACCCCCCACCACCACCATCCATGTCAGTAACTGAGTGGATAGACGCAATTAAAGACTCTTGGAAAAACACAAAAAAAGCTTTGAATAAGGCAGCACAAATCCAAAAGATACAAGCTGACAAATACCGTTCCCAGCAGCCACAATTTAAAGTGAGGGATAAAGTTTATTTGTCAACTAGATATTTAAAGTTAAATTTACCGTCTAGAAAATTAAGTCCAAAATTTATAGGGCCTTTTCAGATAATTAAAGTAATAATCCCAGTAACTGTGAAACTTAATCTCCCTAGGTTATTGGGGAAGGTACATCCGGTGTTTCATAATAGTTTATTAAATCCAGTTGTTGATTCTTCCTTGAGGCCAGCAAAATATGCACCTCTGAAGTCTTTGTTCATTGCAGGGCATGAACATTATGAAGTTGGATTTTAGGATTTTCAGGGCGAAGTTACAATATTTAATTTATTGGAAAGGCTGCCCAATTTCACAAGCAACTTGGATTAATAGCTGGAAAGTAAATGCTGATAGATTGGTGGAGAAATTCCATGAAAAATATCCACACAAGCAAAACCAAATTCTGTGGGTGGCAGAGAAATTAAAATGTGCATTGTATGATTGTGTTTAACCTAATTTTATTCTTTGTGTATTTTATGTCATTGCAGGGGTTTCTTTTCAAATGGGGGAGGGCAGCCTGTCAAGCATGAAATTGACATAAGTGTAACCATTTTAATTAGTCTTAGTATATATTCTTTTTCTTACTTTCTCTGTGGCAGTCATGGGGGGAAGATTTCCAAAGACTTTTACAAGTCTTTGAGTTGACAGAAAAGTACACTGATTTTCTAATTGCTGGAAAGTTACTATTTTAATGTGGAACAAGTTACATTACATTACATTGTAATAAAGTTTTATCATTTGGATAAGTTGTAAGAAAGTTTTGTATGAGAGCATGATATCAGATAACAATTCTATGACTACATTGGACGGGGAAAAAAGCACATATACTTCAGAGACTGCCCCTTTTATATAGACATATACTCATTTGACAAGATAAAAACATTTATTTTTCTAAATTCTTTAGAGAAGAAATAAAATAATTAAAGAAAAACAATGAAAAGCCAAGAAACAAAGAGAAGAAAAAGAAGTAAAGAATATACAGATGTGATCTCCAATTTCCTTCATATATTCATATTTTACCCTTACTAAGATTAGATAATAACTTCCTTCTTTCCATACTTTCTATTTGTGAAACTCATAAATCACAATTTCCTTTTTTTCTTCAGCAAAAAGTCCATAAGAGGTTTCCACTCAATAATAATTGAGGTTGATGTTCTCTCCCTAATCATAGGCTGTCCAGTTCTGTCCTTGTGGTTGCAAGCAAATGAAGTGGTAGAGAGTAGAGAAAGGAAAATAGCACTGTTCCCTCAATAAAAGTAATGGATACAATAAAAATATTGTATAGTGCTGGGAAGCTCTATCATTGTCAGAAGCAATGGAAACCCTGTAATGCACTTGGTAGTACCAAGATTGGCATAACAAACAAAAGTCAGTTTTCTTTTCTTTTTAATTTAAACCTTCTGTGTAAAATGCAAAAGCAAAAAGCATTCTTTCAAAGGATGACTAAACCTATAAGGAGTCCTTGCAAGATAAGATAAACACTTCAGGAAGCATGTCAGGCATTATGTAAGTAGATGCTGGCTGGAAACCGATAGTTTACTGCAGCCATAAAAGATCAGTCATTCTAAGCATTGAGAAGATGTGACTACAGCAGCTAAAACAGTCAAAAATTGCAGGGCAGTTCCAATGCTTAATTGAGTCAGCAAATACTGTACATCATCAGTGAAACATTTTAAATCATATTCACAGCAAAACAGCCAATGCTTTAAATTACTTTAAAACTCAAACAGCCAATGCTTATATCAAGCTGCCTCTTTATGGGTTAAGACCTGAGATGAAGGCAATGTTTTGAGGACATGGCACAGAAAAAAAAATGGTTACCAAAATATGTTCGTGCTGTGCTGTTAGGCAACTTAAAATATATTTACTGTAAATTGTTGGAAATTCAGTACATTGCCAGTTAAAAGGAAAACATCCATCAACTGAACTTTTTAAAATGTGCAATTGTATACAAATGTTCTACCCGAGTTCCATACATATTCAAATCATGCTCTCAGCTTTTAATAATATAAGTTTAAAAATGAAGTTCAAATACAGAGCCAGCTCTTGATCAAAGCATATCCATTTCTTCTTCTCCCAAAAATATTTATTATATGCCTCTTTGATGACTTCAGAGTATATTTCCAGAACAAAAGATATAATTATATTATATAGGAGTACCTTTCTAACAAAATTTGTGTTAGAAATCTATATCAAAAATATTCAATATCACATTATTTCCTGAAAAGCTCTACAGTGTTTTGGGGTAGGCACTTTTTCTAATTTATACAATATTTATTCAAAATAAAGTTTTGTGTATCTAGAATACCTCTTGCCCTAAATTTAGGTATGATATCCTGAAACATTAACACGGTTCAATGCCCATTACAGCTTCTTAGACTGTTTTTTATAATCTAAAAAGTCATACAAAAAAGTGTTGAAGAAAATGAATGTTTTAGAAGGTAAATAGTCATAAATTCCTGAAGAAACTAGACTAAATAGCATTAAGATGGTGTATAAAAAAGAACTAGTGTGAATATGATAGATTTACTTATCCCTAACAATTTATTCTTAAAAATATATTTCCTTGTCTATAGTGATTAATGGCCATTTCCTAGACAGTTTCTTGTAAATTGTTTCTTGTCATGAGTATTCTGTACCCAGCAATGCAACAGTTTATTTCCAATAGTCTTAAATCATTAGATTCTAGTTTCCTATACATGCAACTATGCTGTTTAGCATATAGATCTATACTAGTCTCCCTTATTTATTATTTAAAAAATTATCAGCTCAAAAACCTTACACACACACACACACACACACACACACACACATATATATTCCTAGCAGAGAGACTACACTGTTTTTCTTCTTGAGGAATCACAACTTCTCTTGATAAGAGGCCTCCTGTCACATTGCAGCCTTGATTTTTATTCAAGTCTGTTAGAAGCCTCTGCACCTCCTGGAAGCATTTCTGCTTTAGTTGGAGTAATTTAACTAAATCACCATTGACTTTATACACTGCATCAAAGGTTTGCATAGCCCTATGATTTATTCCACTGGTTATTTATCATGGCATCTGATTTGTAAAAAATGTATATATGTGACCATCTGTGAAATAAATGGAGCAGATTTTGAGGTCCACGTGCATCCCTCAAACGTTCTGTAATAATATATACTCCTATACTATTTAAACAATACAGTCAAAAGACGAACAGAGGTAGATGCAAACATTTCATATTAACTCATCAGTTACCTACATTACAATAACACGGTTAAAATCAAAATCAGCCTCAAATATAAAAATCTAGCAAGAGCATTAATTAAGCCTATAACGTTTGCAGGCAAGCAACCAATGGCAAGCCTTATGCCCACCAGACACGTAGATTGCCATTAAACTGTTTCTGCACACACCAGAGAGGCTTCAAATGGTTAATAGCAACTACCTTTAGCAAACAAGCAGGAAACGAGAGTTCTGGTGGCATAATAGATCTTTAAACACAGATCTTTGGTTCATCTGATGACCCGTAGATAGTAAGGAGATCTTCCGAAATGGGTCCAAACAGCCTTGAATAATCCAACAACAACAGCAAATCATGGCCATAAAATGCCTTCTTCAGCCATTGCGAGACACTTACTATCTATGGGTCACCAGGTGGATCTAAACTGTTGTGGCCCACCAGCAGCCAGTGGAGCTGGCAGAAAATTCAGACATGGGCCAGTCCTGGAGTCTGGGGAAGGCTCTGACGAGTGCCGGAGGCACAAATGGGGCAATTGGTCAGAGTTTCCATAAGAAGGAACAAGGGGAAACAAGGAACAAGGGGGAACTTGGAAGTAAAGTTACAGATGGATGGTGAATGGCCACTCCCATAGGGAATAAAAGAGGAGTGAAAGGGGTGGGGTGGGGTTTTGCAGGAGACAATTGGTTCATTTGAAGATCTGTTCCTGCATTCTTGCCTAGTATTGTTTGAAAGATATCAGCCTTCTCCAAGTCCGATAAAGGTCTGTAATTGTGCACTTCTCCAAGTCTGATAAAGGTCTGTAATTGTGAAATATCTTGAAAGACTGTTGGCCTGGACTTTGCTGGAGAGGAATTCACTGTAAACTAAATGGGTTTATTGGGATGAGGAGTCTGCTTTGTGCTGTTGGGGAAGCCAAGGTCAGTACATAAACTCAGTTCTACTGTGCCACAGAAACTCTTGTGGTTTGTTGAGGCAATTGCCATTTACTGTTTGAAGCCTACTTTGTGGGTGCAGAAATGGCTTTATCTATGCCTCCTGTGACCATAAAGCTTGCCATTGGTTGCTTTCCTGCATATGTTTTAGGCTTAATTAATGCTGTTACTAGATTTTATATCTGAGGCTGGTTTTAACTGTGTTATTGTAATGTAGGTACTGATGAGTCAATGCTTGCATCTACCTCTGTTCATCTTTTGGTTGTATTATTCAAATTAATAAAAGGGACTAATTGTTTTAAACTCCTATATAAAGTAAAGGGGAAGGCAATATCTACTGGATCAAAATATTTGGAGCTAAATAATAGATATTGTATGGTTAAAAGACAGATAAGAAAACTTGTTAAATTTTTATCTTTCCTTTGAAAATAGATTAATTTTCTTTTCTCTCAGATTACTTTGTTTTCCACAGATAATATTACTGGATAAGATCATTTTTAAATTCATCATTAGGGTGAGGGTAGCCTGAAACACACATATATTGTGCGTTTCTAAGAAACACAGTATATATTAGAGCTGTGCAAATCTTTCTACAGAGGTGCTTCCAATGAGAGGGAATATGTATGAAGCATCTATTGCTGGATCATTCAAAAATCCACCTTTTTTCCCCCAGTCTTATATTGCTAGTTCAGAAGTCATGGTGTAGCAATTTTTGTCCAGTACTTCTGAAATATTCCTAGGCATGAGTAATTAACTGAATCAGCTTAAGAAAAAGAGCATCAAAATGAAATTTGCACATTATATGGTTGTTTAAGCAAGATATTCAAGCATGTTCAAGAGAAAGAAAATAGTTTTAAGAAGACTTTTTCTCTTCTCTCAAATCACTAGATTTTAAGGGATTGGCTTGGAGGTTTTTTATGGATGGTCCAAACTCTGCTTTTGTCAGTAACTTTGTTTATATGGCATTTGGGAGAATAAACTTCTGGAGGGAATGTAGAGTAATACCTTCTGTCTTCGCATCTAACATTTATGCTCTATAATAGTCAGTGATACATATAATTCTTCCATACATAGAACGTTTGCATATTTTAACTGAATATAATGGCAGTTGGAAGTAGAACTTTGAATGGAACCCATTCTCCATCTTTCACACTGTTATAACTAGAGGACAGGAAAATTTATGCAAGTAAATGGAAAAGCAGAAAGTGTCTAAAATGGAGACAAAAGTAGTCAATTAAGACATTCATTTTCAGAGTGCAAATGAAGAGAAACTTGCTCTTTTTTCAAAATTGCAAAGAGAAGTGCAGGAAATTAAGCCTAGTTATTAAATCCAATTTTTAAATTCTTTGGTTTACAACAGATAAAATATTCTCTTCTTCTGACAGCTGAATTCTTAATTGGAATATAAGAGTCAGAAAAATATTTTATTAAATTTCACCTATATGCCAACAATTATAGGTTTGCTGCCATGTGGTGTTTTTTATCATGTTGCTTTTTAGGCATTTGTGACATATAGTCTATAAATATAGAAGTAATTACTTCCTTTGAAAGAGCCACCAAGATGATAAATGCTTTTTTTAGCTATTTTCCTGTTTTTTTATTAGCTGGACCAGAGCATTAATAAAGTTGAAGGCATACCTGTTTCACTGCCATTTTCTCAACAATGCTAATTCATGGTTTCCTTTACCCCAAGAATCACTTCATCTCACCCCACCTGCCTATCCTCCCCCATCTCTATCCTTTTGGGCACTCTGCACCTCACTGACTACCCCTTTCCCCTCTCAGCCTTCATCCTCTTTTTTCTCCAGCTGCTAACAAGTCACATCCAGCAAAAGCAGCTGATGGTCTTTTACCAGGTTCACTTTATCAGCAACATGGGGGAAGATGGTGAAGGTTGCCAGGGCCAATGTGCTGGGAGTGCATGGCAGTAGCAGGAGAGTGCAAGGCACTCAAAAGGACAGACCATAGGGGGAAGATAAAAGGAGGACAAGTTGAATCAGAGGCAAGCATAGCAGCGCAGGAGGATGAGGTAGTTCTCCCTTTGTCTAACAATTTGTGATGATTCCCCCAGATGCTTTCCCAGACACTTCTCCAGATGTACTTCAGAGGAGGGTGAGCTGATAGCCAAGGGATTCAAGCCAAAAGTGGAAGCAGAGGAGCAACTGGCTGAGCAGCCAGCTGAGCTAGAGATAGGAGAGGCACAGCTGCAGGTGGGAAGCTCAGAGGCTTCAGGTAGAAAAGGTACACAGCTTTAGGTGATCAGTGGAAATAAAGAACTGCCTCTTCCTCCAGATCTGAAAGCACATAGGCCTGAGAGGAGGTGGGCACCAAAAAGATCAGTCAGACTACTTGTGAGGAGGCAACCTTGCCCCTCTTGATGAGCAGCATGAGGAAACAGTTATTTAACTCATCAAGGGGAGTGAAGCGATGCTGGGAACAATATGTCTGTTTCGTTGATATATGTTCTTGCTTTGAATCTTGAATTGTGTCTCTTCAACTGTGGCCTTGCCTTTTCCCTTGCTTTGTGGCCTTGCCTTTGCCTGTGGACTTGTCTTATCTTGTGGACTTGCCTTTGCCTTCGGGACTTGCTTTTGCCAACTGGACTGGACTTACTTTTGCCTTGAGAACTAGTGTTGGCTTCTTTTAAGTAGCCTGAGGAACTCAATGGAGTGGAGCTGGTGCTGGCACAGGGAATTGCTGGAGAATACTAATTCAGGCTTGTTGGAAGCCTTAATAAAGATTCCTAACACCTGTAGTGAGTGTGTGGGTGTGTAAGCTGAAGAGCACACTATAACCTGAACTGCTATTGCTAAGTAATGCAGTCACATGATGTTTCATCCAATTACCACTTCACTTAGCGACAGAAATATTGATTCTATTTAGAGTCATTAAGCAAGGGCTACCTGTATAATTTGTGGCAACTTGCAGTTATGTTACATCTATTAAAAAATCATCTTTCCTTGGTTTTATAATATGGACTAGTTTCATTATTCTCTGATGCCTTCTAAACTATTATGATAAAATCGCTCAGATTCGGGAGGGGCTCGACTCCAATTGGATGGTCCCGGGGGAGGTGTCCGGGGCAGGTCTTGAGAGTGTTATCTGGGGGGAGTTCGATCCTGTGACCGCCGAGGGTGTGGACAGGTTGCTGGGGGGTCTGAATGCCACCACCTGTTTATTGGACCCGTGTCCTTCCTGGCTGGTTTCGGCCGCCAGGGAGACGACACGAGGCTGGCTCCAGGGGATTGTCAACGCTTCCTTGAGAGAGGGGGTGCTCCCTACCGCCTTGAAGGCGGCGGTGGTGCGCCCCCTCCTCAAGAAGCCTTCCCTGGACCCAGCTATTTTAAACAACTATCGTCCAGTCTCCAACCTTCCCTTCGTGGCGAAGGTTGTTGAGAGTGTGGTGGCACGTCAGCTCCCCCGGTACCTGGAGGAAGCTACTTACCTCGATCCGTTCCAATCGGGCTTCAGGCCTGGACATAGCACTGAGACGGCATTGGTCGCGTTGGTCGATGATCTCTGGAGGGCTCGTGACAGAGGGTTCTCCTCTGTCCTGGTCCTATTAGATCTCTCGGCGGCTTTTGATACTATCGACCATAGTATCTTATTGCGACGGTTGGGGGGGTTGGGGATTGGGGGAACCGTCCTTCGATGGTTCTCCTCCTTCCTCTCTGACCGTTCGCAATTCGTGTTGGCGGGGGGGGGAGAGGTCCACCTCTAGGCCCCTGGTTTGTGGGGTGCCTCAGGGGTCGGTCCTTTCTCCCCTCCTGTTCAACATTTACATGAAGCCGCTGGGCGAGATCATCCGTGGTCTTGGAGTGAGGTGTCATCTGTATGCAGATGACACCCAGCTGTACATCTCCACTCCGGACCACCCCAACGATGCTGTGGGGGCTATGTCTAGGTGCCTGGAGGCCGTGCGGGACTGGATGGGCGGGAACAGGCTTCGGCTCAACCCATCCAAGACCGAGTGGCTGTGGTTTCCGGCGCCCCGATATAGCCAGCTGACACCTTCGCTGGCTATTGGGGGGGAAGCTTTGCCCCCCACAGAGAGGGCTCGCAACCTGGGAGTCCTCCTGGATGTACGGCTGTCGCTTGAACATCACATTGCGGCCGTCTCCAGGGGGGCGTTTCATCAGATCCGTCGGATCTACCGGTTGCGGCCCTTCCTGGATCGGGACGCCTTGCGCACGGTCACTCAGGCCCTTGTCACCTCTCGCCTGGACTATTGTAATGCCCTCTACATGGGGCTCCCTGCGGGGAGCATCCAGAGACTCCAGTTGGTGCAAAATGCAGCCGCGCGGGTGATTATGGGGGCGTCACGTAGCGCCCATGTGACGCCTCTCCTGCGCGAGCTGCATTGGTTGCCGGTGGCTCTCCGGGTTCGCTTTAAGGTTCTAGTTTTGACCTTTAGGACGACCCATGGCATGGGACCAGGTTACCTTCAGGACCGCATTCTGCCAACGTTCTCCAACAGGCCGGTGCGTTCCCACAGGGAGGGTCTGCTCCGGGTGCCGTCGGCCGCTATGTGTCGTCTGGCGGCGCCAAGGAGTAGGGCCTTCTCTGTGGGTGCCCCCGCCCTCTGGAATGCTCTGCCACCGGAACTTCGTACCGGCACGGACCTGAGGGCCTTCAGGCGCGCGTTAAAGACCTGGCTCTTTGAGCAGGCCGGCCTGGGCTGAGATGATGATTTTAAATTTGATCTCCATTTTTAATTTTAAATTGGGTTTTAAGGGTGGGGGGCGTTTTTTCCTAATTTTAGTATGCAGCCGATTTAAATTTAATTACTTTTTAACTTTTGTATTTTCTGTGGGGTTTTTAGATGAGCTGTTCACCGCCCTGAGTCCCTCGGGAGAAGGGCGGTATATAAATGCAATTAATAAATAAATAATAAATAAATAATATAGCTATTATAGCTACTATAAATAAGCTTACTTTTTCAGTCTAGACTATAAAATGTAAAAAAACCTTCAAATATTAGCAGCAGTTGTAAAATGTCTACTATTAAGTATTAAGACTATATAGATAAAAGGTACAAACTACCTTTTGTAGATAGAAAATTATGTTCCAAATATTAGTAAATGTGTAAAATAACTTAAAACATAACTGCTGTGGACTTTTGAACTGAGCTGTAAAATAAAATTATTGGAATTTTGCATTACTAATTTTATTTTAAAAACTTTAAGTAGGAGTTAATGTTAATATTAATAAGATTATAATAGGTGTCATGTGCTGGCCCCGCCTCTGCCTGGTTTAGTGAAGGGGGGAAAAGTCCCGATATGTCATGTGACACTGTCATGATGCAATAAGTTTGACTACTCCTGATTTAGACAATAAGGGCCTTGGTGGTGCCGGCTGTTAATCATCTAGCACTTAGTGCAAGCTGCCTGCAATTAGTGCAGGCTCGAATCCCACCAGGCTCAAGGTTGACTCAGCCTTCCATCCTCTCGGTGTAGGTAAATTGAGGACCCAAGATTGTTGGGGGCAATAAACTGACTTTGTAAAAATGCCATTTGGGGGGCCAAAAGCCCTAGTAAAAGGCAGGCATATACAATGGAATGAAGGCTATTGCCGAGCACTTAGCATAGTGCTCCATAGACTGTAAGCAGCCCTGAGTCTCTGGAGAAGGGTGGCATATAAATGCAAATAAAAAAAAAAATCTCACAGATGTAAAAGTGTAACTCTGGGTATAGCTTTTTGGTTAATGATTGCTGCAAAAAAGGTTGTAAAATTGAGTGTAATCATGTGTTGATCTGCTCAACAACTTACTTATGTCTGTAACTGTGGATTTACTTATGGTTGCAAGTTGAGGACTACTTATATTATACTATAGTTTTCCATTCTGTAGCTTCTACTTTCACTACACCATAGTCTAGATATAGGCCAGTATTTGTAATATAATGAGACATCTGCAGTGCAATCTTAACAAATGTAGATTAGACTTGCTCTTATAGAACACCATTATTTTTGCTTTAAATAAGTTGGAAACAGGTATATATTCACACTTTTTGTTTTGCAGTTAACGATGGCAGGTATATTCATCTGAGAACTCTGGATAGAATAGAAGGCATGGAATTTCATACTACCATATATATGAAAAAAATCACCACTAAATACTACAGGATGTTACGTGCTCAGTTGTATGCCCTTTTAAAGGTTTTGGTTTTGATCTCTTGAACATTTCTAACTTATCCTCCTTGCAGTGATCTATTGAAATCTCCAGAAGTCCTTGATGATATAACAATCTCATCTGAAACTAACAAGAGTGAAAACAAATTTTCTCTCTCTTAATTTAGAAGAATGAAAATCCAGATTTGTTATGTAGCCAACTACTACCAAGTTGTTTCTATAGACAAATGACAAAGTTAAATAATGAATTGGATGCAGTTCAGTTTAGTTCCCATTTTGTTGATAGAACAGATGTTAAATGACCCTGGGGATTACAGTTGACCTTAAACTCTGTGTTTTCAATTATGAATTAGAAATAGCTGGCATTGGTCAATTGAAGAGGCAATCAGTTTCTCTCCAAATTTATCTTTATGGGTAGAATCAAGTGCTATCTTAATATCCGTACAGATGTGTGCAGGGAAATTATAGAACAGATAGAATATTTCTTTATTAAGAACTGAACATTAGAATTGGTCAGACCTTTTCTCCTTCAAATGATTCTTCTATTCTAGCTAAATTCTTTGCTTCCTGTAAATATGTGTATGTGTATTGTCTGTGTAAATGTCTATATGTATATGTGTCTATATATATATTTATATATGTGTATCTATACGTATATCTACCTATACCTATACCTATCTATCTATCTATCTATCTATCTATCTATCTATCTATCTATCTATCTATCTATATTTGTTTTCATAGATTTTGATGGGTACAGGTATGTAGGTCTTGGCGTGTTCGGGTCTTTTCCCGTGTAAGATTGAGACTATCTTGGCAATGTTTTGACAAAATCTCACTCGCCATCTTCAGGCTGGTGCCTTCGGCTTTGTGCTTGTGCCAGCAAAGCGTGATCTGAGCTTCTGTCTCCCTATATACTGGTAGGGAGGTTGGCTGTGTTGTTATTTCTTGATTGGTTGATGGAGTTGATGTTTGCAGATTGGCTGGTGAGTGAGATCTCGTTGAAATGTTGCCAAGATAGTCTCAATCTTACACGGGAAAAGACCCAAACACACCAAGACCTACACACACACACACATATATACATACATGCATACATACATACACATACATATACATTCATTCCAGCAATCTAATATTTCTGTCATTTGTCTTTCTTCCATTTTTTAAAAAAATAAGGGCTGCAACCATGCCCATCTATGGCTGAAACTAGCAAAGCAAAGAAAAGTGCCCACCAGGCTTGGTTATTCTTAATTAATTTAAGAGGTATCAAATTATTGCCTGAGACTTTCTATTATCTTAAGTAGGTAATTAAATCCTTAACATCTGTAACCATTACTGGAGGCCAAATCAGCAGGTCTTCTACAGAGTACCAAAATCTGTTTCAATTACTGCATCATTGTTGTATACAGTAATTGTCAAGAATAACTCTCCCATATTTGAGGTAGCAATTATAGGAAGCTGGCCATTTTTATGGTAATCTATAGTGATGTATCAAAATAAAGCTGAATTGTTATTATTTACAGCTTGTATATTTATCATGTCATCACTTATTGCTTGTATGAGAGTTTATGCACCGGAGACAGATTCCTTGCATGTCCAATCACACTTGGCCAATAAAGAATTCTATATTCTATTCTATTCTATTCTATTCTATTCTATTCTATTCTAGTCCAGTCATATTTTTTATATAGCAGCCCATCTACTAACCAACTCTGGATGACTGCCTAGTATATTCCACTGTGATACTTTTCTTATCTTTGAGAATTTTCTTATAGAGCCATTTTTGCTTAAGCTCCTGCACTAAGATTATACCCATATTACCTTTATGAACTATATTGATTACAATAAATGTGAGGGATTTTTTTAGTGGTTCACAAAGTCCTTTTCAATTTATGGTTTATAGTAAGTAACATTACTTTTTCTTTATTGATCAATATTACAATATTTTTTGTAAATCCTGCACAATTTTTTTCCACATGACTAAGATTAATTTGGGATACTCTTCAGACATAGAAATTAAAATGATTAAAATCATTCAGAAGACAATAGCCTTCCCAACAAGGGGAATAATTTAATTTACATCCATGTGACTATTCCCCATTGATATTACAGAAAGCATTGAGAACTTAATTATTTTCCAAGATCTTCAGATAGGATGATGGTGAATCTCTGACAGATTTGGTTTTATTTGGCATGATTTTTCTTTCTCTGGATGCACATCTCTTCGTTATTTTACTTATCATTCTTGCTTCCCTCCCCACTTTTTGGCAGTGTAAAGCAACCAAGTCATTGGGAGTTAGATTTTTTTCCCTATATTTATGTACATTTATTTATAACCAAATAAATAGTAGGATATATTCCTCCCTGTGGAAAATCATGTAATTGATATAAGTTGTCCATGGAATACTGTGGAACAAGAGATTTTAAGCATAAGGTGTAGGAAGTGGTTTTACTCAAATTTGGTATAACTTCAAAGCTTTTTGCAGAGTGAAGAAAATTACCAGTGATGATACAGTTAAGAACATCATTTTTATTTCCAGTAAGTAAATATTTTTTTATGAATGATAATTTTGAAAATGGTATCTATTATCAGTAGAAAATGGTATCTATTATCAATAGTAGTATTATCAGATATAAACGAATTCTTATGCAATCCACCAACTATTCTTCAAATTACATGTTATGAGAAGAGCATCCATTTGGGCAAGCAGATCTAATGTTAGATCTGATCTAATATCATATAAACTGTTAAAATTGGTGCTAGTCTGACATTAAAATCATTTGCAACCACTACATATGGATGGACCAGCAAGGGATAGGATACCAGTTAAGTAAGGACCTAATTCAGAACACCATTGCCTGAGTTGCTGAAATTACTTCAGTAGAGAGAGATATAACTATTAATTACAGCAAAATGCAGTAGTTTAAAATAAATTGCCACAACTAGAACATATTGCTTAAAGGAAGAGTGACTTTACTCATGTTGCATATAAAGTAATGAAAGCCAATCCCTCCAGCCCTCCTTTGGGTTTACCCCATTGAAGGCTATCTTCTGTTCCGAAAGTGTGTGCATTAATTATAAGCTTATTTAATGTCCAGAGTTTCTGAGCAATTATAATTATCATATTTGAAATGAAGATTAAGAAGGAATCTTTCCTCCCAACATAGCAGGGAAATGTTTTAAACTTTATTTTGTAATTTAGTGAATAATGAGTCAGGTGAAGGATTGACCATCGGGAATCCTGAGAGATTACAGACTATTTTTTCTATTTTTTCTTCCCTTGAGTTTCAGCACTATCTTCCAATAGCTCATCCTTAATTATGAGTGGTTCTACTCTTTTGCCTTCAGGCTATATAATATTTTTATTTTATTTAGTGTGGTGGAGGATTTTAGAGGATCAAATTTCCTTCAAGACTCATTTCTAACACTTCTATTTTTCTTCTGTGAATGCCTTCTGCCCCTTCTTTTTTTGCTCAGAAAAACTGTATTTCATATCATTTGGTCTTGAGAATGGTTGAACAGTCCATTTTCTGTATCACAAGTGAATAAATCAGGATTCCTGCAATTTCTTATATTGTGTTTTAGCAAGGCACAAATATAAACCTCTGAAAATCCAAACAGGAATAATTTGCAATCTCTTCATATAAGCCTCTCATTCTAATAATCATTAATGGCAAAGTGGTGCACCTAAAAGTAATTCAATTATTTTATTTCCAAAATAAATGGGAAGGCATATAATATCTTTTAGATTGATAGAATCTAAAGAATAGAATCCTGAAGCTGAACAACAACAGCAACATCAACATTGAAAACTAAATTGCTTGCCATTTATTTATTAATTTTATTTATTTATAAAAATTATTGCCTGCCCATCTTACCACAGGATAACTCTGAGCAGCTTACAGTCATAAAAAGTGTATTTATATGTGCACATTAAAACATGAATATTAAATATAAACATTAAAATCTAATGACACATGGGGTGGGCAGGGGCAGAGTGGAGGGAGGTGGGACCTGCTGTTACTCAATCAATCACCTCCATTGTGTTGTCTCCTGTTGGGACTCCAAGCTAACTGGCACAACCAGATCTTATGAAACAATAGGAAGGTTGGGGTCAACTTCACATAGGGAGTTAAGATGTTCTAGAGGGCAGGTAAAACAGCAGAGAAGGTCCTCCTCTTGTAGTCTGCTAACTGGAATAATCAGCCTGATGGGACCCATATCTCTCTATTATGTCATATATCTTTATGGACATCATTCAAAACAACCTGAAATATCATTTGGGTTGTTTGCAACATACAGAATTTATGAATGACCTCAGCAACCTGTATATACAGTCCACGAGGGAGAGAGGAAATTTTTCCATTCTGTTTAATTGTCTCCTTTCTCTTCCCAACTTCCATTATGATTACATTTGTGATTTTACTCAACCAGTAATTTTAAACATCATACTTATCCCTTTGTTTCCCCAATGACTTAGTCTCCAATTTTCCTTGTATGATCTTAGCATATAATAATATTTTTTTTCAATAAGCTTTTTCAACTCATCTACTTTTTCTTAGCAGCCATTTGCGACTCATTTATTTGAAATTACTGCTTGTATTGTTAGTAAACACTATTTTACCACCAAGACCAAATTCAAATCCATATAGGCATTTATTTATTAGATTCATTTGCTGCCCATCCAACATCTGGGAGGCTTACACCATTAAAAGCCAATAAAACCAATGAGTAAATATTTATAGTAATAATAAAAATTTCAGTTAAAAAGATGGGGATGAAGGGAGCAGGATGTGCAATGGGTAGGTGGGAATCTTCTCTTACTCTGTCAACCACCTCCTATTGGGGCCCCAAGCAGCTGGTAACGGCAGTCTTCAGGTCCTTACTGAAGACCAGAAGGATGGGAAGTGTAACTTATTTTGCATTCCATTTTTTTGTATTGTATCTCATCCTTGGGGGATGAGAAGTTATTATTAAGGGAAATATAGGGATGTCACTCACTTCACTTGGTTATAGCATTTCCCCTAGTTTCAGTTGAATCTCTGGAATTCATATGTAGTTCAGGTATCTTTTTATATATCTTCTTATTTTTTCACTTAACCTGATTAACCCTCTTTACTCCATATTTTCATTAGGCTGTTATACATTCCTATAGTTGCTACCTTAGTAGCCAGTCCTGGCCTAAACTATCATAGAAATCTAAAGAAATTACTGGTCACAAAGAGATGCCATCCAAATTAGGGATATAAAAGTAGAGATCAAACTCCAAGCAAGGCATATAAATCAGAGAAAATCTGAACTTGTGGAAACTGCTGAGAGAAGCCACTGATTTAATACCCTGCAACTTTCATTCTGGGTCATGTAGGTATGCTTCACAACCATTACAAGTGATCTGTGAATAACCACACTTCTATTTCATGTTACTTGGCATTTCCAACCTGTAAAATAAATATTTCTAAAAACTGGCATGTGAAACATGGAAAATTGCCACATAGGCTGTCTGTCACATCAGTGTTGTTGCATGGCTGACACAATCATCATAAAGTGTCACAGGTAGTCAGCATGAAGGACTAAGCTATCACAGGGCCACCTTTGCAACTATTATTTTCACCTTGGCATTTTGGAATGCTAGAATGATTTAACAGCATTCACTTCCCAAAGGTATCACTAGCAGCCTGAGGACCATGACTAGAGAAATATGATCTGCATTTAGAACAGAGAGTCTGGTGTTAGATGATAGACTGACTTTAGAATGCTCTTACAAAGAGATAACAATGGTGTCTGTTTTCAATGCGAAAGCAAACATTTTTTTCCCCAGGTATTGTAAATATTTAGGTTTTCTTTTAAAAAAAAAATTGTTGAAAATTTAATTACTCTTAATTTCTGGTTTATTAATGTTATTACATTCACTTGGTTTATTACAATGTTATGTACCCTTTCCTATTCTGGAATCTGTTGTGGATAGGATAAATTGAAATGAAAATAGGATGTATCCTGGAGACAAGGAATTTTTGAAAGGAGCAGAATTTGTGGAGAAAAAAAATGGTGGAACCTTCTTTTTCCATTTCTGAACTAACAAAAAACCCATTGGTTCTATAGGACTATTTCCTAATACAAATATCTATGCTGGGGAGAATTTTGGAAAAGATCATAAAAGATTTTGAAAATGAGCCTCCATTTCTATGCTGTATGAGTCAAAGAAAAACAGTGTCCCCATTCATGATCCCAAAGAAAGGAAAGGAAGCTTATGTTGATATGTATAATGAGTAGACAGGACACTCCCATGGGAAATGCCAAATCAAAGACTTTCGACATTCCAACTATTAAAATTTCAAGGCAGCTGGTGTATATCCTTTATCCTTGTTTTGGAGACATGTCAGTTTAATTCAAGGTTTTCCAATCTGCTCCCATAGAATGTATGTATCCCTCTGTTTACCCTAGGCACATTAACTACAGAGGAGCAAATGTGGCAGATATTTGTGAAATTGCCAAGAATAGAAGCCAAAAGTAGGCATTAAAAAAAAACTTGTAGATTTCTCTCCATCTGCTGAGAATATGATTGGAATGCTCCTATGTCTTCTACCCATATGACTATGACATTAAGACATTTCCCAAGACTAAATTGTTTATTGTAGGATAGAGAATTAAGGAGAGACTAATCTATACCAATGTTTCTCAAACTTGGCAACATTAAGACATGTGGACTTCAACTGCCAGAATTTCCAAGCTGGCATATCATCCATCAATATTTTCTGCTACTGTTTCTGTTTCTCAACAGTAAATGATTGAAACTTAGCAATGAATCTTAAAATAAAATAATACAAAACAATCGTAAATATTATTTGGCTGTTAAGAGCATCAACTATACTTTTGTTCAGGAATACCATTTATTTCATTATTAATAATCATACATTCGAAATTTTAAGATATGCAGTAAAGTAGAACACTATATATTATTCCAGATAGCTGCCCTGGGAAATTAGAATAAATTGCCAAGCTATGAATAACTCATCTGTGTTCAAATAAAAGAATCAAGAAAGTTTTTACAAATTCAGAGTGTATTGACAGAAAATATTAACCAAGGTTTTCAAGCAAAATCATAACTCTGTTGATTTTACAAGTAGTCCTTGACTGTTAATTATAATTGAGCCTGCAATTACAATAATAAGTTATGGCTGTCATTAAGTTAGTCACCATAGGATCATGCCTGATTTTATGACATTTTTGTGGTGGTTTTTAAATGAACACCATAGTCATTAGATAAGCATGATGATTGTTAAGCAAACCTGTTTTACCCAATGAGCATTTTCCCCCCAGAAAGAAAATGTAAACATAGGACACCAGCCAAAAAATAACTCCCATCAAAAATCATGGTTATGTGGCAAACAGTCATAAATGCCTGCTATGTGCCCAAAATGCAATCACATAACTGTAGGATGTGTGTGACTATTGGAACTCTGGAACTGGTGTAAACAATGGTGATATTCTACCAGTTCAGCCTGGTTCTGGCATACCGGTAGCGCTGAAGATCAGCTGGCAGAGAACCGGTTGGCTTCGAGCCTCTCCTGTGATCTGCAATTGGACCCACCCGCCCCTGCTCCTAGGTCCTTTTTAACCTCTCAGCTGTTTGGCTCGGCAGAGCTGATTGCTGTGCTAAACAGCTTAGTTTTCACTGTTTTAATGTGTGCGCAAAACACGCATTTGGTGCACGTGCACAATCCTGTGAGTTGCGCAATCCCACCCCTGCAGCCACATCCACAGAACCAAGTAAAAACCCATCCCTGCTTTGAGTGAACATTAAGTGACTGGTCATTAAGTAAGAACTATCTGTATCTTTGATTGAATTTTTTAATATATTAACCTAGGGAATTCATTCTTATTTTAAAGTGGATGAAAATCTTTTCTCTCTCTCATGTAGTTTCTGGGAACTGAACCAGCACTTGTATAGAATATGTGACTTTCTTTGGAAGGTCAATGTAGAACAGGTCATCTTGGAAAAAATGGCTTGGATGTGATATTCATGTCTGGCATTAAAATAATGGTAAGAACACAAGACCAACGATGGTTCAGAATAGTGGCCAATTAGGTCAGCATTCTATTTCTTCAAAGTTGATTCATGTACAGTAGAAAGTCACAAGGAAGATATTAAGGCAAGAGTCTCTTCCTGGCCATACACCCGTAATTGGTATTTGGAGGAGATTTCTACTGATAGTAGAGGTGAAATATAGCCATTACTATTAACAGCATTATAGCAGTGATGGTTTTACTGATAGTCTCTGTACAAATTGACATATGAAGGTAAAGCATTCCATCTTTGTTGACTTTCTTAACAGCTTCATGATGTATTGCTTTTGTAATCATCTCTTTCAATTAACAATTATAGTCATAGCACAATCCTTAATTAAGAGCATCCATCCAAATAGTTGCATCACTGTATATGCATTAAGCATACTATGTAATCATCAAAAGATGGGGGTGGGGTGGGGTGGAGATTCTGCCCTTAAGATTAAATGATCCATTTAATCACGTTAAAGTTTCTTTTTTTATTTAAATTCATCCTATGTTTCCCCTGTGTAAATTATATATAAAATACAAATAGAAGTATACATGTAATAAATATAAGTATAAAATAAGGCTTTTACTTTTCAATCTGGGTGACTATAGTCTACTGACAGATCAGTGTTTACCATTTAAAGAGCCAAATGTCCTTGAATGGTGCCCAACAGAGCAGAGATTCAATTAAAAACAAGCCAATTAGGTTTACTCAGGTATAACCAGATTTTGAAGAAATTTTGCTCAAAGCAGCTTGGTATGAACTGTTGTGCTTTTTAAAAATCCCAAACTAATAAAGCAATTTATCAACAGTCAGTGTTGATAGGAGAGGAGAGATCCAGCCCTCGCCTACTGCTTTATAGGATTCTGCAGGGCTCGGTATCTGTCCACTCCTGTTCAACATTTACATGAAGCCACAGGGTGAGATCATCTGTCACCATAGACTGAGATATCACCAATATTCTGATGATACTCAGCTGTATGTCTCAGTCTGTGATGAGTTAAGTGTTGCTGTGTCCTCCCTCTGGAGGCTGTTAAGGGCTGGATGGGGAGCAATGGATTGAAACTAAACCCTTGCAAGACCGAGTGGCTCTGGGTTTGGGGTTTGTTGACTCAGGGAGAATTCCCACCTTTGGTCTTGGATGGGATGGCACTACCCCAAACAGAACCTGTGCATAATCTAGGGGTTTTCCTGGATTCATGACTCCTGCTTGAAGAGCAGGTGGTGGTCATGGCCATGAGGGCCTTTGCGCAATTGTGGATTGTGCACCAGTTATGTCCCTTCCTGGACCAATATAGAATCACTCAGAGTCCCTTCCCATCTTGATTATTGCAACACACTCTATATGGGGCTACCCTTGAAGAACATCCAGAAGCTCCAGATGGTGCAAAATGCAGTGGCCCACATGGTTTTGTGCATATCCAGATGTACACATGTTTCACCTCTCCTGCGGGAGCTGAGTTGCTGATTTGCTTCCGGGTTCAATTCAAGGTGCTGCTTGTCACCTTTAAAGCCCTTCATGGCTTGGGACTGGGTTATCTGAGGGAACGTCTCTTACCAGTCACATCTAACTGACCCATTGGAGTGGGGAAGCAGGGAATGCTGCGGGTCCCATCCCTGAGGCAGATACACCTGGTGAGACCCAGAAGTTCTCCATGGTGGCTCCCTCTCTCTGGAACATCATTCCCCAAGAGATTAGATTGGCCCTCTCTCTAATACTCTTCCGGAAGACACTGAAGATCTGGTTCTGCCAGCAGGCCTGCGGAACCCAGAGGGGGATGGAGCCCATCAAATGGTTCATGTGATCTGCTGTCGTCAGGGCGGGGTGTGTGAGTTGGGGCATTATTTTTTATTTATTTTTTCAAGATTTTGTTTATTAATTTATTTGATTTTTTTGTTAGTTTTTATTGTTTTTTATTTTAAATATGGTTTTACATTCTATAAGCTGCCTCGAGTTGTCATGGGCAAATAGATGGCAATATAAATTCAATAAATAAATAAAATGCATTAGTTAATAATAAGAAAATAAAGAGGCAATAACTACATTGCCATTTCTTGGCTATGATACTTGAATTCCAGATCTTTATTAATACAATCTCAATAATTCCTGTCCTACATATTGATTTGAGCTTCTGGAAATTGAAGTCTAACAGGGCACGTACTTTCCTCTCTCAGTACAGAGGGAACTGTGCTTATCTAACACATACTGAAATATTTACATAACTGTTTCACTTGTTTCTAGAAACAAGAATAAACCATCTTGTTGTATAGGAAAGGTAATAATAAGAAATGGTAGTCTTGGTTATCATATTGCTTTCATGTAAACAGACTAATAGTGCATCATTAAGTGTTTGAAACATTGATATTTGCAGAGAAAGAGATTGATAGGAGAACTGATATAATTAGCTTTTTCTACTGTGACCCTTGTCCTGAACATGAGGCTTCCATTGTACAAATTGGTAACTTGTGTTGTCTGTCGATCTTCCTCATTCTTTAATTGGCATTGTGAAAACTACTGAAAGAGAGATGGAAAGATAATAAATGACAAATAGGTTGTTCCACAATGAGTATTGCAATCTTGTGTATGGATAATTTACTCCACCTACAGTCAAGCTACCGGCAAAGCCATAAATCCAACTAAGCATCATTACACTGTGGTAATGAATATCCTTTAAGGAACCATAGAATATTTTTTCAAGGATGAAGGTATCTGGGGCAAGTTTCTAAGAAATGAGGATATGATTACAGTGGTCACATCTAGTTAAACAAGACAGGGAAAGGGGTGACTTATTAGAATTCTGACTCAGTTTACTAGAGGAGTTATACTAATATAATATCAGATAATATAAGACAAACAAATGAATACTTATTTATTTAATTTTTGTCTCTACTCTGTATTGTGGAACACACATTCATGTAGTATGAATGTTACTATGAAATAAAAACTCCAAGCCCATTCCAAAAAGCATTCCTATTAATTTCTACAAAATATTGATTTGGATCTTATACAAGCACAAGCAACAAACTTATTTGCCATTTATTAATACTGTCTCTTTTTAAAATCAGGCTGTAGGGGAAAACATCTGAAGCACCATCTTAAGGAGTGCATTCATTGAAATGAATGCAAATGTTAAAACAGCACACACACAATCCCTTTTATTTCTAGACTTTATTTCTGAAAGCTTGAAACCAGAAGGGGTGTTTTATGACCAGCAGAGATTTGCTTTGTTCCTGTGAGAATTGAAGCACTTATTTCACTTCATTTTTGAAGAGCCCTAAGAAATATGTACTGTAGCATTAAACTTTATAAAACAAAAATTATATGGGATAGGTGTTAAGATGGAGTTAAAGGAACACTCTAAAAAAATGAGGTTTACTGAATGGATCACTGTGTGTTAGTGCTCTATTGTGAAACAATCTTTTTTGAAGGCTCTTCACTCTTCACTCACTCTTCACTCACATTTTTTCTTCACTCATATTTTTCTCTGATTCTGATGTATTGATTTGTTTCCAGATATATTAATAAAAAGTATATTACCTCCCATTTATTGCCATTTTATTGCAATCATTTTATTTCTTGATTGTTTTATTCAATCCATTGTTTAGCTAGTATCTTAATTAGATGTCCGAGAATTATATAAATAATTTTTAAAATGGTCAAATTTCATTTTAGTAAAAATCTAATTATATATTCATCTCCCTTTCTCACCTAGCTCCCTCCTTCCCTCCCTCCCTCCCTCCCTCCCTCTTCTCTCTCTCTTTCATCAATCTAGCTATTTATCTCTACCCATCCATTCACCCCCCCATGTAGTTTCATAAAGTGTAATATTAGCTAAAATAGAAACAAATGACTTGTATTGTTCAGTCATCAACCTCAGTATAGTAATAATACTAAAACTTATATCTTTATGAAGTAGACGTAAGCAATAATCCAGTGATATTTATAAAAAGGTTTTGCATTAAATGGGTAAAACCTTATTTAATAGAAATCCTCTTTAGTGGAAAAAAATGCAAAAGAACAAATTAAACTAGAGTTCAAATAGTGATTCTAAAATTCAAATAATACCTTGATGAGCTTTTCAGTCACCCATTTGCCTTCTGAAAGCAAAGTGTAATTATTATAGTAGAAATCTTGTTTTTCCTCCTCATTAAAACCCTAACAAAGACTTGTCCTACTTCTTAGTCATTTTGTTGATGAGCTTGTTGAGATCGGTAGGACCATTAAAAGGTTTTTATTACTAGATAAATACCCTTTAATAATAGTTTGAGCTTGCCAATGCATTGCCTCGGCTGTTTTTATTACTACTGTTGCAAACAAGAGAAGAAAGAATGGAAAACCAATAGTAAGAATAAAGTGGCATATTTAATCATGTTTATGGGCATTTGCTTAACGAATTTAGCCTCCTTCCCTTTATAATTCTCAATAACTAAAAGATGCAGCAGGTTGCAGAACAAAGAATGATCAAGGGTTTCTATTTAGCCATACCAGTTGATGGATCATGGTATTGATTGGGCTTTTAAAAATACAGTTGATAAACTTATAGTTTATGACTGCTCGAAAGAGAAAAACCCTTTAGATCTAGGAGAAATAGAGTAATATATTTTATATTGAATGTATGACACCCAATGAGTTGAGTCAGCTAATATTCATATCCACCTCTTGCTAATATTCACATCCACCTATTTTTTTGTATGCACAGGAGCAAAATTTGATTGGAATTTGATGTCAATCAAGACCTCATATTGCTAGCTAAATTGTGTATCTATACATTTTCATTTAATAAGGAATATTTGATATCTCTTTATTGTCAATGGGCATCCCAGTGAATTACCATGGAAAAACGTCAAACAATCACATTTTCTAAAGGAGGTATAGATGGAGAGGATGTATTTATGGGATCCAATCATCTTTTCAGATCCATGATAATGGAAATAATTGAGGCTAATTGAATGGAGAAATGAGGTGGCTTGAAGAGAGATGGTAAAAACATCTGAAATTCAGACATGACCAAATCAGAGGAGAAGCTGAGATGATGCCTCGTTTTGCAGATTTACTTGTGATTTTTGAATCCCATCAGTGTTGCTTTCCATTGACTATTTTTTTAGATTGTCTTATGAAAGTTTCAATATGCACTTAGAAGAACTAAGCACCCCTTTGTAATTGTTTTTTCTTGCTAGGTCTATTCTCAATTTTTCTAGGCTCTTTCTTTTGGCTTTTTAGTTGGTATTAGACCAACTATAAAAATTACCTATGTTTGATTTATAGCAATTCCGGACATAAAAAAAGGCAATCTGCCAGATGGTGGGAACAAGAATTGCAGAAATCATTACCCAAAAATTTCTGGATACTTCCCCCCATGTTTCCATCTAAAGAAATTCATGAAAATAGTTCAATCAATGGGTATTTTCTGTGATAAACAATATAGCTTCTGTTTAGACATAATATGTTTTGAGTACTCAATAGGGAATATCTATCTTACTGTGCTTCTAAGCTTCACAGAACCATCTGTTAAATGTCCTTGAGAACAAAATAGAACAAGACTGGACAAGACTAATCAGTGAAGCAGGATTTTTTTTTTAATGTAAGGCAGCTTAAATATACTGTACTATTATGTGTATTTTATGGCGGGAACATGAGACACTCACATCCAGTTGGTCGGATACTTTCTCTTTATCTTCAGAACTGAATACAAGCGGAGCCGCGGCAGCCTTTCTTATAGCGGCTGCTCGTGGCTCACCGGCCAATGACATCTATCCAAAGTTCCCGCCGTTGGATCAACCAATTGCGGGTGAGTATTTGAATATAGAACACCCCTCCCCACTTGGTCTAGTCCGACCAATCAGGAGCCCCCTAGGTTACGTAGTCACATAAATAGGCGGGGCTCCTATGGGTCCGACTAGACCTGCGCAGGTCATTTGTTAGTTCGCTAACAGCCGGTGCGGACGGACCTGTTGGTCTCTCTTCTCGTGGAACCGCCTGGAAGGTAGAGTCGGCCATGCCACTTCTGCCGGGCCTTACTCGGTTAGTTGAGTCGGCTAGGCCACTCCCTTCAATGTTTCTTTCTGGCAACAGCTCTTCTCCTGCCTGGTCCACGTCCCTTGAGGTGTTTCTTTCTTCAGCTGCAGGTGCATAGTTGCGAACTTCGACCAGGGCTAGTGTCAGGGGTGGTTGTGAAAGTGTTAGGATGTTTTCGTTTGCTTGGGGTTGGTGTGTGTTTGAAGGGTCTCCCCCTTCTTGTGTATTTGAAGGGTCTCCCCCTTCCCCCCCTGGTTTGTCAGTGGCCCCTCTGAGTGTCCGGGACCTTAATTGGTCTATGTGTCTTTTCCAGTCTCTGTTGTCTGAGGTGACTAATCTGTAAGATCGCGGTCCTGTGACTTGAGTAATGGTTGCTGGTATCCATAAGGGGTCCCCCACTAGGTTTTTGGCATAGACTAGATCTCCTACCTTAAATGTAAGGAGTTTGCTGGAGGAATCTGTTGGTTTTTCTGTGCAGTAGGTGGGGTGCAACCTGTCTAAGTGTGATCGTAGTTTCCTGCCCATTAATAGTTCTGCTGGGGTTTTGTTAGTTGTCGTGCTAGGTGTCATGTGTTGTATGGTTAATAGTTATCTATTCGTTCCTGTATTGGTCCCGGGCCCAATTTGTTAAGTGTGTCTTTTGTAAAACGAACCATGCGTTCTGCTCGTCCATTCGCTGCCGAAATGTGCCAGCACGGTCAGAGCATGTCTTATCCCCAGGCTAGCTAGATACCCTTCGAACGTTGTTGGTGTGAACTGTGGGCCGTTGTCGGAGACCAATACATCTGGTAACCCATGTGTTGCGAATAAAGTTCAGAGTTTCTTAATTACAGCGTCTGTGGAGGTGGAGTGCATAATGCTCACCTCTAACCAATTTGAGTAAGCGTCAACCAGTATTAAGAACATATATCCAGGAGGGGGGAGTCCCTCTGGTAGAGATGTGCCCAGCCGGGTTTTGGGTTTTTCATCGGCCGAGGGCCCAGGGGAGGGGAGGGGGGGTTGCGGTGATTATTAAGGAGGATCTGTGTCTGAGGGAAGCCACTGTGTCTCAGACGACCGGGTGTAAGCTCCTTTTTGTGAAGTTCCCAGGGTTCAGGTGGGCCTGTTGGTCGCATACCTGGCTCCCTGCTATGCCGCAGCGGCCCTGCTTGAGCTCCTTGAGGTCATAGCTGGCGTGGCAGTTGGGACCCCCAGGCTTATGGTCATGGGGGATTTCAACTTGCCCTCTGCCGGCGGTGCCTCGGGGATTGCTCAGGAGTTCATGGCTTCCACGACGGCCATGGGCCTGACCCAGTTAATTCGGGACCCTACTCACGTGGGAGGTCACACCTTGGATTTGGTTTTTGTCTCTGATCAGTGGCAGAGTGATCTGGGTATAGGGGACATAGTTGTAGAACCCCTGTCATGGACTGATCACTCGCTCCTGAAGCTCGACTTCCGTTCCGCACCCCCTGACCGCAGGGAGGTGGGACCATTAAAATGGTACCGCCCCAGGTGCCTGATGGACCCTGATAGGTTCCTGATGGAGCTTGGGCCATTTCCCAAAGCTCACACACACGACTCGGCTGAGGGCTTGGTTGCCACCTGGGATAGGGTGGCTGCTGTGGCCCTTGACCGGGTCGTGCCCTTGCGGCCTCTGACCCGGTGCCAATCCCAAGTGGCTCCTTGGTTTTCTGAGGAGCTAAGGGAGATGAAGCGCCGGAAAAGATGCCTAGAGAGTAGTTGGAGGCCTAGCCGCTCTGGGTCTGACCGAACATTATTACGATCTTATATTAAGATGTATTTAGTGGCGATAAGGATGGCGAGGAGGTCTTACCTCTCCACCCTTATTGCGTCCGCGGAAAACTGCCCAGCCGCCCTGTTTAGGGTGACCCGCTCCCTCCTGGAGATGGGAGCGCGGGAAGACCCCTTGCAGGGGCGGGCTGAGGAGTTTTCTAGGTTTCTGCAGGACAAAATCGCTCAGATCCGGGATGAGCTGGACTCCGACTGGGCATCTCCAGGTAGGGGGGCGGGGAGGGATATCGGTGAGGTCACTTGGGTTGAGTTCGACCCTGTTACTTTGGAGGACGTGGACAGGATACTGGGGGGGGCTCAATGCCACCACTTGTTTGTTGGACCCGTGTCCCTCCTGGCTGGTTTTGGCCACTCGGGAGGTGACAAGAGGCTGGTTCCAGGGTATTATAAACGCTTCCTTGAGAGAGGGGCTGCTACCCACCGCCCTGAAAGAGGCGGTGGTGCGGCCCCTGCTCAAGAAACCGTCCCTGGACCCAGCATTGTTATCAAATTATCGTCCTGTCTCCAACCTTCGCTTTGTTGCGAAGGTTGTTGAGAGCGTGGCGGCACATCAGCTCCCATAGTACCTGGATGAAGCGAGTTATCTTGACCCCCTCCAATCGGGTTTCAGGCCCGGGCACAGCACGGAGACGGCGTTGGTCGCGTTGGTGGATGATCTCTGGAGGGCTCGGGACAGGGGTTGTTCCTCTGTCCTGGTCCTGTTGGATCTCTCAGCGGCTTTTGATACTGTCAACCACAGTATCTTATTGCAGCGGTTGGAGGGGTTGGGGTGGGAGGCACCGTGCTGCGGTGGTTCACCTCCTTCCTCTCCGACCATTCGCAATTTGTGTTGACAGGGGGGCAGAGATCGGCCCCGAGGCCCCTACTGTGTGGGGTGCCTCAGGGGTCGGTGCTCTCGCCCCTGCTGTTTAACATTTATGTGAAGCCGCTGGGTGAGATCATCCGTGGCTTCGGGGTGGAGTTCCATCAGTACGCTGATGATACTCAGCTGTACATCTCCACCCCGGGCCACCCCAACGAAGCTGTCGAAGTGATGGCCCGGTGCCTGGAGGCCGTGCGGAGTTGGATGGGTCGTAACAGGCTCTGTCTCAACCCGACCAAAACCGAGTGGCTGTGGTTTCCTGCGCCCAGATAGAGCCAGCTTGTTCCTTCGCTGGCCGTGGGGGGAGAGGTTTTGACCCCCGTGGAAAGGGCGCACAATCTGGGTGTCCTCCTGGACGTACGGCTGTCTTTAGACAGGGGGGCTTTTTATCAGATTCGTCTGATTTACCAGTTGCGGCCCTTTCTGGATCTCGGCGCACTTCGCACAGTCACTTCTGCCCTCGTTATCTCCCACCTGGACTATTGCAATGCTCTCTACATGGGGCTCCCCTTGAAGAGTCTCCGGAGGTTGCAGTTGGTCCAGAATGCAGCCGCGCGGGTGATTGTGGGTGCCCCTCGGACTCCCGCCTGGACTATTGCAATGCTCTCTACATGGGGCTCCCCTTGAAGAGTCTCCGGAGGTTGCAGTTGGTCCAGAATGCAGCCGCGCGGGTGATTGTGGGTGCCCCTCGGAGCTCCCACGTTATACCGCTTCTCCGCAGGCTGCACTGGCTTCCTGTGGCCTTCCGGATTCGATTCAAGGTGGTACTGGTGGTATTTAAAGTGCTCCATGGCTCGGGACCTGGGTACTTACGGGACCACCTACTGCCATCATCAACCTCCCACCGCCCAGTACGCTCCCACAGGGTTGCCCTGCTTGGGGTGCCGCCGCCTGATCGCTGTCGGCTGGCGGCCCCAAGAGTTCGGGCTTTCTCTGTGGGAGCTCCCTCCCTATGGAATGATCTCCCCCCGGAGATACGGGTCATGACGGATATCCTGACCTTCCGGCGCGCAGTGAAAACCCTATTTTTTAAACAGGCTGGCCTGGCCCAGTAATTGGGTTCGGGTTTTAAATTCAACTGGGTTTTAACTGTTAATTTTATATTTTTTAACTTTTAACTTAATCCCTGATTTTATACTTCTAAATTTTCAATTGGATGGGATACAGCCAGACCAATGTATTTAATATATTTTTAAACTGTATTTAAAGTATATTTATTCTTGATGTTAGTTATGTGTTTTTTAGTAGGCTGTACACCGCCCCGAGTCCCTTTTTGGGAGAGGGAGCGGTATAAAAGTTCGATAAATAAATAAATAAATAAATAAATAAATAAATAAATCCCCTAGTTGGACCCGCGAAATCGATATGGATTCTTGACCACGGCCCCCTGGGCATTTCCCATTCAGCAACTGGTGCCTGTGGAGGTGCGGGTCTGGATTCCTGGCAACTCTTACAACTAGCTACCCACTCCCTTATGTCTTTGTCCAAGCCTGGCCACCAAACATAGCTTCTGGCCAACGCTTTCATCTTTACAATACCCGGGTGTCCGTCATGTAAAAGGTCCAAAATTTTCTCCCTTAGCTTATTTGGTATAACAACCCGATCCCCTTTGCAACCTTTTAGGAGCGATAGTTCAGTCTGTCTGTTTTTAAAAGGTTTCATGTTTTCTTCAGGGCTTGATTCTGGCCATCCCTTGTTAATCCATGCTGCAATTTTGGTAAGCACAAGGTTTTTAGAAGTTTCTCTGGCAATGTCTCTAGCTGTTATTTGTAGATTTGGCAAAGTTTCAATTTGGAGGGTAGATGTGCTCGATGCGGGGTCATTGTCTCTATCCAGTAATGTGCAATGGCTTAATGCATCACCATGAGTAATGGAGCACCCAGGCCGGTAAATTAAATTGTAGTTGTAGGTGGCCAGGAACTCGGACCATCTCATCATTCGCGGTGACAAAATATTAGGAGTTGCCTTATTGCCTGCTAGGATCCCCAATAGTGGCTTGTGATCAGTTATTAATGAAAAGGCCTGCTCGTATAGATATTCATGAAATCTTTTTATTCCCGATATAGCGGCCAATGCTTCTTTATCAAGTTGGCTATAATTTCTTTCTGCTTTAGACAGAGTTTTAGAGTAAAATGCTATGGGAGCTTCTCTGCCATCCGGCAAAATGTGGCTTAGCACAGTCCCCACGCCGAAAGGTGAAGCAAGTTAAGGTTATGGGAAGTGTTTCGTTATACTGGATCAATACCTTGCTGGATGTAATGAGGTTTTTTTATTTCTTGGAATGCCATGTTTTCCTGCCTTCCCCACTTCCAGGATGCTTCTTTGTCGAGCAATCTATGTAGGGGTTTTGCTACCATTGCTTTCTGCGGCAAGAACACATTATAAAAGTTAATGAGTCCTAAAAATGCTTGTAATTCCCCTTTGTTGTTTGGGATGGGTGCTTCCTTGATTGCTCGAATCTTTCCTTCGGTGGGGTGAATGCCATTTCCATCTATTAGGTACCCCAGGAATTCAATCCTGTCAGTTATAAGTTTGTATTTTTCCCTTTTTACTTTTAGACCGGCCTCTTTAAATTTAATGAGTACTTGTCTTAAACGGTCCTTTAGTTGATCTTTGTTTTTGGCCGCTATTAGTACATCATCGAAATAAGTAATCACTCCTTTTATTCCTTGTAGAAGGCATTCCATTAAGCATTGGAATATCGTGGGAGCTACGCTAACGCCGAATTGTAGTCGATTGCATTTAAAAGCTCCCCGATGTGTTACAATAGTTTGTGCTTCGGCCATTTGAGGATCCATCGGTAGTTGTTGGTAGGCTTGGGCGAAATCTAATTTAGCAAAAAATTTTCCCCCTTTGATCGAATGTAATAAATGCTGGACTACCGGGACGGGGTATGCACTTTGATGTAGTGCGTGATTCAGGGTAGCCTTATAGTCCCCACAAATTCTGACTGAGCCATCTGATTTAATGGGGGTCACAATAGGGGTTTCCCACTTCGCATGGTCCATTGGTTCTAATACCCCTTGTTTAATAAGTTTGTCTAACTGCTCATCGATTTTAGGCTTTAGGGCAAACGGAACGCGCCTCGCTTTGAGTCTTATTGGGGCTATGTTAGGATTTAAATTAAAAGAGATCGGGTTTCCCTGGTACTTGCCTAGCTCACTGCTGAAAATGTCCTGGAACTCCCTTATGAGGTCCTCTTCCCAGTCTGTGGCAGTGATTTGGTTTACACCTGTCATTCCAATTCCTAATGGCTCGAACCATTCTAGTCCCAGTAAACTGGGTCTATTCCGGTCAATGATGGTAAGTGGTAGGATTGCAGTGTGGCATTTGAACGTAATTTTAAAGTGTCCTACTCCCACCACCAGAATTTTGTTTCCTTGATAATCTTTAAGAGTCAGATTTTGGGTTTCCAATTCTTCTTGTTGGATGTCAGGAATTAATTTTTTGATGGTTTCCCATGATACCATGGATAGATATGACTCTGAATCAACTTCCATCTCGCATTTCTGATCTTCTATTTCCACTTGTATATGGACTTTTTTTACATTTCTTGCGTCTGAGTGGCCAATGGTCACAGTTTGGTGGGTTTCCTCTATTCTATATGATGTTTCTCTATTTCTTTTGTTTCTCCCCTCTTGGCTCCTACGGCTCTCCGGTTTCCTATCTCTCTCTCTATCCCTCTGAGGTGGGCTCCATCTCTGCCAGGGGCTGTAATTATTCCTGGACTGGCATACTCTTGCTAGGTGTCCTCTTCTATCGCATTTCCTGCAGATAACGTCACTGAATCGACATTCCGAGTGTGGATGGTTTCCCCCGCATCGACTGCATTCAAATTCGGATTTTCTTCTGGCCCGCTCTTTTCTGTCTTTTCCCGCTCTCAGGTGGTATATGTCATTTTCCTCGCTACCGGTCCCCGACTCGATGTCCTCGTGGTGTGTGGTGGTTTTTTCTTTTTCTCCTTCTGATCTCGGTGGCTCTTTACTGATATGTCCTGCCGATTTATTGATTTTTTTCATCTTTGCGGCCGATTTGTGGGTGGCTTCTGCAGCAGTGGCTTCTTCTATTGCCTCCTTCATGGTGATTTTTGGTCGAGTTAGCAAATGGCCTTGTAATGTGAGGTCTTTTAACCCGAGGACCACGCGGTCTCTCAGTGCCTCATCGAAGTTTAAAAAGTCATTCTCCGCCAATGTCCCGCAGGGCTGCTACAAAATCGGCGATACTCTTGTCCTCCTTTTGATTTCTCAGATAGAATTCATGCCTCTTTATTAAGCTCGATACGGTCGATGCATAGTGAGCCCAGAGAATCTTCTCCAATTCCAACCATGTTAATGTTTTCACGTCTGTGGGTGCAGCTAACGCCTTCGCCATCCGGAATACTGTGGGTCCGCAATGGGTCAGGAAAACAGCTCTTTTTCTGTGTTCCAAGACTCCGTTTAAATCGCTGCTCTCTAGGAACATTAGAAATTGGTCTACGTAAGATTGCCATTCTTCTTTGGCTGGATTGAACTGCTCAGGTTGCGCGTTGTTGCTGGACATTTTTTGCCTCGTTCGAGATTCGTCGCTGCGTGCTCAACTGGATTCTTTCGTCTCTATCCCACCTTCGTCGCCAGTATTTTATGGCAGGAACATGAGATCAACATCAACATCCAGTTGATCGGCTACTTTCTCTTTATTTTCAGAACTGAACACAAGCGGAGCCACGGCAGCCTTTCTTATAGTGGCTGCTCGCGGCTCGCCGGCCAATGACATCTATCCAAAGTTCCCACTGTTGGATCAACCAATTGTGGGTGAGTATTTGAATATAGAACAATGTGACTAAGGAAACCTCTTGCTATTACATTCTCAGCTGAATTCTATTCACATAACAGATTTACAATAATATACTCTAATAATTGCCACAATAAGTTTGAGGATAAACTTTTCTGAATACACAGATCAGTTGTCAACTTCTTCCAGTACTTTTTTTGGACTGTTAAGGTCCCTGTAAAGCAAATAACTATCTGAGGCAGCTATGTTGCATTTTTAAAATTTATATATTTCTTCAATTATTTTCAACTTGCTCTATATCAATGATCTCATACACATACACACACACACACACACACACACACACACACACACACACACACACACACACGTGTGTGTGTCTACATTATACTGAACTTGGTAAATAAAATCCCGAAATTCAGATAAATTATTTTTGGAGTGAATAAAACTCAAAATTTTGAGTGAGAAGCTGGATCTTCACTAAGGACCAAAATGAAGGATATTAAAATGATATTCAAAGCTATACTGATCAGTACAGGAAGATCAACAAAGTCTTTCACTTTATATCTCTCATCCATTCAGTGCCAGAATGAGTGACTCCTATTTGTTCAAATGAAGGCTAAAATAATCTGAATAATCCATTTTTACTAAGAACCTCTGAATCTCTCCAAAGTTTCTTGTCCAAGTAAAAGAGGGGCTTCATTGTCACTTTGTTTAACAAATAAGTACCATCTCAAATACCACTTACATTATATTGGAAGCACAAATACAATAAGGAGGGTGTTTTTATTTAAAGAGAATCATTTCTGATTATTGCAGAACATGAGTAGGAAGAATACAACTATATATTATCAAAGTGGGCAGAAATGGCTAATTATTCTGTCATTTTCTGCTGGAACAGGATCTGCTTTTTGAAGTCTTATGAAGCCCTGGTTAATTTATGAATCTTTCAAGTTTAGTCAGATTTATCTGATCTCGCCCACCCCCACTTTGCTCTGTACAGTTGCAGTAACCATATCAACTTCTTATTCAGGATTCATGTAAATGTTTCTTTTCATTTCCAAATAGCTGATCCTCTCTGACTTCTATAGCAGTGGTCCAAAATATATTAAAAATAAGGTATTTAAAATGAATTCCATTTTACTGGATTACAATTGTAAAATGAGACATTTCACCAAACAAACCTGAGAACTCAATGGCAATGGACAACATTTATTTATTTATTTATTTATTTATTTAAATTTTTTATACCGCCCCCTCTCCCAAAAAGGGACTCGGGGCGATGTACAGCCTACTAAAAAACAAACAATATGTACAGTTAAAAACAAATTAAATAGAATTGATCCGGCCAAAATCCCCTCAAGTACAAAATAATACCAAAATTTAAAATTCAAGGATTATATTAAAAATTTAAAACCTAATTAATTTAAAACCCCAAGAACCATTTACTGGGCCAGGCCGGCCTGCTGGAAAAACAGGGACTTTACTGCGCGCCGGAAGGTCTGGATGTCGGTAATGGCCCGTATCTCCGGGGGCAGACCATTCCACAGGGAGGGGGCCCCCATAGAGAAAGCCCGCACCCTCGGGGTCGCTAACCGGCAACGATCAGGCGGCGGAACCCCGAGGAGGGCAACTCTGTAGGAGCGCACTGGGCGGCAGGAAGCTGTTGATGGCAGCAGGCGGTCCCGTAAGTACCCAGGTCCCAAGCCATGGAGCGCTTTAAAGACAATCAGTACTACCTTGAATCGGATCCGGAAGGCCACAGGAAGCCAGTGCAGCCTGCGGAGAAGTGGTGTTACATGGGAGCTCCGAGGAGCTCCCAAGATCACCCGCGCGGCCGCATTCTGAACCAACTGCAGCCTCCGGAGACTCTTCAAGGGGAGCCCCATGTAGAGAGCGTTGCAGTAGTCCAAGCGGGAGATGACGAGGGCGGAAGTGACTGTGCGAAGTGCGTCCAGATCCAGAAAGGGCCGCAACTGGTAAATCAGACGAATCTGACAAAAGGCCCCCCTGGCGACGGCCGTGATATGATCTTCTAAAGACAGCCATACATCCAGGAGGACACCTAGATTGCGAGCCCTTTCCATGGGGTCAAAATTTCTCCCCCCATGGCCAGCGAAGGAACAAGCTGGCTGTATCTGGGCGCAGGAAACCACAGCCATTCGGTTTTGGTCGGGTTGAGACGAAGCCTGTTAAGACCCATCCAACTCTGCATGGCCTCCAGGCACTGGGTCATCACTTCAACAGCTTCGTTGGGGTGGCCCGGGGTAGAGATGTACAGCTGAGTGTCATCAGCGTACTGATGGAACTCTACCCCGAAACCAAGGATGATCTCACCCAGCGGCTTCACATAAATATTGAACAGCAGAGGCGAGACCACCAACCCCTGAGGCACCCCACATAGTAGGGGCCTCGGGGTCGACCTCTGCCCCCCCGTTAACACAAATTG
This sequence comes from Bungarus multicinctus, assembly GCA_023653725.1. Classification (NCBI taxonomy): domain Eukaryota; kingdom Metazoa; phylum Chordata; class Lepidosauria; order Squamata; family Elapidae; genus Bungarus; species Bungarus multicinctus. The sequence goes on from CM042838.1 coordinate 83,182,286, forward strand.
CAAGCGGTCAGAGAGGAAGGAGGAGAACCACCATAAAACAGTGCCTCCCACTCCCAACCCCCCCAACCTTCGCAACAAGATACTGTGGTCGACAGTATCAAAAGCCGCTGAGAGGTCTAACAGGACCAGGACAGAGGAACAACCCCTGTCCTGGGCCCTCCAGAGATCATCCACCAACGCGACCAACGCCGTCTCCGTGCTGTGCCCGGGCCTGAAACCCGATTGGAGGGGGTCTAGGTATACCGCTTCATCCAGGTACTGATGGAGCTGACGTGTCACCACATTTTCAACAACCTTTGGAGGTTGGAGACCGGATGATAATTTGACAGTAATGCTGGATCCAGGGATGGTTTCTTGAGGAGGGGCTGCACCACCGCCTCTTTCAAGGTGGCGGGTAAAAGCCCCTCTCTCAAGGAAGCATTGATAATCCCTTGGAACCAACCTCGTGTCACCTCCTGAGTGGCCAAGACCAGCCAGGAGGGCATGGGTCCAATAAACAAGTGGTGGCATTAAGCCCTCCCAGTATTCTGTCCATGTCCTCCAGAGTAACAGGATCGAACTCATCCCAAATGACCTCCCCGAAATCCACCCCCGTCCTCCCGCCCGGAGATGCCCAGTCAGAATCCAACTCATCCCGGATCTGAGTGATTTTGTCCTGCAGAAACCTAGAAAAATCCTCAGCCCATCCCTGCAAGGGATCCTCCCACGCCCCCACCTCCAAAAGGGAGGGGGTCACAGAACAGGGCGGCCGGGCAGTTTTCCGTGGATGCAATAAGGATGGAGAAGTATTTATGAGGTCTACTGCAAAAAAATATTTTTTTTTAACAAGACTTCTAATAATCTATTAAAGCCAGGCAATTTCTTGTTGTCTCAGATGCTTTCATTACCCTCACTGCAATATTGATTCTTTCTTTACACTCTCCAGGAAGAATTCAGGTTATCTCAGTCCCAGGATGTTCCTTTTTTCCTTTTCCATTTCTCTTTGGATTAAGTTGTCAGCTCCTCAAGGCAGCCTTATGAATGTCCAATGACAAAAGGACTAAGCCACGAAGCCCCAGGTAGAAAACAGACTACATCTTCATTTTCACTAGTCAGCTCCTTCAAAGCATCAAAAAAGAGTATGGAAAATATATTCCTTGTAATGATCCTCTGCTACTACGAATTAGACTATTGCAAAGATATTTCCAGTGGTCTCTTTTTTTTCTGTTTATTCTTTTTGCATTTTCTGAATTCAGTAGCAGTTGTTCTGTTCACTGAATGTTTAAGCATACAGTGGGAACTCTGCTTCCATTTCTGCTCCAAATTTATGCCTAACAATGAAAGAAGATGAAACATTGCAGGAATGTTTCCAATCCTTGTGGGACATTAGACAGTAATCCTTTTACTCACAGCTTCAAAAACTGCTATTAGTGAGAAGAACAGTTGATTGCTAAAGTTTCATCAAAACAAAATCAGTTCATAAGAACCATTATGTGGCAAGAACCTTGTCCCCTCTGTATAAATTATAAGTTGCTCGTTTGCATTCCTTCTAATTTCTGCTCTGCTCAAAAAGCTTTTGTTCTTGGATCTTTCATTCATCCTAATAGGGCCTGAGTGGCTGAATCCTGACAAACAGAGTTGGCAAGATCAGCCTTGGGCAAAAACTGCAAAAGTTAACAAGAAATTCTCAGTATTAGAAAAAGATCAAAATCAAGTCAAGTCTATAAAAGTTAGTTATGGAATGGAATTGAAACATGTATTTAAAAAAACATGTGAACTGAATATCAATGCATCTCAATTTTAAAAACAAAATGAAAGACTGTAGTGGGCTGAACAATTTTCATTAAAATCATTTTCTGATTTTTTTTCCCCTGACATGAGATCAGTGTTTTTCTTACCTGCCATATACTGAAGTAGTTTCTTTTCTAGTTGTTGCTTTTTTCCACTTTTGGACTATTTTAATTAGATATATTTTGAAAATAACATTACTACCATGCTGCCTAATCAGTCACTTTGGGCTACAAGTAGATAGAATGGAAGTAAAAAAAGAAAACTGAAAGGGGTAAACAAATATTGTAGAACTGAGAAATAAAACAAAATATCTTCCTATTCTGAAAATATTTATTGCAGTCAATATTTATTTTTTTAAAAAATGAGTATCAATTGCAATAACTGTTCACAACGTGTGTGTGTGTGTGTGTGTGTGTGTGTGTGTGTACTCTAGTTAAAAGCCTTAGTAACACTGAATTTGCCCAAATGAGATATAATCAACATTCACATAGTACAGGCAAGTATATAACTTATTATTATAGCAAACATCATGGTTCTATTAAATGCTTTTTTTCTATTTCCCCCTTTACCTGTTTATTACTAATAATTTGGTTGCTGTTTGACTCATTATAGACTTGAACAATTCCAAATGATGGGAAAAATATACTTCTTCTCAGTCAATATAATTGTAACATGCCTTGGCATCCAAATAAATAACTTAGATCAATGTGGAAGATTTGGGGGATATCAAGGAAAGTATGTTCTTCTGTGATGCAAGGACTCAGTTGGTGGTGATTCAATTTTACCACCCCTCTTCTTGAGGTATATCTGACTCCTGCTATTACTGAGTTTTGTAAAATCATACCGCTTTTACATTTTTACACGTTACATGAGCGGGTGTAGATGATACTTTGTTCTCATCTAACTTGATTTCCACTCAGATTTCAGGTTTTATTCCACCCCTCAAGAATTCTGTACTTAACAGTTCTTTTTCAGCTTCACCCCCTCCCTTCTTCAGATTTTGTTACTTTCATCAAACAGTGGACAATGCTATGTTAATATTCAAGTTGTCCTAGACTAGGGATGTTAAACTCCTGTCATCACAGCGGCAACACATAACATATTGGAACTTTTTTCCCCCTTCACTAAACTGGGCATGGGCATGGCCAGCACGTGATACATTTTGACAGCCCTGTCTTAGATTAACTATTAATAGCCATCTCAGAAATTAAGAAAGGTAAAGGAGAGATAGAAAAGCTGACCAAAAGGGAAAGTTCAAGTCAAAATGCCTTTGATATTTTTTCTATCCTTGTTTTTAATTTTTATCTTTAAATCTGGCTTACCATATGGTTTTCAAAATCACCTTGTATACATTCTCAATAAATGCAGGAGAAAAAAGTAGAAACATAATGACTTGCCATAACCACTTTCCATTCTTGTCAGGCTGCCCATGTCCATGTGCTCTAAGGTCTCAGGACTGATGGCATGCAAAAACTCTCTTGTAAACCAGGTCAGCTTTTTAAATCATACCATATTAAAGACAGAGAGATAGTCATTCCAGTAATGGTTAGTTAAATGATTATGCAAGGGGAATTCATCATACAAATAGAGATTCAGTTCCCCACCTCTGCATTTTGCCCTTGTTCCCCCCAAAAATAGATGACTTCATGGCCTAATTATCCTATCTTTCTGAGATAAACTTTTTCTCTGCTTCAGCAACATCTCTAAAATCTCCCTACTTTCAACAGTATAATAAGAACAACATCACAGCATTGTGCTGCAACTACATGCCTTTTGGGTGTGTTTGTGTTATTACAACATACTTAGAAAACAGGCAGGGTTTAAATCACAATCAAGGCCACTTTGTGCATCACTCTGATCCCCTTTTCTTTCTCTGAGATGCAATTGCCTGCCTGCAGCAACATTGTTTAACAGTCTAATATGAGACGGTGCATATCCTAAGCTCTAGGTTAGTGTTCAATGTATTTATTAATAAATTCTCCAAAGTGCTAGTCAAAAGGTTAATTCAAAACTCTACTTTAGGATCTCTGTTGGGTAGAGTGGCATTTGATCCTGATGGGGCTCAAGGTTGACTCAGCCTTCTATTCTTCTGAGGCTGGTAAAATGAGGGACCAGATTGTTGGGAGCAATGTGCAAATAATGCTTCTACATTGTAAACCTCCCAGAGAGTGCTGTAAAACACTCAAAAGCCTAAATGCTATTACCAGACAAACACTATGTCATTCTCTCTCTTACTTAGCCAACTGCCCTTTGGTGGCTTGAATCCTTCATCCTACTTGTCTTCAGCAGTCCAAGGTTGCCAAATTTCATCTTTATTTATAGGCTATTTTTCTATTTTTCCACTCAGCTCCAACAGTACAAAATTCTTTCTTTTCTAGTCTATTTCAAATGTTTCTTCCTCTGAGAAACTTTCTCTCCTTATATCCCTTCCTCCCATTCTTTTTTACCTCAGGTTATCATCATAAATAGAGTTTGTATGTTTAGTGGATCATATGATAAGTTGACAAATGATGTTGCCCTCTTCTTTTCAGACACATCATGCATTTAGCTGAATGGAGAGTGGCTCTTATTCAGAACTACTGCACAATCATTATTAAACCATTATTTGCTTAAACATATAGTGGGACATAATGATCCCTTTCACATGATCAATTAAAAGTGCATATAACTGGAGATACATATTAACTGAATTTTAGTTTGCATTAGACAACCTGTGATCCATCAGCTCATTCCTTCAGAGCTACTTCCTTATCTAAATAGAAAAACATGAGATCATGAGCAGGAATTAAAAAAAAAGCAGTGGCAGTCAGAACAACTTCCTACTGGTTTTCCCATTGATGTTGCTTATGGCATGCTGTCAGGGAGTGTCAGAAATTATACCTCCTTCTTGGCTGATCCATGGAATTGCCTACCATTTGCTGTGTGAGGTGGAACAGAGGGAGCCATTGATCACATGGAAGACCATCCTGCTTCCCATCTTGGCATGTTCCCAAGGGCTTCTCTTCCAGGAAGCAAGAAAGCTTGCCTGTTGATCTCTGGCAACTCCCAGTTAGTCCTACTTCACCAGTAACTGTCCAACTTGCTCCCACATCCTCCCCTCACAACCACTGCTATTAAGAGATTTCAAATTATAACCTTGGTTCCAAAGTAGCCAATCACTAGTACTTATATCAAGCCTTGTCACCAGAGACCAGAACAGGTGAGAGAGAAAGTGGGGAAATGTCCCTCCCATATTCTCATACACTCTATAACATATGTGTTTCTGGGAAGTATAGTCAGAAGGTGCAATGGCAATGAAGTCGCCACAATTTTCCCAAATATTATTTCCATGGGAGTCATTGGTCCCAAGATTTTGTAAGTTTATCTGTTCAGACATTCATGAACAGATTAGGCAGTGTCCAATTTTAATATATAAGTAAATAAATTCCATTACATATTTCAAATATGATAAAATAATACGATACAGATACATTCTATACCCAATGGATATGACTCCTACAAGTGATTCAAATGTAAGGCAGAGGAGAAATCTACTTTATTTTATGCTTTCGCCCATTTAAAGGCACCTCTGAAGTGGTTTAACCCAAGGGCATAATAAATAGTTTATTCTGATATTGGATCTATAGATATGGTGGAACCATTGGCTGAAGGGGAGGGTCCCTCTCTGGGGTGAGTAAAGAGACACTTGAACTTAGAATCTTTGTGGGAGAGGAACCATCTGAAGACAAACCCCTAAATCTCTTTCTGTCATTTCTCAAGGGAATGCAAAAGTCTGGTGAAATTCTTGTAACATAGGTGATCAACAGTAAAATAGCTACCTGGGACTATCCATTAGTAGTTCTGGTTGCTTGTGCCTGCTGACAGTAGTTCCCTGAACACATTGGCATTATATTTAAGTTTGCACATTTGGAATTAGACAGTCTGCATTCCCCCCCCCCTTTTTTTTTTTCAAAATTACCTAGGTTCTCCTTAGTGAATCCTCTAGATTGCCTAAATGCAAATACATATTTGCAACTGTAAGAAGCAGTGTGGGAAAAAATGGCATTACCTCCATAATTAAAACACAGAACTGCAAAATGGTATTTTCTATACTGAATATGATGGTAAATTGATTCTCAATTTTCACATCTAAAATAGAATTTGCTACCTGCCAGAACACTGGATTCAGTTTTGGATGTCAAGCTCTATTTTCACAGACTCTTCCACCATCATTTGTTCAATTCAGAATGTCAAAAACATGCCATGGACACAGAATGCTGATGAAAAAAAAATCCGAATTTTGTCAAGGGGCCTAGCAGATATGAATTACTGCTCAGCAGGAAATATTCAGGCTATTTGTGGATGCCTAGAATTTTGTGAACTTTTTCAAATTATACTACTATCCCAAATATGTATCATTCAAAATAGCCACCACATCTAATGTTCTAATGGAAAAAGCTATCTGTTATCATGGTATCAGACCCATTTCTGAAGATACATCATTAAACATTTATAAATGTTGAATATCCTTACAGACTAAAATAACTTTGGATTGGATCAAAACATTGAAAGGTAATAGGCAGATGTTTTATTATCATGGCTTCATGACTGTTGAAATAAAGCTTGTTAAACTTCATGTTTAACCACAAATTGTTTCTCAGTAGAAGACCGATACTTGCTCTAACCTCTGCTTGCATTTAGCATCTGACAACTAAGAAGCAGTTAAACATATTAAAGGTTGGTCTTAAATATTTTCACTATTCATAATAATAGTACAATTCATATGAAAATTCAGGTTATATCCAATATTCTCCAGTTTAGGAAGTTAAAGAACACTGATATGAGCCGCAGTGTTGCAGTAGCTAGAATGCAATACTGCAGGCTACTTTTGCTGACTGCCAGCTGCCTGCAATTTGGCAGTTCAAATCTCATTGGGCTCAAGGTTGATTAAGCCTTCCATCCTTCTGAGGGGGCAATAGGCTGATTCTGTAAACTGTGTAGAGTGAGATTTAAAAGCACTGTGAAATCTAAGTGCTGTTGAAATGCTATTGCTGTTGATTTGATCTAAACAGAGTAGAATGATTCCCCCAAAACCAGTTACTGCAGCCATTGACTTTAAAAAATCTTCTTAGGTGCTATTATATCTATTCAGCAGCATTTCACAGTTATTCATCTTTTGTTTCTCTGCATTACTCACATAAGTGAATCATTTATTCAGTGATTATGTAATCTTTACTCCATCTTTGTAAGTGCTTGCATACTATCACAGATACCCATACCCAATGTACAATGCTATTGTGATATAAATTCCACCTTAGTACTTGGATCCTTAGTTAAGTACCCAAGTCACAGTTTTGGATCATGAAATCAAAATGGATACTCCTTTATTTCTCTCCACTCCTAGCACTTGCATATGCTCTACATATTAGGATGAGATACGTTCTCTTATTCTCAACTGACTTACTTGTTTTGAATGTAATTGTGTCCTGAATATATCTTCTCATTACAGAGTTGAGAACACTGGAAAAACAAAGCTATACATCATAGGCATGTTGGAAATCCAATAACATTCTTATATAAAAAGGAGTCTCTAATAGAATATTATGTACATGATATATTGATACTTCTAAAACTATCTTGTCTATTTGTTTGTAACCTTTAACTGGGGAAAATAAAGAAATAATTATTTAACCAAAATAACTCAAAAGCAACAGCAATAAGAATGCTGGAAGGAGAAATAGCAATAACAATAGCACTTAGACTTATATACTACTTCATAATGCTTTACAGCCGTCTCTAAGCTGTTTACAGAGTCAGCATATTGCCCTAATAATCTGGATCTTCATTTTACCAACCTTGGAAGAATGGAGGCTGAGTCAACATTGAGCCAGTCAGGATAGAATTCCCGGCAGTGAATACTGCATTCTAACCACTGCACTACCACAGCTCATAATGGGCTCACTTGTAGAATGCCAAGACCCATGACTCTCGTGGGAATGAAATTTGGGGAAATAATGGTTGCTTCAGCACCAAAGCATCTTCTGATTACACTTCCCAGAAACCTGTAGGCTGTCTAGCACAAAGGAAGATAGGTTTATCCTTGCCCTTTTCCCTACCTCCTTTGTACCATTGCACACAATCAGCTGCTGGCAAAGCCCAGCAGGTAACTGGCAATCAGCTGCTTTGGAAACAAGACTGAAATTTGAAATCTCTTAACAGTGGTGAATGGTGAGACAGAATGAGAGAACAAATTCAATGCCTACTGGTGAGGTGGGCTGGCTATGGGATGCTGCTGGTCAATGAGCAAGCTCCCTTCCTTCCTAGAGGGCAGGGATCTTTGTGGACACTCCAGGAGAGACCCAGGTGGTGTGCAACACCAAGCTAACATGCTAGGACAATTTTCTTGCTTGCCAAGTAGGAAAGATGCTTAGACAGAAAGAAAGGGTAAAAAATAGATGATGTACTAAAATAGACATTAAACATATGGTAAGATCACATCATGATAATAAATAGTACAGTAAAACAAATATGGAATTCATGCTTGGAATACTAAAAGTATGTAACCCAAATCAGATTTTTATTTTAAAGATCAAAAAGTCAATTATAAAAGGGGCTTAGTAGAAAATTATGATGTTAACTCTCACATGGATCAGTGAAAATTAATAAATATTAACACCGACAAGGAGATAAACATTATTAAGATTATGCAGTTTAAATGTGGAGAGAAAGAGTTAGATGGGTTTTTTTCCCATTTAAAATACTTTGTCAAGGGGAAAAATACTGGGGAAAGATTTTCTTCTGGGGAAGGTGTGGAAAATAGCTATCTTGTTTCTGGAGTTCCTTTGGATCTATATGTTGAGATTGTTTATTTAGTTGTATATAAAAACTCTATATATTTTTGTTATTCATTAGCTTAGCTTAAGTGTGTATATAAACACACACACACACACACACACACACACACACACACACACACACCTAAATGAAGCCTTTAGGATTTAAGAATTACAAATACTTCATTAACTTATTTTTTTCCTATAGAGGATTTTTTGTTTTTGTTTATTTTGTTTTTTGATAGTCATAATGCATGGATATTTCCCTAAATTCCATATTTTTGTGTCCTTTTTTTCCATATGGATTCACAAAATTGCAAAGAAAAACAAAATAATTGCATATTCAGTGTGTACCATATATAGATGGACTCATATGGCTAGATAAAGGAAACAAAGAGGGAAAGGAAAGGGAAGATTCCTGATTCAACCTTAAAATGGGAAGCTTCTATAGTGCATTTTCTTTAAAAGAGCAAAAAGCAGGGCAAAATAGATGATTTGTGTTGGCAAAATTATATGAGCTAAAGAGATGCATGTATGTGCATAAAAATGATATATATTGGAGTCATAAAGCTGTTTTCATGAATAAGGTGCAGTATATCTACCCAGATATTTAATTATTGCAACATGTATTAACAATCAATATTCTTAGAATATTTTACTTTGAAATTTAAATTTGAATGTTTTTTTTAACACACTTTTCTTTTTCTTCAGACAGCCATTACATTTGACATATTACCACTATCTCCTTCTATGTTATAAATTCTACTTGTGGTTTTCTATTGAAGAGGAAAAATGGCCAATAAATGTTGAGAGTTTTTTCACAAAGATTTTTATAAGAATTAATATGTCCTCAGATGTTATACAAAATCTATTTCCTCTTTTTCAATTTGCCTGAAATGTCTTTTCACTCATAAATTTAGGCACTACTGCTTGACGCTAAAATAATTGATTTCTAATATTTAACAGAGATCACATATTTTTACTTCTATTGATTTATTATATTCTCTATGCAAATTAATAATTTATTCATGTCCCATCATTTCTTTCAAAAATAAAATATATATTTCAAAAATGCAAAACAAGTTGTGAAACTTTACCAGGGGTGGGATTCTACCTGTTCGCACCTATTCTCTAGAACTGGTTGTTTACATTCTAAGCAGATCAGAGCACCAGTTCTTAGAAGAAATTACTGGCCTAATCCTGTAAGAAAGGCAGGAAGGAAACATTCTGGTGTTCCTTACAGAAACTGCCTCTCCGTTAACCCTTATTACATTCTTGGCAGGACTAGACTTCCTGTCTCAGGAACGTCTCTGGAGATTTTTCCCCCTCCTTTGCTGGTACTTTGCTTATGTGGAGTGACCATTCAAAGTTACAATGGCACTGAAAAAAGTGACTTATGACCATTTTTCACACTGACAACTGGTGCAGCATCCCCACAGTCATGAGAGGCCAGGCAAGGAGATGCGTGCCTCGATGTGAGTGATATTGAGTTGGCCATGCCCAGCCAATAACATGGCCACCAAGCCACATCCACCAACTAAGCCACGCCCACAGAAACAGTTGTTAAAAAATTTGAATCCCACCCCTGCTCTTTACCCTAAATCTACTTTACCCTAATGTATTCATTATGCCTGATAAGTGAATCTAAGTGTACAATCTCATATTATTGTAATATGATAATACCATTATATATTTCAAAAGAGTAGGAGTATAGGTTAACTTAATTTATCATTCAGTAATATGAGTAAAAATTTTTTAAATGTATGTACAACATTGTGAAACCAGAAATTACTAAGACATTTTTCAAATTAAGACATTGTTGGGCTTTTCTCCATGCCAAGCTACAAAGCTATCTAAGCATCCTTCAGCTGGTAGAAAGCTATTCCAACCTAGTATATGCATGACGGAATTTAAACAGGGCTAATCCTGGACTGGGGTACAGCTAGGTTTCTAAAACTTGCTTAAATAAAACCAGAGTATTTTGATTATCTGGCCGGAGTGTGAATTTTCTATTTGCATTCTACAACTGAATTATAATTGCATCTACAAAGAATGAAATTCCAGAGCTTCCAATCTGAACTTCAAAAGCAGCCTCTAGAGGAAAGTAACACAACAGTCTATTTTAGAGACAACAAACAAATGCACAATAAAGGCTAGACCTACTTTTTCAAGGGAAAATCAGAAGCTATTTATCATCTTGATCTTTCGGCAAGCACAAGGGCCCACTGGAATCACTTGTGCTTTTAGAGATAGTACTTACTTAAAGAAAGTCCCCAAACTCTGAACTTGGATAACGAGAGCTAAGCTCTGAATGTTGACTGGTATATTGGCATGCAAATCCAGATCATTGCCTCTGTTGCTGACCATAGCGAGGGCTAATACAATTTCAACAACTTCTTAATGCTTAGTGAGCTTTTTGAAGATTCTTTGCATAGTTATTAAAGTGGCTAGCTAGTTTCATTCCACATAATTCTATTTATGTAGCCTTACCATAAGTAGATTTAGCACTTTGTCATGTTTTCTATTTGGTTTACTCAGGAGGGATGACATCAATCTTGATAGTCTGAAGGTACAAACTTCCTGCCATTACTTTTAAGTGTCAGACTTGGAACCATTAAGATGGTCTTTTCTAAGTTTCTTTCTATGCCTAGTTAATCTCACTGTCATGTCTGATTTTTACCTAGGTACTAGGCAGTATCTCTTTCCCTTGTCCCCAAGGTCATCAGCACATTCTATGTAGCAATGATAAACACATGTGTGTAAGAGGGTGCCTGTTACTGCTCACACAGCTGTATGTTGAACCAGTTGTAGCTTCTAGGGCAGTAGCATAGTATACATTGCAGTTCTCCAATTGTGAGTGACTAAGATGTGAGTCAATTTTTGAAGGCCACCAAGTTGGGAAAAAAGCCAAAACTGGAACATAAGATCAATCTGTAGATGGCCATTGCTATCATCTGGTCTTTGAGTAGTAGCTGTGAGTCCAGGAGGACCCCCAAAAGACAATCTAATTTTTTAAAACATACATGTGTATTATGTAATCTTCCCTAGACACATTTGGCTGTGCCTTATCCTTTCTCTCAAACATGTGTAAATGGATTCATGCTAGGAATGTTCATTATTTCATTAATGCAATTGGAGCATGTAACACCAATTAACCTTAATGGCAGATGCTTGTGGAACCTTACGGTGAGATTATATTCCTGCTAATTTAATTCACTTCTGACATAGAAGAACTAGCAACATTAAGGAAGAAAAAGTTGTATGAGTGGCTGGCTGCTTTAATTAGGAAGTAATAGCAGCTAGAGCAATGCTTTGCAGTTTTGACTATAAACAGGGAATGAGGGGAAAAAAAGAGATAATAGCAACTCAAGTTTATTTCTAATCTGAGGACAGAATGTACTATTTAAGAATCTCTGAAGGGTGAGGTCTTTTTTAAAGGTGTCTCCAAAAAAGGGGTAGGCATTATATGACATTTAAAGAGGTTTCTTGAGGCAATTTTGTCCCAATGAGCTCCTGTATATGATGGTTCATATTCCAGTTAGGGATTGGAAAAACAAATATCTTTTTAATAATTACTATACTCTTAAATAGCTCTATCCCTGATTGAATATATGTATTTTCAATGTGACTCTTTTGATCTTTTATAACCCTTACCAAACTAGAACACAGTGTATTATATAACATAGTTCATATTCTCTGGAAATGTTTTTTATTGGTTCATCAGGTATCCTCATAACTCACATTTGTGGTGAAGTTCTTCTTTAATGACCAATCCTTTGTATATCTATCTTGTAGGTAAAAGATGGTTATCTCCTAACCCATCTCGTAGTGATGGAAAGCAGCTGCCATGAGTTAGGGAATTCGGGCAAAAGTGAGGAAATCTCCCCCAACCCATCAAGGGTCAAATTAGTGACCAATCAGGATTACATGTGGCCACGTGACATGAACTACATTTCCCAGGATACCTTTAACTACATTTACCATGATGCATTCCCTTAAGGGGACAGCTCACAATTGCTACCTAACTATCCAATTCCCATACACTGGCTGGACAGCACAAAGTCCATTATTCCTAAACCTTTACTCCACATACTTGTAAACTGCTCCAGAAATTAATCTTGGAAAGACTCATGGAAGGCTACTTTTGTATATGGTAACAGCAGCGAGACCACAATATGCACAAAGATGGAAAGATTCCAAAATATCCACAATGGAGAAATGAAAGTTGAAGTTTACAGATTTTACACAAGAGGCAACATTAACTTTCTAGAGCAAGAAGAAGATAACCAATAATTTATTAGAGAATGAAAACCCTTCACGGACTTTTTGTTGAAAATGAGAAAAAAATGAAGTGGCCACTTACAGATTTGATTATTAGAAAGGATAAATATGGGCAAAGGGAATTATGATGTAATCTTAAAAAGTGAGAATAGATGATGAATGTATTTTTGTCCTGTAAAGAAGATTGGAGACTGTCTTCTCTTTTCATGAAAATGCCAATGTGCATTCAAGTATTCACTTGCACAGTGGTTAGGATTTGGCACTCTTGCCATTGTGGCCCAGGTTCAATACCCAATCAGGGTTCTGACCAATGCCCTAATTAAATCATGAGCCTCAAGCCAAGCTTCAAAATAAATCCAATTATTTATTTATCATGTCGGCACGGACTAAATGAAACCAACTCTGATGTCACTTAATTCACGCTTTGGCTCTGACCCCATTTCCCCTCCCCCCAAGATGTGTCATCAATCACATTCCCCAATAAAGCAACTTCGTAGATTGTAGAAGTCACTCCCTCCGGCCACTGTTGATCTCCATGGAGATGACCTTGATGTTACTGACTGGAATGTACTTCATTTTGACTGAAATGTAAGTTCCTTGATCCAGCTGCGAAGTTCAATTCCCCATCTCCCTTGCCTATGTCAACTCAAGAGCAGGTCAGGAATGCTTCGTGAGTTGACAATGTATAAACTATCTTTTGATATTTGTACAGGAGGCATGTTTTCAGTTTCTGTACTTGTCAAATGTCAAGTAAATTTTTGCATTAAGATTTTGGTTGTCATTCAGATGTAAATGATACAAAGTTGTACCCCCAAATGGTGGCTATCTTAATTCTCATGAAATATGCAAGTTCTAGATATGGCTAAGGGAAGTCTATGAATTACCCATATTGGGAAGAGACTATACAAAAATCAAGAGCAGTGGTGGCTAATCTTTTTGGGCTCCTGTGCCAAAAGTTGTGTGTGCGCTTGCACTCTTGCACTTGCATGCCAACACCCAGAAGGCAATGCATAGTCCCCCATGCCCACTATGCATGCACATGCAATCACCCCTACCCACCCATCACTGCCGCCCTCTTACCTGCCTTGCGCCTCACAACTGTTTTTCAGCCAGTTTGAGGCCTTTTTCAGCTTCCCAAAGGCTTGAGGAAGGCTTCTGCAGGCTTCTTGTAGGCTGAAAATTAGCCCTGTTTCATCTTCCTGTTTTTCCAAAAATATCAGAGATGACAAAACAGGGCTAGTTTTCAGCCTACAAAGCTTGCAGAAGCCTTCCTCAAGCCTTTGGGAGGCCAAAAAAGGTCTCAAACGAGCCACAAATCAGCTGTGAGGTACGCACATGTGCAGTAAGATAAGTTTGCCTGCAGCTCATGTGCTGGCACAAATGGCTCTGCAGGCCACCTGTGGCACGTATGCCACAAGTTTGCCATCATGGATCTAGAGTTTCTGAAAAGTTGGTGCAACAAGAAAAGCATCATTTTGAGTATTAATCTCTATCAGCAGCTGACATTATTCAAGAAGAATTGCTGAGAACAAACCAGTTTTGAAACTCTTTCTACATAATTGCATGGTTTTGCTTATTCTAAACAGAAACCTTTTAGGAATACCTAAGAACAAGTCTTCTTTGAAGACTGGAATTGAACCCAACTAAGATGCAGGCAGACGCCTGTTGGAATCAGAGTTGGATTTATTCCCTTAACTCAAGTAAACTCTTGGGTTTCAAACATTGCCCCCTTAGAATTCTAAAGGACAGCCTTCTTGAATTCCTAGAGCATCATCTCATACTGATTTGGCTTTCACAATCTGGAAGAACCATACAGTTTTACCTGATCAACCAATCCAGTTCAGGTAAAGAATCATGTATCAATGCCCACTCTCTAAATTGGTATCAGCACCCAACTCCAAGTGAACCATGGCTTCAGGGAGCTGCTGAGCACTCTGAGCAAGTATAAATTTGTAGATATCTCCTACGTTCTACCTCCTTTTTCCAGAAACTTCTTAAAGTTCTGTCTACCACTATTATTTTGAATGCCAGGATATGGCATCAGTATAATCCATAGTTTCTCATTCCCTCCTTCATTTATCATCTAGTTTTTCAACTCTTTCTTTCTTTCTTTCTTTCTTTCTTTCTTTCTTTCTTTCTTTCTTTCTTTCTTTCTTTCTTTCTTTCTTTCTTTCTTTCTTTCTTTCTTTCTTTCTTTCTTCCTTCCTTCCTTTCTTCCTTCCTTCCTTCCTTTCTTTCTTTTTTCCCTGTGTCTTCTATACTCTATTTATCCAGTACATACAGGCTAGTTTTTCACACACATTTCTCTTCTATCTTAAGCCAAACTGTTAAAACTCCCTGTTCTCTGCTTGTCTCTGACAAAGAAAAGGGCTGTGCAGCCCTATATTGCACTTGCTGTCTTCTCTAAAGCATGCTAGCCTCTTGGGACTATTTCCTGCTTTTCCCTCAATACCACTTAAAGATTTATTTTTTAATTGAACACTATTTCTCCAGTTGTTCCTGCCTCCTTCATGTCATTTTCCAGTTGCTGTTGCTTTCCCTTGGTGGTTCATTACAAATAGTTTCATGTATTTATTCTATTATGTCAATGCATTTCATTATTTTAAGCAGTGTGTTCTCATTGAATGTTATTTCTCAATGACTACTACCTTCCCTTTCACTATCATTTTTCTTTTATTTATTTTTATTATGCTAATTTTTAGTAAGATTCAACCTTCTTCTGTGAAGTGTTGATGGTTGCCATTTCAAACCTGCTGTGGAATGCAGTTTTTAAATATGATGTAGGGTTTTGTTTTTTTCTTAAGAAAATGCTTACTGATTCTTTCTGAACTGTCCTTGCAATACCCAAAGGTGCTTTTTCAAAAGGCAACTGGACTTCTTGGTTTTGCTTGAAGATGCTACACTTCTCATCCAAGAAGCTTGAGAATCTCCATAGATGTCCTTGCAGAACATTATTCAAATACCTACTTCAATGGGTGATTAGCAATCACTTTCTTAGAACACAAAATAAATTAATGATTATCTCAGGTACAATAAGCTACTTGGAGCTTCTCTGAGAAAATTGGAATATAAAAATAGAATAAAAATATATTGTATATAGAGCAATTTGTAGATTTATTAATTGATTGATTTTCTTATGTTGTGTACTGTCATATACCTTATATCTTTAAAGCTATAAGATATATGATGCAGAGAGGTATAAAAATATTAGTAAATCAATCAATCTACATGATCTATTATATATAAATGACACTGCAATGCTTTAACTTGTCACTCTCTTATTTTCTTCTTTCCTCTACTGCTTTTCTTGAGTTAAATTCTTGGGATAAAAATACATCTTCTTTCATACATGGCCAATGATCACATAATGAATACAGTCAAAATAACAGTAGTTTTAATGGAAGGAAATATAAGTCTGTGCATATAGTAAAATGTCATCTGTAGAGAGAAATCAGAGAGCATGGCCTGTTTCACATTGTAATGTGAGCTGACCTAATCTGCATTTCCTGAATTAATGTACCTACCAGAGTTAATTTTCTACACTTTCCTGATTTTTTGTGAACTAATTTTCAGAGCTAAAATATGCATACAATATGCTTCATTGGAGAAATTGTCTATAGGCATGCTTTAGGAAAGCCTGCATACAAAAGAAAAAGAATATGGAGAAAAGAATATGAAAACTTTGACAAACTTAAACAGTAACAAGTGGAACCAACAAATGTTTCTCAAAATACAAATACTAAAGAAAGTCAAATACATTCAACTGATCTGGCATTTTTGGTGAAACATACATAGTCTTTCCTAAGTTTTTAATCTGCTTATTCTTTTCTCTATCTGGACAGGAAGGAAACATTATTTTGTCCCTGACAGCAGTAAATCCCACCCATAACACTTTAAGCCTATGCCTCTACTCAATGCTTCTACAGTCAAAATTATATTTCTTTGAAATGGCTTCTTCTGGAGAGAAGATCTTCTTTTAAATCTTCCAAAAAAGGAGCAAGAAACGAAGTACACCAGTGAACTTTTTTTTTGAAACCCCCAGAACATGAAAAAATAATGAAAGGACATCTAATTCAAAATCTTTCTAACACTTTTTGTCAATAGCCACAAACCTTTGACTGCCACAAATCTAGAATGAAGTAAATAAACTTATTCACTTGAATGATACTCAGTCATATAGTCCTTCTGACTCTGGCACCATTTATGTATCATAGCTAATAAACACTAATCAGAGCATTCCAGAAATTGAACTATAAGAAGTAAGGTTATATGGTTCAGGTTGATTTAATTAACAAGAAATTTCACTAGATAACCTGGAACCTTAGTATTCTGACAAGAAAAGAAAAGAAAATCTTTCCCTTCTTGTCCCAAAAGTGCTTTTTCAAAAGGCAGGTGGACTTATTTTTCCTTGAAGATATTTTGCTTCTCATCCAAAAGCTTTTTCAGTTCTGGTTGAATAGTGGAGGATGGAAGGATTTATATTCTTTGCAGTCATCTGGTCATTTGCACTTTTTCTGAGAATTGTTGAGGCCACTTGACAAAGCTCACTCTTTTGAAGATAGGAAAGTCCACATTCTGGACAGAGAGGATCACTGGTTTGAAGAATGGCCATCTAAGTTAATACTGAACAGCTTGCTCTCGCTCTCAACAGAGGAAGATGATTATGATACCACCTATCTCTTGTTCACAATACAGTCCTCTCAGCAGTTCCAAGAAGGTTTCATACCCATTTGTACGATTCAGGTGACCCTAAGGGTGCAGATAAATCTCCAAGTGGTCTCAATGACTCTCAGAAAGAGTGCTAATGATAAGATAACTGAAAGAAATATAAATCCTTCCATCCTTCATGCAGTCAGAACTGAAGAAGCTTTTTGGATGAGAAACAAAATGTCTTCAAGGAAAAATAAAGTTCAGGTGCCTTTTCAAAATCACCTTTGGTACAACCATGACCTGGATGACTGAGTATCTCCATAGATTCTTTTCCTTCTTCTTCATAATAGACATAATCTTGAAAGCAAGGTTCACATCCAGAGTACTTTTTTCAAAAAAGAGAGTATTGCTATGTATTTGCAATTCATTTGAATTTGTTGTTTATTTGAAAACATTAAGGAAAAAAGAGAGCCTGTGGGGAAGGAGTGTTAAAGCTCATCTTATTTCTCCCAGCACTTTGCTCATGGATAATGTTGGATTTAATTGTACCTGAGGCCATAGTTCTATGAATGGATCAGAAGGTCATGAATGTAAATAATTAGAAGCTGACTTCAAAGGACAAATCTTGGACATCTGAAAAAAGGAAAATCTAAGCCTTGTTTGTAAAGTAAGAAAATGGGAGATGAGATGAGAAATCTGAACCATTTCCTTTCTTAACAAACACTGTAGACTTTCTGACACTGCAGCATTGTAATTAAGATTTAGTTCCTAGTCATGTTAGCCCAAATTTTAGAGGGACTGATTGCTGCCTAAAATTATGGCAACAGCCTCGTATTTGTTCTCCAGCATTCTTTTTTCTGCAAAAAACAAAAACCTTTTCAAGTAATATTCCACTTCTCCATCATTTGAACAAACTTTTCAAGTTTTTTTCAACTCTGTACTTTGCTTTTCTAAACGCAGCAACAAGAACAGGACATAATATTCTACAAATGTGGTTGCTAAGCGACAACTTAAGAGATTTATAAATACATCATATTGCAACTTCTCTCTCCCAATAATCATCAAAGTCTGTTTTTTATCACCAGCAGCACTTATTCAGTTGAAGATGTAATGACCCTAAAGTCTCTACTCTAATTACTCACTAATATTCTATGTACATATTATTAAAATTATTAATGTTAATAATTGTTCCAATATACCATGTTTTTACTTAGTTACTATATCGCTATATAAGTCTGCCTTGCAGCTTAGGTTGACTAACAAAAATATTTATCTTTATAATCAGGCTTGATTTTCTTGTAATTGTATTTACCACCAATTGACTTCAATGATATTCTATTTTCATAGTCACATACAGTATAATTTGAAACCATTTTCCCATTCTCTTCTCACTTGACACCAGAACCACCCTACTTGGAGCAAAAATCCAGATGAGCACTGGATGATTACTAAATGAAACAAAGATAAACTTGATCCAATTAAGTCTTCTGAGTGTCTTTCTGTTTTTCTGAACCTTCAAAAAAAAAATCAATTTTAGTTCCATGTATTTCAGTATCATGACAACTATCCTTTCTTAAACTCAAGATAGCAGCTAACAATCTGAGATATTGTTCAAGGTGCAGTTAACACTATACCCATTTGCAGAGACAGGGAAAATAAAAACAGTAAAGGAAGAAAAACTGAAAAAAGAAGAAATGATACAATTGAGTCAATAATGTGATCATTTCAATCCAGATTCTAACAGAAAGCCATGGTTTTAACTCTTTGCAGTTTTTTTAAAATCTCTCTTTATTAAAAAACACAAAGATTATTAACATGTGGATGAGAGCATTATCAGAGCTAGTGGGTGTGGTTGCCATGATACTGACCAAGTCTGATAAACATATCTCAGAGCTTTAATATCATAACCCCTATAAATTATCAGAACTGCAGGTTGAGACATCTGGAGTTACCAGCCTAGAGGAAGGCTCCAGCTATGCACCAGTGCATTTGAAATGATCAAGCTTTGCAATCAATGATACTGCCAGAAATGAACTGACAAAATTTAATCTGAGTATTTCTTGTCCTGTGTGGGATTATTTTCAATGTAGATTGATGAATGGGGTATCCAAATCAAGGATACATAGATATTTTTAATGAGCTTTTCCTATGATTTTATAAATATGGATTGGAACTATCTGAACTACTGTCAGTGGATTAGCTCAGAAAACTAAAATGTTATGGCTTTAAAAATACCAATTCTGCCTTAGTGGAACTGTTATTTTGCATCCCTCTCAGCATGCAAGCAAGGGCTGTTTATTTCAAATTCTCATGAAAACAGCTGGAGCAATCTCAGTGGAAATCTTTACTGAATGAGATTGAATCCAGATCATTTCCTTATTTTGCAGGAGAAGCTTTGCTCGTTCTGCACGGCTGTTCGTTATATCAAAGAGACTCATTCAGACACTAGGAAAAGAATGGGTATGAAATTAGGGTGGAAAAAAATAAATCTCTAAACTGAATACACTTAAGAGTCTCATTTCACAATTAAGTAAATCATGTTACAAGTATCATTATCTACATCACAATATGAAATTGCAGAACTGGGGACACGTTAATGTTTTCTATGGAAACAAGAAGGAACAGATTAATTTAACAATATACTAGCTACAGCACTTCTTGAAATCAGCTTATTCATTTGGAACTCCTGGCAAATTAGAATTGTTTCAAAAGGTGTTAGGGGACATAGCCATATTGACAGTTTTAATATGGCATAAACTTTCATTTAAATGGTTAGGGAGTTTGCTAATTATATCTATTAACTGTACATGCACGGGTTAGGTTTCGAGTCATCCTGGAATTCAACTTTGCATGCACCAGCTATATGCTCCTATAAACCTATCGACCAGTAGAGGCAATTAATATAAAAACAATTAGCAGAAGGACTTTGCCCTTTTATATCTTTCCTTGCCTGAAAGACTGACTTTGCATGCCTCTGTGGAAGGTGTCTTCTCTTACTCAGAATGCTCTTCTCAAGGCTTTTATCATTTCCTTCACCTCTGAATTCATTCCTCTTTGTCCTGTGCAGTTCAGAGATTTATCTGTCCTACTTTTTTACTTAACGGGGAGCACAATGCTGGTTATTTGCTGTAGAAAGGCTTATGCATCTCAGGCTTCTTTATTAGCCTGCTTTTTCACTAATAAAGCTTGCATTCATTTTTCTTTCACACAAGCCTCAAGAATATTTTCTTACTGAAATTACACTCCTAAAGTTAGTATTTATGAGCCGTGGTGGCACCAGTGGTTAGAATGTAGTACTATAGGCTGTCAGCATTCCAATGAAACTCCATTTCCATTCAGCACTCAGAGACAAATTCCATCCAAGTAAGAATTTATTAAAGAAGTCATGTTGACACATCTGGGAAAACTCAAATCTGAGAGTTCTGGGTTTTCCCTTCCCCAAGTGAAAATCAAAGATCCATCCCCTGCACCTATCAGAACATCACATGGTCCAATCAAACATCATTCTATCAGAAGCCATTCCTTCACCCGGCTGACTTGTCCTTGACTTTGGAGAAGAATGTTGTTGAGTCTAATCTACTACTCACTAAGAATTCCCCCATCCCAAATTCCCAGGCACTAACTGTGGCAGCTGCAAAGCTTCTAAGACAATATGGCTTCCATGGCTGACATAAGTTATTTCTGCTAACTGCTGGCTGGCAGCAATTCGGCAATTCAAATCTCATCAGGCTCAAGGTTGCCTCTATCACCTTCTATCCTTCTGAGGTGGGTAAGTGAGGACCAAAACTGTTGAGGGCAATATGCTGACTCTGTAAACTGCTTAGAGTGGGCAGTAAAGCACTGTAAAGCAGTATATAAGTCTAAGTGCTATTGCTATTTCTCTTTCTAGAAGTCTTATAAAGCTATCTACTATCCAATAAGTCAATTGTGTTTAGAAAAGATGTATAGAAATTAATGACACAACTCGACTGATTCCAATGGATCTGCTCTGAATATGACATCTGGATCTAGGGCAATAAAGCAAATTTAGAGTACTTTTTTAATATAAATTTTATTTGGGTTTTCACAAAAACATAATACAAATAAAACATCTTTTTTTGAGAATAGCATGATCCTGGGTTATCACTTCTCCATACAGACACAAACTCAATTTCCTATTCATCCTCTTTGTGTTCTATTCCATATCTTATTACTATTTTAACATTTTCTCCATAATTTTTCCCTCCCTTGGTTTTCTCAACTTTATTTTTAATTATCTCATATCTAAGTTCAAATATACTGTATATCTTTTTCTAAGTTTCAATGTCTTTCTAATCATTATATTTATACTTTTGTCTGTCCTGTTTCAATTTCATATTATCTTTTCTCATTAAACAAATTTTCCCCTGTAGTTACTAATTGGAGTATGACACCTTTATATCTTTTAATTTTATCCATTCAACTCTTATTTAAACTTCAATTTATGCCTTTAAAATTATAACATTCAATATAGTACATAACTTCCAATTGAATTCTGCTTGGTACATTCTTAAAATACACACTATGTTCTTTAATATATATTGTACATATTGTAATCTCCTGGGTCATTGGCTGTGTTGCAACATCCTGAGGCTTTGTGGTATAGCCTCCTGAGTTCTGTGATGTGATATCCTGAGCAGGTGGCTGTGATATGACGTTCCATGTTTTGGTTTGGCTCTGAGTTTGAGGCCTGGCTCTGTGTTCATGGCATGTGTCAGTTTGCTTGGTTTGGGTGTCGGGGTGTGTGGCAGCTGGTGATGCAGCCGTGGTCTGGTTTCTGGATGGTGGTTGCCTTTCATCTATGGGGTGGGTTTCGGTTTGAGTCTGGTGAGGGACATTGGTGGTGGCGTCCTGTGTTGTTTTGGGTCCAGTGTTGGTTTTTGTGGCTGGGACTCATTTGTTGATAAGGGCTAGTTTCCAAATGTCCGGTAGGTGGGAGGTATCGCCCCGTTTGCTCATGTTATGGGGGTGTTTCTCTATTTCGATGGCTTCCCTGATTATTCTCTTGTTGAAGTGTTCAGTATTGGAGATTAATTTGGTTCCCTCAACACAGAGCCAGGCCTCAAACTTGGAGCCAAACCAAAACCTGGAACGTCACATCACAGCCACCTGCTCAGGATATCACATCACAGAACTCAGGAGACTACACCACAAAACCTCAGAATGTTGCAACACAGCCAACAATCCAGGAGATTACAATACAAGACCCAGGAGGTCAGAAGATTAAAACTCAGAAGGTCATCACACAGCCCATTACCCAGGTCATTATGACCCAGGAGATTATAGCACAGACAGAGGAGGTCAGAAGATTAAAACTCAGAAGGTCATCACACAGCCCATTACCCAGGTCATTACGACCCAGGAGACGGATACGCACACAGCCGATACCTCAGCCACACATGTTCTGAAGAAAAAGCCAGCCAATCTGCAAACATCAACTCCATCAAACAATCAAGAAATGACAAAACAGCCAACCTCCCCACCAGTATATATATGGAGACAGCAGCTCAGATCACGCTTTGTTCACACAAAGCCGAAAGCACCAGCCTGAAGATGGCGAGTGGGATCTCATCGAAACATTGCCCAGATAGTCTCAATCTTACATGGGAAAAGACCTGAATACACCAAGACCTGCATACCTGTATCCGTGAAAATCTACAAATACACACACACACACACACACACACACATATATATATAAGCACACACATACAATAGTAAATAAGACACTCATTCCATTCCAATTCAATTCTATCATTAATATTAGTTACAATCTTAACTTCTTTAACATTTTTTTTTCAATTGAATATCATACTTCCTTGGGAACACTTATACTCTTTCCATATTTATCTTCACTTATATTTTTATAAATCATTAATAATAATTAAAATGTTCCCATCCTTTCCTAATTTCATTCTCTCATTCTCTTTATTTCATTTATTTGTTAACAAACATTCTATTGCATTACAATAAGTATTTTATCCATCATTTTAATCAGACATTGTTTCATATTTTCTAAGATTATTTCTATTTCTAATATAACAATACTGTCTTCAATCCTTATACATTTTCCGTTTCTCTATATCTTGTTTCCGTCTTTTATAACTTCTTTTCCTTTCCTTCTTCCCCTCTTCTTCTCCCTCCCCCTTTTTCCCCCTTGTCTCTCTACTTCTAATTCTCTCTTCTGTAATCCTCTCTTCTGTTGCTTCCTAATATTGTAATTCTTTTTCAATCTATTCTTTTTTTGTTGTTTTTTTCAAATTTCAAACTTTCCACTCTCTTTTCCCTCTTTCCATTTCCCCCCCACATAAAATTACTTGATCATTAAAGATGGCTTCTTCTTTGTCCTGACCTTCTTGTTCCACAAATGTTTCTTGTTATTTCTCATAGTTCCAGATCTCCATTTCTAAAAATTGAAATACGAAGCCAAAAGAACGCCTTCATTCTTTTGCATCTTCTTTCTGTTTTTTAAGTTCCATTTTCAGTTATTCCAAAATGATGCCATTTTAAACACTTTTAAACAACCATCTGATTGATCTTAGTCATTTAAGTCCAATAGCCAAAAATCCAAAAATCACCAAGAAATCCAAATAATCCAAAGCTGTTTCTTCTTGCTTCCTTTTTTTCCACTTTCTCTTCCTGGGGTTCTATTATTTTGTTACAAAGTTTTAGTTAGAATGTATCTTTTAGGAATCTTGTTAAAGTGTCGCTGTAAGTTCCTTTTAGTTTCAGGCAGTCTCCTCCATTTTTCCAGATCCTGCCCTTTTATTATTTCCTTTTCTCTCCTTTCCTTCTTTTAAAGGTTTTTGAGTATCCAAAAGTCTTTATTATCCCTCTGACATTTTATTTTCAGCTTAAATGCCTATTGATGTCAAAGTGGATTTTTGTCAATTTCTTACTTAAATCTCTTAGCTGACAGTATAAGGAAAGGAAGGGAAGAAAAGCCAAATCCTTTCCCTTCCCTCTCTCCTTCTCTGCTTCAAAATCTTCTTTGAGAACAATGCTATTTTTTATAGTTCAAATTCCAGGGTACCTTATGTTGTTGCTTTTTCAGTTTAACCTGGGCAACCAAAACTTTCTCTTCTTATCTTCTTCCTGCACATTCTTTTCCGGTTGAGTTCTTCTTTGAGGTGGCCATTTCTGACCACTGCTGCAATCACCTTCAGGAAAGGGAGTAATGGCCAGCTGAGGAGGAGAGATGTGGCTCTCCTCGACCCTGCTGGTGGTCTCCTCCCTCTTCACCACCTCTACGGGATGGCTTAGTCCTGAATCCAGCCAGCTTGGGGTGCTTCGGGAGAGAGCACAATTTGAAACCGCACATGATCGCGGATTTCAGTCCATCACCGAAGAAGCTCAAACCAGAAGTCACTCACAAATTTAGAGTAATTATCTACCTTCTTATCATATGTTATTAACATCTTCACTTCTGAAAATAAATATGAATTCCACTAAAGTTTTTGAGTTTGCATGCTAGTTTAGTACTATTTCTCAAAATCAATTTTCCAATATTTATTTATGACATTTTTATCCTGTTTTTCTTCCATATAGGGCCTCACAGGAGAAGGTATACAATTATGGGGGGGGGGGAGGTATAAAAGATGAAATAAGAATAAAAAAGAAAGTAAAGTGCAAAAAAAGATTCCACTTTCAATCACATATTCTTAAAGTTAAATATTAATTTTTAAATAAGAACAAGCTAAGAGAGGGGAGAAACTGGTGTTTCAACAGGGTTGATTGGTTGGTTCTCTTTTCCATCTCATGTGCTTCATTGTTCCCTATAGAAATAGTTACTGTTGTTAGAAGTTAGTTAAGGAAAAAGAACTACATGATCTATTTGCTTGATTTCTCAGGCTCTTTGTTGTTGCCACATCCCCTATACAGACCACTTAGGAATGGGGTGAGATCCATGGTAGACAGTTTGAGGTTGAAGCTATGAGGGGTTGAGGCTGTAACAACGGAGTTGGATAGAGCATTCCAGGCATTGACTACTCTGTTGCTGAAGTCATATTTTCTGCAATCAAGTTTGAAGTACTTTATCTTGCGTTTGTATCTATTGTTTGCCTGTGTATTATTGTGGTTGACGCTGAAGAAGTTGTTGACAGGTAAGAATTGTAGCAGACAATTATGTATACTATGCTTAGATTGGACTGCAGGCAGTGCAGTTCCAGATTGTCCAAGCCCAAAATTTCAAGGCATAAGGGATTCTATTGTGAGTAGAGGAGTGGAGTAGAGGAGTAGAGTACTTGATCGTGTTGATGTCCAATATACAGTATGGATTCCAGGTGGATGAGCTGTATTGAAGAATTGGTCTGGCAAAGTATTACAAAGTAAATCATACAACATGAGCCAAATGATCATAATTCTCAGCTATATCAGCCCTCTAGTAATAATTAAGCAGTTTGTAGAATAGTATGGGATGGAGGCAATCTCTAAGTGATTTGCTCTCTTCCTTGATGGTTTCTACATTTCTGAATCTACACCAAAGGATGGAGGATGCTTCTAATAATGAAAATAGCTAATTGGGCAGATTGAATTAGTAGAACTCTTCATATTTCCCTGACTGAAATTTATACTCTATCAATAAGCATTTGAGGGGGAGGGGGGGACTAAGAGAAAGAACCCATTCATTAATAATAAATAATAGAAAACACATCCATTAATCTCTTAAAATAATGTGGTCTTAAAATAATATTACTTTAAGAAATTTGCTTACTGATTAGCAGGCAACCTCAAGAACCCCCTGTTCTTCTTGTCTTAGATTTTTTTTCTTTAAACTTTTTTGTAGAAGGAAAAGAAGTACTAATTAGCAATGCTATTCCCCCAGCTGTGGTAACTATTCATTATCTGTGATACTAGGGCTTGATGTTTCAAATCTATCAGTGCAATGTTTCACAAAGAGAATTAGCTCTGCAACAGATATATGTAAGAACAGCCAATAGTATACCATCTGGCTCTCAGTGAAAGAGACAAAGTTTTGTTTTTGTTTTCGAAGTACCAAACTAATGTTGCAAAGAAAGTGATAAGGGGGAAAACATAGACAATATAGTCTTTCCTTTTTTCCTTCTGACCTTTGTGTGGCTCTTTTCCTTAATGCAGAATTATTGATATGTTGATTATCACCATGATTGACAAATGTAATGAACTCTCTCAATACATCTACAGCTCATTAATCTATTCCAAGAATACCTACACTATTATTTTCCTTGCATATATTTAAAGTTAGTCTGTCCTTTTCACCTTAAGAAGTTTACTTTAGCTGTGGAAACTGAATAGTAAACATAAATTTTAAGAATTAGTAATATGACTGCATAAAGCATTCCTGTCAAACAGGCAACAAACGGTCAAAATTGGGAGCGTCCTATCAAATCCTGTACCTGTTAACAGTGGTGTCCCCCAAGGCAGTGTTCTAGGACCAACTCTCCTCATATTCTATATTAATGACCTCTGTGATTATATTAAGAGTAACTGCATTATTTTCGTTGATGATGTAAAGCTATTCAACACCACTGACCATGCTGCTACCTTTCAAAAAGACCTCAACTATGTGTCAGAATGGTCAAACAAAGGGCAACTTCAGACCTCAACAAGTAAATGCTCTGTCTTGCATACTGGCAAAAAAAATCAAAAAATGAAATACAAGCTGAATAGTCAAGACCTTGTTGATGACACAAACTTTATCAAGGACCTTGGAGTACTCATCTCAAATGATCTAAGTGCTAGAGCCCACTGTAACTACATAGCCAAAAAGGCATTAAGAGTTGTTAACCTAATTCTGCGTAGCTTTTTCTCCAGTAATATCACTCTACTAACTAGAGCATATAAAACATTTGCTAGATCAATACTTGAATACAGCTCATCAGTCTGGAATCTGCATTACATATCTGATATTAATACAATTGACAAAGTCCAGAAATATTTTACGAGAAGAGTCCTCCACTCCTCTACTCATAGCAGAATACCTTATGCCACCAGACTTGAAATTTTAGACCTAGACAACCTAGAACTACGCCACCTTCGGTTTGATCTAAGTATAGTACATAAAATTATATATTGCAATGTCCTACCTATCAATGAATACCTCAGCTTTAATCAAAACAATACAAGAGCACAAAATAGATATAAACTAAAGATAAACCACACCAAACTTGATTGCGGGAAATACGATTTCAGCAACAGAGTAGTCAATGTCTGCAATACTCTACCTGACTCTGTGGTTTCTTCCCCAAACCCCAAAATCTTCAACATTAGACTGTCTATTATTGAACTCACCCCTTTCCTAAGAGGTGTATAGGGGGTGTGCATAAGCTCACCAAAACGTGCCTACCGTCCCTGTCCTATTGTTTCTTTTTTTTCTTATTTGTATCCATTTCATGTATTTATAACTATGTTTATACTTATACCTGTTATCTAATAATTGTTTGATAAAATAAATAAAATTAAATTAAAATTAAATTAAATTAAAAATATCTATATTTCCTTTATAGTCTATAAAGGAAATCAGCAGGACAATATTTTAATCATAATTTTACACCTTAATTTTAAACAGACAAGAAATGAATTCTGTTGAATTTGATAGAATTTGACACATATGTGAGCGTAAAATTATACTCCCAATAAAAAGGTATTCTATCTTATCACATAAAATAGTTTTGAAATTTAATAAATTTGTTAGAAACTAATGAAGAGTTAGCCACACGTAAACACACACAAAATGATGAAATAATATAAATATATTTAGTTCAAGGTTATTATACATGGCAGAGGATATAAATGCATGTCCATAAGTGGATGAATAAAATTTACAATAAAAGGATGAAAATCATCACAATAATTCTTTTTTAGACTCAATCATTACCCTAGTTCATTAAAGCAATGCAAACAACTTTCTAGATAATTCAATAAAGTTAGCTTTCCAAAATTATATATTAGCAAGAGAATGTTAGGCATATATAATATTGGAACAGAAAATAATAGGATGCAGTATCAATAGTCTATAAAATGACTACGTGCCATGTTGCAAAGTTAAAAACTGTCCATTCAAAGATTTCTCTTGAGTTAGTGGTTGAATTAAAATTGGGGAAATGAGTGCTTTGGTAGAAACTGGTGAGGGGTTGCCATGAAAAGAAAGATATAGCTAGGGTACTAGGGATTTGAGTGCCCAGGATTCATAATTAGCAGGATATAAGAAAGAGGATTCTAAACAGGGAAAACTAAGGTCACCGAATTCTAAGACGAGAGATCTTAAAAGACAAAGGAAAAAGGGAAGCAGGTTGCCTTTGAAGAGAAAGAAATGTACAAAGGGGATAGAGTTGTGAATGCAAAAAGATATATGCTGACTAAGAGTCACTGTTTAAGGTACACAGATCTGATCCAGAGAGAAGAAGCCTGAAAGAAATTAGTAAGAAAAAGAAATGAGTAACTTAGTTAAATAACCTGAAGAAATAAAAAGGAATCAGAAATAAACATATTTACATTGCTTTAAGTAAATATATTTACATTGCTTTAATTAACTAGGATAATGAGTGAGTCTATAAAAGAATATTAATTATTGTGATGAGTTTTCATTCTTTTATTGTAAATTTTATTCATCCACTTAAGGACATGCATTTATATCCTTTACTACTTATACTACTTGTACTGATCTTAAATATATTTATTTTATTTCATCATATAAGGAGATCACTCAAGAGACAAAGCTTTAAGTAAGAGATATTATTTGTGAGTTAGGCAATTTAAGAAGACAATCTAGAGATAGGAGATAAAGCATTCTGGTTAGGAGACCAATGGCACAGATATTACTTATGCCTAAAAGGAAAAAGGAGACTGCCCAAGGTTTTTTTTTCTCTGCTAGGTACTCTGCTGGCGTACTAGACTTCAGCAACTATTCAAAAAGAGGTGGCTTGATATGTAAGTTCCACCCAAGTCCAGAATCTACCTAATGGGTCAGCTGGAAAGAGAATTAAGGCAAAGACAGTGAAAAGTATTGATAAATGGGAAAGGAGATTGTCACTCCTCCCAAGAAAAACCACGAGAAACTGAGTAGATTTGGCAGGGCTGAGATTTTTTGCAGGTTAGAATGAGCAGTAGCATCTAAGCATCCTTGCAAAAGGGAAAATGAATTGTGGTGCCCATGAAGTTGAAAATGCTTTGCCACTTTCAGAAAATTGTCCTATTTCCTATTTCAGGAAATTGCCAACTTACAAAAGCTTTGAATTGTCTGGATGTGTTTGGGTTTTAAAAGTCATAAGACTTATCTTAAAAAAAATATTGCTAATGTCATTAATAAGCAATATTATTTCAGGACAGACAATACAACCCTTAATCGATTTATAATATATGGAAAGTGTTTACAGTATTTGTAGGTTTTGTGGCACATACTCCCCTGGTTTCACTATCATAAATAGAATATTAATTTATTCCTGGAAGTATCTCACATTCAACAGTCTTAATATAGAACATAAAAGAGAATGTTTCCAAACTGTTCTATCCTTTTTAATGTTGTAGTTTAAAATAATTGTTTTCCAGGTATAAAGTATAAATTGTATCATGATAGTATTAATTCAGGTAAACATTATATGCATGTATCTAATTTAATATCAAGAGCAGAAGTTTGTACTGCAACTGATATACAAGTCATCAAATCATTCAGTCTTAGCTGTGAGCTGTAAAGAAACACAAACCCACAATTTATCACATTTGAGCAGGCAGTATTTATTACTATTGGCCATGATTGGTAGAATAGCCAAGTTTGCTGATGACTCTAAATTGTTTAGAGTGACTAAAACCATAATGGTTTGTGAAAGGAATCTCTGCACGTTAGCGGAATTGGTGTCAAAATGGCACATGTCGTTCAATTTGAACAAGTATAAAGTGATGCACATTGATGCCAAAAACCCTAAATACTCATAAAACCAATGGACTGAGAGCTAGAAGAAAAATTCTTGGAGTGATGATAAACAATTCAATGGAAGTGTCAACATTGTGCATCTGTGGTTAAAAAGAAGGCAACAGCTTGTTTAAAGATCATCAGAAATGGTATTGAAAATAGAGGTTTCAATATCATAATGCCCTTATATAAATCAATGCTCCAACTGTATCTATTGTGAGCAGTTCTGGATGCTGCACTTCAAAACAGTTATAATGGAACCAGAGAAGGTCCAGATAAGAGTAATTACAGTAAGATGATTTAGGGCAAGGGTGTCAAACTCATGTCATCATGATGGCATTATGTGACACATCAGGACTTTTTCCCCCTTCACTAAACTGGTCATGGGTCTGGCCAGTGTATGACACAACTGGCCCACGGGCCAGGAGTTTTACAGCCCTGATCTGGAACAATTTCCCTGTGAGGAAAAGTTGTGATATGGGGCTTTTTAATTTAGAAAAGAGGCAAATGAGAGGGAAGGAAACTGAAGTGTATAAAATTATGCATGGTATGGATAAGTGGGCAAAGAGAAGCTATCTTTCCCTTCCCAAAATAGTAAAATCAAGGGTTACCCAGGCAAAATGAATCCTAGAAGGATGAGGACAAACAAAAGGATTTTGTTTACACAATGCATAATTGATATTGCCATGAAATGTATAAAGTTGGACTAATGAGTTGGACTAATTCATGAAAAAAAATCATCGGGATCAATGACTATAAGCCTTGACAGTAGTATGAATGCCTCTGAAGACGATATGCTCGGGTTCAAGCAGGCTTCACTGTCAGAGGTGGTATTCAGCAGGTTCTGACCAGTTCTGGAGAACCAGTAGCAGAAATTTTGAGTGGTTCAGAAAACCAGCAAATACCATCTCTGACTGGAGATTTTAC
This sequence comes from Bungarus multicinctus, assembly GCA_023653725.1. Lineage (NCBI taxonomy): Eukaryota > Metazoa > Chordata > Lepidosauria > Squamata > Elapidae > Bungarus > Bungarus multicinctus. The sequence goes on from CM042838.1 coordinate 83,213,630, forward strand.
AGTATCCTTCCCCTGCCATGCCCACCAAGCCACGCCTACAGAACCGGTAGTAAAAAAATTTAAATCCCGCCACTGTTCTCTGTGTAGTTGGTTGCAATCAAATCATACTAGGAAATGATAAATATAAATCATAAGGGTACAAGCAATAAAGTTACAGACATTCAGTCATAAGTGGGAGGGGATGGGTGATAAGGAGTGATGAGAAGGTTAATAGTAATAGTAATGCAGACTTTGTAATAGTTGAACAGTGTTGAGGAATTATTTGTTTAGCAGAGTGATGGCGTTCGGGAAAAAACCTGTTCTTGTGTCTGGTTGTTCTGGTGCAGTGCTCTATAGCATCTTTTTGAGGGTAAGAGTTGAAACAATTTATATCTAGGCTATGAGGGGTCTGTAAATATTTTCACAGTCTGTAATAACAGACTGCTGGACTAGGTGGGCCAAGGGGCCAATCCAATAAGGAAATACTTATCATGTTATGTTCTTGTGTATATTGTTACTGGAAGCCATGTTATCTAAAGTTGGGTCATACAAACCTAGAAGAAAATAAAGTCTAGAAGCTGATATTACAAAACAAATTTCCCCTTTTTAATGCCCTAAATGGATACTGCTAAGATTAAAGAGATGAAATAGCATGTTTCAGTGCTTTTTAAAAAGAAAATAGGCTAAATTAAATAATTTCCACACTGTCAAGTGTTATTTTTACATCTGTTGCATTGTTCATTGTAATTATTCTTTTTACATCTGTTGCATCATTCATTGTATCTCAATCTAAATTATAATATCCTTTTAAAAAAAGGGAAATAATTTCATTTGGAAGAATTAGCCAGATTGATTAGTATTATTAATAACCTTTACTCATTGACAATGCAGTTAAATGCTTCTCCTGGGAATCTTTTCCTGGAACATTATTAATAGGTGGAACATTAATCAATGTTTCCATCTCTTTAAAAGGATCTTCAGCTCCAATGCTTACATCAGACAAAGTATATTATCCAATAGAACAGAATATACGTAGTTCAAATTTAAACAGTGTAATCCCTGATGTTTTCTGAGCTTGGTAGTTTGCTTGCAGATATTTCATTATCCCCATTCCCTATCCCCTAAACATTCAGATAAATCAGTGATCAGTAGACATTTAGAGATAAACCATCTTTACATATAACTGTGACATATAAGTAAAAAAGCTGAGAAGTAAACACACATTCTCTTCAACAACTTACATCCAGATAACTAGGAATTAACACCAGACAAACTAACAGGAAGAAAACAGTATTCTAATCAAGACACTACCAAGGAGAAAACAACCAATGGGCAGTGTAAGCTACTGTATATAAACAAGCAAACTTCATACTCATTATACTGATGATGTTATCTAGATGTAAATCAAATGTCTCCCAGCAAACCAAGTTCAGAAAGGACTTCAAAGTATATTATAATATAACAGAATAAGCAAGTTGGAAGATGCCTTGGAGGATCTTCTATCCAATCCACTGCTCAAGCAGGAAATACTAAATAGTCAATGAAATGTTATTCACAATTAAACTTAGATACACACTGTCTGGGCTGTTTCTGAATACCTGCATCTATTAAAACTTTCAAAAAGTATATGCATTTTTTTCTGTGTCTTTGAAAAATGATATTTCCCTTTAATAAGTCTTTTCTTAATCTCTTTCTCTATTTTTAATGAGCTCACAAATTATCTTTGTGTTTATTAAGTTAAGCAAGATTTTTTACACTAACTTGAACTGGGAAGTTAAATGTGAGAAGAAAAATAAATGAGAGTTCTCTTTGATATGGTTGAAACTTTTCCATAATTTGCTGCTAAATGGTCAAAAAAATTCTGAGACTGCGGTTTTCAGACCACAGCAGTTTGTCACATCATACATCTTTAAAAATGTGAAAAAAGAACTTAAATTCATATTAGCTGCTGTGCCAATGTGTCATGCAATTGTCCTTTGATTCTGTTTATTACAGTCATGAATTACCCCATACTACCAGACCTAGGTTTTGCCATCTGGACAAATAAATGGTCTCATAATGTATACATTTTCAGCCACAAAAATATATCCATTAATTAATAAATACTGTATGTGAAATTCAGGAATTATCCTGCAATTCTTCCCTCCCTTCATTTCTTTCCATTTACTGTTTCATTTGATACCTCACAAGCTGTTAGAGAAAGTAGGAATCAATTGATATATTTCCATCACAAAGCAATAGTTAACTTAATCTTATCCCCATCATCTCATGAAAAAAATACTATAAAAATATTCAATGTTGCTGTTTTTCCTTGAACTTTTGCATCAACATCAAAGGAAATATGTTGGACTTTAGAGTTTATAGAAAGAAATAAAAGATTATTATGAACTTTCTTTACACCAAGGCTCTACTATTAAAAAGAACTGAAAAGGATAAAGCAGTTGTGAATACTGATGGTTAGTGGGGTATTCTATATGAAACACCTTTACAGAGAAAATCTGTTTGTTATTTTCCACATGGATATTTTCTTCCTTTAACACAGAAATCCATATCTATTAGAATATTGAATACTGTAGATCACTGATGCTTAAGGAATTCAGTATGTTTTCCCTCACTATGGTTTTCAGCCTGTAGCCTTTCTCCAATTCTTCCAGAAGAAGGACCTAGAACTGATTGACTTATTTACTCTATTTATTCACATTTCTAAAATTGCCCAGTTTCTCAATTATTCTGAATGGTGTACAAATTTAAAACTAAAGAAATACAACAACAGAAAAGCAAGGAAAGGAATTGATGGTTGGTGGAAGACTCACAAAGGGACTCAAAATGTCCTAGTCCAAAGTCTGAGGGAAGACCTAAATCTTCAAGATTTATTTAAGCATCAGTAAGCATGTTAAAGTGGAAAATGACAATGCTGTGCTCCATGGTATCCTGCAGATCAATTTGCACTTGATTTTCCCTTTATCACATACTGATTTCAGGTAGAACTGAGTTGAGCTTGCTACCGTCACCTCAAAGAAAAAAAAAAACAAGCTCCTCTCAGGGTACACTGGTCCTTTGGGAAGACCAATCTGTCAGCCCTTCGAAGTTAGTCAGGTCAAGACACAAATATTGCAAGGAATCAGAGGATTCCTATGTTATAACACCTTGAAATCTGTCCAAATTTCTCTGTGTCCTATCTCAGGGGCAGGAAAACACGGCTCTTTTATCATTTATGGACTTTAACGCCCAAAATTTTTGACTTGAATGGGACTGTTTAATATACAAATGTAGGACGTCCTACATTTGTATATTAAACAGTCCCATTCAAGTCAAAAATTGATTTCCCCCATAATTGAAAAACCAGTAGGCCAGGGATGGGGAACCTTTTATGGCTCACTCAGGAATTCTGGGAGTTGAAGACCATAAGTGATAAAAGAGCCAAGTTTCCCTACCCCTGTCCTATCTAATAAAAACAGGGTTTGGTTATTTTGACGTTGTTTCTCATGATTTTTCCCCCAGTTCTTTTAATCTCATATCCATGTGCCTCCAGAACAACTCATTTATGCCTTATCCCAGGTCAGCTTTAATTTCCTTTCTACCACTTTCTCTTTAAGTGTGCAAAAATAGGAAAGACAGATTGGTGAGAATAACAGATACAGACCCTCTCCCCATCCCTTGCTTATTAATGAGTCTAACACCTTTCTAAAGTCAAGAGAAAGCCTAGCATCAATGGCCAGATGGATTTGGAAAATGTCATGTTTTGTTCTTTTGCATCACAACCAGCTCCAGAGAACATGGAGTCTCTTTCTACCTCAAGGTTTATTAATAGTGACAGCAGGTCTTGCAGACAAGGTTTGTGTGGGAGTTTCAAATGGAACTCACATACAAAGTCTGGAGCATGCACAACCATGCTTCATCTAAAGCCCTATCACTGAAAAAATATTGTTTGATTCAGTACTATGGCATCTATGATAAGCTCAAATCCTCATCCTCATCTTCATCTTAGCCATTGTTTATCCACTGCAGGATGAAGGCCTCTTCAGCATATTTCTAACCAATGTGGTCTTGAGCTTTCATTTGCCAATTGGGCCTGCAATACTTGCTGATGTCATTGATCCATCTTGTTTTTGGTTTAATAAATTCACCAAGCTGATATATGCACACTAAATTTGAAAACACCAGGGTTTTGTTTTTCTTGTTTGTTTTTTAAATTTGAGGTTTTCTCTGTTCTGTAGTTTCAGAATTCGCTTCTTCAAAATAATCACAAAGTTTTGATTTCATTTTTCTTCTTGATGTTTCCATATGAAGGACTGTCATATTTTTGTATATTTCTTTATCAGCACAACCTTTCATCTTCCCTTTCTTCCTACCAATTGAACACAATCCCTTTGCTCCACCCTGTCCCCTTTGAGAATATATGAATAAGCAATATTGTAGTATGTTAAGGATCAAGAGCCAGTTTGGTAATATGGACTAGAAGTTGGAAGATTGTGAATGCAGAGGCCAGCTTTAGGCATGAAAGTCAATAGGAGGCCAGTCACTCTCACTAAGTCCTAGGAAGAAGATTATGGCAAAATGTTTCCAAGAAAGTTGCATAGACTTGTCTCCTAAAATTTCTAAGAGTCAAGACTGACTTGGTCATTTGGAGAAGAGTTGTTGACCATGCCCTACAACAAGACAGATGAAGTTAATTGTTAAAGACAGGCTGTTCCATGCGGCACTCCAGGCCTTAGATTACTTTGGATAATGACTATCCTTCCCAGCTGTATTTTTCTGCATGTAGTCCCTATAAGAACTACATAGTATTTAATAAGTTATCTGACTTCCTCTTGCCCAATACTTAACTGACAAAGCCTCTTATTATTTTTGTCATAGATCTGCTTCCTAATAGCTTTTTCTGTCATGATCCACAAATTAAAAAGCCAGTACATTTATGACCTGATGAAACATCATTACCAGATGAGACCAAGCCAAATGCACAATGAAGCACAATTCTCTTTAGCCAAATTCCCATTTTATTTTTAATGACTAGAATGAATGTAATAGAATTAGAACTGTCACCCAAAATGATAAACGCTTAGTCCTTTCACAAGATATAATGCAGAAAATATGGACTGGTCTAATCAGTTGGAAATAGATGAATGTATTATTTCTTTTCTGCATTAATTATGTATGCATGCTTTCATTTATATTTTCTTCCATTGCTTGATAGAAGAAATAATGAAACAGTCTGAGTACATTTTAAGATGATGAGTACAAAAAGGAGATAATAGAAATGCTACATAATAGAAATACTCAGAATCATTTGGAACAGAAATGTTTATTAGGGTTGCGCAAGGCTAAAAAGTGCTTTAGAGAATTTATGAGTGTGCATGCTGCAACCACCTGCAATACCTTAAACCATATATATGTTTTTTCTGGGATCATGCTGCAGTTGCAAAGATGATCCTAGGAAAAGACTGACTCAGCTGCTTTAAAGAGTTGCAGATAACCATTGTACCAGCAGCTTCCTTTTTGCCTTTGAAACTGAAGTGCTGTACAGTTCATAAATAAAATCTCTTTCTTAATCAAAATCATTTTTACATAGTAAAACAGGGCAGAAGGGATAGATACTCCTATTTTTAGATAATGAGCAATAACCCATTAACTTTAAAACTCATGTTTTTTTCTTCAAGATAAAACATCTTTAGTTTGAAAAAGCAATGAAGACTGAATTAAAAGAAACAGCAAATGCCACTGTCATTCTGACAGTAAACGGTGGAGGTGACAGATTTGAGATGTGTTTTAATTCAGTTAAAGTAAATATTGCAGCCTATAGCTGTAAGACATACTAGGGCCATATGACTCTGGTATGAAAATCTAATAAATAAACAAACAACTCTACAAAACAAACAAAGGGATTTTGCTGGTGTTCTATGCCTCTCCTTCCATAGTCATCACAAAGAAAAAAGGTTGTAATGTGGCTCAGGCATGAATGACTGGGCCTTGGAAGCTCAGACAGGTCATAATTGGTCTATCATATATGAACACTAATTATCTATCTATCTATCTATCTATCTATCTATCTATCTATCTATCTATCTATCTATCTATCTATCTGTATCATATCCATCCATCCATCTATCTATCATGGAATATCTATGGAATATTTTTATAAAGAGATATATTTTTCAACAGTATGTTTGTATATATGAGTATGTATGTGTATTTGTATGTATGTGTGTGTATGTATGGTATAAATACAATACTTTTAATGAGAGAGATTTTCCAACAATGTACATATAAAAAAACTCTTCTTATCACTATGCATAGGCTGTGTTTTCTTCAATCTCAGGTTCTCTACGATAGGCCTGGGATTTGTGGGTTCTCTGCAGTATCTCTGCTGTACCTAGCACTGCACTCTTCTGGACAGAGAGCTCATTCCAGGAACCTGTTGGAGGCACTCTCTCAGTTTAGCAGTGTTCCTACTACTACTGGAATCATTTTGGCCTTTATGTTCCACAGCCTCTCCAGTTCCTCCTTCAGGTGCTTATACTTTTTCAGGTTCTCATATCCTTTCTGCCTGATGTTACCTGTCACTTGACATTGCTATGGTATATCTATCAATCACCACTCTGTCTTCTGATCCTTGTCTATTACCATAATGTCTGGTTGATTGTCTAGTACCTGCCTGCCTGCCTGGATCTAAAAGTCTCACAATATCTTAGTCTTTTTATTCTCCACAATCTTCTGTGAGAACTTCCATCTGGGCAAATACCACCTCTGACTGGAGATTTTACAGTATCCTTCTTCTGCCATGCCCACCAAGCCACACCCACAGAATCGGTAGTAAAAAAAAATTGAATCCCACCACTGCTCTAACCCATATTCTGTGCAAATGTTCCTATGCAAAAAAAATGCCCTCTACTAGGTTGTGTCATTCAGGGTATGCTGTTCTTGCCTGCAACTTACACCCTGCCACAGTGCCACTATGTGTTGGATTATCTTTGAGGTCTCTCTGCATAGTTTGCACCTTGAATACTAATGTGGCAGATTCCTGCTTCTATGGGTCTAATGTTTAATGTCTGTTCTTATGCTGCTGTGATCAGTGCCTCTTTTAGTCCAGCCCTTTCTAGCCACTAGTAGGATTTCCCAAGTATGTCACCTTAACTTTGTTGATGGTACATCCCATGCAGGGTCTTGTCTTGCCATAGCACTTCCTCTACTTGATCTTACTGTGCTGCCTCAGGCATTCTCTCAGCAACTCATCTTTGGATGCCGTCTGACTGATATGCTCCCGAGTACTCTGGGTTTCATACAGGATAGTGACTTTGATGTATTTCACTCAAGGTAATTGAAAGCTACAGTACAACTTGGATTACATTAAGAGCACACAGAGGGCAATGGTCATCACTAATTACTAAAATTTGCAGCATCCAATCTCTCTGAGATTAGTTTGATCTATTCAGGTCCTGATTTTGGAATGTGATTGGCAAAAGACAGCTCTTCTAATTTAACATGTAAAGACACAGATGGCTAAAATGTATTTGTTTTTTATAGCATTTTGTGAGCTAAATCTAATCAATTTTAAACAAAAAATACTATAGGGATTTGAGACAGAATGTGATGAAATCTGCAGCTCTAATAACACTCTGTATCCTTAACAAGTTTCAGATAGATATATTCAGAAGGATTTGTGAAATGGCTATTTAAAAGGGATGAGGCTGTTCCTAAATGCAGGTGAGCTAATCATTGTGGACTGCAACAGAAATCTAATGGGTGACTTCAGCAGCTTTTTCCATAAATAAATTAGTTGTTAAGTCAATTGTCAAACTTTCACTTATCTGGACAAGAAATCACAACTTTCTCTTTAGAGTTCATGGCTTGACTTTGCAGAAGACTCTCAAATGTGACTGAAACCAGAATCAATTACAGATACAAATAAATTCTTAATATAATAGTACAGTGCCTACTGCAGAACAAAGGCATTCTGGAACCTTTATATATATAATTTTTCTTCTCGTCTTTCAGGGTTAATGGATATTCAGTGAGTCACCTGATGGTTTTAGGCAGCTGATTTATTTTATTTTATGGTCTTTTTAAGCCTAGAAGTGAGTGCATCTTGCCTCATCCAGTCTTATACCCAGTCTTTTATTTTCTCCTTATCCTCTGTTATTCTTCACAAAGCTGTAAATCTTAGCTGCCTGGACACTAACTATTTATTTCGGATCTGGCTTACTCAGCAGAAGGTTCAAAGAAGCAACAGACTTCCTGACATTGGGCAGCAAAAAGTGAGTGGGAAAAACTGAACTACAAGGTTGCTTTTTTATGATCCTAAATCTGAGGGATGCTATCTACTGGGTAACCCTTCTCAAGCCTTCTCAATGATTATCTCCTGCACCTGGAACAGCCTATTCCTAGTTAGTGGATCATCTTGTTTCTATTATACTTTCAAATAGCTGTAAAAAAGGGCTCTTTCGGAAGGCATTTGAAGATATTTGAAGATTTTGCTGCTCAGGTGGTGTTACATCAGTGCCTGCTTACTGTTGTAAATTTATTTGTAAATTGCATTTACTTATTTGTAAGTCACTCGGGATCTTCAGAAATGGAGTGGGATATAGGATAAAATTATACATAGGTATCCATATACGTACTTATTGCTGGGAAATAGATGCAACTAGATGCAACCCAAGGAATTTATTCTCCTTTATTTAAATCCTCAGATAATATATTCACATTTTAATTTTACCAGGCAAACAAGTATCACTGCTTTGACTGTATCATTTAATGTCTCCAAAGAGAGTTGTAACCAAGTTGCTAATCTAACTGCTAGGAAAATGTTCCATCTGATTCACAGCACATGTATAAGGTGACAAGTATATGAGATATCTGTCAAAAATGTCTACTCTGGCAAGATGTTTGAACAACCAAAGCATTTTTAAATCTAATGTAAATTTGATAGAAAGGGGCAAATAAAAATTGTTCTTGTTGATTTTTGAAAGTTAGAATCCAGATGGATTTGAATATTTTATGTAGGAAACTGTCATTGTTTGCATTCTTTGGGAAAATAATAACTATAGGATAGTATGGGATTTTGAAAGCTGAATACTTCAATTCATTTTGTTAACAAAATGATGTTGATTGTACCCTATGAGTGTTGTACATTAAGTGTTGTATATTATGATTCTTGATTCTTAACGAATGTTCCTTCTTTATGTATACGGAGAGTATTTACACCAAGACAAATTCCTTGTGTGTCCAATCACACTTGGCCAATAAAATATTCTATTCTATTGAACAGAACAAAACACTGAATGTTTTGAAAGATATTTTAAAATAATGGAGTCAGAAATTAATTTTTAAGAATAGGTAGATGCTATGCAAATGATGTCATAAGCTAAATAAGACTGAAATTGAATGTGGGTTTAAATATAATAGGTTAAGAATAATATGGGAAAAGATGAAATAGTGGACTTACAAACAAAACCAGTTGATGTATTAATATTTGAAAAGGCTATACAAATATTAACAATAAAGATTAAAGGGATAAATAATTATTACTATGTACAATATTTGTACATTTTACTGTACAAAAAAAAGAGGGCAAAAGAGATGTAGTAAAGTTTTGAAGGATTTTATGAAAACAGACAAAAAAAATCAAAAAATTGAATACTGTGATATTATTTGAAAAGATTAAGAAACAAGATCTACAGGGAAGGAATATAAAGTTGACATCTGATCAAGGTTAAAATAGATATGTAGTTATCTCTGATCACCAGGGGTGGGATTCTACAGGTTTGCACCTATTCACTAGAACCAGTTGTTAATATTCTAAGCAGTTCGGAGAACCAGTTGTTAGAAGAAATTACTGGCCTAATCCTGTAAGAAAGGCAGGAAGGAAACATTCTGGTGTTGCTTACAGAAACTGCCTTTCCATTAGCCCTTATTACATTCTTGGCAGGACTAGACTTCCTGTCTCAGGAACGTTTCTGGAGTATTTTTCCCCTCCTTTGCTGGTACTTTGCTTGTGTTGAGTGACCATTCAAAGTTACAATGGCACTGAAAAAAGTGACTTATGACCATTTTTCACACGACTGTTGCAGCATCCCCATAGTCATGAGAGGCCAGGCGAGGAGATGCATGCCTCAATATGAGTGGTATTGAGTTGGCCACACCCAGCCAATAACATGACCACCAAGCCATGTCCACCAGCCACATGACCACCAAGCCACACCCACCACCTAAGCCACGCCCACAGAACTGTTTGTTAAAAATTTGAATCCCACCCCTGCTGATCACTCTTAGTGAACTTTTGCTGATAAGCACTGATTGATGAGGCTTTTGAATTTTGTTTATAATTAAAAGATGAGATATGTGAAGAAAAAGATTATCTGCTGTATTTTAAGATATGGTGGTAAGTTATTAAAACTGTTTATACTTGTGATGGGATGGGGAGTTGCTTCTTCATATACTTTTTTCTTTTTAATACTTCCTTCTTTTTCACACTTTTTTTTAGTTTGTATTAGCTTTACTCTTATTTTACTTCCCAATTATATTATTTAATCAGATGATTTTATATATATATATATAAAGAAAATTTGAGAAACCAAGGGGACCTTTAAAGTTTAAACTATCACAAAAATGATCAAAAGTTCAAAACCCAAAAGGAGAAACATCTAATGGAATAAGTAGATACTGTGGAAGTTTAATTCAATAACTTAAAAGTTCTTTTTTATTAATAAATAAATAAATCCCCCTGAATAAATTCATGGGAAGAGACTGAAAGTAGAATCCTGGAATGGAGACACAAAACCCAGACTGTTGTCCTTTCTGGTAATGTGAGTGAAAACGTCAGTATTTATCTCTCCAGACTGTAGCCTGTTTGGAACAACCTGGACCTTGGTGGGAGAAATGGAAATAGAGATTCACCTGTAGGGCTAATGTGAAGAATATGCTATACACTTATTGAATAAAGTTACTTGGAATCATGCCAAACTGGATTTTGGCCTTGAGGTAGATCTCTTGAAGATGACTGAAGCTAAATTGCCTTGGTTATCTGGATTAGTGTGATCTAATCCAGATGGAAAGGATAAAAGTTCTAAAATCATCACTGAAACAAAAGAGTCTCTTTCTTAGTCCCACACAATGGCATTCTTTCATTCACTAATTGGGAAAATTAAAAAGTTAAAATCAAAATAAAGTTGTAGGCTTTTGATAGATTGGTGTCTAAATGAAAAAGCATATGATTTTGATTAATTTTCTTCTGATAAAAGAATTGTCACCCATGTTACAGGCTGTGAACAACTCTGCTATTGCTGGATTGTTTGCTCCCTTAAAAGCAACATTACAATATTAAGCTATTAGACCCTTAGAAAAAAAAAGATCCATTTGCTAAATTTAATTACATGCTCCAACTTGCAGAAGTTTGTCATTTCATTTGAACAGAATTTTTTTTTAAGCAATGTAATTTAGTTCCTTGTATTGGGTTTTAGTCTGGTACAAAGCAGTGACACCCTAGAGAAGGCACATTAAATTATTTGATAAATACTTTTCAGATAAGAAATCCCCCCCTCCCCAGCAGCTGCTTGTTTCTGTGCTTTTGAACAAGTTTATCATATGTGCCAACAAACACAAATTAGAGTTTTGAAATAAACCCATCATTTGCATCAATGTCATTAACCTGCCTTTAATTTAGGAGCAATATAGAATTTGTGTCTGTTTCTCTTGATGTATCCTTTAATTTCTTTTAGGATTAGTTTGAAGGAGGCTATTATATGTATTAAGCATTATTATTACATTTTTCTTGAAGAACAGAGGACATACATTATAGAGTTTTTAAAGTCCCTGTAGCCATTTAATTTTAAAAGCTTCCATTGTCCGATCAATGCAATCACTTTTTTTTTTAGTAAATGGCTTGAGAATTAACAGCTTTGTTGAAACTTTCAAAGTAATTTTCACATAAAAGATATATCTCAAGAAACCTTGGTAAATGTATTTTTGGAAAAACATTAAGATTCATAAATAATAGCTACCAATTAGGGGAAATGTGGCCAGAGAGAGTTTAATTCTACATGTCATCTACATATTTGGTATCATTTGAAGAAGTCCGGCAGCAGGTTCCTTTTCTCAAAAATTAAGAAATTTTTTTAAAGAAATATTCACATGCTTGCTTGCATTAAAAAAAAAAAAACTATTTTGTGCAATCTTGTACAAATCTTATAAATCTGATCTGCATATATTATTCAGTTCTCTTCAATCATTTTTATTTATTTCAATTTACGAATAAAAGAAAAAATAGCCATATAATTTTTTTCTTGCAACTTACAAGTTTGTCTAATATATGGACACTATTTTCCAACTACTGTAATATGTACTAAAAAATTCACCTAATATCTTTGTTTTGTATTCAAATACTCACCCGCGATTGGTTGCTCCTTTCGGCGGAAAGTTTGTATCACTGTCATTGGCTGGTGAGCCGCGAGCAGCCTATATAAGAAAGGCTGCCGCAGCTCCGAAGCCATTCCATTCCTGAAAGTAAAGAAAGAAAACTAATCAATTGAATGTGTGCGCCTCGTTCTTCTGCTGCCAGAACACTGGCGACGAGGGTGGGATCGAGACATTAGAATTCAATTGAGTGCGGAGTGGCGAAGTTCGAGCGGAAAATGTCTGGCAATAACACGCCACCCAAGCAGTTCAACCCCACCAAGGAGGAATGCAGATCATACGTGGATTGTTTCCTGATGTTCTTAGAGAGCAGTGACCTAAACGGGGTCTCAGAACATAGGAAAAGAGCTGTTTTCCTGACCCATTGCAGACCCACTGTCTTCCGATTGGCAAAGGCGCTAGCGGCACCCACAGATGGAAAAACATTGACGTGGCCAGAATTAGACAAAATCCTCCAGGCTCATTATGCGCCAACCATATCAAGTCTGATCAAGCGGCATGAATTCTACTTAAGAAACCAGAAAGAGGACGAAAGTATTGCCAATTTTGTAGCAGCGTTAAGGGACATCGGCGGAGAGTGTGAATTTTTGAACTTCGATGAAGCTCTAAGAGACCGCGTGGTCCTCGGGTTGAAAGAACTTACCTTACAGAGCCATTTACTTAACTGTCTGAAAATCACAGTAAAAGAAGCCATAGAGGAAGCCACCGCGGCAGAAGCCACACACAAATCGGCCGCCAAAATGAAGAAAATCAATAAATCAGCAGGTTACATCAGTAAGGAGCCATCCAGACCAGAAGGAGAGAAAGAAAAAGCCACAACACATCATGAGGACATCGAGCCGGAGACCAGTAGCGAGGAAGATGACATATGTCACTTAAAGGCGGGAAAAGATAGAAAGGAGCGGGCCGGCAGGAAATTTGAATTTGAATGTAACCGATGCGGGGGAAACCACCCCCGGTCAGAATGTCGTTTCATTGCTATTTGCCGGAAATGCGATAGGAAGGGGCATATAGCTAGAGTATGCCGGTCCAGAACCAACTACAGCCCACGACGGAGATGGAGCCCACCACTGAGAGAAAGAGAGAGAGAGAGAGAGAGAAGAAACCAAACAGTCGTTGGAGCCTGGAAGGAAGACACAAGAGAAACAAAGACACAACCTACAGAAGAGAGGAAACCCACCAAACTGTAATCATTGGCTACTCAGACACACGAAACATAAGAAAAGTTCACATCCAAGTAAAAATTGAAGAGCAGGATTGCGAGATGGAGGTAGATTTGGGATCTTTGCTATCAATGGTCTCCTGGACAACCATCAAGAAACTGATTCCTGACATTCAGCGAGACGAGCTAGAAACCCAAAGTCTTACCCTCAAAGATTACTAAGGCAACAAAATTCCAGTGATTGGCGTAGGACATTTCCAGATTACATTCAAAGGTCATACCGAAATCCTCCCACTTACCATCGTCGACCGAAATAGACCCAGCCTTTTGGGACTTGAATGGTTTGAGCCGTTGGGGATTGGAATGACGGGCGTTAACCAGATCGCTGAAACAGACTGGGAGGAGGACCTTGTCAGGGAATTCCAAGATCTTTTCAGCGGCAGCCTAGGCAAGTACCGGGGTAACCCGATTTCTTTTAATCTAAACCCAAATGTGACCCCTATTCGACTTAAAGCAAGGCGTGTGCCTTTTGCATTGAAACCTAAAATTGACGAACAACTGGACAAACTTATCAAACAAGGGGTTCTTGAACCGGTAGATCATGCCAAATGGGAGACCCCTATTGTCACCCCCATTAAAGCAGATGGTTCACTCCGGATTTGCGGGGACTATAAGGCTACATTGAACCACGCACTGCAACAAAGTGCATACCCCATTCCGGTTGTTCAGCACTTATTACATTCAATAAAAGGGGGTAAAATTTTTGCTAAACTTGATCTGGCCCAAGCGTATCAACAGTTGCCAGTAGATTCCCAAACTATTGTCACGCACCGGGGAGCCTTTAAATGCAACCAACTTCAATTTGGCGTTAATGTGGCTCCCGGAATTTTTCAATGTTTGATGGAGCGCCTTCTCCACGGAATCAAAGGGGTCATCCCCTACTTTGATGATGTATTAATTGCGGCCAAAACCAGGGCTCAGCTTAAAGACCGCCTACGACAAGTCCTCACTAAATTTACAGAAGCCGGTCTCAAAGTAAAAAGAGAAAAGTGCACACTAATTACAGACAGGATTGAATTTCTCGGCTATTTAATTGATGGCGATGGTATTCATCCCACTGAAGGGAAAGTCCGTGCAATCCAAGACGCCCCCATTCCTACCAACAAAGGGGAGCTACAAGCTTTTTTAGGACTTATTAATTTCTATCATGTGTTTTTGCCGAAGAAAGCTACGGTAGCGGAACCCTTGCATAGGTTACTTGATAAAGACGCTTCCTGGAAGTGGGGCAGCCAGGAAGACGTGACAGTCCAACAAATCAAGGACCTTATTACATCTACCAAGGTATTGATTCAATACAACGAGACGCTGCCCATAACTTTGACTTGTGATGCCTCCCCATTTGGCGTTGGGGCGGTTCTAAGCCACGTCCTACCAGATGGCAGGGAAGCTCCCATAGCCTTTCATTCTAAAACACTGTCTAAAGCCCAATGCAACTATAGCCAGCTCGATAAAGAAGCTTTGGCCATTATATCGGGCATTAAACGCTTTCATGAATACCTCTACGGTCGACCCTTTTCTGTAATAACCAACCACAAACCGTTATTGGGAATTCTAGCTGGGGACAAGGCAACCCCTAACATTTTGTCACCTCGCATGACCAGATGGTCAGAGTTCCTGGCCGCCTATAACTATACCTTGCTTTATCGACTGGGCCATTCCATCACTCACGCTGATGCTTTGAGCCGCTGTCCATTACCAGATACTGACAATGATCCTTGTCTGAGCATTTCCACCCTACAAATCGAAACCATGCCTAATTTTCCGATGACAGCTGCAGACATCGCCCACGAAACTTCCAAGGATTCTCTCCTTAACAGAGTGGCTACCTGGGTTGCGAAGGGTTGGCTGGAATCTGACCTAAAGGACTGCATGAAACCCTTTAAACAAAGGCAAACCGAACTTTCCCTCCTTAAGGGTTGCATACTGTGGGGGGATCGGGTTGTTATACCACCTCGGCTGAGAGATCCAATTTTGGACCTTCTTCATGGTGGATATCCGGGAATGGTGAAAATGAAGGCCTTGGCCAGAAGTTACATTTGGTGGCCAGGTTTGGACAAAGATATTGGGAATTGGGGGGCTGATTGCAAATCCTGCCAAGAGTCCCAACCTGCACCCCCGCAGGCACCAGTAGCTGAATGGGAACTGCCCAGGGGCCCCTGGTCCAGAATCCATATTGATTTCGCGGGTCCCATGAGGGGTTACATGTTTTTGATCCTAGTTGACGCTTAGTCCAACTGGTTGGAGGTAAGCATTATGCACTCTACCTCCTCTGACGCTGTCATTCGACAGCTCCGTAAATTGTTCACAACGTATGGGTTACCTGATGTTTTGATCTCTGACAACGGGCCCCAGTTCACCTCCACAACTTTTGAGGGTTACTTAGCTAGCCTGGGAATAAGACATGACCTAACTGCGCCGGCCCATCCGGCGGCGAATGGCCGAGCAGAACGAATGGTTCGATTTACTAAAGAAACCCTTAACAAGTTAGGCCCTGGCCACATTCAGGAACGCATCGATAAACTTTTATCAATCCAGCATACAACGCCTAGCATGACCACGAATAAAACCCCGGCTGAGTTGCTGATGGGTAGAAAATTACGATCCCCTTTGGACCGTTTACACCCTAACTATTCCACAGAAAAACCGATAGACTCATCTAGCAAAATCCGCATGTTTAAAGTAGGGGATCTAGTATATGCCAAGAATCTAGTGGGAGACCCGTTATGGGTTCCAGCCACTATTACCCAAGTCTCCAGGCCACGATCATACCGCCTAACTACCTCTGACAACAGGGACTGGAAGAGGCATATCGACCAGTTACGTTCCCGCACCCTTGCACGGGCATATGACAAGCCAAGGGGAGAAGGGGATTACCCAATTACACAAGAAGGGGGAGACCCTTCAAACACATACCACCCCCAGACAAGCAACGACAACCTAACACTACCACAAACACCCCTATCGCTAGTTCCGGTCGAAGTTCGCAACTACGCACCTGAGGCCGAAGGAATCAACATCAACGTGGACCAGGCAGGAGATGAGCATCCGACAGGAAGAGTCCTGGAAGGGAGCGGCCTAGACGTCTCAACTAACAGGGCAAGGCCCGTCAGGAGCGGCATGGCTGGCTCTACCTTCCAGACGGTTCCGCAAGAAGGGACGGAGGAGTCAACAGGTTCGTCCGCACCGGCCGCTGGCGAAGGGGTGAATGACTTGTGCAGGTTCAGTCGGACCCACAGGAGCCCCGCCTACTTATGTGATTACGTAACCTAGGTGGAGCTCCTGATTGGTCGGACTGGACCAAGAGGGGAGGGGAGTTTTGTATTCAATTACTAACCCGCGATTGTTGCTCCTTTTGGCGGGAAGTTTGTATCACTGTCATTGGCTGGTGAGCCGCGAGCAGCCTATATAAGAAAGGCTGCCGCGGCTCCGAAGCCGTTCCATTCCTGAAAGTAAAGAAAGAAAACTAATCAATTGAATGTGTGCGCCTCGTTCTTCTGCTGCCAGAACAATCTTATTTTCCTGTATACAGCATTTTTGACTGTATTTTGGCTTCTGACTGTTTGTAAATGCTATTAATTGCTGTCCATTTCTCCTAGAATGCAATCTCTTTTGCTCAACTGCATGATTTTGCTTCTGTGAATTTTTTTTACACACCTTTAATTCTTTATACATAAGTATACCTCAGTTAGTGAATTTATACTGACAAATGAGAGATATATTTGTAATTACTACTCAAGATATCCACCTCAATCTATATGAAAAGCAATGAACTACAAGGTTAGTAAAAACAATAAAATGGGATTCAATACCAAGAAAAAGAGAAGGTCTTAAATATGCTATGATCCTATAGAAAGTCATATGAAAGCAGTGTTGTTAGCACTATCATTATCAATAAGGGGAAAAGAGAGAAAGAGATCAGCTTTTTCTTGGTAAGATTCCCCAATAGCTTTTTTTTAAAAAAAAAAAAAACCTTGAACAATATTAACAACATTTATAGCTGAAGTGAAGCTATGAATTATTTCAATGAAGAAGTATAACACCTTTGTTCAGCAACTTGACTGACTCTGCAATGAGGGTGTATATTAATAGCTTTTTCAATATGCCTGCAGGATGACAGGACATCAGAACTGAAAAAAAATATTTCTGAAATCTAGCTAGGATATGCGTGTTTATCTGGTTCAAATATACAATTATCAAATTTTTAAATGGAATTATATTTATAGCATTTTTAATTATCCATCTCAAGAATGTCTTTTTCAGAATAAGAGATAAAGCTTCTTGAGCTAAAGGACTATGAGGATGATATTGTTGTCACAAATTCTGAGACCTAAGGGCCTGTATTTTTTTTTTTGGGGGGGGGGGCAGGGGGGAGAGAAAGAGAAATGTTTAAAGGCTTGTCTTCTGAGAATATATGGAGTTTTTCTGATAGGGTAGTAAATCATCCAATACCCAGTTATATAGAATGTAAGCAGCACATAGTACAACTTGAAATGTTCCTCTTTAATTGATTATCCCTAAATAAGACTGCAGTTTAATGGAAAAGTAAAAAAAAAACCCAAGCTCCTTTCTGATGACCTATAACCAAATCTTGCACAGGTTGCTAATTTTAAAGAGATCCCAGTGACTGGATGGAACATCAATCAATCTTTTTCAAGAAGCTGGATGTTGAAACTGATTTACAGTAGTTCATGAGTTTATTCCCTGGGTTCTTCTATACTGTTATATTTTCTTCTACTAAAGTTAGAAAACAATTTTGCATGAAGACGATAGAGAAAATTATTTCATCTTGCCGTAGTCCTGATTTTGGCAATTGAAATCTGGCAGGCTAGCATCTTCAACAGAAATTTCCCTAAGGGCCAAATCAAATGAATGGTGATATTTCTGAATTCCATTTCACTTTATTACTGAACTAATGAGTAGGAGAAGGCAGAGCTTGGTGGTAAATCAAATGCCAATAAAGTTTGTCAGGTTTCAAGGAACCATAACAGGAACACAGTGGAATTAGAAAAGTTGAAGATGGGAGCTTCCAAAAGTGGCATGGGAAATGTATACAGCACTCTCTCCCAAGTGTTGAATTCTCATCATGCTAGAGTGAACCCACTGAACTTGAACTAGCTAAGCAGTGGTACATTGATTTGG
The DNA here is from genome assembly GCA_023653725.1 of Bungarus multicinctus. NCBI lineage: Eukaryota > Metazoa > Chordata > Lepidosauria > Squamata > Elapidae > Bungarus > Bungarus multicinctus. Next base: position 83,232,375 of record CM042838.1, read on the forward strand.
AAAGCAATTGCTCTGAATAAAAGTCCATTGCTGTACTCCTTCAGAAATTTGAATTACTAGATTGAGCATGCAAAACCTATAAATATTTGGTAATTTTTATAGAACTATATTTCATAAGCTTGAGGAACATTCTTATTAGAATGCTAAATTCCAATTATCATATTTATGCTCTATTTTTTAATTCTTTAACAGATACTATTCCTTAGATTTACCACTTGCTTTACTTGGTTTCCAAGTTGAGAATATATCAATATATCGAATAACAAAATATAATATTCTTATATGGATACAGGATGAGGCCATAGATGGAGTCTGTAAATTATTAAGTAGAAACAACTTAAGCAAGCCCTGCTGCTTCCTCAATTGCTTAGGAGTGATGGGAAGTATATGGCAATATAACCAAAAGTAGATGTCAACCAAAAGGGATTATGAAGGATTAAGGGAACCAAGAAAGGTCCTTGGACAGAGGAGTAATGGGGAATTTGCCCAGAATGCTAAAGGTACATTGTAAATAGGGTCTTGACCTAGGTAAATTAAGTATATTTAAATTCCAGTGACTTCTGGTAAATTTTGTCACTGGAATTTAACTGTTATAGTTTTTTTAAACTAAACTGTTTAAACAGTTAAACAGAAGTGGAATTTGACTGTCATAGTTTTTTTTTTAAATATTACATTATTCTTTGAACTAAATGATGATGAAGAACTTGAAAGATAATTTATTCTGCATCTATGCTTGCTTAATTTAAACATGGTTGGTTTAATTTGATTGGCTCAGTTCTCACAATGTTCTGAGTGTGGATGACATGCTAATCTGTAAATTAACCCTATAGGCAGCATCAGGTTAATGTGTGTTTAAATGCTTTATGAATCAGTGTATTGTGCAAATAATGCCATATCACTATCTTTATCACCACTTTGTCCTTATGCTAGAGCAGCATCCCACAAATATTTTCTCATGTGAATTAACCTTTGATCTTCTAAGACATAGGCTTAGGCTAGACAGATATTAGATATCAAACTCTAGGACACAGTGTAAAAATTCAACAGATTAATACTCTATAGATAAAGAAGCAGCTAGTAAATTGCAACAGCATCTGTTCTTGTTGTTGTCAGTTGGTTTTCTATGAGATCTTTAATTAAGAGATTGACAACATTTTATTTTAGTACGTAAAGTATAGGCCTTTATTCTTTTCAGCCATCTTTGCATATCAACCTGTCCTGGCCATACTTATTTCTCTACTATTCTTTCAAAGGTCTCTAAATGTTAAATGAATGCAATCAAACCATGTCTGGAAATTTAATAGCTATCAAAATGAAATTGTAGCAAGTTGAAGGGAGAGAAATACTCTCCAGCTTGCTAATAGTACCTTCGTTTTCTACAGAGCTATAAGCTCTAATTACCAAATAGCAATGGGCCACAATTTGGAAAGTTATCTCCTATCAAATTGAAACTCCATGCCAATGTTCTCCTAAAATTAGCCCCCATCCTTATGGCTATTTCTTTCCAAGGTTACTGTAATATATAGTTTGGTCCTTTAGGTAGTGATTCCGCCAGTCACTCTTTGTTGAATAGTAGTCAGTTCTCAAACATGGAAGTTGAAAAATGTCCAGTTTTACTTATAGTTTGATCAGGCTGATTATTTGACATAGTTCTTTGACTAGTTATTTCTTGGCTAAAAGAATGAGTAGGGTAGCTACATGTCCTATTTTTACAAAGAAGTGTCCTTTGTTGTTCTCTGAAAGCCCTTCACGTACCTGTTTGAAAACAACCAGTTTAGGTCCAGTTTAATAATAATGAATCACTCAAAGGAAAATCATGGTCCTTGAAGTTGTCCATTAGCACTAAAAATTCGGGTAGAAGACTCAGGCAGCAAACCAGTCAATTCTTTTACAACTTTCCTCAATTATATTGTAATACAGTGTTTGTATTTGACGTATTTTTTTCCTCCATTTTTCCATTTTCCTTCTCTTTCATCTATCTATCTATCTATCTGTCTGCCTATCTATCAACTATCTATCATTATCTAACTACTTTGACTTTTCCTGTGTCTTTTTAAATCATCTTTTGATGATTTGTTTTGATGGCCAATACATATCAAACTATGATCACAAAGTCTCATTGATAAAATAAAAGAATTAGTCTTGGACATAATTCTACACCCTTGTTTTGATTAAAATTCTAAATAAAAAAATAGATTTTGTATACGTCTACTAGAGATAAGCAAAGATAAGGTAAATCTAGCTAGGGGGGGGAAAGCTGCCTAGATGAATTGCTACTCATCAGAGCAATATTCATAGTCCTTCTATCGAAATGTACTTCACACTTTCCTATTAACTTCAATGTGTTAAGATTAAAAATAATGAATCAAAAATTATCTTCCAATGTGTTTTTAATGAGCTATATCCACAGAGGAATTGTGAAGATCAGGAATAATTTTAAAAGCTTCACAGAATTTCTAAAGAGATGGTGGAAGTACTCATGCATTAAAATGTTGCTCTTCACTTTCATTATAAATTTGAACCAACAACCAAATAAAATGGAGTTTCCATCTCAGACCAAATTTTAAGGAAACACTATGAGAAACTAAAAGCATTTAGATAAGATTGGACTAATAAGGCATTCACAGCTAGGTTTTTCAAGTTTATCTCTGGATGATTACATAGTTTTAAACTGAATGGCCACCAGGATTCAGGGGTAATCTGTCATTTGGTTTGATGCTGGATGTGTTATTTTTTGTCTTCTGTCTCCAGAATTCCATTGCAAAAGAATGCCTATATGACAATTGTTAACTGGATAAAATTGTATCCCTTCTCTTTGTCTCCACCAAAGTGACAACTTTTTGCCTATATATTATGCTTCTGTTTCTCTATACCCATGATGGCAAACCTATGGCACACGTGCCACAGGTGGCATGCAGTCATTTGTGTGGGCACACAAGCCCCATTCAAATTTACCTGCATTGCACATGTGCGTACTTCCCAGCTGATTTTTGGCCATTTGAGGCAGTTTTTGCCTTCCTGGAGGCTTGAGGGAAGCCTCTGCAGCCTCAGGAGGTTGAAAAAACTGGCCTTCCGGAAATACCGGAAGTGTGGAAATAGGCGTGTTTTCAGCTTCCCGAAGCTGCAGAGGCTTCCTTCGAACCTCCAGGAGGGTGAAAACAGCCTCAAATAGGCCGAAAACCAGTTGGCAAGCAAGTACATGTGCAGCGCAGGTAAGGAGGTGGGGCAGGATGTTGTGTGTGCATGTGCAGAGGGCAGGGTGAATTGCATTGTGGGTGCCAGCACACATGACCTATCATGCGCACAAGCGCTTTCAGCACACTACAACAAATAGTGTTCTAAACATTTTAGAAAGGATAAATTAGCCCTTTCTAGCCAAGAATGTATTATTTTCTACTTGTCAAAAACAACATTTCACTAGACTTGAATAATGAGGATATCTGATTCGCCTATGGACAGAGAGGTTCTCAACTGGTGAGTAGTATCTCTTTTTCAAAGCTTGTTTCTTTTAGGTATGGACCCACACTTGATGCTCTAATGATGGCAATGGGAAAAGGGGATAATTCTACAGCAAGTCCACCTCCAAACCTCACATCTCCCATTTTTATCTTGTCCAGATGTTTATGGTCCATAACACAAGAGAAAAGAGAATTGGTATGGTTAGGAGGGTGCATACTTTTTGAGCATGCCTTGTGTGCATTTTCTGGCAAAATACATGGAAAAATCCCATTTGAGGAAAATCCACTTAGCTTTAGGGTTAGGTCACTGAGAATTAAGAGAGCAAAATCACAAATGGATTCGGAGTGTAATGGTATGGTTAGGAGGGTGCATACCTTTTGAGCATGCCTTGAGCTTGCCATGAGAAAATCCCATTCGCGGAAAATCCACATAGGGTTAGGTCACAGTGAATTCAAAGAGCAAAATGGACATGCCAATCGATTTGGAGCACATTGGCATGGTTAGGAGGGTGTATACTAAATGAGCCTGCATTATGTACATACTGTGGTAAAATACATAGGAAAATACCATTCTCGGATCCACTTAGAGTTAGGCTTATGTCCCCATCAATTCGTAGAGCAAAATGGACATCACCAATGAATTCGGAGAGCATTGATATGGTTAGGAGAGTGCATATTTTTTGAGCTTGCCTTATGTGCATTTTCTGGCAAAATACATGGGAAAATCCCATTCATGGAAAATCCCTTTTGCGGAAACTCACCATACAGTTAGGGTTAGGTCTCCATGAATTAGGAGAGAAAAATGGAAACCACCAATGGATTTGGAGCACATTGTTATATTTAGTAGGGTTCGTATTGTTCGAAGTTTCCTTAGGTGCATTTCCTGGCGAAATACATGAGAAAATCACATTAGTGGAATATCCACTTAGGGTTAGGGTTAGGTCACCGTGAATTCAGAGACCAAAATTGCCATCGACAATGTATTTGGAACATATTGGTATGGTTAGGATGGTGTACACTTTTCAAGCCAGCATTATGTCCATTTCATGGGAAAATGCATCGGAAAATCCCATTTCCACTCCTGTTAGGGTTTGGTCACTGTGAATTCAGAGAGGAAAATGGACATCACCAATGGATTTGAAGTAGATTGTTAAGGATAGGATAGTGCATACTTTTCGAGTCAGCCTTTTGTGCATTTCCTGGAAAAATACATGGAAAAATATCATTCGCAGAAAATTCACATAGGATTATTCTTAGGTCTCCATGAATTTGGATAGAAAAATAGACATCAACAATGGATTCAGAGCACATTGGTATGATTTGGAGGGTTCATTCTAAATGAGCCTGCATTATATACGGTACATTCTGTGGCAAAATACATAGGAAAATCCCATTTGCTGAAAATCCTCATAGAGTTAGGATTAGGTCTCCATGATTTAGGAGGAGAAAATGGACATCGCCAATGGATTTGGAGTGCATTGGCATGGTTAGGAGGGTGTACCCTTTTCCAGCTGGCCTTGTGTACATTTCATGGCAAAATGCATGGGGAAATCTCATTCTGGGAATATCCAGTTAGGGTTAGGGTTAGGTCACCGTGAATTCAGAGAGCAAAAGCATACTAAATGAGACTGCAGTATGTACAGTATGAATATAGACCATTATGTTTCAAGAAGCATTTGAATGAAATTAACTCTGCCTAGTTTTCACCATCTCCTATATCTACTTCAGCTTCCATTGGAAGGGAAATCCTACCATTGAGAGGAGCTCTAAAAGTTAGAGTGCCCTCTATTGTATACAATCAGTGGTAAAAATGTCAGACTAGGAAGTTCAGATTTTAGTTCAGCTTCATAGAGTTACTATGAGCCAATTATCTCTCAGCCATCCTATAAGAAGGAAAAACTCTTAATTGAAAGGCCAGATATAAATCTAAGAAAAGGAAAAAGGGAAGGAAAAAGAAGTGATCCCACTGTGCACAGTTCATTTAAAACAAAATCAAAGAACTAGAAAATAACAAATAGAAGCTATTAAAACAATCTTCAAGATGGAAAGTATGAAAGATGCAAAAATAAAACTATTCAGAGTTTATTTAATATAAATAAGGAGGCAACTTGGAGGCATGTAAAAGAATAGGGTGAAAAAGATGAGGATATTTTATGCCTTTTACATTTTGCTGAATGGCAAGATTACTGAATTAAATTGATGGGCACATTAAAAATATGGGCACATGACTTGTAAGACCTGACAACTGCTATGGAAGAAGCTGCAGTATTTGAACTATGACACCCTTCCATCACTTCTACCTACACTCATCATCTTGGTTTAAAAGTTGAGACACTTAATGCCTAGAGAATTAATTAATCAGAGAATTAAATGTGACACAAGCAGCATAAGAAGATCATATTCAGATTTTATCAAGCAGGTATACAATAAGAAGCTTTTGTTTTCAAGATCCACTGCATTTCCAACCAGTCACTAAAGTGTGTCTTCAAGGCAACTCTTTTTTACATCCATTTTGTTTAGCAAGATCTTGCTCAGCAGATAGGCAGGAAAGAATTCCTGATTTCTGCAATTAGTCTTTGTTGCAGTGCTTGCACCTAGGAAATTGCAATATTCATTATCAGGATGTACAAAACTGTCCTTTGTTTTTGTACCAGGAACCATACATGTCACAAAGAAGCACTCTTTACATTGATGTAACAGTTTCCAAACTGCTAAATATCATATTTTGCAAAGCACTCTCATAGATCATTGCTTCAGGTCTTTCCAGTTCCTGGGGATGGGATGGGAGTAGAACAGGAAGGAATACCACAGAACTAGGGTTATAGGAGAAGGAATGGAAGAACCCAGGGATGGAGTTAAAAGATGGATCAGTCTAGACTCCTAGTTTAAGGCACAAGCAAAATAAGTCCAATTTCTCTTGAATTCTGTTGACCTTTATTTAACGCCAAGAAGATGCTAACCAATAGTTGAGAAAATTCCTGTGCATAGGACTGAGTAGCAATAAATCAGTTTATCTGAACCTTTGTGTGTTGACCTGTTCTTTTGTGCCAGACAAGGATCTTTTCAAGAACAAAAATTGTATCTGCTTAATCTACTACATTAGGGAAACTGTCCATTTTGGGAATGGGTTTCTGACCAAGAAAATACTTTTTCCAAAGTTAAAAATTAAAAAAATGAAGAAAAATTGGATCCAAGTGGATATAATGTTCTTGTCACTCTGAGTAGTGAGATGGACAGTATATAAATTTAATAAATAAATACATTTCACAAACTTGGAAATGCTGCATTCTTTATTAATTCCAAAGTTGTTATAAGTCATTTTATTTGTGGAAAATAAATTTGTGGAAAATAATGCAGAGCCACTCTCTTTGCATAGAGTTTTCTAAGGAACGAGACATGAGATATTATTTAGTCTGGCTAAGTAATACTTTACTTTGTTTTACTTTGTTTCAGTAAATTATCTAAACTCATTCCTTACAAGAACTGCGATGGAATCATCTTCAGTTACTAATCAACATTAGCATTGTTTCCTTTCAAAGAAACCCTATGTTTTTGCTACATTGCTAATTAGTCTAGTAACTTTAACATTAATGTTTTTTTAGGAGGTTTGGACCATGTCCTGCTGTAAGGGTCAATTACAAATAGTACTATTGCTTGCAATTACATCATCACATTTTCTTTAATTACAGGCACAAGGGGATTTTAATTGGGAAAGCAGTACACAATGAGGAAAAATATATTGTCCCCTCTCGGTTATATAATAATAATAAAAAACACCTTCTATTGGCTGCAATGAAAGTTTCTTTTTCTTTTTTTTTTTGTTAAGTCACCTTTGATACGAGATTTAGACTAAATACTTTTACACTGATTTGATAATATCACTTGAAAACCAAGGAAGAGGCCTAGAAATTGGCAAAGTTGAAAGCCCAACAAGGACACTGGATAGAGCAACAGGGCTCTTCTGCCCTGTCTTCTTTAGCTGTTTGTTTCCTATGCATCAAAAGATGCAAATGAAGACAGGTTAAAATACCCCATTCAAAGTTTCATCTCCTTCCCCTTGGACTGTAGGTTAGTTGAATGGCCACATGTATCACAACTCCTGTGAGTACATTGCCTTATATCTTTAGTCCTCCTGGACTGAGGAAAAGAAAAGCATTTTACAATTTTTTTTCATATTGTTTTGGTTACAAGGGAAAAGCCCAATTATTTTGTTAATTTCAGCTGGCTAAATGAAAAGTTCCATCGGTGAACATGCAAAAAGCAAAAGAAGCAAAAGAAAACACAGGTTTTTCTCAGTTTCTCTGTGAACTTGCAGAAAAAACAAAAGGGCCTGGAAGGAAGAGGGTGGTTTTGCCACATTGCACAGTAACCAGATGGAGTGGAGGTATTTGTCGACCATGACATAAAACACAGCAGGACCTCAGACAGCACCAGTTTGATGGTCCAAGTTAGAAAACACCAATATAAGCATTATATGGCAAATAAAGACCAGCAGAGCTTGTCTTCCATATGGTCTGGTATGGGTGAAAGATAATATGCTGTGTTCTTGAGATATAGTCTATGGCCTCTACTCATGCTGGGGAAATCTGGTTGTGCAGATCAGCCCATATGGGCAGTGAGAAAAGAGAAATGTCAGCTCTTTGTGGGTATTCTGAGATATGGTCTTTAATCTTTTTGCACATTCTGCGGAAAAACTCCAGAGTGCTGATTGAACAGATTCCAAAATGGGAAATATAGATGGCAGCAATAGGTCAAGGGTCCAAGATTGGAGAAAAGATCAAGAAAAGAAATTCAGATCCTTTCTTAAAACACAACCTATACTATTTAAAAATTAGAGGGGGTTATTTCCCAAATAAATAAGATATAATAAATCTCAGATATCGAGTAAGAGTTCAATCTTCAAAAGAATAGAGGAATACTAAGTTTCTGTAAGTTTGACTCCCATTTACATTTTTTTTTGTTAAAAAGACTATTCCTATCATTTTAATAGTACATTGCCATTCCTGTTCATAGCAGCCAACTAGCACCATAATTATAGCTCAATGATGCAATAAATTGCTAATGTTAGTAGCTTCTATGTGTGGAAATAGATTTATTTCATCAATATTTTCCTGACCTGAAGTTTTCTGACCTAAATTGGAAATTACCTTGATTGGAGTAGTAAATTAACACTTGGGGCCACATTTTCAGGTGCCTATATTCCCATTCTCTTATCCTAGAAGGCTGCATTTGAATTTAATTTATTTAGAAGTCGTGGAGTGTTAAAGATGGGATTAGATAAAGCAGAATGCAAAATTGTATACTGTGAAGGGCAGGATGTTGGCGGAAATGGGGCAGGACCTCATATAAACTGAAGGCCAAATGAAACAAGACTTTTGATACAGGATTAATCTGAATAGGTTTCTTTTTAAAAGAAAATCAATCTCTAAGGCCAGTTCAGGTGAGATTTGGACAGAGACTACCATAAGGAGAAAAGGTTCAAGCAGAAGTATATGTACAGTTCACAGTTCTTTCTTCAGACCAATGCCAATTGTTAGAAATTCTGGGAGATCTCAGGATTGGGGAATTCTAGTGTAGTTTGATTTTTGGTTGATAAACCACCCTTGGCTAAATACTCCACTTCCTTCATGTCACAGCTTTGAATTCCTGCCTGTATTAACCATGTGATTAACATGGTAAAACATTCAAGCATTATGAAAACTGCTGGGCAAACCCTCAAGAAGAAAAGAGAAGTGCCTACTTTTTTTCCTATAAAAAGCTGACATTCCTCTGAGACAGCTTTTACTTCTTATTTAGAAATATTAATTCAGTTTGCCATACAACATGTATTAGAATTGTAAAAATGTGTTTGAGACTCACCACTTCCATTTTTTGCATACTTTTGATTCACAGTTTCATTTATCCCAAAATTTGGCATTAACATTTAAATAATAAACCAGTTGTCTTTATTCCCAGAGATGAATGCTCAGAGGTCTATGTTCATATTTCTTTACAATTGAAATGAACATTGTGTGTGTTCACATGCAGCTATTTTTCCGTACTAAATTAACTGTTTGGCTGGGCTGAAAGATTTCTTCTTTAAAGTCTCATTTAGATCAAGTGTGTGAGATTAGAATCCTTTAAGAACCAAAAGATGCAAGATTTTTCTTCTGCTCAAAGTGCATTGATCAGAAAGAGTTTGAAAAATGTGTACTTGTATATAATTATTATGCCAACCCAAGAGACAAAAATAATAAAAATATGTTAAAATACAAAATCAGCCAAGATACTCTTTCATCTTTTTCATCTGTTATTTCAGATGTATAAAAAGAAAAAGAAACTATTCTGAAATTATTGAATTGAAAGTATGAGGAGAGGACTGATGTCTCTAAAAATGCACCTTTTTGTTTGCAATTCTTCCTAATGTGCAGGTTTCCTGCAGACAATTTCCCTTGATGCAATACATTTTTATAAATTTATTTATTTTATTTAAAACATTTATAAAGCCACCCATTTTATAACAAGTCCTATGTGTCAAAACTTAAAATAACGTAAAACCATATTAAAAGTATTAAAACAAAACACCATAAAAATAAAAACCTGGCATCACATCAAGCTTTCAATATCATCATCTTATGAGGGAATTCAGATCTTCAGTGCTTTATGAAAAGCTAGAAGGGTAGAGGCATGAATTCTGGAACTTAGAGAGAAAAACTGTTCCTTGGGATGGGGACTGTCATGGAAAAAATACCCTTCTTAGCTCTCATAAGATGTCCATGTTTAAAGAAAAGGTCTAGGAGTATTTCCACCCTTTAAAATCTGATAGGACAGATAGATGTCCTTAGATAGAGGCAGCCCCATATGCCTTGTGCCATATAGGGTTTTAAAGGTAATGGCCAGCACCTTGAATTGCACTTGGAAAGAAATAGGAAGCCAGTGTAATTTACACAACAGAAGTGTAAATCTAGTGTCATGGATCATTGTATGCACTGCTGTGTTCTGGACCAGTTGAACTTTCTGGGTGTTCTTCAAGAGCAGCCCCATGCAGACCACATCACAGTAATCCTAATGAGAGATAATCTAGGCATGAGTGTGTATGAGCAAGGCTTCCCAGTCCAGGAAAGGGCGAAAGCAGCACACTAGATGAATAAGTGCAAATTTCCCCTGGTTACAGTTGCCACCTGGTCCCTGAGTAGGGAAAAAAATTCCAAATTGCACATCAGTTCAGTTCAGTTCAGTCAGGAAGTGCTCTCCTATCAGAGTCAAAGATGAAATGTCACCAGAACTACTCCATCTTGCCAAGCTTGAGTTGAAGCTGGTTCCTCTCAATCCATACCCTTACAGCCTCCAGGCACTCAGCAGCACTGCCATCAGACCAGCTAAGGCTCAACTTCTGAGAACATAGCTAACTGAATACATGCCCAGGGAGAGATCTCCGAAGGATTATTCCCTGGGGTGTAGCTCTTCTGCCTTCTAACTGAAGGCATCCCATCAGCTTTTATGACCCAGTCGGTCAGGGAGTGTTGAAGAACTTTCCCTTGGAACCGTTCAATATGGCTAATAGCTGGAAAACGGCTTCTGGAGTTGAACTGCCAAAAGCTGGGAGGGAAGGGGCTGCAATCGGTTTGGGGTTGAAGAAGCCACCATTTTGAAATTCATCTTTCAAATGGACAGTAAGTTTGGCCTTTCTCTTCTTAATCATCTTCAATGACTATTAATCTTTTTAAAAGTCAACTTAAAAAGAAAGTCTTTCTAGCTACAGCTAGCTATACCTTTTTGAAGACTCACGCCATTTTAGGGATTTCTTTTTGTCTTAATGAACAAGGAAGAAGGTTGCTAAGGCAAGCCAAATAAGAAAGTATGGTGAGGAAAAAAAAAAGTGAACAGAGAAAGATAAAGATTGAAAGCTGTTATTTTAGTTTACTATTGGTAGCTTGATTTTAGCTGTGGGTGACTAAAATCTTCTGATTATGATTAAAAGAGGAAGCCAAGATGGTGGAGTATTAGAGATATTTTTGAAAGGTCTCTAAATAAAATATGCCAAAATATTTGTGGACCAGCTGTTTTCTGATGATAAAAAATCCTCTCAAATATTTCTGAGATGCAAACATATGGAGAATGTTACCAAATTGCCAAGGCAATTTCACAAGAAACTGAAAATGGTTTATCACAGTTTTGGAAGAACCTGATATTAACTTTCACTACTATGGTTCAAATGTAAATATCTAAACACAACTGAAAGAAGAGCGTTGAGAAAAAAAAGACAAATTTGAGACTTTTCCTTTAAGGACATTAGCAAGGTTGGGGATTTCGTGATTAAAAGAAAGGCCTATAAGTCTTTGATAAAACTTCCAGAGAAGAAAAAGCTTTTATTCCATGAAGTTAACCTGGAAGCGGTGACTTAAACTTAACGAGTTAACTGGAATTAGGAGGCAATTTCCTAGGCTTGATGTATACAATTGAAAGAAAAGTTTAGCCAGAGGTGATATTCAGCAGATTCTGACCAGTTCTGGAGAACCAGTAGCGGAAATTTTGAGTAGTTTGAACAACCAGCAAATGGAGATCTCTGACTGGAGATTTTACAGTATCCTTTCCCTGCCACACCCACCAAGCCATGCCCACAGAACCAGTAGTAAAAAAAAATTGAATCCCACCACTGGGTTTAACTCAATATTTGAAAATGTATTTTTTGTATATATAATGCTTAAGTAATTCTTAAAGTAGGCAAAAGATAATGAAAATGTAATTGAGAGTACCTGTATTAAGAGAAAGTTAAAGAAATGATGTACTAATTTAAAGAAAAATTATTTGTGTTAAAAAGGATGTTTACAAAAGAAAAAAAATCTGTAAGGGTAGTTTGGAGGCAGGGATCTAAACATAATATTGAAGTTTAAAGCTTGTATGTTAAGAAGTCAAAGAAAAAGATGTATTAGAAAGTTTTATATTTAAAAAAGTTTTTTTTTTTAAAGTGTAGTACCTCGAAGGAAAAAAAATGAAAAAAAATCCCCCCCTTTTCTTCAGTAAGGTCAAAGAATTTGAAAGAATACAATGAAAATGGTGACAGTTCACAAAGATTACTAGGTGCAAATAGAAATACACATTATTTCCATAGCAAGGAAGATAAAGCAGGAATGGCTAAATTGATTATTTTATCAATGCCCCCTTTTCTTTCTTTTTCTCTTTGCCCTTGTATCTCACACCCACTTTCCCCTGCTCCCTCTCAGTCCCTTAATTTCCTATTTTTTCTTCTCTTTTTTGTAGTTTGTATAATAAAATAAAAGCTTAACTAAGAGACCAGCTAAGGCTGGAGATATGTAATTGGATATCATCGATATGATACTGGACCCCATATCAACAAATGATCTTTCTAGCAGTTTCATGTAGATGTTAAAAAGGAGTGGTAAAATACATTCTGGGGCACTTCACATTGCAGGGATATAAAAGCTTGACAACTCATCATTTACCAATACCAAATGAAACTGGTCACGGAGAAAGGAGGAGAACTATCGTAACACAATGCCTACCACTCCTGGCCCCAGAAGCTGGTCCTGAAGGATATCATGGTTGATGGTACTGAAAGCCTCTGAGAAGTCCAGGAGGGTCAGAATTGTTACATCACCTCCATCCTGAACCCTCAGATGCATTTAAGTGCAATCAATGCCATTTCAGTGCTATACCCCAGTCTAAACTCGGACCAAATGGGTTCCAGATAGCTATTTAACCAGCAAATTGTTTCTCTTTGTGTATTCGTATTTTGTAATGCAGAAGAATTGTATTTCTGAATTTTAGGGAAAAAATAATTTTCTGAAGGGAATAGATTATTCATGAGTACTGATTCAAAATTTCACACTAAAACCCACCTTCCTGCTAGAAAGGAAATGTGCAGCTAATAATTATAAATATAAACTTAACAATTCTTCACAATCAAAATCCATTGAGAGAGAATTGCCACTGTCATTGCCAAGTGAATTTCAACTGCCTGCCTTAAGGCAACTTTTGGCAAAGACATTTCAATGGGTGATGATAAAGTTGTCATGGGAACTAAAATAGTTACTTTATTCTTCCTGCAGACAATACACCTGAGAAAATCAAATGCTACAGAAGTTGAAGAAGGCAGGTTCATAGCTATTTTCTTGAAATGTTCTGAACCACCCCAAAACAAACTAATGCACTGGAAGAAAAAGAAAAGTGAATGTTTAGATCTACCCTAATTTATCTCTACTTTATACTAGCTTCTAATAGAAGAAGGCAAGAACTTGTGTGGCTGTGTAATTATCTACTTTGGCCTATCATAGCCCCTTCTAGAGTGGATATGGCAAAAATCATACAAACACAAAACAAACATCACTTTTTTGCAAGACATCAATTTACTCTGTACAGCGCCTGATCACTCTCCCAAAAGAGATTCTGTCACCATTCACTTCTGCAGTATACCTCTGTAATACACACAAACACACACACACAGATACATACACATACACACACACACACACACACACACACACACACACACACTGAATTTACTGAATGTATAGGTCATATCTATGTCCCATTACAAAAATCTCTATTCCTTTACTGAATGTCAAATATGCTGCCACAAGGCTTATTTTTAGGAATGACGTTTGTAATATCTTTTGAAATGTCTAAGTGGGCAATTTAAATTCTCACTGGTACATATTACATGAAGAAACACATTTATATCTAGTGAAAGAAGGCTCCAAACTGTGTAACTGTAACTATGGCAAATACTTAAGCAACTCACATTTGTGCCTTTTCTTATAACCATGGATTTTCTACCAAGGAAGAAAATGCATCAGAAGATGGATAAACATGGTATTAGGGTCCAGCGTATTTCTTTATGATTAAAGAGATTGTCAGCTATCGGATGATTTTCTTTTCATATTTTTGTATAGACTAACCTGATCCACACTTATTTATGTTTTCTGTTTCTTGTTAATGCTGTGTAACCCATTTGTTTGTTACAGCAATAATTGCATTTTTATTGTATAAAACTGGCATTACCTTCTCAGTAGTTGTGCTAAAACTTAAATTGTCCCCTAAAATGTGGAACCAGCTGTGAATAAAATACATCAACAATAATTCTGTACTCTAATTTTCACACTGCACTTATATGATGACAGCAGAGACGGTGATTCTGTCTTTAAAAATATCTTAGAAGTAGATATAAGTTAGATATCACTAGCAATGCAATCCTGTGCATATTTACTAGTAGATCCCATGCAATGCCACTTACACTCAAGATCATGACAACCATTCTAAGGAGCAAAGTACTGTATATCATATACCTGGAACTATTAAGTATAAATATAAGAAGTTATTTTTTTATTTCTTCAAGTGTTATCTTTCGTTTAGAAGAAAGGCAGTACGAATGGGCTAATTCTATTTCTATCCCTTTATTTCCTTCTCTTCAGGTTAAAACCCTGGAAAATCAGTGGTCTTAATTCTGTGGACAACCATCATGGTTAATAGAGTAGGGTGCAAAAGGTCATTATTTATATATGGAGACCAAGGAGGATAATGACAAAAGGGGTGCGATTCAAATTTCTTAACAACTGGTTCTGTGGGCATGGCCTAATTTGTGGGTGTGATTTGGTGGTCATGTGACTGGCTGGTCATGGTTTGTATGTAAATATTGTAAATATTTATGTAAATATTGAATTTGTATGTATGTATGTATGTATGTATGTATGTATGTATGTATGTATAAAAAGAGCAACTTTTACCCCAAATCAGGCAAAGCAGATTGAGTTGTTTGCAGAACCACAGATTCACACACAGATTTACCTTTCTGAAATCTGCTGCCTGAGTCTGCACTGAAAAATAGAAGCTCCTAAGGAAGGTTCAGCTCTGCTCTCAGGTCACTTCTCCCCTACCTCCCAACTCCCTGAATACCACTCCTAACTGGGCCTCAGGGAAGCATCCTGGGTGAAGGCAAAGCAGTTCAACAGTGATTTAGATTAGCTAGAAAGCAGAAATCCAACAGGAGGGGAGGGGCCAGCCAGTGCCGAGATTTGCCGGTTCTCTGAACTGCACAGAATCATAACAACCGGTTCTATAGAACTGGTCCAAACTGGTAGAATCCCACCCCTGGTTAGAACTAACATGCTTATACTTACTACCTTTCCTTATAAGGGTTCAATATATGGTTTGGAAATCACTAAAATAGCTAAAGTTAATTATGCTGCTTGCCAAATGCTGTGGAGTTTAATTAGCAATAGCATTAAAAATGGAGATCAAATTTAAAATCATCATCTCAGCCCAGGCCGGCCTGCTCAAAGAGCCAGGTCTTTAACGCGCGCCTGAAGGCCCTCAGGTCCGTGCCGGTACGAAGTTCCGGTGGCAGAGTATTCCAGAGGGCGGGGGCACCCACAGAGAAGGCCCTACTCCTTGGCGCCGCCAGACGACACATAGCGGCCGACGGCACCCGGAGCAGACCCTCCCTGTGGGAACGCACCGGCCTGTTGGAGAACGTTGGCAGAATGCGGTCCTGAAGGTAACCTGGTCCCATGCCATGGGTCGCCCTAAAGGTCAAAACTAGAACCTTAAAGCGAACCCGGAGAGCCACCGGCAACCAATGCAGCTCGCGCAGGAGAGGCGTCACATGGGCGCTACGTGACGCCCCCATAATCACCCGCGCGGCTGCATTTTGCACCAACTGGAGTCTCCGGATGCTCCCCGCAGGGAGCCCCATGTAGAGGGCATTACAATAGTCCAGGCGAGAGGTGACAAGGGCCTGAGTGACCGTGCGTAAGGCGTCCCGATCCAGGAAGGGCCGCAACCGGTAGATCCGACGGATCTGATGAAACGCCCCCCTGGAGACGGCCGCAATGTGATGTTCAAGCGACAGCCGTACATCCAGGAGGACTCCCAGGTTGCGAGCCCTCTCTGTGGGGGGCAAAGCTTCCCCCCCAATAGCCAGCGAAGGTGTCAGCTGGCTATATCGGGGCGCCGGAAACCACAGCCACTCGGTCTTGGATGGGTTGAGCCGAAGCCTGTTCCCGCCCATCCAGTCCCGCACGGCCTCCAGGCACCTAGACATAGCCCCCACAGCATCGTTGGGGTGGTCCGGAGTGGAGATGTACAGCTGGGTGTCATCTGCATACAGATGACACCTCACTCCAAGACCACGGATGATCTCGCCCAGCGGCTTCATGTAAATGTTGAACAGGAGGGGAGAAAGGACCGACCCCTGAGGCACCCCACAAACCAGGGGCCTAGAGGTGGATCTCTCCCCCCCCGCCAACACGAATTGCGAACGGTCAGAGAGGAAGGAGGAGAACCATCGAAGGACGGTTCCCCCAATCCCCAACCCCCCCAACCGTCGCAATAAGATACTATGGTCGATAGTATCAAAAGCCGCCGAGAGATCTAATAGGACCAGGACAGAGGAGAACCCTCTGTCACGAGCCCTCCAGAGATCATCGACCAACGCGACCAATGCCGTCTCAGTGCTATGTCCAGGCCTGAAGCCCGATTGGAACGGATCGAGGTAAGTAGCTTCCTCCAGGTACCGGGGGAGCTGACGTGCCACCACACTCTCAACAACCTTCGCCACGAAGGGAAGGTTGGAGACTGGACGATAGTTGTTTAAAATAGCTGGGTCCAGGGAAGGCTTCTTGAGGAGGGGGCGCACCACCGCCGCCTTCAAGGCGGTAGGGAGCACCCCCTCTCTCAAGGAAGCGTTGACAATCCCCTGGAGCCAGCCTCGTGTCGTCTCCCTGGCGGCCGAAACCAGCCAGGAAGGGCACGGGTCCAATAAACAGGTGGTGGCATTCAGACCCCCCAGCAACCTGTCCACACCCTCGGCGGTCACAGGATCGAACTCCCCCCAGATAACACTCTCAAGACCTGCCCCGGACACCTCCCCCGGGACCATCCAATTGGAGTCGAGCGCCTCCCGAATCTGAGCGATTTTATCATGCAGAAATCGGGAAAACTCCTCTGCCCTACCCTGCAAGAGGTCATCCCGCGCTCTCGATTCAAGTAGAGAGCGGGTCACTCTAAACAGGGCGGCAGGCCGATTTTCTGCTGATGCAATAAGGGCAGAGAAATACGAAGATTTCGCCGCCCCTATCGCCACAAGGTAAGTCTTAATATGAGATCTCACCTGTGTTCGGTCAGACTCAGAACGGCTCGCCCTCCAAATGCCCTCTAGACGTCTTTTCCGGCACTTCATCTCCCGTAGCTCCTCCGTATACCACGGAGCCAAATGGGATCTGTGCCGGGTCAGAGGTCGCAGAGGCACAACTCGCTCTAGGGCCCCGGCGGCCAACCCATCCCAGGTGGCCACCAGGTCTCCAGGCGAGCTGAGAGCCAGATATTCAGGAAATGGCCCAAGCTCCCTCTGGAACCGATCCGGGTCCATTAGGCGCCTGGGGCGGAACCATCTAAGTGGCTCCGCCTCCCTGCGGTGGGGGGTAGCGGAACAGAAATCCAGCCTAAGGAGGGAATGATCTGTCCATGACAAGGGTGTAATAACTAAATCCCCCCAATTACAGTCATTCTATGTGTCATTCATTCAAGGGTGAATGAATCCCCCCAATTACAGTCATTCTATGAGTCATTCATTCAAGGGTGTAATAACTAAATCCCCCCAATTACAGTCAATTACTATGTGTCGTCACATATTGCCCCATAGTGTTTTACACTATGTCAACTGTCAGATAATTTTTTAAAAAATATTTTTATATAAACTAACCTGATCCACACTCATTTATGTTTTGTGTTCTTGAGTGGTTTACAAGTGAGTGGGTGGCCTAGTGCCTCCAACAATCTAAGTCCTCATTTTACCACCTCGGAAGGATGGAAGGCTGAATCAATTTTGAGCCATCAGGAAAAAACTCCTGGCTGTGAGCAGAGTTAGCCTGCAATACTGCATTCTAACTATTTCACCATTATGGCTTAAATAACATTAAATAACATTATGTGTAATTATACAATATGTGTGGGGAGCTTCTGCTATTGCTGCAAAGAGAATCAGGTGGTTTGGGATGGAACTGAAGGTAGAACCATACTGCTTCCTTCTTTTTGCTTACTAGAAACTATATTGACTATCATTGCTGATACATTTTCAGTGCCTTGTCAAGACTACAGTCTGTTCATGAGTCACTCCTGCAATAAAATTATGTCAGTTTTTTTTCACCACTCCCATCCCAATCCTCATGACATAGGAATTGAAGGTGATACCTTTGGTATCTCTATGCACAAGGCCCTTAAAGGGCCCAGCAATTCATCACCGGTGCTTAGCTTGCTTTAGCTCTTTGTTTTAGAGAATGGATATGAGGATGAGCAAATGAGCAAAGAGGAATCTCATGTAAAATGAAAATTAGAATTATAGACTATGAGTGTGCGACATATAATGTCTCTATGGGACATTAATAAGGGACAAAGATATTCCACTCCCCAATCAAAATAACAAGGAATTTTCATAAGCTCCTTTCAATGTACTGCTAAAGATTGGAAATCAGTTGTATAGGATGTACTGTGTTAGTATAAGGAAGTTGTTCATAACCATTATTTTTAGCAATAGCTGTTATTAATACAATGTGGGGAAAATTACAAGTTCCTAAAAATAATTTTTCACATATTAACCATGTGATCATTATTACTTGAAGGCAAACTTCTGATAATAGAAAATTAGTATGTCTGCATTAAATAAACACTATTTCTTCTTCTGAATTCTAATTATCTATTATGTAGAAAATAGTTATTTATATGTCTGGACATACAGTAATTACATAGGAGTCATGGAATCCATATGAAGAGTATAATGGGCTACAGTTCAAAGAGAATGATTCTTAAATATATTGCTTCAACCATTTTAACCAACTGTGCTTTCTGTACAATTTTATAAAACATGAACTGATCATCTTAAGCCCCATTTACTTTTAACAAGATTTAATTACTACCAATCTTTTTCTGAGCTGTTTTCCATACCAATCTACTATAAAATCTATTTTATTTGATTAAATGTAATCTCCAAAATGTTGTTCTGCACACATAATTCTGCTTGGAACCAAATGGTTACTAAATAACAATTCCAGACAATCGAACAATTGAATTAGTAAGTATTTTGTTCTGAAATACAGACACTACTGTGTCAGACTGAATATGTGCTTATGTGTAGAGTCACTTGTTCCTCTGCTTTGACTTTAGTATGCAATAAAGATACTTACAAAACAGAATTGGTTAATAAAATAAAACTTCTTAATAGCTTTTCTTTACAAAACAGAGTGGTTTATAATAAGCAAGTTACAGATCAGGGCAGAATAATATTTCAAAAAACTGGACTGTATTACAAAGCATTTTTTTCAAACATCCATTTGTGTTGGATTATTGCTGAAAGATACTAGTAGTCAATCTATTTCAGAAATTTCTTGACTAATTTACAAACATCCATAAAATAGTGAAAAAATTGCATGCTCTAGAAACCTGGTACATTTTCATGCCTCTGGACTAAAAAGATGAAGACGATAGCAAATGAATAACATTTTAAAGATAGCAAGATGGCATTTACAGAGTCTTTTCATTGATTTTAGCTGACTCTTCAGCATTGCTTCCTTTTCTCTCAGTTGATTTGTTATTTTCTGGTTTAATCCATGGAGGGCTGTGTGATTTCTGTAGGTATAATGAAGAAAACACAATCAATATTTAAATGTTACAGTGGGACTTGCAAGGAATGGAAACATAGGTTTGGATGCCTAAGAATAAGGTTGATCTGCTTCAAAGGGAAACTCTCCAATTTGGAGAATTAAGTTCCTTGAAAAGCAAATAAATTGATTACATTACACCACAAAACTGCCATTGCCAATAAAGGATATTTCCTTTGGAGAAGAAGTGTAAGGGAAAAAAATCATAAAGAAAAATAGAAGAAAATTATCAGCTGCCCAATCCTTCCTATCTAAAAATAATTCCACATTTGCGTGGTTACCTATTTATCAGCTATGGTAATTGATATAGCAGAAATAACAAAATGAATTGCTGTCTCTTTTTTTTTTAAGTCAGATTAGCTTGGGGAGAGAAATATGTGACTAAAGGGAAGACATTGTACAGATGGTTTGTGTGAGTGGAGAACAGAGCAATTGAAAATGGAGCACAATGAGAACTTGTATGTGTGGATTGTATATTTTGATTTGAATTAGGATAGATTTGTTGGAGCCATGACACATATAAGTGGAATCCACAGTAAAAAGGCAATATAGCAAATATACAGATTTTTTCCTCTTTAAATAACTTTCTGTCTACCCTTTCTGTGCGCTAGGTTTTCCAGAAAATGTTTTATTAACTTCTTGGGAAAATATGGACTATCACGTGGTACGCTGTTGGAGTGCAGTAAAGAAGAACAGAATTGTTTTGTTATAATAAATTATCAAGAAGTTCTATATATTTTTGCCAATATAGACAAGGTAAGGAAGACAGATCATTACCATCTTAAATTTATAACAGGAAATAACAGAAAGAAGAAAAATGTACAACTTCATTGCAAATAACATGTTTATTTGTAAAATTTGGGTTTCCCTATTATCTATTAGATTATGCTACAATACTTCCAATACTTTCTTAGTGTGTTGAAAGGTGGTTAGGACAAATATAAGGCTAAATTTATTTTTCTAGAAAATGAAGATAAAAATTGCAATAACATTGGAATATAGAGATGAGATGTCCTGCTATGCCAAATCACTCATTTTCTATTTTTAAAAGCAGGTAAAATATGTCTCTAAATATCTTAGTATAGTGTCATTAATTGAACCACATGTTGAAATTTTGGATTCCATTCTCTGTAACCCTGTGTAGGATACAATTATAATTTATGAGAATGAAAATATTCTGGTAGTCCTGGACTTCTCAGTAATCTACATTTGTCTTTCAGGACTGATAGATTACAATATTACTGATGTCACTGTGGACAATGATCTCTATTTCCTCCCCAACACTCTCTAGAAACCTATCTAGATGATTGTGATATCTACAACTTCAAAACAAAGAGGCATGTCAACATGTGAGCTATCACAAATCTATATTTCAATGGTTATAATGTTCAAATTGTTCATTCTTCTCCTTCTTGGGTAGAATGCCCTTAGAACAAGAGGGTTACTCCACCAAAGTGATTCATATGTAGTTATGAATGCCCTGGCTGCTGGCTTCTAAATTTTTATCATTGATTTCTACAAACTAAAATATGAACATGTTGCCAAATTAAACTGTGGTATAGTATCAATAAATAAAAATACCAGATTATTTCAATATAAAATAAAAATACTGGGTTATACCAGTATCAACTAATATGGATAATGAACAAAAAGCTGTGATAGGAGGGCCTTCATTTTAAGATTTTTTTTTCATTGTCTTCTTCCTATATCAATGCATCTTCCTGCAATACTGGTTTTACATAATTTAGAGTTGTAAATTACAAAGGAGGTAAAAACAAAGCAAAAAGGAGGTAAAAACAAAGCAGAAAACAAACAAACAAAAAAAACCCCAGAGGATAAAAATAACATTGTAGAGAAAATGGTGTCCCTTTCAAAGCTGATGATTCATATAACAAAGAAGAAAGAAGGACTTTAATTTGGGTGATCAGAATGTATAAAAAGTACAAGATTCATACCTGCATGCTAGGATCTGTTACATTATTCTGGGTTCCTAAACAAGTGCTGCCAATCTGAAAAGTGGAAAAAATGGTATTAAACAATCATCTCTAATTTAGAAATCAGTAATTCATACACAAATTGATTTGTGTTTTTAAACACATGTAGGAATGATTCATAGAATCATGACTGAAAGCTTGCTTGTCTAAATGAGGATTTCAATGTTTGTCCATCTTTACTTTACTCTAATTTACTTTACTTTACTTTACTTTAGATTTGAAGGAAAGGTGTGAATGCAAAGAACAGAAAATAAATATGCATTCAACCACCACATGAATACTATATATATATAGCTATCCTAGTTCATAATTAAACCAGGTAAATTTTCTGTAGTTTTATATGGATACAGAAAATTTAAGCAGTATTAAATTACAATATTGATTAAAGAGATGTGAACAGATTATTTTGGTTTGACTTAATAAAAGTCAGGATAAAATGGAGACAAACATACCTTTACATAATTACATTCAAAACATACATTTAAAAAAAAATAAGGCAAGTTGCTACTGCAGTATTTTTAAAGTGCAGATTGTTGTTGAAATGGTATGAAACATATCTATGATGGAAAGATGCAAACATTTTTTATTTGTCCCTGGTGATTTCTCAATTGTCATAAGCAGCATGGGGTGATTACATTCTGCAGCTTTTACTTGTGAACGTCCCAGAGCTATCTGATTGATTCTGGGAGAAAAAAACATACTAGATAAGGTGAGTCAGTTTTTGGATCCAGCAGAGCTCCTATTGAACTGATAAATCATATTACACCAAAGAAATCATATTGCATCAAAGTTAACAACAGATGAAGAAATAACATTACCAATTTAAAACTCTCTAAATGATACCAAACACCACAACAGCTCCATCACAAAATGACACATGTGGGTTTTCCTTCCCTGTTGATCCAATGTAGGGTGTCAGGGTGGGTTAGAGAGCAGAGTCTTAGCAGCATCCATGAAGGCAAGGAGGGTGAAGGGTCTACTAGGACTACCAGAGTTATTAATAAGATAGTCAGAGAAAACAAGTTTTTTTTTTTTATCTTATCAAGCTGTGATGTGCAATACCCTTCAAAGGACTAGAGTTTTGCTGTAATTATAAGCCTTTTTACCAATTGCATCAAGATATCTGTCGGTTTACTCAGGCCTCCTCAGAAACAAGTCTCATTTAGTTTCATATGATTTGTTCCCAGGATATAAATATGGCCTAAGGAAAATTGTTGGGAAGGTGAACAATTCAAATTGTACAGCTGTATTTCTGGGATAGAAACACCCAATTCTTTATCTTATGAAGATGGACCTGTAGTTGTCATAGTGATAATAGCTTATTTGTTCTACAATAAGTGGAATCTGCTAGTAAAAATAAACATGCATAACAAGTTACATTATGTTATATATGCTGTCAGCAATTAAGAAATCCTCATCCCCTATTAGCATAATATCTCATCCATTTTGGGATTTATTTCCTTTTTAAAAATTGCAATAGTGAAAATAGGAGATTATGCTGTATATATTACAATCTGCAATCTACTATATCTTCTTTTCACTATGATTATCTTACATATTGACTTAGTTCTCACATACACTAGATTGAATTGAGAATAATAGTAGCTCTATCAGTGTGTCAGTTAGTAAAAATATAACTCTATACAGAGAGGAACATGATTTGTGAGGAACCGACTGTAGGCTCTTTATGTTAGTGCTTTATGCAATTAGGAGTGCAATGAAGAGAATACATTTTTTTACTGAAGGATAGTCTGCAGTAAGCATTGTCCTCCTTAGAAAAACAATAAGCTTTCCCTATTAAGTGGAAAGCAGGTTGGACATACAAAAACACCTGTATCAACCAGTCAAACTTTCTCAGTTCTAAAAAGAAAGCAATATATAAAGCAATATAACTTACAAAAATATTGCCAAGAAACAACATAG
Organism: Bungarus multicinctus; assembly: GCA_023653725.1. NCBI lineage: Eukaryota > Metazoa > Chordata > Lepidosauria > Squamata > Elapidae > Bungarus > Bungarus multicinctus. The sequence goes on from CM042838.1 coordinate 83,256,399, forward strand.
TTATTCTAAATTGGAAAATAAATTTCACCTCAAGTTATGTAGGAACTGTGGGGATATGTGTTTAAACTCAGACCTTCTAGGACTTATTTTCATAAAGCCAAACCCATAACCCTAATATCAAAACCATATCATGAGTTTCTCTCATCATTTCTTGCCTTGTAGTGAATGCACGTCTCAGGTGAGTTTATTTTCAGCTCAATTAGAAATAGATTTCTCCCACAATGCTTTGACAAATTTGAACATGCAATGCCCATTTGCATTTCACTTTATACAATATGGTACATGCTTCAGATAACATTTTCCTTTTTCACAATGCAATAATTTCAGTACATGTTTCCCTCACATTATGTGGATTTGTTATCATGTGATTGATAATCTTTTGTCCAAGAATTCACTTGATGCAAAAAATAAAAAAAGGCTATTATGACAGCTGGAGCAGCAAAGTCAAATTGTGCCAGAGAAACATGCCAAGATTTCATCCTGACAAAATGGCTTGAGCATTTTTGTGCCAAAGCTCCTTTTTGCCCTCATTCACACATTTACCATTGTGTTGTCTAGCTAGCTATGCATTCCTTCCTCCACTTGTTTTGTGCTACTATTAGTATTTGATCAAAATGGCCATCAAAATGGCATTAACATCTTGCCCCAAATGTAAAGGAAAACTTTTATCACTAAAAACAAAGTTGGATGTATTACATTATGCTGATTTTGAAAACCACTTAGATAGGGCTATAAAGCACTGTGAAGCAATATATAAGTCTAAGTGCTATTGCTATCATGCTGAAGTTGGTGAAGGAACTTAGGATGAGTTTTAAACCTGAGTGAATCTATTGTGCACAGCATAGGTAACAATGCTAATACGATTTGTAGTGCCATTTTTCATTTGTCCTCTTTGTCTGCCATAATAACCCAGATATAAAAAAGATGGAGAAAATGCCTTCACTGTATCCAGAATGTGAAACAAGAGGAAAAATGTTTGAGTTAACTAGTGCTTGGGAAGAAGGCTGTAAAAATTTATGAGCACATTTATTAACTATAGACAGAAACAGATTTTTTGCATTACTATTATATATGGCAAAAATAATAATAATGTGATTTAATTATTCTAGCTCAATAAGGTCATAAAACTGAGATTACATTTACTTTTATTGCCCCATCCTATTGTAGGTGTCTAGGTGGTTATTACAATAATTCTAAGAATGAATAAGGTAAGCCTCCCACAGACCAAAGATATGTTTAATTAATATTGCATGGTTATATGACATTGATTTAATGGGACAACCAGACACTCAATACCTAAACTGAAGCTGGAAATTTTCCTGAATTGGAATTATTAGATCATATCTATTGCATTGGGTGTGAAACTATAATTAAATAAAATAATTAATAAATGTATCTCCCTATTACGATAAGCACATTAGTAGAATGAAGCATAATTTAGGGCAGCATTGGAAGTTCTCTTTAACAGTTATGCAAAGGATTCAATTGTTACATGCTGATAGTACAAAATATATGGTTTTTATCTATTGTTATGTATATCATGAAATACCTTTTATTTACCCATGGTATACACAAAAACACAAAGCCAAGAGAGAAGAGCTAATGCAGCTTGTCATAGAACAATTGTGAAAACAGCAATTTATTACATTATACATCTCCCAAACAAAATCTGCTGAAAAGGATTCACCAAACTCTCCCTCTCTAGGTAAAGATCTATCTGTGGAGAAAAGGATAGACTTTCAGAACTGTCTGCCTTGAAATAGCAGACACTATATCTCTGCTAGCTTTTACTTTTTGGGAACAGATACTTTGAATGTCCTAGATCCAACTCTCTTACCATTAATATTATTTACAGAAAAATGACAGAATGCAGAACTTTGGAGATAACTACATATACTATTGTTCCATTCTTGACCTACTTGGAATGTTTTTTTCTGGACTGTATTTATTTAACAAATTCATATACTTGCCATCTTACTGTATGTGATTCTGGGCAGCATATAACCAACAAACAATATCACAAATGTTTAAACAATAATTAAATAAAATAAAGATTATGTAAGAAAAGCATCAATCTAAACACAGTGCAACCATTGAACAGGCTCCCCAAGGATCCCCCACTTTTCTGAAGTTTGGGATTTGGCATCTCCTCCATAATGGACTGATCCTTCATCATTCTTTATCCAAGGCTGAATTTATTATGCCAAAATAAATGCAACTAGAGTTTTTTAAAAAAGCTTTGCTGTCACCTTCTAATATGAATAATACATGGAACAGATGTAATGGTTTATTAATTTGCTAATCAAATTAGCTGCCTATCTCACAAGAAGTGATTCTGGGCTGTGTACAACAAATAATGATTGAAGTATTGAATTGGTATAGGGGAGACCCTAGTTCTAGCCCATACTTAGCCATTGAAATTCACAGGATGACTTTGTGATAGTTATTTTCTTTCAACCACAAAGAAATTTGTGATTGGGAAAGAAAATGATTGAAAGAGCTTTGTGTAAATGTTGAGTTCCTGATTGAAAAAGTGTAATATAAAACTGATAAACAAAGATCAGTTTATTATGAAGAACTGTAACTCCCACTCCCTTATGCCTTTCCAGCTGTGATAAAGACTAGAAAATGTCAACGAGACAATGATGAATCCGCATACAGACAGGAGGTTGAACAACTTGCCTCATGTTGCGATCACAACAATCTGGAACTGAACACACTCAAAACCATAGAAATGGTGGTAGACTTTAGGAGAAACCCTCTCATACTACCACCTCTTCTAATATTAGACAATACAGTATTAACAGTAAAGACTTTCAAATTTCTAGGTTCTATCATATTTCAAGATCTAAAATGGACACCTAATATCAAAAACATCATCAAAAAAGCATAACAAAGAATGTTCTTTCTGCACCAACTCAGACAGCTCAAATTGCCTAAGGAGCTGTTTGATACAGTTCTACAGAGGAATGATTGAGTCTATCATCTTCACCTCTTATAATTATCTGGTTTGGTTCTGCAACCCAACAAGACAGACTGTTGTGGCCCACCGGCAGCTGGTGGAGTACAAGAGAGTACTCCACCAGCTGCCGGTGGAGTACACTACACAAGAGAGTAGTGAGGAGGTTGGGGAGGAATCTGGGCCAGTCTTGGAGGCTGAGGAAGGCTCACACAAGGATTTGCTTCAGAGGCAGGGATGGGGCCAGGGCAGGATGGCAGCCATCAGCTGCCTTCGGGCTCAGATAGCAATGAGGCTAGGGAGCAGTTGGAACCATTTCCCAGCCTGCGCGCATGCAGAGCTACTAAAAGAAAGGAGCAATTCAGAACTTAGGGTTGATGTGGGAGCAAGGTCACAGCACGGCCCCTCCCATCAGGATTAAAAGAGGAGCAAAAGGGGAGGGGATTTTCCAGGAAACAACTCGCTCGTTCGCTCGTTTGTTTGTTCCAGCCTCGTGGAAATTTCCCTGCCACCAGTGATTGTGGAACTATTTACCAGGCAGTGTTGCAGGATTGATAAAGGTCTGAGATAATTAGTTTACCTTCACAATACTGTTTGCCAAGCTGTTGACTGACTGAATGAAATAATTCACATTATTGTAAATAAAGAGGTTTGTTTTGCTGGGACTCAGAATTGACTGAGTGCTTTCTGGTGAGGCCTAGGACAGAACACAGACACAGATTTCAGAGAATAATTAGGACTGCAGAAAAAACAATTACTATCAACCTGCCTTCCATCAAGAACCTATATACTGCACGAGTCAAAAAGAGGCCTGTGAAAATATTTACAGACCCCCTCATATCCTGGACATAAACTGTTTCAACTCCTACCCTCAAAACGACGCTATAGAGCGCTGCACACCAGAACAACTAGACACAAGAACAGTTTTTTTCCCGAACGCCATCTGCTAAACAAATAATTTCTCAACACTGTCAAACTATTTACTAAGTCTGCATTGCTATTAATCTTCCCATCCTTCCTTTTACCTATCTCCTTCCACCTATGACTGTATGGCTGTAACTTCGTTGCTTGTATCTTTACAATTTTTTATTGACTACTTCCTATGATTTGATTGCTTATTGTACCCTATGATTATTATTAATTGTTGTACCTTATGATTCTTGATGAATGTATTTTTTTTTATGTACATTGAGAGCATTTGCACCAAGACAAATTCCTTGTGTGTCCAATCACACTTGGCTAATAAAGAATTCTATTCTATTCTATTCTATTCTATTCTATTCTATTCTATTCTATTCTATTCTATTCTATGTCAATAACCACAATATACATTCTTTATAATCAGTGTCAAACAAAAAAGTAAGTGACTATGCCTCTGAATCTACTTTTAAAAATCAATGGATTGTTCAAGTTTCATCTTAATTCATGTTGGAAAAAAGTAACTTTTCTTGTTTACTTGATTCTTTGGGATTTACAAAATGAATTGACACTCTGCTTCTACAGCATTTTTTTTTTTTTGGTGGAGTGTCATAATAAAAGGAATTTTGGAGGACTGTGTGGAAGATTAGATTAATCTTCCCTTGATAATTTCCTTGTTCTGTCCATTCTTGCAAATCCACAGAGCTCAGCAAATGTTTCAGGATCAATGCTGGAAACAGAATTATATTTTTCCAGTGCTTGTTCTTAGAATCTCTATTTAGACTGGCAGACAAATAAAGTACATGGAGGTAGAAGATAGTTAAATGAAAGAGGCTGTATACATAAGAGATGACTGTATTAAGCAAGGAGGGCACAATGCGGTGGCTGGCATAAACATATATTTGAACTGCTTGACCTAGAGAAGGAATATTGCTGCCACATTATGAGCTGTACATGAGTTATGTTCTCTGGGGAAAAAATGGAAGACAGCTCAATTTCATAGAAGCATTTAAAACCAAATTCTCCCACTGTCATATAAAGCCAAATCATTCTACTCTTCAATAGCAAGCAAAATAACTATGGTTCTGTCCTGTAGCATGGAATAGATTACAGGGGCAGCATAAATGAATGCAAGATTGCCAGGAAATGCTATTCAATAAAATCATTGGAAAATGGTAAAGATGACTAATTAATAACACTATCAGTTTCAATGTGAAATGGCATTGCAAAGAAATCTAACACAACATACAAATACACACATACAGACACACAAATACATATATATGACTTTTCCACAATTTTCATAATGAGGCACGAATGTCAGGGAGTTAGGATCAAAACAGAGTCAAGCGATGTAATGTAGCATATGGATCAGTGTGCAAATAATATACTTCCTTCACATCATGTTAGCATGACAGAATTGTTTCAAATGAAGTGAGTTCTGTAAATATCTATTATCTATAATCTATATATATCAGAGAGAAGAGAGGGAGGGAGGGAAGGAGGGAGGGAAGAACAGAGAGGGAGAGGGAGAGAGGCAGGGGTGGGATGCTACCGGTTCGGCCCAGTTCTGTAGAACCTGTAGCTGCGAAGAGCAGCTGACACCGAACCGGTTCGGTGTTTGGCCCAGCCCCCTACCCGGGCTTCTAAACTGTCCTTTATTCCCTGCTTTTCTCTTCTCACCTGCTTTGCGTGGCACAGCTGAGGTTGAAAAAGCAGGAAACAAGAGGATTTTCAAATGCTGCACACCCAAGTGCAGTGCTTGTCAGCTGTCCAGGCAGCACAGCTGATGATTTCTTGCAAACGCTGAACACACGATTGTCCCCAGTTTGGAGAACCAGCAAATTGCTCCACTGGCTGGCCCCTCTCCTCCCCCCCCACTCATTCCTTACCTGGCATGCAAGCCATCCAACTTGCCTGGTTTGGTAAATTGCTATTTTCCCCCCGACCATCAGCTGGATTTCTTGCTTTCTAGTTAATCTAAAAGCAGAGCCGAACCTTCATTAGGATTGAAGCTTTTCAGTGTAGACTCAGGTAGCTGATTGTAGATAGATAGATCTATGTGTGTGTTTGTCTATTGTTCATTTCTGTAACCCAGGTGTTGACACCCATCATCACATCATTGTCACATAATGTATCAGGACTTTTCCCCCCTTCACTAAACCAGCTTGGGCATGGTCAGTGCATGACACATCTGGCCCACGGGCCACGAGTTTGACAGCCCTTCTGTAACCCTATCATGTTGGTTACATTGATAGTGTCTATATGCATGCTAGTGTGTTAGATAGTGTCATTAAAAGCAATTTAGTACGAGTAGGTTTGGAGTAGGTCTCAGTCAAATGAAATTTGCAAAAGATTACTACTACCTTTGTGAGTCTTACATTTTTATAGTAAACAGTTGATGTAGCTTGAACACATCTATAAACTTTGGCCTACTTTCCCTCTCCAACCAATGATTTACCTATACTGTCAATTTCATCTCATTCTGATGAAAAGTCCCAAAGTTCATCAATCAAATTAGACAGGTTGTTTCTAATTGTTTTACATTTTAAAACATTATTCCTAATTATAATTCAGCCATGAGGATTAGTCAGCTACTCCCAGTTAATGCAAGGTCTTGAATGTGAAGATTTTCCTTTGATATCCATTTGCAAGGAAGGAAAAGAAATTCCACAAGATGCCAACTTAATTTAAACAACATTAGTGGGGCTCTAGTTTGCATAATATCTGAAATAGAACCCAGGGCTATATTTTATGAGATTCTAACTCAGAATCATTACTTAGGAATGTCAGTTGTATTTATTTTGCATATGATGCTAATATTAATTATCAGTCATTATTAAAATACAGTAGGTTGGCTATGAAAAAGATCATCCTAAGTGGACAAAATTTATTGATGCTCTGTTTCTATGCAAAACAGCCTTTAAATAAAATATAATCATGGTGCAATCTAATTATTCCTGTTATGCAGAAAGGAGAAAAAGAAAGACCATGAAAATCATAGAAATATTAAAATAGCTACAGCAAACAGGAGTATGGCTTCTGGTTAAAATAATTTCTCCTTGATCAGCTTACCACGCACTTTGATCAACAAAAGTACCTGGGTGCGAAGAACTCAAATGATGAAATATGCAGCTTGATCAGTAAAATATGTAAAAATTCAATCATTCCCAAAGATAGCTCAACCAATGAATTATACAGGAAAGCTGGCAAGGTATACAACTGGGGCCATAAATTATGAAAGTGGCTTACTCAAGTATGTATCTTCATTAAAAGAATTTGTGAGGACGGGGGAATTAGAATCGTAAAATTGCATGCCTCTTGACAATTAAACAGTGCAATTGGAGCATCAAATAGTAACAAAGGGACTACAAAGCTGTTCAGCTAAACCAGTGAAGCAAGTTTTTGCTTACGAAAACTGCACACTTCAGACAAGGATCATCTCAGACAATTGGTTTATTTTACCAATTATAAGTATTAGATGAAAATGGAATATGTGTAACAAGTAGGAATGTTTACAGTTCATTAAAAATAGGATTTTTTTTTTTTTAAATCAAAAGATGAGCAAGAAACTCTTCCCAAATCTTGACTCAGGAATTGGCTTAATTAAATCGTTCTCTCTGAAGCTAGGTAGCAAAATAAGACAAGAGAAATGCACTGAACATGAAGATTTAGAAGAAAATAGCCAATCAATTTGAAAATTCAGCTCAATCAGTCTAAAATTGAGGGAATCAATAATCTAAACAAATAATGTGGGATAAGTGGACATCACACCTAATATTTTGAGGGACACAGTGTCTGTGTGTGTGTGTGTGTTATATATTATTTTGTGTGTGTATGTGTGTGTATGAGTGATCAGTGGTGGGATTAAATATTTTTACTACCAGTTCTGTGGGCGTGACTTGGTGGGTGTGGCTTGTGGGTGTGGCAGGAGAAGGATACTGTAAAATCTCCATTCCCACCCCACTCCAGGGGGAAAGTTACCACCAGTTCTCTGAACTACTCAAAATTTCCTCTCCAGAACTGGTCAGAACCTGGTGAATACCACCTCTGGTGTGTCTATCTGTCTCTCTCTGTCTCTGTCTCTGCCTCTGTCTCTGTCTCTGTCTCTCTCTCTCTCTCTCTATATATATATATATATATATATATATATATATATATATATATATATATATATATATATATATATATATATATATAAATAACTCAAGTGGTAAACATATGTAATACTCCTTCGTCCTCCTATTTTTCCTCACAACAATCCTGTGAGGTGAGTTGGGCTGAGGGAGAGTTACTGGCCTAAGGATTAGAGCTCACAGTTTCCTGGTGAATGCCTGGCACTTTAACCGCTAAACCAGAGGTCTCCAAACTTGGCACTTTAAGACTTGTGGACTTCAATTCCCAGAATTCTCCAGCCAGCATATATATATATATGTATAGCATAGCTGGCTGGAGAATTCTGGGAGATGAAGTCTACAAGTCTTAAAGTTGCCAAGTTTGGGGACCCCTGCACTAGACCACTGAGATTGGGAGATTAATATTTTGCTTAAATTATTTTGTTTGTCAGCCTTGCAGGGCAAACCAGATAAGAAACACAGCCTGATGAGCCAATCCTGCTTTATTACAAAGCTACAGTACATTAACAGGATCTTGCAAGTCTGAAACTATACTTCTCTGCTGCCCCTTTACAACCCCCCCCCCCAAAAAAAAAAAAAAAAAACTAGGGAGAGTTTCTGCTGAGCCTCTTGACTTGCCTACTATCCAGCTTCTGGCTATGTTGTCTCTAATCTGATTGATCTCTTGGTCATTCCCACATACCTTACATTTTGCCATAAACCATTATTTACAAACCACAATAGCTGTTTAGACATCCACATTATGCCAGGTATAAATGAAATAAGCAAATCAGTAAGGCTTAGCATTATGTGCAAACTCAATAAATGACCCCTTAGTTAATTTAAGGGATTATATATCCTATTTAACAAAAGATTAATTATAATTATGCATCATACTGACAAGAGGCTGATTGCAATAAATCATATCTAGCTTAGTCATGATAAATTTATTAATTTCAATCAGTTACTTGAATGAACAAATACAGATTATGTTTTGCATGGATATAATCTAATTTGATTTTTAAAATGTGGAATAGAATAAAATAGAATAGAATAATGGAAATTTATGATGTAAAATTCTTAACAATTTTTTTGTTTTTTGTTTGCATTTGCAAATTTTTAATACAATTAAGCACTAAATAAATATTTTAGTTTTTCAAAGTTTGTGCTCAGTTTTAAAGACTGAAGGAATTCAACACACACACACATGCAAAAGAAGAAAACGCACACAAGGGCAAACCTGCTTCTTTGCTTGATATTCCATTCAACAACTAATGAATAAAAATGAACCATATATTTTCAGCAGAGTATCATTTTATATAGTTTGGGCTCATTAATTACATATTATTTCTTTTTTTCTTTCCCCACTGTACATAGTTCCTTGTAGATCATTATTGGAAACAGAAGCTTAATGAGAAATGCTAGCTCTAAGAAATTCACACTTGGTGCTAAAGTGTAATAATTTATTTTCATATCAAACCCCATGGAATCTATTTTGATTATTCAGTTTGAATATGTTACTGAGTTCCTATTATTTTGTTTGTAACCTGTCAAGCACACAAAATAATGTAAAGGTTAGAGGAGAACAAGAAAACACAGTCTGTCTTACACAGGTGAGAAAACTTTATTTTATTTATATGTCTAGCCCAATTAGTTGCTTAATTGGATGCTTTCAAAAAAGGCTCATTTCCTGGTCATCTGCATAGACAAATGCTTGTCTCAATCTATCTATAATAATTATCTCTTCCAAGTATATTCCTGTAATCGTGAAACTGCTCATTCATTTTACTGTTTCCTCCTTCCTCAGCTTGCCAAGAATACTGCTCCCCGCCCCAGTTCATTGTCCACTAGCACCACCTGCCTAAAGCATGTGAGTTCATTCTTGCAAATCATTTCCTTTTTCCCAATATTAACTGATTGGTTTTTTTTTCCCCTGTCATGGTGTTTGCAGTAACCATCTCTGGATCCATAATTCAAGGATATTTAGCTTTCATATTTTCTGTGTCTACCTTTCACAACCATACATAATTACTGGAAAGACCATTCTTTTATCATTTTGATATTTGTTATCAGAGAATGTCAGATTCTTGTTGATCTTGCCTGAGATTGTTACTACCTCTTTCCTCTAATGCATATCTCCTTTGTTTAAATCCAGCATATTGGCCATCTTGATTTTTGAAGTCAAGAAATAAAACCAAATGTTGCTTTCATTTTTTCACTGTGAATTGTAAGTTTCTTAAGCATGTTGGTTAAGATTGGTCTAAGAAGAGAGCCTTCTCTGCTGTTGGCTCCTGCACTATAGAATATCCTTCCCCCAGATATGAGGCAGACCCCAACTCTCCTAGCCTTCTGAAAAGGGCTGAAAACATGGCCCTGCAACTTTGTGTGGAGGCACAAAGGATCATGCAATCATGGGGTTGATCATGCAAGCCTCCCTGCTGTTAATTCAATGTTAACAGGATTAAATTGTCACCTTGAAATTTTTTGTCTCTGATTTTTTTTTAATTTTATAATTTTTATAACTTTAAATTTTTAATCCTAAATTAATTTTAATATTATCATTTTAACTTTACACACTGCTTTATATGCTGATAGTTGTATGTATATAACTCAAAACCCTTTCTTCAGGAAGTGGCTGGTTTAGAAATAGGAGGTATAAATATAAAGTAACATTACTCTTACCTTTTTAATATTTAACATTAACCCCCAAAATTCCACTTTCCACTTTAACTTTGAGAATTAATCTTCCAACTCTTCTTTACTTTCCAGTAATGAAATGATGTTATTTATTTATTTGTTTAGTAAATCTATATGGCCTCCCAATTCACCCACAGATAACTCCTGTGGATGGTTTGTGGTGATTTTTGGGGTCTCCTAGTTTGATTACAGCTGTCCTATGCCCCCTAACTTTACAAATATATCACATTTAATATATTAGTAAATAGATATGGGGACAATACAGAGTCTTATCTCACTTCCTTTCTTATTTTGAATTATTTGATTTCTCCAGATTCAATTCAGGGAATAGTTTCTTGATCATTACAGAAGTTCCCCAGAAAAATAACCAAATATTCTGCCATTCCCATTAACCTTAATATATTCCATTTTCTGCTAGGATCTGAAGATTCAGAAGTCTGCTCACAGTTAACAAAGCAAAGGTCAATATCCTTATATTCTTTTGCTAGCTCCGCTATCCATCTTACATTAGTTATCTGACAATGTGTCTCTTTGCCTTGTCTGAAACCTGTCTTGCTATTAGTCTTTTTGTCTCCACATATAACTCATTTTTTCTTTGTAAGACCTCATTTTTTTTCCTGCAAGATAAATTATTACAATAGTTTAGTAATTTACACTTTCTCTTGCCTCCATTTTTTTCTGCATTTCAAAAGTAGACATTTTTTGTTTTCACAAGCACAAACTTGTACACCAACATTTCTGCAAATGTTACAGTATGAAGCTCTACTATAGTTTGTTCTTTGCACCAGACACTTTCTAACATTGAAGCACATGTAAAAACATCCAAGGTATGTTAAAAGTTAGTAAACATTTTGAAAATCAACAGATCTGGTTTGGTAAATTCACATGTGAATTTTCCAAATGGACTGTAGCTAATTTATAGTTACATTACAGATTTTTAGTTGCTTCATTCTCTTGAAAATTTTGGTAATCCTATTATTCAAGCATAATCAAAGAGGAAAAAAAACCACAATTACATCAAAAAGCACCTCTTTTATACCACCTGAATATCAAATATCTGTATTCACTTAATATAATGCTGCATGTCATATTCCCATGGTTACAATGAAATAGATATAAACTCATATATTTCATGGTTCACATATTCTACAGATTAGATCTTGACTTCCAATCTAAATGGATTGTACTTACATCTTTTGAGTTGCATTCTGATGTGCTTTTATCAGTATCCACCCTTTTTGAAGAAACTTGAGGAATCTCTTTGCCTGTAGGAATTCTTTGCTGGAATATAAGAAACAGGTATGTCAACATCTTTCCTTATTACAGTTGAAAACAATTCCTTTCTGGAAATTGGAATTCTGTTATAGAGCTTTGCATTAAGACATTTAGTAGTACATTTTTTAATGTCTGTGGATTGCTCCTGAAATACAGAAGTGGAACGAAGCTTTCTCCACTGAGATCTTCCTATCCCATTCTGATATAGACTAATACTGTATGAATTACAGGAATTGCATTAGGAAAGAGAAACACTATATATATTGAATGAATGTGTTTTCTATAATCTGAATAATTTCTATTAGGTGACAGTGATGTTTTAGTCAGTTTCTTTCTACCATCCATACTTTTTTGACTTACCATGAACCTAGAAGAGCAAACGGTCCTAGAATTACTACTAATAACCAACTACTACTAAAACTAAAATCTTATGGTATCTCTGGACACCTACATAACTGGATAGAAGTATTCCTGTCAAACAGACAACAAATGGTCAAAATTGGGAGCGTCCTATCAAATTCTGTACCTGTCAACAGTAGTGTCCCCCCAAGGCAGTGTTTTAGGACCAATTCTCTTCATACTCTACATAAATGACCTCTGTGATCATATTAAGAGCAACTGCGTTCTCTTCGCTGATGATGTAAAGCTATTCACACCACATTCAACACCACAGACAATACTACTACCCTCCAAAAAGACCTTGACTATGTATCAGAATGGTCAATCAAATGGCAACTTCAAATCTCAACAAATAAATGTTCTGTCTTACATATTGGCAAAAAAATCAGAAAATAAAATGCAAGCTGAATAGTCAAGACTTTGTTGATGATCCAAACTCTGTCAAGGACCTTGGAGTACTCATCTCTAATTATCTAAGTGCTAGAGCCCACTGTAACTACATAGCCAAAAAGGCATTAAGAGTTGTTAATCTAATCCTACGTAGCTTCTTCTCTGGTAATATCATACTACTAACTAGAGCATACAAAACATTTGCTAGACCTATACTTGAATACAGCTCATCAGTCTGGAACCCATATCATGTATCTGATATTAACACAATTGAGAAAGTCCAGAAATATTTCACAAGAAGAGTTCTCCACTCCTTTACTCATTGCAGAATACCTTATGCCACCAGACTTGAAACTCTAGACCTAGAAAACTTAGAACTACGCCATCTTCAGTCCGATCTAAATATAGTATATAAAATCATACATTGCAATGTCCTACCTGCAAATGAATATTTCAGCTTCAATCATAACAATACAATAGCACACAATAGATACAAACTCAAGGTTAACTGCACCAAACTTGATTGCAGAAAATATGACTTCAACAACAGAGTGATCAATGTTTGGAATACTCTACCTGACTCTGTGGTTTCTTCCCCAAACCCCAAAAACTTTAACTTTAGACTGTCTATTATTGACCTCACCCCTTTTCTAAGAGGCCTGTAGGGGGCATGCATAAGCGCACCAATTGTGCCTACCATCCCTGTCCTATTGTTTCTTTTTATTTTTCTTATAAGTATGCATCATATGTATTCAAAACTATGTTTATTCTTATACCTGTATCTTGTAAGCAATTGACAAATCAAATAAATAAATAAATAAAATAAATAAATTCAAGTCAAGTTGTACAATGTTAAACTTACCTATAACATTTGGATGTCTATAGTAGTAAGAAAAATACCTTCCTCTTCAATCTATCAATGCTTTTTGGGGGGGAGGGAAATTCCTTCACCTTTTATGATTTTATATCATTGCTACCGGTAATTTTGCCTATTATACTACTGTATATTATTTGGTTTCTAAACAGAAGTCCATAGTCCAAGGTAGAAACTAATAATAATATGTTATGTATACTGAGAGCATTTGTATTAAGACAAATTCCCTTGTGTGTCCAATCACACTTGGCCAATAAAAGAATTCTAATAGAATTGTTTGTTGAGATGGGTGGCTATAGGAATCAAATCAATTAAAATATGAAAACAGCATTATATCATCATAACACAATATCTATGCATTTTATGAACTTCCTATGGTATTAAATAGATTTGTGAAGGGGCTGTAGCTTACACTGCAATCATGCAATGTTAATTTTGTCATTTTTGACAAAAATATCAGATGCCCAATGATAGCTCAGCTAGTGCAAAAAAATTGATACCCCTAGATGAAATGGTAAAATCATATTTCTCAGAAGAATCTAAAATGAGGATGGAACCTCATAACAGGAACACATCTCATAAGGGGAATAAATTAATTCAAAATAGAGTTGGAAAGAACTTTAGAGGTCTTCTAGTCCAACTCCTGCTCAAGCAGGAGACGCTATACATATAGACACTATACTTCAGACCAGTGGCTGTCCAGTCTCTTCTTAAAAACCTCAAATGATGAAACTCCCACAACTTCTGAAGGCAAGCTGTTCCACTGGTTAATTGTTCTCACCATTAGGAAGTTTCTTCTTAATTCCAGGTTGCTTCTAATTCTGATTTACTATGGAAAAGTGACAATATCCAAAGAGTCAAATAATAGAATATTCAATATTCACAATTTGTTTCATGTTACGTATATCATTCTAGTTTTCATACCCAGTGTATTTAGAAAAAAAGCAGCTTATGATCTGCAGCATTTTAAGGAGCCTCTGTGGCACAGTGATTAGAGTGCAGCAGCCAGCTGCCTACAATTTGGCAGTTCAAATCCTACCAGGCTCAAGGTTGACTTAGCCTTGCAAGGTGAGTAAAATGAGGACCCAAATTGTTGGGACCAATATGCTGACTCTGTAAACTGCTTAGAGAGGGCTGTAAAGCACTATAAAGCGGTGTATAAGTCTAAGTGCTATTACTATTTTAGGAAAAGGTTTTCTTTGATTCAAAAATTAATTGTTTAAAAAGTTGGATTTTTCCGCTGTACCTTTCTCAATTACACTTACATTACCTTCTGGTTCCTTGTTTCAAAGGCTTGGAGAAAGAAAGATACCTTAGAGCTAAAAGTCCTCTGTATATCTGTATTCTAAAAGTTATAAACTATAATATTGTATACATTAATGTGTTTCTACCTTCCAGGCTAAGTGCTTTTTTTCACTGGAGTCTTCAACTGCTTGGGTCCTATGTGTACATTGGCAGCAAATGACTCCGTTTCTAGATTTCAACATTTTCCTCCATTTTGGCCATACAGAGACTCAGGTTTTTTTTATTGTAATTCCGTTATCACATCCCTGAATTGGTGAATTCCCCTGCAACTGCTTATCCATCCACCCATCTCGTCTTGCCAGGAAAACAAGCATCAATTGCTTTTCTTTCTGTGGAGAATATGTTTTCTGAAAACAAAGCAGTTTTCCAGTTCTATCCATCAGTTGGGGAAGAAAGGCAGAATTCTTCTCAATTTCATCTTATTGAAGCATGAACAAAGAAACAGCTACAGTAATTCCTCTGGTGAATCTGAAGGGGGGGAAACAAACTCACAAAGGTCCCGTCTTTCTTGGCTGACAGGCATGAAATGGTGGACTGTGGCAGACATTAGGGACTGAATTGTCCTAGATGTGCCAGTAAAGGGAAGAAAACTTTCTTTAAGTGGAGCAAGAAAACTTAGAGTTTATTTCTGTAGCAGGCTAGGAAAGAGAACTGTCATCCAACAGAGGAGAACTTCTGTCTCTCTGTCTTCAGCTATGGACTCCTTGATGCTATCTGAGCTTGGTTGTTTGCCTATAGATGGTTGTAAGTTCTCCTGGGTAAATCAGACAGGCAATACAGCTCAACAAACTAATTTTACTTTATTGTTTACAGAATCTTGCAAGTCTGAAGGTACAAATTCCCCTGCCCCCTCCAATTTTAACCACCTGATCAATTAGGGCAGGTCCTTCCTAATTTTTTTCCCCTCTGACCACTAATCTATTGGAGACTCTTCCCCCTCTTATCTGATTGTTTCCTAGATAGCATCTCTTCCCCTTGTCTTCCAAGCTCACCCATACATTCCATAGACCATCCAATTACATAGCATCATCATGTAACCTAGTTTGGTGATGAGAATGGTGATGTTACTTAGTTGGATAATTAAACATCTGCAACAAACAACCAAGCTCAGCGAGCACCAAGGGCTCCAAAGAATTATTCTCTAAAAAAAAATACTAGTAGTCCATTTTCACCCTAGGTAAGCAAGGAGTGTTGATCAGCCCCATGTCAATATCTTCTCTAGCACTTGCTGAATCAATTCAGTTTATAATGGCAAATTGGGCTGAATTAGGTATTTTTTAAAAATGTAGTACTCTTTCATTTTAACATTAAAACATATGATAGTGGCAACGATGAACCCATTCACACATGGGAAGAAGTACCAAGTGTTCTTTGGACAACTATTTGTCTGAAATGGTATAGGTTTTCCTGCCTGAGGAGGGGTTCGTCTAGAAAACCTCCAGTTTGCCTTCCAACTCTGTTATTCTGTATTCATGGAATGTGACAAACTTCTTGCACAGAACAAGGGTAAGTGAGTAAATAGATAGGTTTCAATAGTTTTGAAAATATTTTTTTGTTCCTAGATGTCTGTGAAAAATAAGTTAGCAAACCTTTGAGTCAAACCTTGGTTTAAATAAAACATGTTAAAACACTTTTGTTCAATCTGACAGATGTAATGGAAAAAGATGGTAACTAAAACCTGTAGAGCAAGGAGTTAATATTAAGAGTCTCCTGCATTATGAAGTACTGGCATAAAATGAGAAGAAAGGTGATAAAAGCTAGTTATTTTCTTGGTAGATAATGCAGCACCTGAAAAGCCTACCCAATTAAAACTAAAATGTTAAAAATAACAGCTTATCTCAGAAATTCTCTCTTCTCATTATGAAACAATGCAAAGCTAATTAAAATGATGCTAAGAAGAAAGGTGAATACAGAGTCCGATAAATAATTTAAAAACACTGTAGGTTAAAATGTTCTTGGTTCTGCATTTTTTATTGCTTTATGACTCTTCTAGTACAAGAATATTGACTTTCAAAAGGTCTTTTACTCTAAAGAATGAGAAACAGAGAGTTTGATTTTAAAATATCAGTTTTGCACCTTTGAAAACAGGATTTACTTTTCTATATAATTTGGATTGTGTAGAGATTATGAGATCTAATTGAAAGGATTTGCTTTAAAATTCCAAAATGGCGGAATTTAACAAAGATCACTATGGAATAATTTAATCCTGAAGGTGGAATGAGATTAGAAGAACAGAATTGCTCTGCCATTATCTGTTGCAAGAAAACTACAACTGCTTTTGCTTTTTCCTAGCAAAATTGGAGGAAATTTACAAGCAAGCCTAGAGCATTAGGGAGCCACTCACATTTAATAGAATTCAATGAAGGGATTTTAGTTATGCTCTTTGAAGTGAATATTACTTATAGAAAAAATGCATTAAGAAATTGGAATTCCTTAAAAGCAAGAACATGAGTAATAATTTCACCAGTAGCATCACTATAAAAAGCTTTTTGTTTCAAGATTAATTACAATAATAAATATTTGACCAGCTGGTATGATAGATCTGGTCTCAAGAAACAGACTAAAGACCCAACAAAAATGCTTAACAAGGTAAGAATATTTTATAGCTAATACATTTGTTAATATGTTTGCAAAAGAGGAAAAAAAAATGATTCGAAGAAGAAAAAAAACTTGAGAAAGATTACAGAATTTGAAACACTTATGTAGAATCAAGCTATGTCATTAGAATGTATTTACAAATTGTTACTCAGGTATGACAGTACAAATTACATCATAATATGGATGAAAAACTTTAGGAATATTAATAGAGCCATGGGAAGAATTATTGACAAAATAACTTTGTGGGTTAAAATTTAAACCATGCTACAATTTGGGAAGAATTGCCATAAATGGTACATAGTGATGATTTCCACAATGGACAAATAATACAATAAATGCTATAAAAAAGAAGGAACATTTCACCATATGCTATGGTTATACAAAAAAGACTGAGAAATATTGGAAATAAATGCAAAACATCCATAAAACATGAAAATAGCATTTGAATTAAATATTTCTATTAAGTATGATCCAAAAAAATGTAAATGGAAAGCTTCACAAGTAGGTATAGCTTTCAGCTTTAAGAAACTATCTGGGAAAACATAGGAAAAAAGAAACCTTTTTGTCAATACAAAATTGGCAGACTGAAGTTGGAATATAATATATGGCAATGGAAAAATTGACTATATTCACAACAGAAATTAAGCAGGAATGGTTCTCTTATATACAATATATTATACAGCAAGGCAAACTAACAGAGAATATGGCTTTTCAAAAAAAAAAAAGAGCGAAATTGTTTAATGCTAGTTAAAACAAAACAAAACAAAGTAAAAATAGACCCATATATCCAAAGCACAGTACAAATATATGTAAGAGGCAAAACAAGGGGACTATAAAAAAGCTCCCCCTCCACTATATTTTTTCCTTTTTTGTTTGTTTGACCTATTATTTTTTTAACAAAATAATCATAATTTTTCTTCTACCTGCATTCTAGAATAGGTATTATTTTCTCTTTTGTTTATTTTTCTCTCTTTATTTGCTGTTTATTTACCTAATAAAAAATAAAACTAAAGTCCTTCTCCAACATGAATGTTTCTTCTTTAAAAAAACAACACTGTGAATCAAAAAAGGGGAAAAAAACAACCAGTAATAGTAGTTCCTTCTTTGGAAAATCATTGTCAGATTTCAGTTACCTACACTAAAATGGGTTATGAGTAAAGGGAAAATCTGTTTATAAGATATGATGAATACAACTGATTGCTGGGTATTGAAATGAAAATGAAAACAATGAATTTACTGGTATATTCTATTAAAAATATATATTATTGATAGGCCATATAAACTATACATCACCACTTGGGAAAGGCTTCACATGACCCACTCATGATGAGAGATCAGAAAAAAATCAGGAAGAATCATATAGGCCAGAGGTCTCCAAACTTGGCAACTTTAAGACTTGTGGACTTCAACTTCTAGAATTCTCCAGCCAGCTTTGCTGCCCAAGAATTCTGGGAGCTGAAATTCACAAATCTGAAAGTTGCTAAATTTGGAGCCTTCTGATGTAGGCATTAAGCTAAGGATTTGTCTATCTCAAAATACTGTGATTGGGATTAATAATAATGATTAAAGTAAAAGAGTCACTTTAATCTGAGGACAAACCAGAGGTGGTATTCAGAAGATTCTGACCAGTAATGGAGAACCAGTAGCGGAAATTTTGAGTAGTCCAGAGAACTGGCAAACACCACCTTTGACTGGAGATTTTATAGTATCCTTCTCCTGCCATGCCCCCCAAGCTACACCCACAAAACCAGTAGTAAAAAAAATTGAATCCCACCACTGTGACAAACTGGTTGAAGTTACAAACTGTCAAGAAAAAGGGTTTGATTCTATATACTCTGTCCTGTATAAATGAAAACTGGTTCAAATGATTTAAGCAAATTTAAAACATACCCTCACATTTAAATAACATCTAACTCCTATGAACTAGCATTAGCACCAATATTTACTTCATTGTTACCACACTAGATAACTAAAAATATTAATTGTAATCTTTAAAATTAAAATGAACAATGGAAGGCTAAAAGACAGTTTTGTGGAACCACACAGAAGTTGGCTCATGAGTTTTATAAATTATAGAGTGACAGATGAAATCTTCTCATGCTTAATCCACTTAATTTACACAGATGAAGCTAAACTCCATTTGTGTTTGCAAGTTCAAAATGAACACATATATTAAAAAAAACATGTTACTTGAAACCAGAAAGCCAGCCAAGGTCATTATTTCTCTCTAAAATGCTTTCCAAATTTACTGGTGGAATAAATAATGCACATTCCTGTTCCATTGCATGGTTCCTAACTTTTAACTGTTTCTATTTATTTCTCCTTTCTTTGGAAACTGCTTAGCATTTCTCTTTGCATTATTGTAATCTTCTTGGTTTTTCATTATCTGTGCCTTGCCTGATGCTGCCATATCTCTAATGCAGGATACTGCTAGTTAGAGGTATTCTTTAATATTGGTGTGTTATTTCTTTACCAAAACTAAATTTTAACTGCTTATAATACTTGTGACACAGAACTCTAATAATAATGCTTTGCATTTTAAAGAACTCACTCAAAAAGGTAAGCAAGAAATAATCCCACATCCATGATTCAAAGGAGGAAAACAAATTAAAAATGTGGGTTTAGCAACATGCTCCAACTATTTTTGAGTAAAAATCAGCCTATAGCTTTCAGGCTTAGTTAGATATTAGGTTTGTGCATGCCTTGACAATTATTCATTTTGTATGCCATCCAAGTTCATTTGCCCTTCTGCTATTAACATAAGCTCACCTCCCCACCCCCCCACTCTTCAACCTGAATCTGAAATAAGGATGACACTGCTTCAAGGAATCCATTAATTAAAGTTATATATCTCAAAGCAATGCACTTGAAGAAAAACGAAAAGCCTGAAGAAAGCAGGACTATTTTAATGAATGCAGGCTGTAGTACTATTGCCCATATTAGGTCCAATGCATTTATTCTGAATCATTTTCAAAATGTGTACTACGTTATCAGTCATAATCTTAAACACTTGTCTTTAGTACCTATAGGTACTAAAGGTTTAGGCAGGACTTCAGCTCATTCATTCTCTTCTTTTCTTCAATGCTGATGGAAGGAAGAAGTTTCAAAGATTCCACTTTTAATAGCCACAATTTTAGTTTTGATTTATTGAAATGGACAAATGTAACCTGTGTTTTATCCTAATTTTTTATCCTAAATAAGCCTTAGAATGTTTTTAAATGGTTTTATTGGAATAGTATTAAATTATTCCAGCTGCATATTTTTAGGTGCAAAAGAAGGTTGTTCTTGCAGAGGTTTTCCATCATTGCAAAGTAATGACCAAGGTTAGATTCTATATCTTTACCACTCTCTCTTTTTCTTTAAAAATATATCCTGATTTTTGAACAAGTTTAGTACCATCCTTGCATCTCCAAAAACTCAACTTGCTTTTTCCTCCTGTATTCTAGAGTCAAACTAGTATCAAACAGATATTCTGTACAAATTCTCAATTGCACAGTAGCTCACTTTGTATTATCTTCTGAGACGAAATAAATCCTGTATATTATCTTTCATGGGAAGAAAACTGTAAATGGAAGACATGTGCAATTTAGTGATTGCATGAATGCTTATTCTTGAACTGCATTTGTCTTCTGAGAGTTGTGAAAATGTTCAAAGGAGGTCAAACTATGGCTGTTGATTTACACATGGATAAAATAGAAGAAAAGAGTGGGGACATAAGCCAGGCCCATATCATTTCTATATGCATTGTAATGGTGCATACAAACACTGAAAAAAGGTATGGCTTTCATCATTCTGATATATGTGGCAAGTCATGTAGAAGAAAGGCATCAGGTGGCCAGTCCTATCACAGTTGGGATTTGATTACAGAATCAAATAAAAGATAATTGAAATAATGCTCTTCTTCACAACATTTGGCCAGTGTAATAATTTAAAATGACGGGAACATCACTGAAAGGGAAAGGAATAATATTAAAAGGTGAAATATTTCACTTTTAACAAATAAATAGAAAAAATAAATGAAATAAGAATTGCAGCTTTGTTTTATGAAATCAAATGATGGCAACAGTGGAAAATCGGTTGAACTGAAGATATCACCTATTAAGCCAATCTATGACTTGTGTAAATAAAGGGCTTTGGGTAATCACTGAGGTTTTATCCTGAATTTAAATACAAATATTTCAAAATTTATCAAAAAAAGCCACCCTTTTTTGGTTTCTTTACTTTTTTTTTGCCTTAGAAGTATGGCAACTTAAATTAAAATATCACGGCCCTTCTAGTAAAGGGTATTTTGATTGTACCCTGCGCACATACATAAAGATATCTTGGAGTCATTGTTGAGACCTGAAACTTTATTGATAAGATTTCAGAAAAGGTTTGCCTTCTTTCTAGGGCTAGCTTTGTGCCTAAAGTGGGGCTAGTAATCATAGTCTCCTGACTTCAAGCCTGGTGTCTTAACTACTTCACCACACTAGTCATCCTTTATTAAATTACTCACTTTCAAATTACTTTTTTGTCATGCAATTTCAACTTAGCCAGATCAAACTTATTTTAATGGCCAATTGAGGGTGCTTGCTGCTTGAAATAAAAATATAATAGCATAGCTTGAAGGGGAAAAGTTGATATTAGCATTTGGGGATCTCGTGCTGTAATGTACTTATTTGCCACAATCAGAAACACATAGTGGTGGTATTAAAACTGTGGCCAACAGAGACTCTCAGAGTAGATGGTGAGAAATATCTTTTGAAATATACGTGGAACATTATTTTCCCTTTTTTGAATTGCAAGTATTAAAGGATCTCCTTAAAAATCTACTTATGAGTCTCACATTTCCCACTTTTGGAATATTCTTCTTGATGTGCCATGCAAAGCCAATGTCTGATTTGTACCTGGTTTATATGTATGTATGTTTCATACATAAAGGTAAAGGTTTCCCCTGTTCATTCATGTCTGATTCCAGGGAGTGGTGCCCATCTGTTTCTTAGCTAAGGGAGCAAGCATTGTCCAAAGACATTTCCATGGTCATGTGGCCAGTATGACTATTTGCTGAAGTGGACAGAACACTGTTAACTTCTCATTGAAGTGATACCTATTTATCTACTCACACTTGCATGCTTTTAAACTGCTAGGCAGGGGTTGAGAAAGGTAATGGGAGCTTATCTCATTGCGCAGCACTTAGGTGTTGAACCTGGGCTGCCAGCTGACAAGCTCAGTGTCTTTAACTGCTGAATCATCTTGCGCCTTGTTTCATACATAACAACAATAAAATCTTTGAGTTGGCATATCAAAGAGGAAAAATGTCATTTCTGAAAGGGTTTAATATAAAGCTTTAATTTTCTTAGTAATATCCTCTACTTTAATTATTTTTCCTTGAATAACAGATATGTTTTAAATATATATTTTCAGTTATTATTTATTTATCTGGAAATGTTAATTTATGAAAAAGTCAATGAAGAAACATAATGGAATGTTTCTTGCAATAATAAAGTTTCTTTTTCTTCTAGATCAGCACTAAATCCAACTTAATCCTAATAAATACTTATTCTGCCAATTCCCTTCTTCTGTCAGAGAGCAGCACCCTCTTTGGAGTGAGTTGAGAAGTAACTAATTCAATTTAGTTCTTCCTTTCTTAGCATGGTCTGAGGTCACAAACAGAATGAAACTTTCCAGGAATGTGGAAAATGAATATTAATGCTTTCAACAAAGGCTTTTTATTGTACAAGAGCAATTGGCTGCCACATTATAAGAGGATGAATGGAAAATAGCATTCTCCTGACAGTGACTGGAGCAGATGATGGATGAAGGAATAAATAGCTTTAAAGCCATACTGCAGGAATTTCAGGCCCACTGTATGCAATGAAAAACATAATATATGAAGGATTTGTCTGCAGATCAAATCTACAAAAGGAATCTGAAACAGTTGGACAGGTTATAACAAGTCTGAAATTAAAGAATAACTTTTATGACTGAATCTTTAATTAAAGATGTAGTTCTGACTCTAGCATAAGAATCAAGACTGCAGAATTCTGACTTAGCAATGCAAACTAGTACCTAAAAAATACAACTGATATATGTCAAGCAACAGAAGCTATTCACTCACAACTCAAACTCTAGTATTAGCCATCATTCATAATAATTCAGTATAAAGCTGCTACAGGGAAAAACATGTTTAAATAAATTATGAAAATGTTTTTCATAATATTAGGTGTCTCTCATTAACTGAAACTTTCTTCTTCATAATAATGCATGCTACGAGGAATATACAAATAGCATTGAGAAGAACATGAACATAATTAAATAGAATAGAAACAAGAAGAATTATTTGCCATTCTGAAAAGGCAACTGAATAGATTCATTTGATGTTTATAGTTCAGAAGAAAAATGAAAGCCTCATTATTTGCCTGAATTCCAAAATATTAAATAAATGAATTCAAAGAGAACACTATTGCATTTAGATATAAGTGCACAATATTTCCCAAGCTAAAGGCATTAGGTGGATTTTAGCACATACTATTGAATGAAGCAAACAAATACTTTTACACATTTAATACATCATAGGGTTGATACAGCTTTAAACACACGCCTTTTAATTGCTGCACTATACAATAACAATAGAGAGCACTCCAGGAACCATGGCACAGATAGAGGATATATAGGGCACCATAGAAGAACATAATAAAAACTAGTACTAATTTTTATTCCCTCAAATTTTAAAACTATTTTTTTAATATGGCACCTAGGAAAATGCTAAAAATGGTGACATAAATCAGATAAAACTAAACTAAATGCAGTTGTAGATATGCCAAATCCTACTCAAAGGATCATTAAAATGGTAAATTGTATCTCAAAATTCATCGAAGCCTGACTACTCATAAAAAAATGAGGGCATTAGGTTGAAAAAAATGCCACCAGGCACTGGATTTTCCACATGACAAGGGTCTAAATTATATAAACAATATTCTAAGTACAGTATCTACAATTTTGCAATGTTATCATCCTTCTTAAAAAAGAAATGTCCATAGATGCTACTAAATTTTGAACAGACTGAGCAGTACTAAATAAGTAAATCAGTGATTTATTTAGAAAGAGGGGAATGTAAAAAAGTTAGCATTTACCACTAGCAGCTGGCCTACTCATATTATAAGGAGGATGCTTTGTGGTATACAATATATTTTTCCATTTTATTCTCTATCAAAGCTGAGTCCACACTGGCCTTAATAAACACAGCCAGATCATATCTCATATCTTCACCTCATAAATGAGAAATGTAACTTCCATCTGCAAATTCATTATATTGTTAATTTATTATATCTCTATGTTTCTGCTGCTATGCTTAGCTTTAGACTCATTCTTGTTTTGGAGGTCGTTTAAACAATTTTGAGTTAGATATGTTTGAAATGGAATATAAACCAAATAAATAAAGTTGAAGTAGCAAATCCAATAACATTTTTATTGTGTATGCTATTAGGGATAGCCTACCGGAGACATCTCATGGGATGATGGGTGGCATAAAAATGTAATTAATAAATAAAAATATTAGCAGTGGAAAGTTACTCTTACTCTTCCACCTAGATTTACATGATCATAACTAGAAGTCCCTTCAGTTTGCCATCTCTAGGAAAAGTATTTTCTCTCTCTTTTCCCCACTATGAAGATTGAAATCATAGTGTGCATTTTATGTAATGGCCTCAATAAAACCACCTTTTGGATTTCAAACATCTGACTCTGATCCATGCACAATTTGCTAAACATGTGCTCTAGGGATTAAACTGGATGATTCCAACTAGGGCATCTCAACATTATTATGCCTATAGCAAATGTGATCCTCCCCCACACCCACATGCACTATAAGCAGTCAATTTTTTTTTAACAAATACAGTGTTATACAGAAATATATTATTTCAACAAATAAAGTCATTGTTGTATGATTCCTCATTTAGTTAGAAAATTGAAGTCTTTCTAAATTGGCTGTTTCAGTACAAATTGAATGGGGAGATCTATTTGTAAATTATTATTTATGGAAAGAAATTAATTTATTATAATACTTTTCTTATAGTAAGAAGTAAGTCCAATTCCTGGAAATAAGGATTGCACAAATGAAGTGGGGATAAATATTTTTGCCAGTTACTCTTTTGTCATGACACCCAAAAAGAAGGGCAGCCACATATTTGTGCAGACAAAACATCGTATTTGTCTCTTTGAAATGGAGATCTTTAGTAGGAAAAAAAACAATTCTAAAGAATAAAATAATCGTTCAGACTGTAGCTGACATAAAGGTACTGGATTGTTAAGTTCCAATAAGCTGTTTTATTTTAGAATAATTGAATATTCTTAAGTGTATATTTTCATTTAAAATAGAATATGGTATTATGGTATCATCATATGTGATTGACAGAAAGGAATCAGGGAAAACTAGCCTTACTGCAATCAGAGGACCAAAAAAGTTATAACTTGGTCCTTTGCATCCAAATGATAGGTCTATCATATTTGTTAATGCTTGGGATATAAAATACACTTGAGCAGGAAAACCATAAATATGTATCTTAAAACATTGGCTCAAAAATCACATATATGTGAGGATGAAGCATAAAGTTTATGGTACAGTGTTGGTGAACTTTTTCAACACCGAATGCCGAAACAGAAGCCTTGCATGCATGTGCAGGGAGCACCAGAAACCAGAAGAGCAGCTCCCTGGTATGCATGCCAGTGGAAACCGGAAGAGCAGCTCCCCGGTGCGCATGTGCATGCTGCCACCTGCTCTTCCTGTTTCTGGCATGCATGTGAATGTGAAGACCAGCTGGCCAGTGTGCATAACCGGAAGCTCAGCCTGCCAGTGCGCACATGCAAGTCGGGGAGTTGCTCTTCCAGTTTCCAGCGCTTTCGCATGTGTGAAGACCAACTGGCCGGAAGAGCAGTGGGCGACGGCTGGCATGTCAGGACAGATGGCTCTGCGTGCCACTTGCAGCACAAGAGCCATAGGTTTGCCATCACAGTTATAGTAGTTAGTACAAATGTCTCTATCTTAGGAAGTTGTCTATACCTGCACAGAGAGCTATTGCAGAAAGTTGTATAAAAACTTTTATATATTAGGATATGTCCGTTTGTCTGTCTATTATCTATCTATCTATCTATCTATCTATCTATCTATCTATCTATCTATCTATCTATCTATCTATCTATCTATCATCTATCATCTATCCTCTTCATCATCATCATGATCACCATCTATTGTATACCAAATCATTACTATACAAATATCTGTAACAGGTTTTATTTACAGAGCAATCACTTGAGTGAGGTTATTATCTGTCAACATATGGTACTAAAAAACTTACAGTATATACTGTGTACCATTGACTAATAGTTCCTAGTGCCAGTTATAATATGCTAAAGGAAAAAAAAAACAATATTCATTTAGCTTTTAGGGTCTTGTTACCTTGGTTTTTTTCCTTTCTAAATCACTGAAATGTTGACTAAACTGTAACAAACTGCAAATTTTGCACTTAGAATCTGTTTTTCTATATTCTAGAAAATCAAATAATGCTCAAGTATTCCAAATATTATCTTAGTTCTAAGAGGCATACATATAACCTGCATTCCTACTACATGAAGAATGATTTTTTAAAAGCAATTTCCTATTTCTTCTGAATTTCCCTATATTACTTATCATACTATTAATGAAAAAAGTCAAGTTATTTTTGTTTCTGTCTATATATTGTGCCTAAATCACATTTTAAAAACAAAAACAAAACATTGGCTTTTATGTTATTATCTGTGAACTGCCCAGTTGGAGTTGGGTATTTTCTAATCTGAACTAAATATGTAAACAATACTGGATACTCAGTTGAATATTTCAGAGGAAAGGAAGTGTTAAAAAGAATCAGCAAAATATTGCACCTTAATCCTTAATATTTTTTATTATTTCAGCAATTTTTGGTGTCATTTTAAAAAATCTCTGAAGCAAAAGAAAATGTGTTTTCTAAAGTATTTGTTGGGAGAGAAAAAATAAAGAAGCATTTGAAGATACATCTCAAAGTCATAAATAATTATCTATGTGTTGAACTTTAATGTGCCATAAACATTTTTCTTGCATTTATTTTTGTTTTTGTTTTGAACCTGCAATTTCCATCTCTTAGGTGTCTAAATAGATTGCACTTATCTAACAGTATATCTAATCTAATTTGAAAGTATTGAGGCATGCCTGCCTCCCCAGATATTACTGAACGAAACCTCCCAGCAGTTTTAGCCAGCATGACCAATTGAGAGAGAAGCTATGAAAATGCTAAAGTTAAACAAAGCCTAGGGAAGCAGTGGCTTTCCATCTGTTGCTAAATGAACTTGTATGAATGCATTTTTATAAGCTTGAGAATGTTGGAAAGGTTAACTGGATGAAATATGCCAAAGCAGCTACTTGTTTTGAAACAGAATTAAAATGTTTATTTTTTTTAAAAAATATGATCATAGTCTGAGCTCAGGCCTACTGAATACAGGAAGTATGGTATAATAGATATGGTGCTGAATAAGCTCAGTACGGTGGCCTAGCATTTAAGGTTCTGGCTTTATTGACCAGAAGATTGATAGTTTGAGACCCAAGAACTGCATGGTAAGGTGAACGCCCATTCCTGCTTTGCCTCCTGCCAATCTAGCAGTTTGAAGGCATGCAAATGCAAGTAGATATAGATAATACCACTTTGGTGGAAAGGTTCCATGTGACTTGTCATATAGTCATGCCAGTCACATGACCACTGAAATGTCTTCAGACAACGTTGGCTCCCTCATGATCCACTTGAAGGAGACACAACTGTCTGGAATCCGCTCTGTATATCAGACATTAGTACAATTAAACATATCCAGAAGTATTTTACCAGAAATATTTTACCGGAAGAGTACTACACTCCTCTGTTCACAACAGAATACCCTACACCACCAGACTTGAAATTCTAGGCTTAGACAATCTTGAACTACGCCAGCTAAGATTGGACTTAAGCATAGTATACAAAATCATATCTTACAATGTCTTTCCAGTTAATGAATATTTCAGCTTCAACAATAACACAAGAGCACATAACAGTTATAAACTTAATGTAAGCCACTCCAAACTTGATTGCAGGAGGTACGATTTCAGCAACAGAGTGGTCAATGTCTAGAACTCACTACCTGATTCTGTTGTCACCTCAAACACCTACTTCTTTACTCTCAAACTAATCTCTATTGACCTCACCCCATTCCTAAAAGGTCTGTAAGGGGCGTGCATAAGTGCACAATCGTGCCTACCATCCCTGTCCAATTGTCCCCAATTATTATTTCTTATTTCTTGTATTTAAACTTATGTTTCTTCTTATTTCTATTATACTGTAAGTATTTGACAAAATAAATAATAATAATAATAAATAAACAACTGGGCAGGGGAAATCTTTATTTTTACCTTTAAGATTCTGGCTCAAGTCTATCTCAGCCATGACAATTCACTGTGTAATTTTAGACTGTTGACTTTCTTTCAGCCCAACCTACCCAGAAGATAATTATGAAAAAATATGAAGCATATATGCCACCTTAATATTTTAGATAATTGATGAAATATAAATCTAACAAATTAAAAAACAACTAATTCACATTTTATTATATGACTATGCTTGGTTAAAAACTGGTTTTCTGATTGTCATGTTTTCATATGTAGTATTCCTTAATTTTAAGATTTTTTTCTTTGCCACACCAGTTACTTATATTCAGGTAATGTTAACAGCATTGTGATTTATTTCCAGTAATTTAGCATTTTGCAGTCATTTCCACAAAACAAAGCCAACTTTTATGAAATCTCATTCCAAATGCTAATGGAACATTTAGAATGATAAATCTGGGGCTGTTTAGTTTGCATCTGACCTGTTCATTTTCACAGATAAGAGTTTTGTGCCTTTTAAAATATTGAAAGGCTGCTCGGATTTCATGAATTCTTCTAGGGAACATTTCTATAGAATAGGGATGTCAAACTCTCGGCCTGTGGGCCAGATGTGTCATGTGCTGGTTTAAGCCATGCCCGGTTTAGCCAAGGCAGAAAAATCCTGACATGTCTCGTGATGCCGCCATGATGACATGAGTTTGACACCCCTGCTATAGAACATGCATAGCTGCTATTTGGAAAAAGAAGAGTAGATTAAAGTCATAGAGAAAAAGCTTTATATAGAACAGACTGTTCTTATAAACAATGGTGTAGAACTTATAAAATCCATGTTTTCCTCAGTTAGCCAGTTCGCTCCAAGTCTTAAGTTCTTCCATGATGCTCTATTTAAATTTCTTATAACTGTGAAAAATGCTTATCAGTCAAACAGACCATACAATAGCATCTGTTTTGCCAGCTGGAGATGAAGTGCTCTAGGTATTCTTGCAGATGCTTTAAGATTTTTGGCAAGTCTCTAAACTCTGTTTTGGCACTGTCCTCTCCTCAGCCATTGTTGTTGGTGCTTTGTATCACACTATACAAATATACAAGTTCACTTTAACACTGATCCTTTTTAAACATATGGGTTTTTTAAAAAATAATCCTACACCTTTATTTTTTAAAATTAATTTGTGATCCTTCATTCTACCAAATTAAAGAGTGGAATTAAATAAAGCTTTGTATTTCAAGTAAATAAATTTCAAGAAAATAAATTTCCCTCAGTTAAAACCAGATAGTTACTTAATGATGAGAACTAAATGCTTGGCTAAGATTTTTTCTTTCACACAACTTTGCCAGGTTTCAGCAGGCTTCAGCCTCTCATCAGCAAATGTTTATCTTTCAGACATATTGATCAGTGAATAATCTCATGTGCACCATTACTCACCATTCGGACACCATTATTTCAGCACACTCCCTATGCCTTTAGCATTCTACAAACACTGAGTCATTCTTGCCAATTGGCCACATGCCTGTAGTAGAAATTGCTATAGACATTGCAAGTATTGCCAGAACCAACCTGTCATTTCTCCACCTGATTTACAAAGGATTAGAGAAACCAACCTCCACCCTCAAATCCTCTGATCATTGAAGCCATAGATTCCCTGTCATTGCTTAGTCACATTCATTGTGATAAAGACAGGTAGAAAAGAGAACAACATGGCTGCAAAAATTCTTGAGGCCATAAGCAAAGGCACCATGATGGTTCAGATCACCATAGCTGAGGGAAAATAAAAGGGCCATGTTGCTGGGACAATGAGTAAGTGTTTAACACAAGTTCAACAAAATTTTAAAAAGTTTGCTTAGCCTGTGTAAAAATGCTGCCATGGGAAAAATAAAGGAGAGGCATAGATGCCAACATTCTTTAAAACTTGTAAGATTTTGCAAACAGTATGAAAACAGTTAGCAGTTTCTATCTGAGGTTGCTACATGGGATTTTAAATTAGCAGCAACAGTAAGTCTGAACATTGACAGTAGCAGTTCCAGTGATGGAACAGCCAAAGAAGACCATCTTATTAGTTACTGATATAGCTGGAAGAGAAATGATTGATAGAATCCCTGCTGCAGAAGGCAATATTTTTTTCTTTTGTTTTGCCACCCTAGAAATTTCTGCAGAGCATGCAGCACTTGTCCTGAAAGGAGAGTAAAAATATCAGTGCCAGCTTTCTTTTCTGAAGCCTATTTAATTGCATGAATTTGGGTGAAACACACAGAATCTGGGCAGTGGTTATAACATACTCATCACAAAAAAAAAAGGTTAGGAAGGTTAGGGATAGATTGCCGTGGAGAAAATTTATTTATGTGATTGCCAACAACTTAATGACACATAATCTGTCATAATCAATTATTTACAAAATGGCAGCAATTTCATGCTTGGCTGATTGACATGCCTGCAGAAGAGATCCAAGTAAGTGGAAGAGCAAGGCATACATTTTGCTACTGCATTTGAAAACACAGGATACAATTATCCCATTAGCTAAAAGGGGTAAGGGGAGGCACACTAGAACAGTCTTTTTGCACCACAGGAAGTTATTGTATCACCACATACTCCTCAGACAAACATCTCTCAATCTTGGCAACTTTAAGATGTGTGGACTTCAAGTCTCAGAATTCCCCAACCACATATCTTAAAATATATGGTCCTAGAATCCACTGTAGTTTGTAGACATTATGGTTCTCTGTTGATGCTGGGAAGTTTCTGGTCTGAGCTGATTTGCAAATATTTATTGATGTCCTATTCTTCCCTATTCTGCATACAGATGGTATGTATCCATATGTCTGTATATGTATATATAGTCTGTATGCATATATCTTCATACATGTGGGAGGTTGAACAACTAGCCTTGTGGTGCAACCAGAATCTTGAACTAAATACACTCAAAACCATAGAAATGGTGGTAGATTTTAGGAGAAACCCTCCTATACAACCATTTTTTACAAAACTAAACAATACAGTATCAACAGTAGAGACCTTCAAGTTTCTAGGTTCTATCATATCTCAAGATTTAAAATGGACATATAACATCAAAAACGTCATCAAAAAAGCACAACAGAGAATGTTCTTTCTGTGCCAACTCAGAAAGCTCAAACTGCCCAAAGAGTTGCTGATTCAATTCTACAGAGGAATTATTGAGTCTGTCATCTGCACCTCTATTACGGTCTGGTTTGCTCTGCAATCAAACAAGACAGACACAGATTTCAACGGGTAATTAGGACTGAAGAAAAAATAATTGCTACCAACCTGCCTTCCATTGAGGACCTGTATACTGCACAAGAGCCATGAAAATATCTACAGACCCCTTACATCCTGGACATAAACTGTTTCAACTTCTACCCTCAAAATGACTCTACAGGGCACTGCATACCAGAACAACTAGCCACAAAGACAGTTTTTTCCTGAATTCTATCATTCTGTTAAACAACTAATTCCCACAAAACTGTCAACTTATTTACTAAGACTGTATTACTATTATTCCTCTCATTCTTCCTAGTACCTATCTCTTCCCACTTATGATTATAACCATGTTGCTTGTATCTTTACAATTTATATTGTTTTATTTGTTTCCTAGTATGGTTTGATTGTTTATTAGTAACATGTGACTATCACTAAGTGTTGTAACTTATGATTCTTGATGAATTGTATGTTTTTCCTTTATGTACGCTGAGAGCACATGCACCAAAGAAAAAATCCTTGTGTGTCCAATCATACTTGCGATGACCCGGTGCCTGGAGGCCGTGCGGTGTTGGATGGGGCGGAACAGGCCTCAGCTCAACCCATCTAAGACCGAGTGGCTGTGCTTCCCGGCACCCTAGTACAGCCAGCTGGTCCCATCACTGGCTGTGGGAGGGGGGGAATTCTTGCCCCCACAGAGAGGGCCCGCAATCTGGGTGTCCTCCTGGATGTGCAGCTGTCATTGGAAGACCATGTGGCGGCCATCGCCAGGGGGGCTTTTGGCCAGGTCCGTAGGATCTACCAGTTGTGGCCCTTTCTGGATCAGGATGCACTTCGCACGGTCATTTCTACCCTTGTAACCTCCCGCCTAGACTATGCCAATGCTCTCTACATGGGGCTGCCTTTGAAGAGCATCCGGAGGCTACAGCTGGTGCAGAATGCGGCCGCATGGGTGGTGTCGGGGGCTCCTCAGGGCTCCCATGTTACACCACTTCTGCGCGAGCTGCATTGGTTCCCGGTGGCCCTCCGGGTGCGCTTAAGGTCTTAGTTATCATCTTTAAAGTACTCCATGGCTCGGGACCAGGATATTTGCAAGACCGCCTCCTGCTATTATCAGCCTCCCGCCGACCGATATGCTCCCATAGAGTCGGCCTCCTTGGGATGCCGCCGGCTGGACAGCTGGCGACCCCGAGGATGCGGGCCTTCTCATTGGGGGCACCCTTTCTCTGGAACGAATTACCCCCAGAGATGAGGACCATCCCTGATCTCCTGACCTTCCGCCATGCGTTGAAAACTCATTTATTTCAGCAAGCCGGTCTGGCCTAGGGGTTTTTAAATCTTTTAATCTGGTTTTAACTTTCTTAATTCCCTTATTTTAATCTTTTGAAAGGGCCAATGTATTTAATTCTTTTAATTTTTAAACATTGTATATGTATTTTTATATATGTATTTTATCTTGGCTGTTCACTGCCCCGAGTCCCTTTGGGAGAGGGGGGCGGTATATAAATTTAAATAAATAAATAAATAAATAAATAAATACTTGGCCAATAAATTATTCTATTCTATTCTATTCTATTCTATTCTATTCTATTCTATTCTATTCTATTCTATTCTATTCTATACATGAGTGTGGCTGATGTATATTTCCAATAAACAGTAACAAGTCAACAAAAACCACATAATAAAATGAAATATAAAAATGTAACTCAAAATAATTTGTGTCAGGAAAAAACTCATCCAATAGTTTATTATCCATTAAAGTCTGTGCCTGAAAGGAAGAAAAAAAATTCCAGATCTTTAATGTTTTTCCAAAGGCAGACAGGATGAGACAAACTGAATCTTAAGGGGAACAGAGTTCCAACATACGGGATCAGCAATAGACAAGACACATTTCCTGAGCCCTGCCAGATGATATTACCTTTGTGATGGTACCCCAACATGTCAAGTACAAGCACATGTTTTAGCATGTCAAACACAAGAAGAACCAGCCCTCAGTGGGATAACAACCCAGCAATATTAATTGACACCAATCTTTGAAATCCAAGCTGCTTTCTCAGTACAACTGAATTCACAAAATACCAAGTTATTTTTAGATATACATCTCACCACAGTATGCTTTTCCTCAATCTCCTTT
The DNA here is from genome assembly GCA_023653725.1 of Bungarus multicinctus. Taxonomy (NCBI): domain Eukaryota; kingdom Metazoa; phylum Chordata; class Lepidosauria; order Squamata; family Elapidae; genus Bungarus; species Bungarus multicinctus. The sequence continues at coordinate 83,290,666 of CM042838.1, forward strand.
AGGCATGCTATTATATCATGACACATTCTGAATGGCTTAGTACCAACATGTATCTAATTCTAGATAATGAGCTTCAATTGGCATCATCAACACAAAAAGAGAGAGAGAAAGAAAAAGAGAAAGAAAAGAAAGAAAAAAGAATGTTCTTATATTGCATGCCTAGAATAAATTAATTTCCAAAGCAAAATGTCCAATTGTAATCAATAATTAGATTGAATGTGAAGCAATGAATAGATTTTTGAAAATAATGAATTTTACAATTCTCAAGTGCTTTTTATATTTATATGTTCAAAGATAATATTAAACTTAAAAGAAAAGTTGGCTATTTCAGTTTATTCTAATAGTACAAAATAAAGTATTCAACAGTATAAACTTCAGTATGTCACAAGCATATCAAATCTACTTTTATCCCAAGTATGCTCATATTCTTCTAAGCAAACTATCCTTCTAAACTGGAGCCTACTTAGCAAGCTGTACAGTTTCCTGCTTTCCAACAAGTAAGACGTATATACAGGATACTAAAACATAACAAGATATAGTGTATGTAGTAGTCTATGGATGTGGTAGATCAATGATGGTTTGCAAAGGTTATGAAACAGAACAGTGAAAGTGCCCATGCAATGGTCAGTTCCATAGAATGTTTTTTTAAGCATAGATGTTATTACAGGTGCAATTATGTATTTTTAAAAGCTGGAAGGTATAGAAAGTATGATGGTTGACATGAGAAGTCATTGCTAAAATAATAATGTTGGTGTGAAAGTTAAGAATAAAAAAATGCATATTGGGAGTGAAACTGGGAGTTAAACTTTTAAACTTTTTGTGTCTCATGCAATTCTCATTTATGGAATTTGATGGTAAATGATATTGAGCCTATTGAATTTTTAAAATATAATTCAAAGCATTTTAAATCATCTTGTAAAAGGAGTCCTGAATATTTAAAGAAAACTTCTTGTAGTCTGAATTCCAAATAATTAAGTTTTTATTTGACAATTGGAAATAAAGGTCATTGCAGAAACACTGTTGACTCTGATAGTCTCTTGGTAGACTATCTTCTCTATATGTTCTGTAGTAAAAATGGCTGAGTGGATGGATCTTTATAGGGTTCTATTTGAGATGCTCCAGGGGGTTGTGCAATGTAGTGAGCCTTGTGCCTTTTGCTGTTCTAATGGTAGTGCGTTATTATTATTATGTTCTAATGGTAGTGTATTCTAATGGTAGTGCATTAGTATTTTGTACTATTAGAATAAACTGACATGACCAACTTTTCTTTTAAGTTTATTATTATTGGGTGGGGAATGTAGTTTTTATGAGTCTTTGTTTTTCTACTTTTAATCTCTTCTGGAGGAAATGTGCTGAAGGTGTTGTGTTTATTAATAGGCTGGCCTGGATTTCTTAATGTACACAAAATATCCATCTCTAAAGATTTCAGGCATCTGCTGTAGCCTGTTTCCTATAGCAGGAAGACTGGGACTGCTTTCTGCCTTTAAGAGCATGTTTCTTTATTTCACCTTTGGGAAAATATAATATTCTGCCTCTCTTAATATTAAGAATATTAATATTCTTAATAGGGGGGCTTCCTGCACTTCTTTGTTTAATTTAGTTTTAAGCAGCAGCAATAGCAGCATCTAGGATCTGTCATTTTTTGTAGAAACACAAGTCTATTGAAAAACAACCCATACTAAGTGTTCCATTTCCAAAATAACAATACAACCTCCCAGAAGAGGAACTATATAAGAACATTATTCAGATGGATACAAATCCATTGCAGCAATCCAAAACATCAGCAAGAGAAACCAGACTGCATATGCAACATCTCCCAACAAAATGAATACCCATGCAACCTTATAAAAAAGATCTGATCATTCAACCCAGTGCAAGTTATGAAAAGGATAACACTATCATAGTGTAATGACAGACACTTCTAGTAGACTATTATAACTGCACAGCATCATGATAGCACACAAGTTAGCTAAAGTCCTTCAAAACATCTTAAGTAAGCCAAAAGACTTAGTAGCCCAAGGGAAAAATAAAACCAGAAGTTACCTATAACATAGAATAAGGACTGTAACAAATATTATGTAGGATAGGCAGGTAGAAAAATAGTAGAGTACATAGTAATAAATTAATTAATTTAATTTAATAAATAGTACCAAAAGTCAACTAGCAATCAGAAGACTAAGTTCCAAAGGTGCTTTTTCAAGAGGCAACTGGACTTTCTTGTTTTTGTTTGAAGATGTTTCACTTCTCATTTAAGAAGCTTTTTCAGCTCTGACTGGATGGTGGGGAATGGAAGGATTTTGAAGACAATAAAGTTCATATTTTGGACAGAGAGTGTTGCTGGTTTGAAAGAGGGGTTAAAGAGGCCATCTATGTCAAAATTTAACAGCCCCCTCTCAACAGAGGGAGAGGGATACAACATAATCTATCTCCAATCTACAAAACAGTCCTTTCAACAGTTCAAGAAAGCTTCACACCAATTTGCATCACTCAGGTGACCCTGATGACACAGATAAACCTCCAGGTGACCTTAAAGACCCACTAAAAGAATGCAAATGACCAGTTGTTTGCAAAGAGTATAAATCCTTCCATTCCCCACCATTCACTCAGAGTGGAAGAAGTTTCTTGGATGAGAAGTGAAATGTCTTCAAAGAAAAACAAGGAAGTCTAGTTGCCTCTTGAAAAAGTACCTTTGGGACAACTATGACCCGGTTGACTGAGAATCTCCATAGGCAGAAGACTCAGTGAAAACTTTAATATTACAATACTTGGACAGATTTAACCATATTTTCAATTGGGAAATTGAGTATCCTAGACCAAGATAAATCCAAGAACTCTAGGGAATTTCTGGAAGCTTGGATTTTAGACAAATCATTTATCAGTGGACACATAGAAATAAATCATATTTATATACCATTCAAAAAAAAGGCAATAAAAACACTAAAAAGGAAACAAAACAACAAAAAAAAAACAGAATACATACAGTCCAACAGCCAACACATAAGCAGGGATTAATACCAAAATTGACAATGAAGGGCAAAATAGTAAGCTAATCAAAGTTCTACCAAGGGGAAAAAAAACACATCCCCACAATTTTAGGGCAAGCTAGTGTATATAAACAAGGAGCAAACCCCACACTCACTAGCACTGATGTTACATACTTGGACATTAAAACTCTGTAAACAAACAACCAAGCTTAGAGAGCGTCAAGGACTCCACAGATTGATTCTTGGCTACACATATTATCTTTTATTTTAGTCTCACTGTCACCTTACCTTTCAATGAAAAGTAATATATTTCTATAAAAGTAAGGGTTGTATGCATAAAAAGTGCAGAGCTCCTCAAAGTAAAGTGGAGACTGCATGTGTTAAATTATGTTAGAGATTTGATGGGACTTTCTGTACCTGACAGCTTCATGAGCTTTCTTATAGGGCCAGAAGTCATAGATGCAGCCAGCATTTCAAATAATTCTCCAAGTCTCCTGGCCTATTGAACCGAACTAGAAAAACCAGCCATTGTCAGAAATAAATACTCAGGTTAATTGAATCTTCTCTCCCAATGAGATAAACCTGCCCTTCTATTAGTCCCAATCAAAAAATAATTTGTTTAAAAATGAAGTTCTCTAGTGTTTCTATATAAAAGAAATCCAGTTAAATAATGGGCAGAAGTTCACGAAGAATAAAATTATCACCATAAATGCCATCAGGACTGGGATGCCAGACAGCAGTGCTGCATTATTTTACATGATAGAATCCACAATATTAACACATTACCTCCATCACAACTGGGCAAACAATCCAGCAGAGGGTGACTGAACAGAGTGAATTTTCCAAATGACTCCCAATTACAGAACACCTGTTGTCAGTAATGTTATGCTAATCCAATGCAAAATGTAGTATTTAGCATGAAGAATCTACATAATTTCTCCTTTATTACCTGTAGAGGGTTACCTTATTGTTTGCAGATTTTGTGGCTGTTAGATGAATCATTTCAAGGTGAGCCGAAAGGACATAATGTTATTCTACACATTGAGTATTAATGCTCAGTTCTGCCTGTGAAGATTATACTGGAAAATAGGGTTGTGTAGCACATTGGACTTTATTCTGAATAAGAGTTTAGGACCTGTTGTTGGGATCATGAAGCAGATGCAAAACTGTGATCTCTGGAGGAAATCTAGTTCTTGCTTTGTCATGTGCTACACCTTTTCTAAATTACTTGTCAAGCACCATAAAGCTGTCCTACTCAAGAAAACAGACTATGCTGATGTAAAAACAAGGATATTTTAAATGGTAAATGTAGTCATTCATAATAGCAAATTAAAAAATTCCAGGAAACCTATCACAAACACAAAAAAGCAGCACAATCACATATCATTATGGGACAGCAATATTGTGAGAAAACAATAATGGTGGTAAATTAATTGTTGTATGAGAAATTATGCTGCTTTCAAACATATAAGTGGTTCTATATCATATTTGCTAATTCTCATTTTGACTCGGAATCAAAATAAGAAGATTAACCTGTAAAAAAAAAAACAGAATAGCTACAACTTTCTTTATTACATGCAATCATATCAGTATGCAATTTGAATTGAAAGGAACAAGGTTAATAAACTCTTTGATGACCTACAAAGAAAATAAGACTCATTTAACTTGCTCTTGTTCCAATGTGGCTCTTTTTATCCCTGCTGGATTCTGAAGAAGAGGCAAATACTTTCTTGGTACATAATTGCATTTGGTTAAAGGCAATTTAGCTAATGATTCAAGCATTTTCCTAAGTATAGCACCATCTGTGATGATACAATGTGAAAACCAAGGCTCGTCTGAAAGAACTGGTTCCATTCGTACTGCTAGCTTCAGCTTTGTATATAGACTACATTTAGTCCATAATGAATGTTATTACTCACAAATGAAGATGATGACACAGTACAGATGATGTCCAGATATTCAGGGGAGCATCTGTTCAGAAGACAGTGAGGAGTCTCAGAATTGAAGATTTATGAGGATTACATCACTGGATTGGGGATTACTTTACAAAAGGGTTCTTCAACCTCAGCAACTTTAAGACTTGTAGACTTCAACTCTGCCTCACTAGAACTATCTACAATATGGGTGTCAGACTCGTGGCATCACATTGCCATCACATGACATTTCATGATGTTTTTTTCACTTTGTAGAGCTGGGCTGGGCATAGCCTGTGCGTGACTTATTTGGCCTACAGGCCACCAGTTCGACAGTCCTGATTTCTACAATTACTTTTTATCCCATATAAAACAAATATAAATGTTGAAATTTGTCCCAATATAAAATAGCACACCGGAGGAAATGATGGGAAACTATAGTGATGTGGGAGCTCAATATTATTTAGTTGCTTTACTTAGTCACATTAATATCTTTGATCAAAACTAGTTGTTGCCATGTTACTGTTCTTTTGTGATAATTTAATTTACAGATTGGAGTAGGCCAATGTATTTAACACTTTTCTGACTGATTTTTTTTCATAGAATTTGATCATAAAAGGTTAAGGAATTTTATGGTTGTAGTTCTTAAATAGTGTGCTTTCAGATACATTCCTTGTAATACAAAAGGCAAATTGTAAAATGTCTTCACTTCTTGTCATAAATTAGACATCTATTTAATACCTAGGGATATCATTGCAGTTGATATAATTCCTCAGGATTAGCTTCATAAATAACAGGCTTTTAGAAGGACATCTTAACTTTCAGGTCCCAAGTTTATTTATGGGAGTGAGGATGGTTGTGCATGAATGGAGGATAATTGTATTTCAGATCTATTTATTTCTAAGTAATTGGATAAACATAAATCTGCCTATTCTGATTATTTTTATTTTTTTAATCCTTAGGGAAAAGGCTGTATGAGAATCTGAAGCCATTTTCTGATTCATTTGGCTCAATCTATTTTTCTCAAAAACAAATATGAAAATTTGGATATAATGTGTAATTGTATCACAGCATTCCCTTTGCCTCTTACAATGTATGTGGTCTCCAAACCAAGAAAAATGTCATAGGAAAAAATAATAAAACAGGCTGCAGAAGAAATGCCGAAAAACCTTTTGTAATATTTCTCATTCTCCCTTTTAAATTTGCTTAGATAGGTCACTGAATATGTCAGCCAATCTAATACTTTATTGCACAGCTAAAGAACTCCCTATTGCCCTACTGACATTTGTGCCATTAAAGATATGGCCTCTCTCTACTATGATATGATTTTTAGAAGTTTGTAAATCATCTTGGTATGTGACTTCCCTCTCCACCCCTCTCTTTCTCTCTCTTCCAGAACAACAAAAAACAACCCAGTTAGAAGTTTCAAAGAATGCAGTAAATAATATTATTCTACATGTATATAGTAAAGGTAAATGTTCCCCCTGTCCAGTTGTGTTTGACTCTAGAGTGTGGTGCGCATCTCTGATTCTTAGCCAAGACAGCCAGCATTGCCCCCAAACACTTCCATGGTTATGTGACCAGCATAGCATAATCAAGATTCATGGAATGTTGTTACCTTCCCACCAAAGCGGTACCTAATTATCTACTCACATTTACATGTTTTAAAGGTGCTATGTGGGCAGGAGCTGGAGCAACTAACAGGAGCTTACCTTGTTGCATGATGCTTGGTCTCAAACCCTGGCTGTCACCAGCTGGTAAGCTCAGTATCTTTAACCACTGAGCTATCGTATAATAATAAATAATAATAAATATTTATTTATATACCGCTCCTCTCCCGAAGGACTCGGAGCGGTGCACAGCCGTACAGATTAAAACAATAAATATGTGAAACAATAAAACTAAATTAAACCCAACCCTGACTGTAAACAAATTTAAAACCCTACTCTAAAACCCTAAAATTTAATAAAAACCAAACACCTCAAAACTAAAATCAGCCCAAGCCGGCCTGGTCAAAAAGCCAGGTTTTCAAAGCACGCCTAAAGATCCCCAGGTCCGTGGCTGTCCGTAATTCCGGGGCAACCCATTCCAGAGGGCAGACGCCTCCACAGAGATCCCCATGGATACAGTATACATTCTAATAATAATTGCTTAGGCTAGTAATATCTAGACAATGATACTTATTTGAATGTTAATTTTCAATAGAAAATGTTGGGACATTGAAAATGAGATTTGTTTAATTCACAGATGAATGACAAAATAACATTTCAAATTTTGAGTAACGTTATGGTTTAAAAAATAAAGTCATTAGTGCAATATACTACTGTATATTCATACATTTTCCAAACACAACATGGAGTATGAAGATATCTTATCCTATTAAAGCCTTCCCAAAATATTTGGCATATATCAGATTTAGAAAGTCTGCTCAATTCTATTTTAAATTGTAGTTTTCATCAGAGCAATAGCAATCACAATTTCAAGAATTATGATAAAAGCCCATTTAAGGCAAGAGAGCTGAAATGGTTGTTGGTTTCCTTCTGTGTAAAATTGAATATGCTAGTTGTTACATATAAAACCCTGCATGACATAAGGCCTGGTTACTGGAAAGACCGCTTGTTTCCTTTAACATTTGCCTGACCAAATCAATCTTACAGGATTGGCATGTTCTGGGTTCCTTTGATTAAACAATGTCATTTCTTAGGAGCACAGAAGTGAACCTTTTTCTGGCATGCCCCCAGAGAGGTAGGTGTCCCTACTTTGCTGTGGTTAGAAGAACTACAAACACCTGGATCTTCATTCATCCCTTTGGCAAGGAAAATTGAAATCCCTCACTTTATTATTCTTGCTTAACATAGTCCCAAAGGTAACTGAACTTTCTGGGTTTTGTCTTTGAACATGTTTCACTTCTCATCCAAGAAACTTACATAGTTCTGAAGAAATTTCTTGGAGAAGAAACAAAATGTATTAAAAACAACAACAACAATAACAACAACAATCAAGAAAGCCCAGTTGCCTTTTGTAAAAAGCACCTTTGCAACAACCATGATCTGGATGATTGAAAATCTCCACAGATACTTGCTTAACATAGTTTTGTAAATGTTTTATAAGTATTATTGTAATTTCTTTGATTGTTCCAAACTGTCCTGAATCACTGAGAGTTAGATGGCATACACATTTCATATATTATTATATACACAAAATTGCATAGTTTAGACTATTATTATCTTACTGAAAGAGAAACCCATAATGATAGATTTTTTTCTCTCTATCAATGACAAAAGAATGTTTACTGAAGAATGAAGGAGACTAAGAACTTTATTTTTGTCTTCTGCAAAAAATCAACAACAACAAAAAAAAACCAACAACCATCCTATAATTATCTCTTATTTTGTTCTTTTCTGAGGTTGGCTGATTAGACCCAGGAAGGATGGGGATTTTGGTATGAACATTTTTCAAATCCCCCATACCCCAAAGTCTTGGCTTAGACTTGATTTACTGCTTTATTTATTTAAGAAGCAGCTCTGACCATGGTTCTTTGCTAGAAACAATGTCTGACCTCCAACTCTTGTGACATTCCTGTTTGTTGAAGAAATCTTGAACTTCTGGGCTGGCTGACAATTCTGACCTGGCTCTTGGAACCCAGGATTGACTTTGGAAAATTCGTCTACATGCTATATTTCAAAGCAAACTCTACAGTCAAGCCTCTGCTTTTGTTTACATTCTTTGTTCCTTGTTAACTCTTCAACCTTGAAGTAAAACTGATAATCTTCAAAGCAACTGTATTTGACTGTATGTGGTGGTAGCCTGAAGCAGAATACTCAACTGTCCTCCCTTTACTTTCCATTTTGACTGAATGCCCTGGGGAGGAAAAAACATACTCCTAAGGATGGAGAATGTCAGTTTTGCTTTCTTCTTTCTTTCTACCTCTCTTTTACACACACACACACACACACACACACACACACACACATCATAAATATGCCAAAAAATTCTTACCCATTCCCAGCAGCTATATCAGGGACCCAAGAAAAAGTGGGATTTTTGTAGTCAGAGAGCACAAAAGAGACCACCCTTGCACCAGGGACACAAACTCTCTAATTCTTATAGAGATGCTCATATGGTGAGATTTTGTATTATTTTAGGGAAAAAAAAACTGTGGGAAAAGAAGCTCCCTCCCTACATAAATGGTATCATGAACACTCGTTATTGTTTTTTTTTTTAAAAAAGAAGGAATCCCAGATCTTTATCTTACACTTGGAGCCAAAGTCTCTCTTTGCCTTAGTAAGGAGGAACTGGTCAGGAAAACTACAAAGAAAACTATCAAGAACCAAAAGGGCATTTCCTTATACATGAATGCATGCATGCATACATACATACTGTCCATCTCAATGAAATATCTAACAAGATTTATGCCCACCTGCATGCATCAATATTTCTATTCAGACATACCTGAAGCAATAATATATTATTAATGTATTATGTATACTGTGTTATATTAGTGTATTATGTGTTAATATAACACATAGTAATTCCAACAATGTTGCTTGTGATTACTTCCTAGAATCTTCTGCAAGACTAATAGTCTTTATAGGACTTGAAGTAAAAACAATTGTGTCACATTGTCACAATTTTTGTGATTTTTACAAGGTAGGTAGAAGTCTCGCTGCCTTTCGGCAATGCAAATAAATACAATGTCCTTTCAACAAATATAGCACAACTCAGGAAAACTGATCTGAGGGTATGATTTTAATATAACAGAATAAGATTCATGTTGCATTCCTGAAGTCTGTCAAGAATCACACAGTCATGAAAAATGAACACAGGAAACATTTTATAAAGCAGGGTCATTTCAGCTGTCAAGCTCAGGGTGTCAACCAGTCCAAAATTTGAAATGGAAAGTCCCCAAAGCAAGCTGACTTGCTCATGCTTGGCCTGTCTAAGTCTTAATCAGTTTGGTCCTGGGCTGTCAAAATTCTGCCCATGGAGTATCACTGCATCTCCTTCTTTTCTTTCCTTGATAGCACAATAACCACTAGACAAGGTTTACAACTCAGTTGCTTCTAAAAATATTGAAATGACTGAAAAATTCTCTGTGGCTTGCAGTCATATCATTTTCATGGCTTCCTCAGTTTTTACCAGGAGTATTACTCCTAGAATTATATAATTTGGGGCTTGTTATGTATAGTAACATCCCAGAGACAAAGGAGCCTAGAATATATATGCCTTACATTATTTATACCTGTAATGATCAATAGCAATACATGAAGTTATGCAAGCTAACCAGTAGGAAATCAATATAGATTGTTAAGAACAAGCATTATATCATCCGTTTCCTTGGACCGTTTTGCATGCTAACTACTATATTTTGCACCAATTTCAAATAGCTATCCCCAAGTTCAAAGCATTATACTAAGCAAAATTGGCTGTAACATCAGATATAAATGTGTTAAAATGTGCCTGGCCATAGCTGCAAGGGTGGGATTTTATCGGTTCTGTCCACTTCTGTAGAACCAGTTGGTCTGAAAAGCAGCAAACAGAGAGCAGACATAGAACTGGTTCTATGTCTGCTGCTGTTTTGGCCCACCCACCCACCTGGGCTCTTACCTGAGCTTTATTTCTTACTTTTTCAACTGCAGCTGCTTTGAGTGATGCAGCTGCGGTTGAAAAAGCAGGAAAAAGGTTCTTTTTCAACCGTTGCTCACTTGCACGAAGCACTGCTCAGCTGTCTGAGCAGCTCAGCAGTTCATAAATTGCACTCGCATGACTCACACATGTGCGCATGACAAAGAGCAACAGAACCGGTAGTTATATCAGTCAGATCCCATCCCTGCATATCTTTACTTTACTTTTATTAAATTTCTATACCGTCCCCTCTCCCAAAAAAGGGACTCGGGGCGGTGTACAGCCAACTAAAACAGAAACAGTATATACAATTAAAAGCAATTTAAAATGATTAAATTGGAGGCCGAATATAAAATTAACAAATATAAAACTGATAAAAAATTTAAAAATACCAAATTTAAAACCCCAAAAATCGTTACTGGGCCAGGCCGGCCTGTTGAAAAAACAGGGTCCTTACTGCGCACCGGAAGGTCTGAATGTCGGTAATGGCCTGTATCTCCGGGGGCAAATCGTTCCAAAGGGAGGCAGCCCCCGCAGAGAAGGCCCGCACCCTCGGGGCTGCCAACCGGCAACGACCAGCCGGTGGAACCCCGAGGAGGCCAACCCTGTGGGAGTGCACTGGACGGCGGATGGCTGTTGGTGGCAGCAGGCGGTCCCGTAAGTACCCAGGTCCCAAGCTATGGAGCACTTTAAAAACGATCAGTACCACCTTGAATCGGATCTGGAAGGCCATAGGAAGCCAATGCAGCACACACAGGAGCGGTGTAACATGGGAGCTCCGAGGAGCTCCCAAGATCACCCGCACGGCCGCATTCTGGACCAACTGCAGCCTCCGGACACTCTTCAAGGGGAGCCCATGTAGAGAGCATTGCAATAGTCCAAGCGGGAGATGACGAGGGCAGAAGTGACCGTGAGAAGTGCGTCCAGATCCAGAAAGGGCCACAACTGGTAAATCAGATGAATCTGACAAAAGGCCCCCCTGGCGACGGCCGTGATGTGATCTTCTAAAGACAGCCGTATGTCCAGGAGGACACCCAGATTGCGAGCCCTTTCCATGGGGGGCAAAATTTCTCCCCCCATGGCCAGCGACAGAATAAGCTGGCTGTATCTGGGCGCAGGAAACCACAGCCACTCGGTTTTGGTTGGGTTGAGATGAAGCCTGTTAAGACCCATCCAACTCTGCACAGCCTCCAGGCACCAGTCATCACTTCAATGGCTTTGTTGGGATGGCCTGGGGTAGAGATGTACAGCTGAGTATCATCAACGTACTGATGGAACTCCACCCCGAAATCACAGATGATCTCACCCAGTGGCTTCACATAAATGTTGAACAGCAGGGGCGATAGCACAGACCCCTGGGGCACCCCACATAATAGGGGCCTCGGGGTCGACCTCTGTCCCCCTGTCAACACAAATTGTGAGCAGTCAGAAAGGAAGGAGGAGAACCACCATAAAATGGTACCTCCCACTCCCAATCCCCCCCAACTGCCGCAATAGGATACTGTGGTCGACAGTATCAAAAGCCGCTGAGAGATCTAACAGGACCAAGTCAGAGTAACAACCCCTGTCTCGAGCCTTCCAGAGATCATCCACCAACATGACCAACGCTGTCTCCATGCTGTGCCCGGGCCTGAAACCTGATTGGAGGGGGTCTAGATATACCACTTCATCCAGGTACTGAGGGAGCTGACGTGCCACCACACTCTCAACAACCTTTGCCACAAAGCGAAGGTTGGAGACCGGATGATAATTCGACAATAATGCTGGATCCAGGGACGGTTTCTTGAGGAGGGGCCGCACCACCGCCTCTTTCAAGGTGGTGGGTAAAAACCCCTCTCTCAAGGAAGCGTTAATGATCCCTTGGAACCAGCCTCGTGTCACCTCCCAAGTGGCCAAGACCAGCCAGGAGGGGCACGGGTCCAATAAACAAGTGGTGGCATTAAGCCCCCATATCTGCCATCTATAAATCCAATAACTAGTAAGATTGAAGCAACATCCCCAGACTGGTCTTTGAAGCAGAGGCCAGCCTTGTCCAAACTAGGATGAACTGAAATTCTGAATTTCAATTTCCTAATAGTACCTCTATCTTGCTTGCATTTTATTTTACCTTGTTTTATCTTTTTTCAGGCTGTTATTAAACTAATCACTTCCTTACCAATTAGTTAGTAAAAAGCAATAGAACTAGATATAATTAGAATACTAATAATTCCCCATTCCAAAGCCTGAAATGGAAGACAAGAAACATCACAGATTAGCACCCAAGATGAATTAGTAGCACTCCAGCAAAATTATTTGGATATAGCTGGCAAAAAGAACTAGAACCACTTTAAAATAATGGCCCAAGTTTTAATTTTGCCAAGCAGTCAACATTGGTAATGTTGTGAGATTTAGGAAAAATCTCCAATTTCCCATCCAATTTCCCTCATTTGCTACCCATTAACTCAATCAAAGCAGTTTCAGAACCATATTCCATAGAAAGCCTGATTAAAATGGATCCAGAAAATAAATTTCATTTGAATGTATCTGAAACTGAAAGGTTTCACCTTCTTGATAATCTTTTTGAGGCCTTTTGATCTGAAATACATTTTTTTTAATACAGTTACATAGGTATTGGGACCACATTCTTCCCTCAAGAATGTATTGATCCACTATTCTTAAACATGAAGCCAATCCTCATTCTGGCCAATTGAATTTGCCAGAAGTGATAATAATCAATTGCGCTAGTTATGGTTCTCATCACACAAATGCTCAAGAGGTCCACATTCTCAAGATTTATAAGCTGAAAAGAAACAAAGCGAATGGGACAAGTGGTTGCTAAAGTATATCTCTATCATCTGCACAGCTATGGAATTTAAGTAGAAACTTTGTCTGCAAAGTTTTCTGCAAAGAATGATGCAATTTGTTTCAGATTGTTCTTCTTTCATTCTGTATTTTAACAAAGGAGATACTGTATAGAGGAACAATGCTGGCTTTTTCTGTTGCAGATGCAATAAAAGGAATCAACGCTAGAGTATTATAGAAGTGAAATGCACCTTGAGATGGCCTTACTAGTGGTATTCAGAAGACTCTGGAGAACCTGTAGTGGAAATTTTGAGTAGTTCAGAGAACTGGCAAATACCACCTCTGACTGCAGATTTTACAGTATCCTTCCCCTGCTACACCCACCAAGCCACGCCCACAGAATCGGTAGTAAAAAAATTTGAATCCCACCACTGCCTTACTGCATAAGCAATCTGACCTTTCTCAAGTGTTACGGGCCCCAGCAAGAACCCTGCAGTCATTTGGCATGGCTTGGTTGCTGTGCTTTATCTTCACTAGAGCCACTCTTATATAGGAATTGGCATAGCTAGATGGGAAGCTTTGTGGAATACTATAATGAGCCATATATGGCATTTTCCCCACTATCAGCTGTGCAAATTTTATTTTACACTCCTGGAAGTTCACACTCATTAATTCTTTTCTATACTGTGCTTGAATGCACTCTATTGTTGTTTGAAGCTGAACAGTTGTTGATAGTTATATATCAAGTTTAAGTGCCCTGGGAACCACTAGCTTACAACTTAATTCTCACACCAGTTGTCCAGACTGTTTCTGCAAACAGCAAGCAAACTCCCAAGCAAATTCTGGAAAGAATATGGATCCAACAGATGCCTAGAACAGACTATTTTATCAGTTTTCTGGCTTTGCAAGATTTATATTAGGCAAAAAATGACCAAGTAGTCTTTTGAGTCTGAGAAGATCACAGTCCAATTATTGTTCAATCATATGCATGGGGACATTATAAGCTTGGAAAATTCCTGGTTATAATGAATAATATAAAAGCATGCCATGTTCCTGACTTTCATTTTAGTGTGGCCCTCAAACCCAGGACAAGATACCAAGGTAATCCAGTGCCACATCTGAGATTGCACACTCAGTCATGGTGGACTATTGACTGGAACATTTGGTCAGTAAGACGGAATTCCACAGATTAACATTACTCTATTCCTATGCCTCCAATGCTAGCCTACTATACCACAAGATAAGTTTTTTTTTCTCTCCCTTTCTATCAGTTGGGTATTTGACTGAAGCCAGACCAGTGCTTTCACTGAAGATTGCATCCTGAATAAAATGCTTTACTAGCAATTGATTTTTGCTTTTGCTTTTTAAGTAACTGGCTGATACCTTCCTGCTTTGTTAGCCCTATGTTTTATATTGAATCGCAGTATAATGATTTCTTTAGAAAAATCCATTTATTCCACAATGCCACCTTTCTCTTTCTGTTCATTGCTCTTGATGCTATATTATTGCCTAAAAGCTATACATTTGCATGTAACAAAGATACAGTACAAACAAAATACTTTTGAAAGGAGACATTTCAAAGACAAGGATTGAAGTCTATACATTCATCCATAAATTGTTTCAAGATGTGTTGCTTACTCACAGATATAGTCTGTTCACATTCTCAGTTCTTTTGCCATTGCTTTTAATCACATTAATATGTTGATTAAAGAAAGTTTTTAATTTTCATGTCTTTGTAAGAAAGCTCAGTTATGAAGCAATGCAAAATTTGGATAGTAATTCTAATAAACACTTTGATTTGAAAGATATGATCACATCAATTGACATTGGATTTTACTTTCTTCACTATTTCTCTTTTAAAAACAAACTTGATATGGACTGCTGTTCAAAGATGGGAAAGTAAAAAAACTCCTGGTGGACAAATCTAAATCTTTCAACATATTATAATCAGGCTTTTGAATGCTAAGCGTTGATGTTATATGAAGTAATATAATACAATGGCCTCAATTTATGTTAATACTGTTTTGGATTATAACAATTTAATTCCTTTAAAATGTTTTTGTTTCTAGAATATGTGAGAAGATATGCTATTAAATTTATGAATGTGTTTATTATGGTTTTGCAACTAATTTGTGAAGTTCATGCTTCTGTTGACACCTCAGAATTTTACCTGTGCTCTCATTCATGCAGATGAACAGCTAGAAAAAAATAAATGAGAAACTTGTGCAGTAGAATCAAAAATAGAAAGAAAGAAAACAAGAAAAGAAATACTTTTACTGAGGGAAAAGAGCTACATTTACTGTTTCAATCAATCAATAACTAAATAAATAAATACATCTGTTGGTTTTAGAAGATGTTGGCAGTTTTCTTTTTATCACATTTCCAAAATAATAAAAAATATTTAAAATATCTAAACAAGATATGGGAGAAGATTAAGAAAATTCCTTGTTGGCAAGGAAAAGTGTTACATAATCAATTTCTACAAAAAATTGAGGGGAAAGTGGATTAAAAATAAGACTTGGCAATGTCTGACAATGGAACATTAAAAACAAAACAAAACTGAAGGGTTAATTTTGGCTGTTCAAGAACAAACTATTTGAACTAATGAAATCAAGACCAGAACTGAAAAATTACCCAATGATTCAAATGCAGATTGTGCAAAGAAGCAGAAGTAGTAGATCACATCAATTTTTTAATGAAATTATGCATATTGACAACATTTCCATCTGTCAATCACAAAAAGTCACAGTGTTGGATCCATATCTATACTATGAGGAAATTATGATATCCTGGGTCTTGGGGAAGAACTTGATGCATATGAAGGTCAACACCAGCTAAAGAATTGTCAGCTGTGATTTTACATTGTTGTCTATTATAATAATAATAATGATGATGATGATGATGATGACGATGACAATGACGACAACAACAGCAACCAGCTAAATGAAATGTTTTAGGATAGCAAATATTAACTACTCATTATCCTAATTAATGTTAACAGAAAGCCTTGTTTAAACTTCAAGAGATAGTTTTCATTTATATTTTAATTTACATTATCTTTTTTGTGGTAACTTTTGATGCTCAGGGTTTTTAAAAAAAAATACTGGGTAACAAAGCTTATTATATTAGCTTTCCATTGATCAGTAGAAAATGTCAGGTTTCTGCTAAGGCTTTCAGATAGGAATGACATACATATGTACCATTAGAAACTGTCTGGATTATAGTTCAATTCTCTAAGTTGTTTCTTAAATACTGCAGGATAAAGCAATCCATTGATGATGAACAATGTTTTCTGCATTTTTGTGGCCAATAATTCAATATGTTTCAATTATAATGCTTAGAGGTACAATTCAGAATGAAATTGAAAAAGTTAGTTGTTCAATGCAATTAAGATATTCCAGGTGCATTTTAATGAATGTTCCTAAATCATATCAGAGAAAGAATAGTCATATACATTATCATCCTACTAGTTTTGATGTCCTTTTATATTAGAAAATTGCTTTGGAACATAAGTTTATTGATTTGATTTTACTCAATAATAGCTCTGGCTGATCTACAAGTTAAAAATAACTGCAGTATGAAAAATCAAAACAACAACAAAATAATTATAATGGTGAAATATATGTCATAGCAAACCAACATCGGTCTGGATAGACATTCATCCCACCAACTTATCCTAGAACTTGAGGTAAAAAGCCAAGGCTTGAAGATTTAAGTAAAGAACTGAAGAATTTGGATAATTTAACCCTTGAGTGGTGCTCTGGAAAAGCTTTATAAGTGATAAACAACTTCTTGAATTGGATGCATTAGTAACTGCTAAAACTACTAACTTCTGCTCATGTAGCAGAGGTGCTGCATGAGCATAACAAGTGTGCTCAAAACTGTTTGCACCACTGCATTCTGGACTTGCTGTAACTCTTAATGACCTTCAAGAACATCTATAACGTCTTGCAGTAATTCACATGTGTGATGATTAGTGTCTCAGTGACTATGACAAGAAATTCATGATCCAGGAAAGAATATACAGCATTTGGTCTTCCTGGCCACAGGTGTCATCTGGCCTGCTTTTTTAAAAATGCAAGCAAAAATACCTTTTAGTATAAAAGGAATTTTTAATCCAAAAACTATACTATAATATATGGTTCTTTTCAGATGCTTTATTTAAGTACTTATCCTGAATAGCTTTATTAAGCTGAGTAGCTTTATGCTTTATTAAGCATATCATTTTGAAACAAAGATGATAAAACCATAGGAAGATTTTCGGAAATGAGAACATGTCCTATATTAGAAATTAGAACATGATTAATATATTTTGCTGTATCTTTGTTTATAAAGCAACTAGATAATGAATGATTAATTTGAAGTTTTTAGGTACTCAGTTAAAGCGATTCATCTGAGTATCTTGCTAAATATGAAGAGAAATTTATCATTCAATGACTCCATCTCCATCTATCTATCTATCTATCTATCTATCTATCTATCTATCTATCTATCTATCTATCTATCTATCTATCTATCTTTCTGCAGGGAAAGAAAGTCTGAGCTATTCATTGGTAGATAATCTTCTGGAATAATTTCCTACTATATGACAAAAGTAAACAAAATTATATGATATTTACATGGTCTCAAAATTTAATAGATTTACTTGTCAGCTGCTTTAAGAAAGCAAATTCAATATCAATATTAGCATTAGCTATCATGATTGTAAGATTTAGCTGCTGGGCAATCATTATTTACATAATTTTTCATTTGTGAAATATGTGTTATTCTTTTCAAATAATAATGTTTTCTGTGAAATAGCCCCCAGAATAATTATTAAAAAACATAACTAGAAACAATTGAATCAAGGTATTCTTTAGGGAAAGCAAATAATGATATGCGACAGCCAAAGTGTATGCAAAATGTGCAGATATTTGAAACAGTCTGTTCAAACAGCTATTTTTAAACAGTTCAGTTGTACTGAATAGCAACTAAATTAACTTAATCCACTCAGATTCCTATAGAATCTTGCAGAAAAAAAGGAAGCCTCTTAAAAATTAAGGAGGGCAAGTTCTGTTTTAGCCTTTTTAGTCCTCACCCAATTTTTGATGTATTTATTTGTTTGAACTCAGGACATTCTGCTCTCATAGGCCAATCCTTTGTTCAGCCTCAGACATATAGTCTAGTTCTGTGGCATCTATCAATGGAACTGGAGCCAGAAGGTATAATGGGGGCAGGAAGGAGTAAAACATGTTGCAGATTGTACAATTCACTGTTCTTTGAAAGAAATATGTGTTTGTTTTTAATCCTGACTTGTTGGCACATATATATTTGTCTTCTTAATATTTATTATAAAAAAAAATAGACAGCAACTCTAATTTAACAAAACAAAAAGCAAAAATCTCAGGGGGCTCTGTTTGATAGATAAATTGCTAGATTAAATTAATTTTTCTAAGTTTCAGTTTTGTTTTGTTTATATAGACAGAATAAATAAATGATATACATTCTACACAAATTCACAGAATTTTGGCCTGTTCTTACAAGACAGGCTTTAGAAGTGGTCCTAATTCTTACAATATCTCAATCCAATCTGATTTGATCTGATCTAATCTAATCTAATCTAATCTATCTCAAAACAATATTCTGCCAAAAGTTCTTATCTGAATTGAGGCTTATCATATCTCTACAGGGACAAAATGCATCTTAAAAGCAATTCCTTGTCATGAATGGTATAACTGTTAGATGTGAGAAACTTTCCTAACAGAGATTCATAGCAATAGCTTGGAAATATTGTCTAAAAGAATTATTTTTAAGAAAAAAGAGATGTTTCACTAAGGACTGTTATAGGGAAGTAAAAAAAAAGTATATACATTAAGAGAATTTGAGTTTTGTACTTTATATGAGAGAATTCCCCACCCCAATCCTTAAATTTATATTGTCTTTTCCAGGGGTAGGATTCTTCCTGGTCAGACTGGTTCTATAAAACCAGTTGTTATGATTCTGCCCAGTTCGGAGAACCGGCAAATCGTGCCCCTGGCTGGCCCCTCCCCGCCCACTCACTCCTTACCTGGCATGTGCACCATCAAACTTGCCTGCTGTTAGGTAAATTGCTATTTTTCCCTTTTTTGCCCTTGACCATCAGCTGTTCTGCTGTGCCAGGAGATTTAGATTAGCTAGAAAACAGGAAATCATTAGATTTCTTGCTTTCTAGCTAATGTAAAAGCAGAGCTGAAACTTCCTTAGTATTTTTCAGTGCAGACTCAGCTAACAGATTGCAGAATAGCAGATCTCTGAGTGAATCTGTGATTCTGTGATCAACTCAATCTGCCTGCCTGCTTTGCCTGATTTTGGGTAAAAGTTGCTCTTTTTTATATAACAAAATCAATATTTACATAAATATTTATAATATTTACATACAAGCCACATCCAGTCACATGACCACCAAGCCACACCCATAAATTAGGCCACACCCACAGAACCGGTTGTTAAGAAATTTGAATCCCAACCCTGGTCTTCTCTTTTCTTTAGAGAAGAATATTCTGAACAAAAGGTCAACCTGAATTTAAATTAGGATATTATGATAAATGAAATGATCAGCAGCAGTTCCCTTTTTAGCAAACAAATATTATTTATTTAAAAAATAGATTGCAATTTCAAGAATAGAGATTATTCTGGTGGAGATGTGTCCAGCCGGGTTTCGGGTTTTTCATCGGCCGAGGGCCCAGGGGAGGGGAGGGGGGGTTGCGGTGGTTATTAAGGAGGATCTGTGTCCGAGGGAAGCCACTGTGTCTCAGACAACCGGGTGTGAGCTCCTTTTTGTGAAGTTCGGTTCCAAGGTTCAGGTGGGCTTGCTGGTCGCATACCTGGCCCCCTGCTATGCGGCAGCGGCCCTGCTTGAGCTCCTTGAGGTTATAGCTGGCGTGGCGGTTGGGACCCCCAGGCTTATGGTCATGGGGGATTTCAACCTGCCATCTGCTGGCGGCACCTCGGGGATTGCCCAAGAGTTCATGGCTTCCATGACGGCCATGGGCCTGACCCAGTTAATTCGGGACCCTACTCACGTGGGAGGTCACACCTTGGATTTGGTTTTCGTCTCTGATCAGTGGCAGAGTGATCTGGGTATAGGGGATATAGTTGTAGAACCCCTGTCATGGTCGGATCACTCGCTCCTGAAGCTCGACTTCCGTTCCGCACCCCCTGACCGCAGGGAGGCGGGGCCATTAAAATGGTACCGCCCCAGGCGCCTGATGGACCCTGATAGGTTCCTGATGGAGCTTGGGCCATTTCCCGAAGCTCTCATACACGACTCGGTTGAGGGCTTGGTTGCCGCCTGGGATAGGGTGGCTGCTGGGGCCCTTGACCGGGTCGTGCCCTTGCGGCCTCTGACCCGGTGCCGATCCCAAATGGCTCCTTGGTTTTCTGAGGAGCTAAGGGAGATGAAGCGCCGGAAAAGACGCCTAGAGAGCAATTGGAGGGCTAGCCGTTCTGATCTGACCGAACACTTCTACGATCTTATATTAAGACGTATTTAGTGGTGATGAAGGTGGCGAGGAGGACTTACCTCTCCACCCTCATTGCGTCCGCGGAAAACCGCCCAGCCGCCCTGTTTAGGGTGACCCGCTCCCTTCTAGAGAGGGAAGCGCGGGAGGATCCCTTACAGGGACGGGCTGAGGAGTTTTCTAGTTTTCTGCAGGATAAAATCGCTCAGATTCAGGACGAGCTGGACTCCAACTGGGCATTTCCGGGTGGGGGGGCGGGGGTGGATATCGGTGAGGCCAGTTGGGTTGAGTTCGATCCTGTTACTATAGAAGACGTGGACAGGGTGTTGGGGGGACTGAATGCCACCACCTGTTTGCTGGACCCATGCCCCTCCTGGCTGGTTTTGGCCACTCGGGAGGTGACACGAGGCTGGTTCCAGGGTATTATAAACGCTTCCTTGAGAGAGGGGCTTCTACCTACCGCCTTGAAGGAGGCGGTGGTGCGGCCCCTCCTCAAGAAACCGTCCCTGGACCCAGCATTGTTATTAAATTATCGTCCCGTCTCCAACCTTCGCTTTGTTGCGAAGGTTGTAGAGAGTGTGGTGGCTCGTCAGCTTCACCAATTCCTGGATGAAGCGAGTTATCTTGACCCCCTCCAATCGGGCTTCAGGCCCGGGCATAGCACAGAGACGGCGTTGGTCGCGTTGGTTGATGATCTCTGGAGGGCTCGGGACAGAGGTTGTTCCTCTGTCCTGGTCCTGTTAGATCTCTCGGCGGCTTTTGATACTGTCGACCACAGTATCCTATTGCAGCGGTTGGAGGGGTTGGGGGTTGGAGGCACCGTATTACGGTGGTTCTCCTCCTTCCTCTCCGACCGCTCGCAATTTGTGTTAACGGGGGGGCAGAGATCGTCCCCAAGGCCCCTGCTTTGTGGGGTGCCTCAGGGGTCGGTGCTCTCGCCCCTGCTGTTTAACATTTATGTAAAGCCGCTGGGTGAGATCATCCGTGGCTTTGGGGTGGAGTTCCATCAGTATGCTGATGATACTCAGCTGTACATCTCCACCCCGGGCCACCCCAACGAAGCCGTCGAAGTGATGACCCGGTGCCTGGAGGCCGTGCGGGGTTGGATGGGTCGTAACAGGCTTCGTCTCAACCCGGCCAAAACCGAGTGGCTGTGGTTTCCTGCGCCCAGATACAGCCAGCTTATTCCTTCGCTGGCCGTGGGGGGAGAGGTTTTGACCCCTGTGGAAAGGGCACGCAACTTGGGTGTCCTCCTGGATGTACGGCTGTCTTTGGAAGAACATATTGCAGCCGTCGCCAGGGGGGCTTTTTATCAGATTCGTCTGATTTACCAGTTGCGGCCCTTTCTGGATCTGGGCGCACTTCGCACAGTCACCTCCGCCCTCGTTATCTCCCGCTTGGATTATTGCAATGCTCTCTACATGGGGCTCCCCTTGAAGAGTCTCCGGAGGTTGCAGTTAGTTCAGAATGCAGCCGCACGGGTGATCGTGGGCGCCCCTCGAAGCGCACACGTAACACCACTTCTCCGCAGGCTGCACTGGCTTCCTGTGGCCTACCGGATTCGATTCAAGGTGGTACTGATGGTATTTAAAGTGCTCCATGGCTCGGGACCTGGGTACTTACGGGACCGCCTGCTGCCATCAACAACCTCCCGCCGCCCAGTACGCTCCCACAGGGTGGCCCTACTTGGGGTGCCGCCGCCTGACCGTTGTCAGCTGGTGGCCCCGAGAGTTCGGGCTTTCTCTGTGGGAGCTCCCTCCCTATGGAACGATCTCCCCCCGGAGATACGGGCTATGACGGATATTCTGACCTTCCGGCGCGCAGTAAAAACCCTGCTTTTTGAACAGCCTGGCCCAGTAACTATGTTTTTTTGGTTTTAATTAATTAAATTAGGGTTTTATTAGTTTTAATTTTTAACTTAAATTTTAATAGACAGCCGATTTGGTTATTTAATTTATTTTTAATTGTATTTATTATATTTTTATTGTATGTTTTTAGTGGGCTGTTCACCACCCTGAGTCCCTTTTTGGGAGAGGGAGCGGTATAAAAGTGCGATTAAAATAAAATAAAAATAAATATTGCCATATATTCCAAAAGTAATGAAAGTAGAGCAGATCAATTGTTTAGCAATAATAAATGCTGAACTAAGATAACAGTCCAACACTGAACATATAGATTAGTGATTAGAGGTATTGCTCCATTCATGTTTTTCCTATGTTTAATTCTCATTTAGTTGCTTGCTATTTAGTTGCTTGCTATTTAGTTGCTTTTCTCCAAAAATGTAAAACTGCCACAACAGTATCAATTCAACAGTATCATCTCTTTATTTTATCCCCCACACACACATACACAAACCTCTTACAACAGTAATATCATCTTTTATTTCCCATATTTTAATGATATCCTAAAGACATCATTAAAAAGCTCTTTGTCTGGAGCTTTTTCAGATTAGAAAAAGAAGTATAAACAGGAAAATTTCAAAAGGATGGAGAAATGTATAATAATAAAGCAACAGCACTCCACAATAATAAGAAAGTTCATAACTACCAACAGAAGAAATTCTAAAAGTTTTTCTTCTTTTTCTCTTCCCCCTACCCATTTGTATTTTTAATTTGTTAGAGGCTATCTATTTTCTATTTTTTTAAAAAAAAATCAATTGTGCATGCAGTCATTATCCTGAGAATAAGGTAGAAAGATCCCTTTTCAAACAGAGAGAGAATAAAATGTAGGAAATGTCCATGCACATATTGGAGAAAGGCATTAAATGATGAAAGAACAGATTCCCTTAAGACAAAAACAGCATTGTAGCTTTTCCGTTTCTACATTCTCCATCATTAAAAGGTATTGATTTTTTCAAATTAAAAAAAAAAACAGGATTGTCATGAACATTTAACAAAATTAAATACAAAGTGAATGTATTCCTTTTAAGTAGCTTCTCCTATCATTTTAACTACTTGTTTCAGACTGCTCTCTCCGTTGTTGATATGTAATTCTTACTAAATTGAAAGTAGCTAATACAATCCTTTATTTCAGATGTCAACTGTTGATCTAGTCAGCCAAATTCTTTTGCAAGAAACAGTGTGTACACTACAATGTTTGAGCATAAAATTGTTCCCAAAGTCGTGGATGCTCCAACACTGGAAGTTTTTAAGAAGAGATTGGACAGTCATTTGTCTGAAATGGTACAGATTTCCTGCCTGAGCACGGGGTTGGACTACAAGACCTCCAAGCAGGGGTGGGATGCTACCAGTTCTGCCCAGTTCTAAAGAACCAGTAGCTCTGAAGAGCAGCAACACCGAACCGGTTCTGTGTTTGCTGCTGTTTGGCCCATCCGCCTGCCCGGGCTCTTATCTGTCCTTTATTTCCTGCTTTTTCAACCTCTGCTGCTTTCCGCGGCACAACTAAGGTTGAAAAAGCAGGAAAGAAGAGGCTTTTCAAATGCTGTGCATCCATGCGCAGCACTTTTCAGCTGTCCGGGCAGCACAGCTGATGTTTTTTTTACACATGCACACAGCATGCAAAACATAGTCACCGAACCAGTAGTAATACCAGTTGAATCCCACCGCTGCCTCCAAGGTTGCTTGTAACCTGTTATTCTGATAACCTTTTTATAGTATCAAATTAAGAATTGGTCATCTTTATATTTTTTAAAGCTAAACCTTAAGACATATAAAGAACTGTTCCATTCCTTCAATTTCACCTTTTTGGTGTTTTTTTTTTTTGTCTAAAAATGAATTGATACAGTATGTGTACTTTTAAAAATATGGCAGTGACTGTTATAAATGTAATGCTTGTGAATCTTGCTGCTTTTGAGAAGCAGCAGCTAGATTGGCTTGTCTTGCAGATAGTATTATTTCAAGACGTTTTTCATCTAATTTATATCTTATGGTCTTTTTCAGTATTATAAGATAATATAATAGTTCAATAATATAATTTGGTTGTGTTCAGTATAATTCAAACCTGGATCATTACTTACTGAGAACCAGTACTACAATAGCAGACTTCAAGAATTGTAACTCTGAGTAATATATATTTATTTACACCAAGACAAATTCCTTGTGTGTCCAATCACACTTGGCCAATAAAGTATTCTATTCTATTCTATTCTATTCTATTCTATTCTATTCTACAATAAGATGTCTACAAACAAAACAGCAAATTCATGACCCATTTTTCCCAGATATATTCATGACATGGCCTAGTGTCAGCAATATCTCTCAAGTAATCACATTTGTCAGTGAAAGATATTGAAGGAACGTATTATGGATTACAGTCTATTTATTGATTATGTCATGCCCCTGGTGGAGACTGACTCTGAGGGAGTGGAGGAACAGCCAACAGGGAGTGGAGGTGTGGTTTCAGAGGTTGTGGAGGAGGCTGGGGAAGGGCAGAGGCTGGCTGAGCATCAGAGGAGGACCCAAGCCCATCCCTTATCTATCCTAGGGCACGTAGGGAGGAGAGGATAAGAGAAAGACATAGTCTACTCAGGAGACTCAGGGCCTTGATTCTCTTCATGGGATGCAGGTGTGAGAACTGCATAAGAGTTTGGACCTGTGTGCTAGCAAAAGCTGGAAACAAAGTGTGTTTTAGTCCTGGATGAGGTTTATCTTGGTTGGCATTCTTCCAATGGACTATACCTGGTTATCTTCTTGAAGTTTGTAATTAATTATCCGTGGCCTGTCATGGAACTTTCTTCAGTGCTGTTTATTTTTGGTTTTTTATTGCTTTGTTATCTGCTCTCTGAGTTTGGACTCTATTTCTTTCTTTTGGAATGTTATTTTGGAAAGAGTTTAATCTCTAACTGAACAATTGAACAGTGAAACCAAGTTAAAGGCATTAAAGGAAGTTTATTTATGTTTTGGTTTTTGTTATGTTTGTATTTCACTTTGGGTCACAGATTATTCTGAACCCCAGAGAGAAAGTCTACAATGGTGTTTCAGAAATGTTGCCTAAGGAGACATTTTAAAATGTATCTAGGAGACATTGTTGAGTTTGGGCATTGCTTAAAAGAAAAAAAAATTCTGAAGAACAACTTTGGCAACAGAAAGAAAAGATAATACCAATGGTATTAGGTACCTTGGGTGAAATCCCAAAACATCTGGAATACCACTTGAAAACCACTGGCATTGGCAAAATTACCATCAGTCAATTGCAAAAAGCATCTTTTCTTACATTTAATATAATTACAATTAATAAAATAAATAAAATTTACAATGCAGTCAGTTACAAAAGGCCACACTGTTGGATCTGCATATATACTATACTGATACATTAAAACATCCTAGGTTGCTGGGAAAATCTCAGTGCAAATTTTGGAAATAGAAAACAACTCCAAAAGTGCCTATACATCATGGCTGAAGCATATTGCTTAGCATAAAATTATCAATTGCATAGTGACACAGCAATCACAATTATCCTCAGGAACCATATCCAGCTACAATCACAATACATGTATGGAATTTTACTGCTCATATATTATGTTAGAAGAATATTTAAAGTTTCTGTGTGCTACACTATTTTAAAAAATCAAAATAAAAGAGAATTTTTGTAGCTCAGGGTTGAAATGAGATGTCCTTGATACTCTCTGAGCTTGATTGTTTTTTTGAAGATGTTTCATTACCCAAACTAGGTAACAGTGCACTGATGATATTGTCTAGTTGGGGTGATGAAATGTCTGCAGTAAAACAACCAAGCTCAGAGAGCACCAAGAACCCCTCAATTCAAAAAAACAAAAACAAAGAACAAATATATAACAGTAATATAACAGAATTGTGTCAGGGCCAACATGTGCCATTGATTTAATGGCAACCATTAACAGATAACCTTTTGCTGGACAATACTTTTTTAAAAAATAAGTACAACAAATAGGATCTGAATTTATAGCTATGACCTTGTCTGGACTCAGAATTTAAACAGGGGAAATCCTAGCAATTACTTGAAAGGAAATTCTGAGACTTTCTGAGCTGAGACTTTCAGGGCAAAATATTAGGAAGTAAACAAAACAAACAAACAATCTAGAAGAAAGCACTGGCAGACTATTTTGGTAGAATTGTAACAAAACAGGATGAATGTTTATTTTGTGTGAGGTCACCAAGAGAGGAGTTTTATTGTATTAATGAATGAAATAGTATAGAATTGATTATTTATTGTTATAATACATTTCCCTAATGTACTATATATAGCAAATGAGAAATGTATAGCAGACAATAAATAACCTCAAATCCTATTTAAACAAACAAACAAAGCTCAATGACAATAAAGATAGTTTTAGTACTGCTTTTAAAATTTCTGCTGTTTTAATAAAATTGTGGTCCTATTTTGATAGAATATTGAGACAAACTTCCATTAAAAAAAAGCAAAGCCAGATACCTTTGTGTTTGTCACTTGAAATGGAGCTTTTGAACCATTTGTAAAAGAAGATGTCTGTCTCTCGATTGATCTTGAAGGGATTATATTGGCCGTAGGAGACTGATTGTGTAAAACAGATGAGAGGCATAGTTGTACAGTCTCCTTCAGAGCTTTCAACTGTGATTCCTGGGGAGAAATGTCACAGGATTATAAGGAATAATTTACTCAGGCTTTAACAAAATCCTAATTTCAACCAAACCACCTTCACCAAGTAAATGATCAGATACAATGTAGGAAGAATAGATAAATATATGTTGTTCGTCACCTCAGCTGCCCAAGAACCACTTCCCCGGAAAGGAAAGGTATAGTATGACAACTGTTGCAAACAACATTGGATTAGCTAGATCAGGGATGTCAAATTCATGTAATCATTGCAGCATCATGTGATGTATCAGGACTTTCCCCCTCTTTGCTAAACTAGGTGTGGGCGTGGCCAGCACATGACACATCTGGCCCATGGTCTGGGAGTTTGACAGCCCCGAGCTAGACAAAATGGTGGGAGTAACTCACTATACTGAACCATAATATGGTTAGTTTGCTTTTGGCTTAGCATGCGATTTGAAACCCACAAATTATAATTTAGTGTTCACCGAGAACCAGCTCATGGTATCTTTTTCAATACTGCATAGATGAAAGAAATAATGGCTTAGTGGGATGTCTGGAGTCAACATGGTAGCTTTCACTTTTCAAAAGAAACATTCATTACATGTAAAATCAAAATTATGACTATGTTTTTACAAGAATAAGATTTTTAGTTCTAAATTAGGGTGCCCAAAAGCTACCTATTAATGGAGCTCGTGGATATGCTCAGAAGAGAACTTACTTTGTCAAGAGCTGCTTTTTCCAATTCTTCCTTTGCAATTGCTAGTTTTTGTTCCAAGTCTGTAAGCTGCTGTGCCTGTGGGAAATTTAAAAAAAACAAATTAGCTAGTATAAATTATGAACCAATTTTTCACCCACTTAACTCATCTAACATATCTGGAAGAAGAATAAGGTAACTAAAATAGATCAAATGCTGAGGAAAAAATCTTAACAATGTAATAATTTCTTTAGGGAATATCAGGGAGTGTAGAGGAAAGACATAAAAAGGAAGAATTTAAAATCCTTTTCTGATGACTATTTTAATATGAGTTTCAATGGACCAAAAATATTCCATCTTATGTTTAAATATTTATAAATTTCATTGAAACGCATATGTGGTAATGTTTTCATAACTTTGGATCACTGGAAAAAACATTTTATTCATAAAAAAGACTACAATTCACATACATGTGAAAAGACAACTTTTCTTCATTCTTTTTAAAAAAACAAAGTAAAAGAATTGAAAGAACATATGGAAAAGTGTTTGCTTAACTTTTCCATATGCTGCATCATGAGTCTCCCTATTTTATTCTTGTCCCATGTATTGCATATATATGCATATATTGCATATATCAATTAGGAATCATAATTTGAAAAAGGTAAAATAAAAAATTCCTGTGGCTTTTCTTTTTTGGATACCCTGGTTTTGTAAAAGTTATGTTAATTATTTAATAACTTTTTCTTCACCCCAGATAGACTATGATTTCATTTTGCATAATCAACTGCTTTGAATACTTTGCAACATTTCTGACTGTCCTCTGAGCATGAAACAACTGCTATTTCAGTTGGCCAGTAATTTTATAAAAGATTTATGGGGACATACCAAGCTTTCAAATGGCTTGTGAAAAATCTGCCTTTTGGGACAAAACTGACAGTACAACATTCTGTCTATTGATATCAATGTATTCCATCTAAGTATGAAATGAAATTGCACATGATTGAGCATTCAAAAAAATAAATAAATAAATCCAGATTATATAAGAGAAGACCCTACATAATGGCAACTTCTGACATTAGTGAATCAATCTCTAATGCATAATTGACAATAACACCAATACAGCCATTCCTTATAATGGTACACAGAGCAATGCTCCTAGTTTGAGATTAGTATCATTGGGACTATAAACCTGTGCTTTGAAACTGGTTTAATTATTACTCCAGCAACATGATCATTTGAGTCCTCTACAGTCCATCCATGTTTAACTATCATATATGAAAGAGAACCTGGGTATTATTTTTTAAAATAAATATAACTACCACAGTGATTGGTAGGTAATCCCCCCCAATTTAAATAATTTTATGGTTATATCTAATGTTTATATAAAAGAAATAGGGAATGGATAGTGGACCAGATGGTTATGTTGGCTGTAAGAAATTTTTATACGGCACTGGACATTTTTAGCATATGAATTGCTTTGCAAGGTTTTATCTCACAAGTCATAAAGGACATTGCATTTAGCTCTTCGCTAAACATTGCCAAACAAGCAATTACTAGAGTCCATTGCTAATTTTTCCCAAAGTTGCCACCATCCAGATGTCTAACTTTCATATTTCCTTTGTAAAATTATAGGAAGAGACAGTTTCATCTTTTACATTTTAATGTGCCATTATGATAAACCAGTGGATGGAAGAAAAAACTGGAATGGTCTACCTTCTACCACAAATTAACAAAACATTCAAAGCGAAATAAATATAAAACTAATTTAGAATCCTTCTACATATATGGAAAGTAAATTAAAACAGTTAAGGGAAAAATTGGTTTTTTAGGCAATAGTACAAAACTATTAAGGAATGCTTCATTTAATGAAAATTGGGCACAGTACCTCTTGATAGCTGCTTTATAGAGCAATATGATTCCCTGGCCAGTTTTTAAAATAAAATGAAGTTAACACTTTTCTTTACCTTGTGACACTCTGAGACTCTCATCCAGTTTTTCTAGCAACTAGGAGAACTGAACACGAAGGTTCAAATGTAAAGTACTTTGTTGAGGAGAATTGTGTCACAACCTTGAATGAAAAAGATGAACTGCACTGCATCTGTGGCCTCCAGCCAGAGTCCTTATTTAGGTAAAACTCAACTATTTAGTACATGCCTAGGGACTTAGGCTTCCAAAAAATTAACCAGGCTCACATGATTGCTGCTCTCAAACCATGCAAGGCTCGACTAACTGACTAAAATTTAACTTTGTCAAATTTTCTGAATAGTTCAGTTAGCAGGTTTCAGGAATGAAAATCAGAATGAAGAGTCAAGTAATAGTTATGAACTAAAATGAGGGGATGTTACTTTTAAAATTAATCAAGGGTTTTTTTGTTTGCAGAATAGTTAGAAGAAAATGAAACATGAATAATTTCTGAATGTGTACAAACATATACTAGAACAGTAATGAACTATTTGAATTTGTCCACACAAATAGGTAAGAATTTAACACATTTCTGTTGGGCAGCTTTATATAATTTTAGGACTACATTTGTGGCAAGGATCCAGCTATACCAATTTTATATGAATCACAAGTTTCTAGGTGACGTACACACATGTCCATCTTTAGTTTAAGTTCCAATAGGAAAGGTAAATTGAAAAAAGAGGATGATAGTTCAAATATGGTGTTAATGATGAGTCTATTCATACATATAGGTATATTTTTTTAACATTTTTTATATTTGCTAAACTGGGGGAGATCATTTTTATTAAATCTGGAGGTGGCATTTTTAAATTAGATGTGTAATTAGAAACCTAGTAGGCTGAAATAAAATTCAAAACAATTCTAATAGATTAGAAAAATGAGCTGAAAATAAAAGTATCAAAGTTGACAGAGAAAAAAAATCTCTGCATAAAATGTATGCATATATTTTGGATGGGGGACACTTATCTTTATAATATAATTAGTGAAAAAAAGATATTGAGATAAGTGTATTAGAGGGGTCACTAAGTGTAATGTAGCTGGAAAAAAAACATGGGAGTAAAAAAACACTTTTAATTATATTTTGGTCAGCCCTCGCTCCCAAGATTGTTTGAATGTCTAGTTATCACATCATCAAACAATAAATAAATTTATAGAAGGACAATAAGAATATCAAGAATAAATGAATAAAGTATGGATATAAAAGAACTATTTAAATGTCCAAAATGCTATAGTGCAGATGAAATTCAACAATTATTCTTTGTCATTCTAGAGCTCAAGAGATGAACAAATGCTTTACAGAAGGACATATTCTGATTCAGTAATAGAAATAGCTTCATAGCAGTAAGAATAATTTGATGGTAGAATCAAAAGTTTTCCCCCAAAAATGATGGGATCGCTTTAAAAAAATTATTTAAATGGTGGCTAGATGTTCATATTTCAGAAATATTTTCCTTTGGATTCCTGATCAAGTGGTTGTACCCAATGACTTAAATAGTTTGATCACCCAATGGTCAAACTATTTTCTAAAGCCTAAAAAGGCAAGGCAAAAAGCTATGGATGAAAACTAACCAAGGAGAGAAGGAATCTAAATAATTCCTAATGGTTAGAGCAATTAACCAATGGGATAGCTTAACTTCAGAAGGTGCTCCATCACTTTCAAAAAGAGACTGGACAAACAATTGTCTGAAATCATATATGGCAGTAATGGCTAACCTTTTCCAGATCGAGTGCCCAAAGCATGTGTGTGTGCCTGAGCCCCCAAAATGCAATGTGCCCCCCTACATATGCACCCCCATCCCCTGCATACACATACCCCTGCATGTGTGCACGGCCCCTATGCATGTGCTCCCCCCGCACATGCGCAGCAGAGACCCAAAGGCCAGCTGGCCGGTGGAAGGCGTACATGCATGCGTGTCAAAACTGAGCTGGGGCGAAGGCTCATGTGCCATCAGAGAGGGCGTTGCATGCCACCTCTGGCACGCTTGCCATAGGTTCACCATCACGGATATATGGTCTCCTGCTTGAGCAGGAGGTTGAACTAAAAGACCTCCAAGGTCCTTTCAACTTTATTATTCTATGTTCTAAATGATTGTTTTCAATTCTATGAACTATGCAGCATTGGCCATTTAGGCAATCAGTAGAATTGCCGGGATTTTAACTGCTGATAGGTATGCTCCACTTACTACTATGAATTGGTGCATCACACCCATGGAAGTTAGTTGGTGCAAATGGATTTGAATGTTCTTGCTAATATTTTTTATAAACAATATTTTTTTGTAAATCTGTTGCTATACAGTGTATACCCAATTTAAAAAAGTCAAATGTGGAAGGAGGCGAAAGTCAATAGATATCACTGGCTTTGCAAGTTAGTCTCACATATTAAGTATGAGAATATCATACTAGGGAACTTTGAATAGAGATTGGTAAAATAAAGTGAATTTCTTAATTCTTTTTTTGCTATCAAAACATCCAAAACTTTCATTATGTTTTTCTTTTCTTAAAAATGTACCATACTAATGAAATTATTTTATAATTTCATGGGCAGGTTGGTTTACTTTGCCATGTAATTTTATAATTACATAATCCCAAGGGATGGGATTCTGCCAGTTTGGACCTGTTCAGGTGAACTCCTAGTTCTGATAATCAGTTGGCTCCAAACCTGTTCGCTCCGACGATCATATAGGCCTGCCCTCCTGGTCCTGAGCTGTACTCACCTATATCTGCTCAGCTGATTTGCATGGCAGAGCGGATTGCCACACCTCAGCTGTGGTACTTCCCTGAAGTAACATTGAAGGTAAGTAATTCTGAAAGTTGTACATGCGTGCACAGTGTGCATCTGGTGCATGTGAGTGCAAAGTACGCGATTAGCGAACTGGTTGTTACACTGGCAACATCTCACCACTGCATAATCCTAAATTTCCTCTAATTTAAGCCATTTATACATAGAAGCAAATTTTGTTTTTAATCAATGTTGTGTGTATGTGTGTTTGTGTTTGTGTGTGATTACTTCTGATTGCCTTCTTTCTGAGCCAAAAATAATAAACTTAACATAATCTGTTTCACTCCTACAAAACGTACAATTTGTCATACAGCAGATCAGTTTTGGAGTGAAGGTAAACATTGTCCTATTTATAATTTAATCTCATTTAATAGCTATTAACCTGGTGCTGGGCACATTTATACATTTTCAACCACAATTTAATTTAAGTGATTGAGGCTAATGTCTGAATATCTTGCACAAATCCCATTTTCAGGCCATTGAATCAAAAGGATGGGAATATCAATCTTGCTGCCACTTTACTTGTATAACCATTTTACTTGCATCCTTGTAGTGAAAAGCTATTTGGTTGAAGAGATTGGTCATTTAGACATAGACTATGTTTAAAACATCAATCTTAAAAAAAAAAAGAAAAATCACTAGATTATGGCAACCTTTACTCTTGGAGTCTTGTTCAAGGCTGTTGAGTGATGGAAAAAATTGTAAGTTACTGGTTTTATAAATTATGGTACTTAGGTTAGTGAAGCATGGCTTGGACTCATGAATAGGTAAATTTGAGTCAATTGCTAGATCAGTTTAATCCATCTCAGAAATTTGTTTTAAATTAAAGAAAAAGCAAGTGACCATATGCTATTCTGAGTCCTTGAATTGCAACAGAAATCTAAAAGGAATCTGACATTATGTTGGTTTTAAAGCAAAATTAGTTTGTTCTAAATTCATTTGAAAACACCATTAAAGACTTCGAAGTTCTTTAGTCAGAAACCTTAATGGATACAGCTGGAAGAGAGCCAAATGTGCATGTGGTGGTGAAGCTTTCAAATCAACTTCAGAGACTGAAAGGAACCAAAATAGAAGTGATCTAAATAATTAAAATATTAATAGTTTACAAGGATACATCTCTCTTAAAATAATTGAGACTGAAGAATATGGAGAATTCTTAAGGAATTGTAGTTCAATGACTAAAATATTTTCTAAATCAATATTTATTTGGTAATTTTTCAGGAATATTCTGTACTGAACTAAGTGAATTACCTGTATGAGATTTTTTTAAATATTTGTAGCTTGCCTTTTTCTATCTTTCTCTCCTTTCCCTAATAAAGACAGGATCTGAAAATGGTAATTGAGGCTACTCACTTAAAGATGAATGTGGAAATCACATAGCAATAATGACTACTCCGTTCAACATGCTGACCAGTGGTGGAATTCAAATTTTTTTACTACCAGTTCTGTGGGCGTGGCTTGGTGGGTGTAGCAGGTGAAGGATATTGTAAAATCTCCAGTCAGAGGTGGTATTTGCTGGTTTTCCGAACTACTCAAAATTTCTGCTACTGGTTCTCCAGAACTGGTCAGAACCTGCTGAATATCACCTCTGATGCTGATGCTCCAAAAGTAAAAATATCTGGTGTGGGTTTTGCTGCATGTGTTTTAGTACAGTGGTCGCCAACCAGGGGGCCATGGCCCACAGATGGGCTGTGAGAAAATTTTGGTGGGCCATAGAGAAATCTCACCCCCAAAGCACCCCCCCAAAGCAATTAATCCAAGCTACACAGAAACACAAGGCTGCTCAGCCCACATGGCCCGCGGGAACCCTCCCCGACCACCCACTCCTGACCCGGCAAACTTGTCTGCTAAGTTGCTATTTTTTCTTTTTCTGACCATCATCTGTTCTGCTGCACTGGGAGATTTAGATAAGCTAGGAAGCAGGAAATGGTTGGATTTCTTGCTTTCTAGCTAAGCACAGTCAAACCTCCCTTAGGATTGAAGGTTTGTTTGCAAGCAAATTCAGTGCAGACTCACAGCAAGCAAATTTGAGAGACTGAGCTAGCCAATGGTAGATAGATAGATCATTGAATGATTCTGTGAGCAACTCAATCTGCCTGCTTTGCCTGATTTTGGATAAAAGTTGCTTTTTTAAATAAAAAAATCAATATTTACATACATGTTGTGAATTAATTTTGTGAGTTTGCTAGCTAGCAAATTTTATGAGTTTGTTTGCAAGCAAATTTTATGTGGCAGACTGAGCTAGCCAATGGCATATAGATGGATTTCTGAATGAATCTGTGATTCTGTGAGCAAATCAATCTGCCTTCCTGCTTTGCCTGATTTTGGGTAAAAGTTACTCTTTTTTTATAAAAAAATCAATATTTATATAAATATTTATAATATTTACATACAAGCCATGCCCACCAGTCACATGACCACCAAGCCACACCCACAAATTAGGCCACAGCCCACAGAACCAGTTAGTGGTCCCTGGGATCTAAAATTATGAGTTTGGTGGTCCCTGAGCTCCAAAATTGGCGACCCCTGCTTTAGTATGCCCATATTTATTAATTAAGGCCAAGTAAAATCAGTGGAGCAGCACACTTACAATTATGAATCTTATTTCATCATCTCTTGATTGCAGGAAAGTTTCATGTCCTGTCATTTACCTCCCACGCTAAAATTTCATTTTCCAAGTTCTTTTACAAGGCAAGCCTTCCCAGATATATGATTTATAGCTGTTTTGGTACACCACTTTTTTCACGACATCAAGAAAATAAAAGTGCACTCAGGTGGAGGGAAGAATTAAAAGACAACCAAAAAAGAAATCCATTTGGTTTAGACAAGGTCACTGGTTTTAGAAGGATCAAGAAGTAACAAAAGAATCCAGTTCTTTCAAAATGAGATAATTTATTTTAAAGCAAAAATGACCAATCCCTCCAAAATCTTATAATAAGGCAGATAGTTAGACGTTTTTCTTTCTTCTTCTTTCAGTTTCCCCCTTTTTTTTTTTGCATTTTATAACTCACAGGATTGTCTATTTTTCAGTTCTAGAAATGTTTGGTATCTTAATTATTTCTGTTTCTCAGGTCCCAATCGGAGCAAATGCAACTTAGAAACAATTTTACAATTTTGCAAAGTGAATAACAACATTGGCTGTGACTGTCTTATCATATGAGTAGCCATATAACAAGCTTGCAGGTCCCCTCTTGCTGTGGTCATTCATGGCACATTTCAAAGAGACTGCAGAGCTGCTGCTCGCACTCAACTTGAATTTATCTATCTAACCTTGTAACATAGAACAGCTTGAGCTAGGCATTAAGGAT
The DNA here is from genome assembly GCA_023653725.1 of Bungarus multicinctus. NCBI lineage: Eukaryota > Metazoa > Chordata > Lepidosauria > Squamata > Elapidae > Bungarus > Bungarus multicinctus. Next base: position 83,326,703 of record CM042838.1, read on the forward strand.
CCCATTAACTTCCAATGTAAGTCCAGAAGCTTAAGGCCACCTTGCAGGCAAGAGATGGTTCCTAAATTGGATTTCTCAGTTCATTAAAGATGTAATAACTTCCTTAATACACATACCAGATTCAAAGAAACTACAGAAGAATGAAGGAGGTGGGGGAAAAATACTTTTAACTTAGCAAAAAATTTTAAAGCTTTTGTTTAATAAATATGAAAAAGTTTCTCAACTAAAACTCTGGCTTTTTTAAAATCCCAGCAACATGAAAACTTAAATTGATATAAACCATCTACCCTATTATTATACTAAATTATTATGGAAGCAACTGAAAATTTCTACATAGTTCTGATTCTGTATCCTTCCCTCCGCCCTTTGTTCTTATTTCTCTTTACTATGCAATTTAGGTTAGGTGTTTTATGTAGACCACTATAAAAATAATACATTGATGATTCAGTGATGAGATAAAATAGCAGCTTTCAAAATTTAATAGAATACAATTCCTTCCCCTTCATGGAACATTAACCTATGCTGGTGAAAGGGCATCTGTACCTGTATACAAAAAGGTACCTCATGATGAGCAAGTCATAGATAAAAGAACAGACCTAATATGACCCATTAGAGAAGGCAACCATTAAAGTATTCAGTCAAGGTTATACTATTGCATATTTGAAACAAAACAAAACAATGATCTAAAGTAAAAAAAAAAGTTTGTAGACATTGAAAAAAATATAGATCACTTTCTGCATCTCATCAGTTTCTGCATTGATATAAATCTTTGGACTATAGCGACATTAAAAAGCATGACTCTTTAACAATAACATGTTTTTATTACAGTGCACATGGCAACAGTATAGGGGAAAACGTGAGAAATTGAATAAATGACTGGTTGCAGCCTTAAACAAACTAAACAATATTGCACAATCTATTGGAGACAGACACAGCAAGATTATACATCTTGCTATATCTGTCTTCAGTAGATTGTGCAAAGATTCCAGACTCATTTATTTGAATTTTAATCTGAACAGTGTAATATTAATTCTTCATCAATAGATAATACCATTCAAATTTACAAAAAACTGGTTTGCTACTGTACATTTATTAGAGGATCAAGTAACTAATCCAGTGTCTTTTGTTTCAATACATTGTTACTACAATTAAATATGTACAAAAAGGAAGGACTACTAGTTCTGGTGGTTTCCTTGATAATTGGGGTTTGTATTTGTATGTGTATTTGTGGTCCTTCCTATGTTTCTTTCTCTGACCATTAAGTGACTGTGAGCTCTTCCCTTTTATCTGGTCTCTTTCCCTTATAACCCAAGGTCATCTATACATTCCTTTACAATATACCATATATTGATGTATTATTTCATATTGGTACACAATGAAACTTTTTAAAAATAATATCTTAATTTTTAGTGTTAGTAAGATAACTATATTTATAGTTATTTCCAAGCTGAACAAGGATAAACTATCTGTTTCATTTTTTTGATAGGTATGGATGTTAAAATTTTATCAATTACCTTTGGTTATAGCTTATACTATACAGGTAATCCTTGTTTAACTACAGTAATTGGCACTGGAATTTCCATCACTTGATGATGCAATTGTAAAATGCAACATCATGTTACTGTGCTACTTAGCTATGGCTGTTCTAGTACTTCCAATTACTGGCATTAAGTGAATGCTATGCTGTCATTAAGAGTGATATATATATATATATATATATATATATATATATATATATATATATATATATATATATATACACTTTGTATTATGGCTAGCTGAAGAGAGCTGATAATTTTAAATAATAAATAAGGGAGACTTTGTAATACAAAGTATATACTTATTCCCCTGCCTGAGCTGATAAGGAGAGAGCCAGTGGTGTAGTGGCAATTACAACTGCCTCACATGTAATACTTCCCTGGTTCGAATCCCAGTAAGGGTATGGCTAGCTGAAGAGAGCTAACTAGCTCGAAATAGATCTATACTAGTCTCCCTTATTTATTATTTAAAATTATCAGCTTAAAAACCTTACATATATATATATATATATATAACCCCAAAATGCTTTACAGCAGACTCTGAACACTGTCAGCATATTTTCCCCAACAATCTGGATCCTCATTTTATAGACTTTGGAAGGATGAAAGGCTGAGTCAACCTTGAGCCCATCAGAATTGAATTCCTGGCTAAGGAAAGAGTTTGTCTGCAATACTGCATTCTAATTACTGTGCCACCAGGTCTCTATGATATTATGTGGTCATCATTTGTGACCTCCTGTTGGCTTCTCCATTGATATTACTTGTCAGAACCAACAATTAAGGATACAAATGATAATCATGTGACCACCAGATGCTTCATGTCATAATTGTGAGCCAGTGACCACATGCTCAGATCATGATTATGTGATCAAGGACTCACTGCAGCTACCACAACTATGAGAACCAGTAATAAGTCTTATTTGTTCCACCATAACTTTGCATGGTTGCTAAATGACCGGGTGTTAATTGAAAACTACCATTATTCTTTCCATAATATCAAATCCATCTTTCAATCAATGGCTTAATCTAATCTATCATAAATCATATAATCAGGAAGATCCTCCTAATGGCTAGCCTTAAGCTACTTTTGTATAGTTTTTATTCACCAACATAGTTCTGTTGGATTCTTATTATTCTTTGAACTTGGTTGTATTCCTACAGACATTTAATTATCTGGCTAGGTAAACTCAACACTCCATGAGAAAGTGAAGTTTTCTGATTGTTTATACCTGTAGCAACTTTCCCCACCAGTCTTGGGTTGAAATATAGCTTCTTCCTTAAAGATTATTTGAAGTATTGCTTTTTTTTCCCTGACTGCTTATCTGGATGTTGTTTGCTAAGGAAGATGTGCTTTGGGCTGTTTAAGCTTGTTTTTCAGGCCTCTTACCCTTTTGGTAACCCTTCTGTGATTTCACTTCAATTTGTTAATGGCCTTTTTGAACCCTGGTGCCCACACACAGTATTCCAAATGGAGCCCAATCAAGCAGAGGAGATATTGGAACACTTACTTGTAGATTTTGTGCTTGTGTTAATGTATCCTAAGATAGCAATTGCCTTTTAGCAGATGTTACAGGCATTTGCAATTTTTTATTCATTTGCACTGGAAGATTTAAAAATAATGCATCCATGTTAAATCATTTTGAAAGCAAAATTATTGAAAAATGGGCTAGATATGGGATGAGGTGAAGATGGCCTCTCTCAAGTGACATTTTCTGTCCCTCAGGTCCCAGAAAAGAAGATTGTATGGTTCAATCCACTAGACATGGGACCTAGGAGGAGGTCGTTTACTGTTATTGCACCACCTTATAGAACACCATTCTCCTTCCCCCAATTTTGATGGCCTTCGAGAAGGACCAGAAAATTTCTCTTTGCCTCTGGCCTGAAGATCAGGGAGGCATGGAACGTATAGATCGGCTACACTGTTCTTGAATTATTGAGCTTCCCCAGTGATTGCAGTTTTATGCTTTTACCTATTTTTATCTTATATATTGTTTGTGTGGTTGTTTGATTCTGTGTTCTGGGTATTGTTTATGTTTTAAATGTGAACTACCCAGAGTCATAAACGGGTGATTATACAAATTAGTTAAATAAATAGAATAGAATAGAATAGAATAGAATAGAATAGAATAGAATAAATGCTCAACTTTCTATCCCTATTATAAGCCTATTTATGGGCTCATGAATCTCTTCTCAAAGAATGCAGTCCAAAAATAGGAAAGGTGCGGATAAGCAAGAATCAAGCAAAAGAAATAAAAACTACTGAATAAACTATTTTGTTCTTTTACAATGAAAAAAAAATAAATTTAAATATTAGATCCTTATTTATAATAAAATAATATAGTCAGCTTTCTACAGACAGAAATTTTTGCTTTGAGGGATTATCTTCATGGGTTAATGTGTGGTTTAATTATACCATCAGGTAAAATGGTAATGATTTATAACTATGAGTATTGTTAAGGAAGCCTTAATATTGGAATGTGACAGAAATAAGTAATTCTGCTTTTGTTTTTGTCTTTTCCCTTAGTAAGAATGTGTAAATATAATGTTAATAAAATATTGAGTACATTACCAACATTACCTTGTGAAGTCTGAAATTCAAACCATTTTTTAAAGCTGGTTAAAGAAGGAGGAGGGTAAGAAAAGAAATCCCTAAAGTGAGGAAGTTAAGTAAAAAGCTATGATCTCAACTTACTGATAGAAATGAGTTTCATTGGGATTCCTATAGGTTTATTGGCATGAATAATGAAAATGAAATGTAACACCAACATTTTTTGAACATCCAAACTGGAAAAGATTGGCTGCACCAGAGCCAATCAGCAAACATCTGTGGTCAAATAAGGCCTTGAATAGTATCCAAATCCAATCCAGAATACTGACTCTCTTTTAAATTATTATGTGTTTAAAATAAAATAGAACAAATTAAAGATTTAGTCAGGGGAACTTTCTACAGTACAGGTTTGTAATCTGAAATATTCTTTCCCTGCAGGTTTTGTTTTAGTTCTTAGAGGGTTTTTTGTTCAATTTTGTTTTGGGGGTTTATTTTTTGAGGAGAAGATGGATTTGTTATTTTGAAATATAACTTTTTGGTGAGTACCACTCCCATTTGAGTTTCTTTTTATTTTTTCACAAGAATAATCCTGTGTTGCTGCTGGGATAAGAGAGTATGAATGTCCCAAGATCAAGTTTTTGGAACTACTAAAACTAATATTCTCCTAATATCTGGTCCAGCACATTAATTATTATACCAACTGCCTCTCTAATAAATGTATACTTAACATTCTGAGATAAAAATGGGAAGGCTCCCACTGGTTTCTAATGGGAAAACTATCTGTAATTTTTATGCTATTATTATTATGCTGCTGCTGCTGCTGCTGCTGCTGCTCTGCTGCTGCTGCTGCTGCTAATAATAATAATAATAATAATAATAATAATAATAAAATAATAAATAATAATATTTATTTATATACCGCTCCTCTCCCGAAGGACTCAGAGCGGTGCACAGCCGTACAATTAAAACAATAAATATGTGAAAAATTAAAACTAAATTAAACTAAAACCCTGGCTGTAAACAATTAAAACCCTTCCCTATAACCCTAAAATTTAATAAAAAGTAAAACACCCAAATCTAAAATCAGCCCAAGCCGGCCTGGTCAAAAAGCCAGGTTTTCAAGCCATGCCTGAAGGTCCCCAGGTCCGTGGCTGTACGTAACTCCGGGGGCAACCCATTCCAGAGGGCAGACGCCCCCACAGAGAAGGCTCTATTCCTCAGGGTCACCAGCCAGCACATAGATACTGAAGGGACCCACAGGAGACCCTCCCTGTGGGAGCGCACCGGACGGTGAGAGGAAAATGGCAGAATGCGGTCTTGTAAATATCCTGGTCCGATGCCATGGAGCACTTTAAAAGTTAACACTAAAATCTTAAAGCGCACCCGAGAGGCCACTGGCAACCAATGCAGCTCGCGTAGGAGGGGCGTCACATGCGAGAACCTTGACGCCCCATAACCACCCGCGCGGCCGCATTCTGTACCAGTTGAAGCCTCCGGATGCTCCCATTCGGGAGCCCCATGTAGAGGGCATTACAGTGGTCCAGTCCGGAGGTAACCAGGGCATGAGTGACTGTGCGTAAGGCATCCCGATCCAGAAAGGGCCGCATCTGGCGAATCAGGCGAACCTGATGAAACACCCCCCTGGAGACGGCCGTAATATGGTCTTCCAAAGACAGCCGTACATCCAGGAGGACACCCAGATTGCGAGCCCTCTCTGAAGGGGGCAAAATCTCACCCCCAATAGCCAGTGATGGAACTATATGGCTACATCGGGACGCCGGAAACCACAGCCACTCAGTCTTGGAAGGGTTGAGTCGGAGCCTGTTCTCACCCATCCAGTTCCGCACGGCCTCCAGAAAACGGGACATGACCTCCATGGCATCGTTGGGGTGGCTTGGGGTGGAGATGTACAGCTGAGTATCATCAGCGTACAGATGACACCTCACCCCAAAGCCACGGATGATCTCCCCAGCGGCTTCACATAAATGTTGAACAGGAGAGGAGAGAGGACCGACCCCTGAGGCACCCCACAATTGAGGGGCCTAGAGGTGGATCTCTCCCCCCCGCCAACACAAATTGCAGATGGTCGGAGAGGAAGGAGGCGAACCACTGCAACACGGTGCCCCCAACCCCCAAGCCCCCCAACCGCCACAATAGGATACTATGTTCGATAGTATCAAAAGCCACTGATAGGTCTAATAGGACCAGGACAGAGGAACAACCCCTGTCGCGGGCTCTCCAGAGATCATCAGCCAACGTGACCAATGCCGTTTCGGTACTATGTCCACGCCTGAAGCCCGATTGGAAGGGATCCAGGTACCTATCTTCATCCAGGTACTGGGGAAGCTGACCTGCCACCACACTCTCAACAACCTTCGCCACGAAGGGAAGGTTGGAGACAGGACGATAGTTGTTCAAGAGAGTTGGGTCCAGGGAGGGCTTCTTAAGGAGGGGTCACACCACCGCCGTTTTCAAGGAGGTGGGCAGCGAGCCCTCCATCAAAGAAGCATTAACAATTCCCTGGAGCCTCTCTGGTGGTAGAGACCAACCAGGAGGGGCAAGGGTCCAATAAACATGTGGTGGCATTCAGCTACCCCAGCAACCTGTCTATACCTTCGGTGGTCACAGGGTCAAACTCATCCCAGATAACCGTCTCAAGACTCGCTGTGGTCACCTCCCCCAGGACCTCCCAACTAGAGTCCAACCCGGCCCGAATCTGAGTGATTTTATCATGCAGAAATCGTGAAAACTCTTCCGCCCTTCCCTGCAAGAGATCCTCCCTCGCTCCCGGCCCAAGCAGGGACGGGTCACTCTAAACAGGGCGGCGGGTCAATTTTCTGCCGATGCAATATCACCACTAGTTAGGTCCTAATATAGGACCTAGCCTGTGTTCGATCGGACTCAGCATGACTGGCCCTCCAGACACCCTCCAGACGTCTTTTCCGGCATTTCATCTCCCTCAGCTCCTCCGTAAACCATGGAGCCGAGCGAAATCTCTGCCGGGTCAGAGGTTGCAAAGGCACAACTCGGTCCAGAGCCTCGGCAGCCAACCTATCCCAGGTGGCTGCCAAGTCTGTGGCCGAGTTATGAGCCAGAGTTTCAGGTAATGGCCCAAGCTCTGTCTGGAACCATTCAGGATCCATCAGGCGTCTGGGGCGGAACCATCTCCTCGGCTCCACCTCCCTGCGGTGTGGATTGGCGGTACAGAAGTCTAGTCTAAGGAGAGAATGATCAGACCATGACAAAGGTTTGACAATTATATCCCCTAACTGATCATTCAACCACTGTCCAGAGATGAAAATCAGGTCCAGCGTGTGTCCTCCCGTGTGAGTGGGTCCAGAAACTAATTGGGTCAGCTCCAAGGCCATCATGGAGGCCAAGAATTCTCGGGCCACCCCAGAGGATTCACCAAGTGAAGACAGATTGAAGTCACCCATAACTAGCAGTCTGGGTGTCTCCACCGCCAGCTCGGCTATTACCCCGAGGAGCCCGGGCAGGGCCGATGATATGTAGCAGAGAGCCAGGTACATTATCAAAAGACCCATCTGCCCACCCTGACCCCACTTCACAAAGAGGGACTCACAGCCAGCCATCTGAGGTACAGTGGCCTCCCTAGGACATAGATCCTCCCTAATAATTACCGCCACTCCACCACCCCTACCCTGAGCTCTCGGCCAACGAAATGCCTGGAAACCTGATGGGCACATCGTTACCAGGGGGAGACCCCCCTCTGGGCCCAACCAGGTTTTGGTGACCCCTTGCCAGGTCCACGCCCTCATCCTGTATCAGATCAAAAATCAGGGGGGCCTTATTCATAACGGACCTGGCATTGCATAACATCAGTCGGGTGCTCAGTGGCTGAGACTCTGCACAACCAGGCCTGCAAGACAGGTCGAGAGGGTCAGAGCACGTTACCGCTTGGAGATAGCGGGCACGCGATCCCTTAACCTGATATGACCCTCTACCCCCGCCATATCTGCCCCTCCCACTTATGGTGCCAATAAGGTCGTTATAAACAGAAGAACATTGACACTGACATCCCCTAAATTCCACTGAAAATACTATCTAGAGCTGGTAACAAAATGTTCAGAAACCAACCCACAATCTAGGAGAATGAACCTCCACCATCATCCTATACCCAAGCTACAGATATTCACCACTATCACAAAACTACACTATCACAGAATGGTATCAAAAGGTATTTTCCTATTGCTATCTATTGTCCTTATTATTTTTATTGAATTTGTATTGTTGCCTATTCGTACATGGCAACTCAAGGCGGCTTACAGAATTTAAAACTTCATATAAAATAATAAAACTAATAAAAGAAGAGTCATGTAATAAACTAATATAATAAAATCAACCCCCTCCCACCCACCCTGGAAACAGCTCACATAAGCCATTTAATGGGCTATATCCCACTCTGGGTTCCCCAATCCTGCTGGCAGAACCAGGTCTTCAATGCCTTCCAGAAGAGTGCTAGAATGGGGGCCATTCTAATTTCTGAGGGGATGATGTTCCAGAGACAGTGGCCACCTTGGAAAAGGTCCTTCTTCTGGGTTCCACCAGTTGTATCTCCCTAGGGGATGGGACCTGTAACATTCCCTGCCTTCCCATTCTAATGAGTCAGGTAGATGCTGAATGAAAGGATGTTTTGTATATATATATTGACTAAAGACTACTAGACTCCCAGGATCAGAGTTTGGATAGTCAATATTTTTACACAAAGGAACAGTAGTTTTTGGATATCCTTCTTTGAAATAGATTTTTTAAAATATATTGAGGTAAAAAAAACTGGCAATTTAGAAGTGCACAAGAAATTAAAGCTATTGGTTATGTTTATGAGGCTGATTATGTCTGATTCTAATATTCTGAATACTTAAATGCTAAGAAATGTAGGGAACGTATTGTCCATATTGAATCCTTTTATTGTCATTAAGTATGATTCTATATTTTAAAAAAATGTAACAAGGTCTCTATTAAATATAGGATATTTTAAGAGAAAAATAAAAACATAATGATGATCAGCCTAAAAATGTGTGCCCTGGACCAGCTTTAAGTGAGCTTTAAAAATAATTTGTATTATAAACAGCTTTGCAATGCTTCTTCAGCCCACATCTTACAGGTGTTCAGAAGGCTGCTTTCATGCAAATGTGCTTATCCAAATGGATGAGATACACCATATATATTGCAAACAACAGTCATACCCACATCAAAGGTTTTTTTTCTCTCTTGTGCTGGGGAATTTGGAATTAATGAGCCTCATGTATATAATGAGGATAAAAAAAAACCTTCACATCAAGAGTAAATATATATGTTTTCTTTACTACAGTCCATTAAGCATGCGGTTCTCATGTCATTAATTTGCTCCTCAAGACAAGATCTGAAACAATAGTCTTTTAAAAGCATTAAGACACAGCTGGTAAATGCATTGTACACATCTGTTTGATGTGTTGAGGTTAGCACTCCATTCTCAAAGTACCTGAATTCATAAGTGAATTCACTTATTTGATAGCTAAGTCATCACTCGATATACTAAAAATTAACTGTTCTCTCTGACAAAGCACAGAACTGTGATCAGTCTTCTCAAATATATCAAAATATTTGATTTCACACAACTTTATATAATAATTATTTCATATATACATACTCCTATTGCATTCCATTTTTAGCTTGGATTCCTTGGATAGATATTTTTTTAAAATCTTAAACATACACAGCTCCTATTGTCATAAGAGAGTTGAAGTATTTTTGTAATTTAGGTTATTCTTGACTTACAACCAAAGTTGGAACCAGAATTGCTTTCAAGTCAAGTTGGAACTGATTTTATGACAATTTTGATGGCAGTTGTTAAACCTAGCTTACCCAATGAGCTCCTTTTTTGCTGGAAATCAGCAAAACAGGTGGAAAATTATAGTCATATGATCACAGGATGCTGTAACTGATGTAAATACGAGATGATTGCCAGATGCCTGAACTGTAATTATATAACCACTAAGGTGATGCAATGCCCATGTGAATACAGATCATAAGTTATTTTTTCCAAGGTTGTTGTAACTTTGAATTGTCATTAAATGAATGGTCATAAGTCAAATACCAGCTTAATTGTTTTTAGGAGATAAAGAAAAGAGAACAATTTGGTTAAACTCAGATTCCTCTCTTGTTTCCTTGATTGAAATTTCTCCTCAGATTTTTCACTCAGCAAACGTACATTTTATAGAATTTATACACTTTTCTGTGTATATTTTTCTTTTCCTTTGACGATTTAAAATTATTTTAGACAATTCAATAAAATATCAGCCTTTTCTCTTAACTAGATAAATATTACGGGTTGTGCAAGTCAGGTTATACTGTTTTTATAAAGTTGTTTTGTAATTTGGATTTTGCATTTCTCTATTAAGGAAAGGTTATGAACTGCTGAAAATCTTTGGAAAGGTTATGAACCAGTCCAAAACTGGCTAAACAAAAGTCATTCAAAATCAAAATGATATCCTGCTTGTCATAAATTAAATTATTTATGGATTTCTTGATCCTCAAGAACCCTCAGCATTCTCATTTAGAATGTACCTTGATTCTTATTTTATGCTCCTAAGCAGGACCTAAGTAAATCTTGGCGTCTCTCAGCCTTGTTACTATTTTTGTTGCTTATGATTTAAGGGAAGAGCTATATGTTATAATTAATCAGGCTACATTAAAGCCTTTCAGGAGATATTTCTAAAGCATTATATAAGGTTTGATAATTCCCAGAAATTCCCTTTATGTTTTGGGTTTAGCAACAGAAACTTTCTTTAAGCAAAGATTCTACCCAGTCCCAATTTTTGATTGTAAGATGATGAGACAGATTCCTATCATACTTTTAAAATTATCATCACACCTGACATATAAGAGCAATAGTTCCCTTTAATTATTTTCATCCTGAGCTTTCACTCAGTTTCATTCAGTTTACCTGTTGCACAAAATGTGTTATTAAGTTGATAGATGAAGCGGAGACTGAGGAGATCATATACATATACATATGAACACACACCATTTTATAACATGAAACAACACTTACTTTGATGAAAAAAAATTAGAGAAGACATTCTTATCTATGGGCCAACTCAGATTTAATGAAGTTTTTTAAATTAGTCCATCAAATCCATTTTTGTTCCTTTGTAAATTACTTGCCCATCATTATGTATGTATAGAATAATAAATCTAATGACAACTTCAAACGTATTGCTATAATCAAATTATTTATACTGTATTTTGACCTATTGATCAATAATAATTGCCTCTTCTGAACAGACCTGAAGAGTAAAGGAGCTATGCCTTCCTTTGACCATGTAATCTAAAGCTAGATTACCAGTAGCAACTTTGCACAGAAGTGGGTAAGTGAACATTCTGCCTTCAAACAATTAACTGATACTCATTGTAGCATATCGATTTTGGGGCTTAGGAAGTGTAATTTTGGGGCTATTAAAAGTGTAAACTATACTTTACCATGTTTTATCTCAAGCTTCAAGAATCCCTTTGATTTCTTTTATTACTTTGAAGAAATGAACAGTTCAATTCCACCTCGAGGGAAATAAAAATCCATTTTTGTCCTGATGATTTCCAGGTTCAACTTGTAAAATTCTAAGGCAAGATATTATTTTTGATGAAAAAGAGAAAGTTTGCAAAAGAGATGCACTGCTAAGGACAGGCTGCAAAAGCCATTTCAGATGTCTTCACAGCATATCCATATCCATTCTGAATTAAATACTGTAGGTTTCAGTATCTACTCTGGTAAACAATATGCTAACAGTTTTTTGGCAATAAAAATATAATATGCTTTAGATCCTTGTCTCCAGGCTTATATCTCTTGTTATTAAGATAACATATTGGATGTAGCCAGGAGTTTCATATCTCTTTCTCATCTTCAACAAACTCACCACTATGAAATTTCTATCACTAGGGGAAAATATTCCACTTCCTCTTCTTTACATCCAAACACTCTATAAATTTTTAAAATTGCGTTAGTGCAGTGAATTGACATAATAACCTCATTTCACTTGCTATGTTTTGTTCAAAGATTTCACCCCCCTCCTTGTGTATTTGTATTTGGAGTGAGATAAATAATTCTATATGATGTCTTCTTAAGCATATATCTGATCTTACCTCTTAGCCAAGAGACTAGCAGTAATAATGACATAACTGGAATATGTAAATAACAATAATGATAATAGACTTATATTATGTAAATACCAATAATGATGATAGATTCATATTATGTAAATAGCATTATCCATATAAATATTTAATGTCATACTTTTAAAAAAGCAGATAAGTCTGTGCCCTAAAAATGCTACACTTTAAAATTTAATGACAATATAGATAATAGAAGATGAAGAGAAAGGTGTTCCAATAAGGAGATTATGTTATTTTTTTTAAACATAAGACATTTTTTCCTAACTTAACTGTATTTTGAATGGCGCTTCAGCAAGTAGGGTTGAATCAAATCTTGAATTTAGTCCTTTTTCATTTAATTACTGATAAAGGGAAACAGAAAGCTCAGAGAGTAAAATAACATTTCATTTTTGAACCATTTTAATAAATGAATATGTGTGCTTTTAAAAAATGAATAAATGAAGGATGAACTTGATCCGACAGTCACAAACACTGAAATGCTAAAACATAAACAAAATTATCTGGAAAACTGTTTGATTTAGCACATAAGCTAAATATAAAAACATAAGGTTGTTATAGGGAAAATAGGAAGAGGAAGGTGTGTTAGATATGTTCACTGCTTTGAGTTATATATACAGATGATAAAAGCAAGACATTAAATAAATTATAAATAAACAAATGACAAACATATATTATGGTAAGCAAGGATGCTTTTCTATCATCAAATGGTGAACTGAATTATGAGGGTCTCTGGGAATAAATTTATGATGGAATTTTAGTAAGGTTGGTATCAGTTTTAGATCTTCTGATTAATCTTCCTGCTTTGGAATATAATGGGATGATTACAATACAGTAAACACGTAAATTGAGGGGGACTATGGTTATTGTTGTCGTTAGTCACAAAGTCATGTCCAACTCATCATGACTCCATGGACAATGTTCCTCCAGGCCTTCCTGTCTTCCCCCCGGAGTCCATCTAAGCTCATGCCGACTGCTTCAGTGACTCCATCCAGCCACCTTATTCTCTGTCGTCCCCTTCTTTTTGCCCTCAAACATTCCCAGCGTTAGGCTCTTCTTCAGTGAGTCCTTCCTTCTTATGAGGTGGCTAAAGTATTTGAGTTTCATCTTCAGAATCTGGTTTTCTAAAGAGCAGTCTGGGTTGATCTCTAAGACTGACCTGTTTGATCATCTTGCAATCCAAGGGACTAGCACCATAATTCAAAGGTCTCGATTCTTTGGCACTCAGCCTTCCTGGGTGGCATACATTGCAAATAGGGAAACCCTTGACTATACGCACTTTTGTTGGCAGGATGATGTCTCTGCTTTTTAATATGTTATCTGAAGAAATTTCTCATAAATTAGATTCTGGTTTTCATTGTATTACTATTATTATAAATGTTGAGTCATTGGAAATGAGGTATAGAAATGATTGCATAAATAAATATTTCTTCTCTTCCTATCACAAGCAAAAAGATAGATGTTTGAAACCTTCCACTTTCCCCATACCATCATTGTGGAACTCTTCCTCCCTGTGAAAATAAGGGAAGCAAATAGAGCAGATGGGATAGATTTGTGAAGGCAGATCTTTGACTTGAATTTGATTCCCGGGAACACACCCATGTACTTTTCTTGGCACAGTCTGGATGTAGCTTGCTGTTACCTTCTGCTGGATTTTTTTTTCTTTCCCAATCTACACTGGCATTTCCTGATCTCATATCTCTTGTACTAGTAGGCAAGTTAATAATAGCCAGATCTAACTCATTTCACTTCTGAGCCTTAACATAGCCAAACAGATGCTGATGGCTATGTTTTCTCAAACGTGCAAAATACTCCCAATTTTAGTTGAGAATTGTAGGCTTAATCTAGAGTAAATAAAAAAGAGTGTTACATAATGAATGCAACGAATGGATTTGACTCTTTGTTAGCCAGAAACTCAAACATATCAAATAATGCAAGAATAATCATGTCTGGTTTAGTTCAATTTGTCCCAAGCTGATAATTGTAAAGTGGGACTACAGTGAAGATTAATGTTTTTTTATTAAGTAATATAGGGTACTAGAATGTAAATCTTTAGGAATATCAGGGTGTCTTTTTCCTGATCCCAAATCAGGATCTTTTTTTATTTTTTATTTTATTGATTATTAAACAAATTATAATTTGATATTAAATTTTTGAAAGCCTCACAGATAAAATGCTCCTGACTGACACAAAAAAGTGCTTGGTAGTCCATAATTCATCGCTTCATTTCATCCTGGTTACCTGAACAAATATTATCAGTGATACATTTTAGTTTGATATTTTAGATTAGGGAACTAAATTTGTAAGATTAATCTTACAAATTGCAATTTATTTTATTGCTTTTACAGGGCTGTTTTCAGATTCAATATTTTTCAGATATTTATTTATTATGTATTTCTTAATTATACTTCTATCCTCCTGCAATCCAAATTATTTATTTGTTAATATTTTATATGGTACATGCTGTAGGTGGGGTTTACCTAAATATACTTTATTACCATATTTTACATAGTATATAGTGGGGTTTATCTAAAGAGTCAAGGAGGGAGACAAATACCCCACCACACATCCTTCCTAGCAGCTAACAGTCAAATAAGCAGAAAACAGGAAATATCAAAAAGCCAACAGTTCAACCTTGAGGTACATATATTCTCAATTATTGTTTATTCATGTGTGGCTGAGTCTTATGAATCCATCTGGGGAATGACATATGCCAGGAATCTTTGCTAGCAGTAGCCTTTGCCAGGAGGGTATAAACTCTAGCCTGAATAAATTAAAGATGAAGATAGTAAATGGTATGTCTTTCCAAAACCCTTGTTGCTCTTTTTGTTATCTGTAACTTCCAACTCTTTTAAACAAAAGCAAATTCTTAGATTACCCTACTTCGACCTGCCATACTGTTAGAAGATAACCAATGTTTACATTTGTCAGTAAAGTGCTCAGATTTTTAAAATGTAAAATAAGGAATTAATCATTCAAAGTATTTTTAATACTTCCTAAATGTAAGATGCAGAAACAAAAGAGGATTGGGTATTTGGAAGGATAATAATGGGAATTGCTACATGATGTTCTTTTAATTTGGTTCTATATACAGTCAATGTTTGCTTCATGTGATTCCCCCCCTTTTTTATTTCAACAGAAATTAATTAAACTAAGAGGCATTCTTTGCATAATTAGTTCTGAGTTAAACTATGAGCACTGAACATTGTGTTTCATGCTATCAATTTTATTTAGAGGAAACCTATGACATACACAATATCATCCATGCAATCTTCACTGTATGAAAAAACAAACTGTTTTAAATCTTAAAAATGTTGCAATTTTGCATCACTATGACATCATCTTGAAGATCAAGGGTCTTCAAACTTGGTAAGTTTAAGACTTGTGGACTTCAACTCCCAGAATTCCTGAGCTAACATGACTGGAGGAGGAATTCTGGGAGTTGAAGTCCATAAGTCTTAAAGATGTCAAGTTTGAAGACCCCTGTTGAAGATGATCACAAGTGCAGAGAAGTATATTTCTTGTTTAATTTAAGTAATTATCTTTATCATATACTATACTCAAATCTATCTCATTCAGCAAATTTTTTTGGGAGGCTAGATGGATGTTGTGGGAAAAGGAGAAAGCGACTCAGCAACCAACTTGTAGCAACTTAGTTGAATTACCACAAATCCTATGGAGTGGACCCAGACAGGGCTAACCGGAAGTTGAATTGGCAAATCAGAATTTGCATTCTGGTTAAAAGATAATACCTTGGGATCCAAACCATTTATTATCTATGCAAGAAGCAGAGAAAGAAATAACAAATTGGTGCATTAAATAAAAGTAAATGTTTCAAAACAGATCAGCTGCATCAGCATTCAAATTCTTGGAGAACCAGATTTTCTAATTTTGTTCTTGCTCCATTTTCATTTAAAAGCCAATTCATTTCTCTTTTTAGATTCAATTACTATTACATGGAATGCAATTTTCATTCATTATGTATCTGCTGGTAGTTTTTAATGTAAAATGCTAATATTTTATATAATATCACATATAATATTTGATCATATAATGTATTTTTAAATGCTATACTCTGGGCTACCTCACTCAGGCTCTGATTCTTAAACTGATTCAATCTGTTTGTTTTTTAATTCCTGTTATACCTTAAAGGCAAATGTAGTCTTCGGGTACTCAAGGTCCTGTTTGGTTCCTCAGTGACTAATTTACACTGTACTAGGGGAAAGTAGAAGGTAAGGTCCCCCACCACAAGTTCAAAGCAGTTATCAAAGGAGTGGAAAGCTCTTAGTCTTTACACTTCTGTAGAGAAAGTATGTTTGTGTGGTGGTAGGGACTTTGTACCAGGTCAACTATTGAACAAATGACTTCAGAGAGATATATCCATCTGCTAAGATTTGGAGCTTGAAGTTTCAAATAAATGAATACTGTGACTTTCAGTCTCATACATGCCTTTTCAGAATGAACTGTTAGTGCAGTACTGTTTCATTGTTATGCAAATAATGCTTTATTATATTTTTCTTATTTTTTCATTCCCTTTACCAAGTATAATAATTGATTTATCAACTCCCTCTCTGCATTCCATGTCTTTTCTGGTTTGGTAGAAGCATAAAGAAAGGAAAACAGAGCTGATTTTATTTATTTATCCCTTGTTTGCTGTAAATGCTAATTACACAGACCTATAGGGAGTCCAACACTTTTCCAGATACTTTCTTCAGTGGATACAAAGATACACAATATAAAGATCTTGGAAAAGAGAGTATTCCACTCACAATTCTTTAGATTTCAGCCATAGTATTTAAGATTTTTTCCAACTTAATACGTACCTATAAATTGATTGGTAATAAAAAATAGCCTTTGCCTTTTTAAAATAAACATGTTTTATCATGATCATTTACAATAAACATTTATGGTATATTGTTACAAGATTTTAGTTATCTACTAAAATTAGTTGCACACAGCACCAAGCTAATGGTAATCAAGATGGCAGAAGCCAGGCTACAATTCTGACAAGTATCTGACAAAGATTTAAGATGTCTGCTGGCTACATTTCTCAAACCAGTAGTACATCCAACCACAACTGATACAATAAATGTTGTATTACAACCTTTGAAACACATATGCATGTTATACATTGGAATTAACAGCTATTAGTCCCTTAATTTGCTCTGTGGTGTTACTGGTGGTGTTGGTTTTGACAGCACTTAGAATAGAAAACCTTTTCTTTTCTGCATTAGATATTCCACTAAGGACCATTCCCCTCCTCCTTCTTTATAAGCTTTTAACTTGTAAAAGTAAATAGGAAGGCATTTCCATCTCTTGAATATTAACAGTAGTGCATATTACTGATTTTGTATCCAGGAAAAAATCACTGGATCCTTAATAGATACAACAGAAAACTTAAGGGAATAGCATCACTGCACATTATTCTAGTTATGCATCTTCCCGCAACCAAATATTTAGAAAACATTCATCTCATTTACCTTCATCCTATTTACCCACTAAAAATGGGTTGAGTGTATCAAGACTAAGTCCATCTCTAAGAGCCTTTATCCCCACTGAATGCTGAATGTAAATGCAAAGGACCCTTTTAAACTAATTCTGTTCCCTGATGAAAACTGAATGTTATCTTATACACACACAAACTCACACATCACAGACATTTGGTTTCTAGAATCATATTGCAAGTTTAAAGGTCTCTAGCATGGAACATTTACAGTGGTTTGTTTCAAATATTTTTTACCATCGTTTCTGTGGGCATGCTTTGTGCGTGCACAAACACTTTGTGCACATGCATGCATCAAACACACACTTTGCACAGGCACAGAGGCATTTTGAGTCGCCTTCTGCAATCCTGCACTCTCCCTGATGCTTCAGTAGCTGCCACGTGGCAATTGCTGTACTGCGCAAAGCAGCTGCGCTTCAAAAGCACAGGACATAAAGGTTAGTATGCGAGCCGGGGTGGGTGAGTGGGCCCAACCAGGGGTGGGATTCTACCAGTTTGCACCTATTCGCTAGAACCGGTTGTTAACATTCTAAACAGTTCAGAGAACCGGTTGTTAGAAAAAATTACTGGCCTAATCCTGTAAGGAAGGCAGGAAGGAAACATTCTGGTGTTGCTTACAGAAACTGCCTCTATGTTAACCCTTATTACATTCTTGGCAGGTCTAGACTTCCTGTCTCAGGAACTTCTCCGGAGTTTTTTTCCCCTTCCTTTGCTGGTACTTTGCTTGTGTGGAGTGGCCATTCAAAGTTGATTCAAAGTTACAATGGCACTGAAAAAAGTGACTTATGACCATTTTTCACACTTACGACTGTTTCAGCATCCCCACAGTCATGAGAGGCCAGGCGAGGAGATGCGTGCCTTGATGTGAGTGATATTGAGTTGGCCACACACAGCCAATAACATGGCCACCAAGCAACACCCACCATCTAAGCCACACCACAGAACTGGTTGTAAAAAATTTGGGCACCCCTGGGCCCAACACAGAGCATCAGAAAGAACCAGTTCAGTCTCTGCTACTCATAGCTGCTTGGCAGAACCGGGCAGAACCAGTAGAATACCAACAGTGAACATTTAATTTGCAGGCCCTCCAGCACTCCTGACAGGTACTGGGGTTCTTTTCTTTGCCCAAAATAATTCCTTAAAATAAATGCATTATTTTAGTTAATGAACTTTAGAGAGGTTGGAGGACAAGTGGAATTAGGATGTATGATACATGAAAGATTCTTATTTCTTGACTCTTATCTGATATTCCAATTAAAAAAACAAACCAAAAGATGCATGTTCTGACTTCACTTTTAAAATAAAGGTACTAGTTAAATGTTTGTACACATTTTCTCTTCCATGAGAAAAAACATGCAAAAATAAAAAAAATAGTCTATTAATTTTAACAAGCATACTAAACTTTTTCCCCCATCACATACAGTAGTTATCAGTGGACTGATTTCACAAAAGAAAATCAGTTTTCAGAGTGCTTTAAGATATGTATTCTGGACTGAGAGTAATGGTTGGAAGCAAAACAAAAACAAAAAAAAAGTCATATTTGTCCTATGTCAAGTTTCAATTATTGTACAAGATGATCTGTTTTGTAGAACTTCATCTTATAGTATTTTACAATAGTGTAATAATTTTTACATTTATACCATGACAATCAGCAGTTTTAGTAGTAAATAAAAAACTAAAGCATTATGATATAAAATAAAACACCCATGGTGCAAAGATTTAATCAAAATTAAACATAGAAGCAATCTAAAAATGAGACAGGAGGAAGAAAAAATTACGAGATGGTACAATCTTAACTAAATAATATAAAAAATGTTAAAATGTTCATCCTTGAAGAAATCCTGAGATATTTACGTACATATGAAATAAACAGCCTTTTCAAAGTTTTAGAATTGTTTGATTTTTTCTTGGGAAACTTTGCCTTTTGAGAGCATTTTCTCCATTTAAAAAAGCAGAAATACTTGAGTATTTGGATAATGTACCATGGAAATCAAATTTACCTTTCATTTCTTTCCCCCAAATCCCTTTGAATATGTATGTTGATATTTTTGTGATTTTCTTCTATTGGTGTTAGAGGAATAAAACCATTTGGTCAGATTATATTAATGTTGTACTATCTTTAAGCAAATATCATTGCCAGTTCAAGTGAGAAACTCACCTTAAATATCAAATCCTTTTTCCCATAGCGAAGCTCCTTCAGTTGGGCTTGAATCTTTTTTGACTGTAAGCAGAGGATAAGTATATTAATCTTTTAAGTAATGTAATACTGATTCATTTACAGAGTTTTAAATACAAAGTTCAGGCAATAGGAAAAAGTATCATGATGAGATATTGCAGAGTGGAGTGAACTGCTGAATTAATACATTTCTGGGGTACACAAACACACACAGAGAGAGAGAGAGAGAGAGAGGGAGGGAGGGAGGGAGGGACGGAGAGAGAGAGAGAGAGAGAGAGAGCGTAAACACATAAAGTTCAGGGCAGAAAATAATCCCAATATCCCATGGATATAATAGATGACTAGAAACAAATACTTAGGTCAGAACATAAGTCATACATGGGAAGGGAAGCTCATTTAAAGAAGCTCTCCCTTTCTCTGCTGTGCCCTTCATCTCTTGGAGGTAGCTAGAAGGATCTTCTGCAGGGGACTAGTAGCTATTTTCACTAAGATAAGAGTTGGGAAGAAGCACAGAAACTAATTTAGTCCAGACCATAGGAAGAGCTTCCTCATTTGATTGAGTTAGGCTACCACATTTTAAAACAGTGAAGTAATGCTCATGACTATCTCCAGAGAGCAGCCAGATATCATTAAATCAAAGTTAAAAGAACCAAAATGTGCTAATGTTGCTGAGTGAGGAAGAAGTGCTCAGCACCAATCAATTATCATACCAAAAATAAAAAATGTTTCCCCACATCCTCAATTTTGGAACAAAACTCCATACTTAATTAAACAAAACTAAACTCAAAATTATTCACTTACTAGTGGACAGTCTTGAAACAATACTCCAAAAAAAGTACTTAGAAATATTTTACTGTCTTTACTTCTTTGCTACCTACATTTAATAGCTAATAAATGAGGCAATGGGATATCAAATGCCAGTGAAGGAAGTCTTTTTATGGATCAAGCCTCATTAATGAAATAATTTAAATACAACAATTCAACCAGGTTTATAAAGTGCCCTTGTTAACCCTATCTTAGTTTAATGACCCTAAATTAGTTTTATGAATATTGCTATTCACTGGCCTTGGAACCCCATTAATGTTTTTTTTTTTTTTTGCTTCCTAGTTTTCAGTGACTGCCCTCCCTTTCTTATTTATCCAAATTATCCAAATCCAGGCAACTTCCCAGTCCTTTATCATGTGTTCCTGTAATATGAATTTTTCAAAACGTTATTCACAAGTTGGATGGCCAATCTAAAACCCCAGACTTTGACTAAATAATAAGTGAAAAAACAAAATAATAAAGATGGAAGTATTCAAATCATTCTTAAGCAAATACAAGAAGTGTTTAAAGTCTTTTCATCACACTATTTTCCAAGCAGATATTGATGGATAATTATAGCAAGCCAATTTGGTGCAGTGATTAGAGGTGGTGGGTAATCAAGAATTCTAATACTGCTTTAAACACAAAACCAGCTGGGTGACCTTGAGTTAATCACTTTCTCTCTCAGCCCTAGAAAGGAGGTTATTTTAAACTACTACTACCATTATTGCCAAAAGAGTGCATGGATGTGTTCATGTAGTTGCCAGGAAGCAAAACTGAATTGAAGGAACAGAAAGAGGGGAAGGGAAAAATATGAATAAACCCTAACCCTAACCCTAACCCTAACCCTCCCGCAAATGATAGTTCCAAATGGATTGGAAAAAGAAACAGATGATACTTCTGGCAAGGATTTATTGCTTGTATGTTTCTGTCACTGCATATCACCCCAATTAGTCTGTAATGTAGGATAATGCCAACAATTCACAAGAAGCATCCAAAATATCTTTTGAATTCTTAATTCATGTAAATAGCCACATGTTCATGTGACCACATGAAGGCTATCAGCCCAGTAAAATATTTAATCAAAACTAGTTGCTGCCATAAGGTTTTAGCAACACACACCTTGTCATTCCAAACGTGCTTATAAATTTTTTTGCATAATATTCTATCTGTCTGTCTATCTATCTCTAATCTCTATGCACCAACTCTTATACAAACTATGTGCTATCACCAAAATCTGTTTCTTCTTCAGTATCCTGTATACATAATCATTTCTGGCTAGATGACATTTTTTGACATTTCTGCTGATAGGTCAATATTTGAAGTATTTTAACTCATGATTAAAATTCAGCATAATGTCACTGCTCTCATGTTACCCACCCTGTTTGAAATATATAGCTCATAAAATACTTTTTGTCATTAGATTCCAAATGCATCTGTTGCACCAAGTTCCTGCTATGCAGGAGAAATCTACTGCAGATCCTGTTATCTCAAGAAAACTCATAGCCAGGCAGGTTTATTTTTAAATACATCTTCTATTATAAAATATATTTTTCCTTGGAAAGATGATCAATGAGCAATTCCAGGAAATTGTCACTTCAGACCTCCAAGATAAAACTACAATGTACTTAAATGAATGTTCAGAAGCACAATTTTATTACTTTATTTTGCAAAAAGGCAAATTCCCTTCTCCCATTTAAATTAAACTACTGTGTTAGCTTATTCAGAGTTATGTTGCAATATGTATGTATGTGTGTACATGAACACATACAATATATTCCAAAAATTTAACATAAAGGAATCTATTTAAAAAATAGTAAAAGTGTTGTGCCCAAAAGTAAAAGAACATACAAAAAAAAAAAAACTGGTGAGCCAACAGGCTACAGGTCCCAGAATTCCTGACCTTGTTATATGTACAGGAGATTTGAGAAAAGATGAGTTAATGTATTCAGGCAACAAAACAAAGGAGAGAAAGAAGAAGAGGGCAGTATAAAGATTTCATAATTTTGATTAGAAAAAACAATAATGTACTGCTGGTTATAACATGCTGATATGGATTACCTTGTTACTCTGTTTAGCAGAACTGGCCAGCAACTGATTTTGGAGGACAACAATAGACAACATCATCTATCTAATAATCTCTCAATCATTGTGAAAATGACCTTGGTGTATTTTTTCTTGTTTAATTTTTGATATACCCTTTCCCATTTTATGATTCTCAAGCTTCCTGTCTGTTTTGGACAATAGACTTCAGTTTATAGAAGTTCATTGGCTATTTCAGCTGGCTCTTCTACTGAGTTAATGCTTACCTTGTTCCTTTTACCTTTCAGAACTGCTTTTTATTCTAAAGGCTACAGAGTCTTGTAAATAGAAAGGTACTCATATGAAACATAGCCAAAACCAATAGCTTCCTCCATTTCATTCTCTTCTTTTTTGTTACTTGTGAGCATTCTACTTTTCTTTGTAATTTTTTTTAATAATGAAACTAAGAAATCTGGTGCCATACTTTTCTTCATTTTTCCAATCACTTGAGACAGAATCACTTACTCCTACCTCCCATATAGCTCTCAGATGATTTGAGCTATTTGGGAGTTGGTGATGGAGATTGAAATAATGATGACTACAAGACCAACTAAATGAAATAATGATGACTACAAGACCAACTAATCTTAACACCTCCCCCTCCCCCCCCCCCCAAAAAAAAAAATCTGTCTGGTGCCTGTATCTATGTGCATTTTTTATCTTAACAGAATAACATAATAAAGAATAAAAATAACATAATAAAGAATCATAATAATAGAATAAGTATTCTATTCCAATCCCCTGCTCAAGCAGCATACCCTATACTATTCCAGATAAATGGCTGTCCAAACTCTTCCTAAAATCCTCCGGTGATGTCGCACTCACAACTTTTGAAGGCAATCTATTCACTGATTTAATTGTTCTTACTTTTAGTAAATTTCTTCTTAGTTCTAGGCTGGATAAGTTGATAAGTTTCTATTCTTTACTTCTTATCTTGCCCTCAGGTGCTTTGGAGAAAAGGCTCTCCCATTCTTCTTTTCGACAGTCCCTCAAATATTGGAAGAATACTATTATGTTACCTCTAGTCCTTCTCTTTGCTAGATTAGACATATCCAGTTCCTGCAACCTTCTTCATATGCTTTAACCATCTTTGTTGCTCTTTTCTGCCCTTTTTCTAGAACTTATTTTACTTTGTGTGCATGCAGGACCTTTCCTGGAGCAGGAAGATAGGTGGGCACATCAGCAGAGGAATTATTCAATAGGATGACATGGTAGTCTACAATCTGGACTAAACACTTTGAAAGCCCTTAAGTGTCTCAATCCAGACATGATGTTCCTAAACCATTTCAGAGTGGACCAGTTTGAGCATGACATAAAGTATTTTCAATGATGCAAATAAGCTATAAATAAGATATAAAAAGCAATGGTGAATGCTTCTTGCTTATCTATGTTTTTAGTAGAGTGGGCAAATTCCACAAATGACTGAGTGGGTTTATCCTTGATTTGGGGATGGTAGTATCTCTTCCCATTCCACAGACAAAAATAAAGCAGTGGTGATTGTATGAGATGTTCCATTTATCTTCTGCCAGTGGAGAATAGTGAGGTGTCTCAGAACAACATCTTCAAGGGATTATAACCAGTCCTATCAGCATTTATTTACATAGTTATTTTACTATGTTTAATGGTTGTTCAGCTTTGGGAATCAATTTAATTTGACCTTTTAGGAATGGAAAGTATAGAAGCACACTACCTCCTAGAGAAATATGTGCATGTCATTTTTCAATAATTTATTTTGAATTAGGTTGAAACAGCGGCCCTGAAAATATCCTCTCTTTTTTGGCAATTATTATGGATGGATGGTAGTGGCAATAAATTTGGATTAAATTGTGTTATTGTTCACAGGAAACAATACTTTCCTTGCAGCATATGGATATTCTTTGTTATTGTTGTTTTATCATTTTGTTTTGTTCATATAGCTTTGTGTGTAGAAAAAATGCAAGCACAACTGAATTCCTTAGGTGAGCAGCTGCAGAGAAAGTTAAATTGAAGCTGAAGTAATACATTATGCTCAACATTAGCTTTATTTATTACTGTGTTGCAAGGTTTATGAGTTTACCTGGTTAATCTGACAAAAAATTGCTTTAATTTTGGTATGTTTAAATAGAAAGTCGTATTGATTATTACCTATCATTGCCTGTTATCTAACAAATCCATAGCAATTATTAGCACTGTCATATATAATATGCAATTTCTTGCCTTTATAGCATGAAGTAGATGCTTCAAAGCATTTCCACAGAATCTTAAGATGTTGTAACTTACTATTATTAGTAATAGTAACTTGATTTTTAAAAATAAATACCACCAAGAAAGCTGTATCTAAATAAAGCTCATTTGTGGCTACTGATATTTTCCTGTAGCACATATTATTATATTCTAGAGAAGAGTTTCAATTGACAAGGTGATAGCAAGGTATCACATGGACCTTCATGAATTCTGCATATTCTAGACCATGACTCAATTCACTTATAGAAGCGGAAGAAGCAGGCAAGCAGGATTAATTATTTCTTGAAGTTAAAAAGTTTGAAATCCATTGACATAAATAAAAATATTCTTTAGCTGATGATAATATTTTGAAACATGAGAACAAATATACATAAAGGTGTGTTTGGAAAATGCAACCCCCATAATGTGAACTAGTGCAGTAGTTATTTGTGCAAATCTATTCCATCATAACATATTCCCTGGAGAATTCCTGAAGATAGAAGCATGTTCATTAACCATTTCCCCAGATCAGCAATCCTGAGACAATGCAAAAGCCAAAGTTAATAGCTAAAGTCAATATTCAGTCAATCACAGTCAAAATAACCAAGAGTTGATTACACTTAGGACTCAAACCCATTGGTTATATGGGAGATACTGCAAGCAAGCATATAACATTGGATGAATATGTGAAAATATTTGAAGGTCACTCTATGATTATCTGAGATAGTAACCTGGAAAGAGTTATTCTTCATTTTATTAGATATATTATAAGAGGATCATGCAGTGGGACCAGGAATGGCTATTTGAAATGCATTTCTTCTACTATCCTTGAGCCAGCACAAAGCTTTCTGCCTAAAACATGGCACTAAATTATTTGAAATGTTGAAGGTATCTGTCCTCTTTTCTTTTAATAAGATACAGCATTATTTATGTGATCACATAGATCATGGCTATTCTTCATGGAAACAAAAATTTAGTCAATTTGCAACCCTTGAAAAATATAGCAACAGTTAGTTATAGACTTCAAATTATATATTGTGCTTTTTATCTTTGTGAAAATACTATTTACCCATGTTTTTAAAAGGCTACATATTTTTAGATAAAATTGCTGATCTCAGAAATGTATACCAGATCAGTGTCTGGATTTAATTTTTTTAAACAATTTATTGTCAAACTAGACAGAAATGGATGCCTATAAGCATATAAATGAATGATAAACATATACATAAATAATTGTGAACATGGGGGGGGGGGAACGGAAGACAGCTATCTCTATAACAAATGATCCACAATGTGTAGGCTGTCCACATGTGATTCCAAAGGGCAAGGTAGTAAACAAGGAAATACATTTCATAATATTATGAAAAAGAAATAAGATGATTTTGATACTACCTAACACTATGAAAAATTGTATATAGACACTGAATCTGATACAGAAATAATTTAGTACTGAACACTTTCTACCTTTCTTCATTTCAGTTCCATATCAAATTTGTAAAATTATTTGCTGACACCCAAATGATTTAGCATAGTAGAGGTGCCTTATAACTACTACTACTACTACTACTACTACTACTACACTACTTTAAATTAATAATATTAAAAACCTATGTTGTCATAATTAGTTCCTTACATTATTTAATTTGTGACCTGCAACAATAGATTTATTTTGTTATCACTGAAGGTCTTTCATAAAATTCCTGTTTTCAACTTTTTCATTGATTTGATGTGAGAGCTCAAAACTAATGGGAAAAATCCAGTGAATCCAAATGGGATTAATGTATATTTCATAGCCAGACTGTGATAGAATAACTTCTTAAAATTCAGTAAAGTACCATCACTTTTAGAACAGCAGTTGTTCCTAAGTAATTAAAATTTGTATTTAATTCATTTCTTTATTCTGGATTCAGGAATATACACGAAGAAGTCTCCATTTTCAAAATATACTAACATACTCTATCCCCACTTCAACTCTATGTATGTCCCTAATGGGCTAAATAACACAATTAGATAAATATATAGCATACAGTTATCAACCATTTTGTTTGGACCAGGCAAAATTATGGCTTACTGAGAAAAGGAGCCATTGCTTAGGAAAAGTAAAACATGTCCTTCTCAGATATTTATTTATTTTTGTTGCTAGTAGACTTTCAACTTGGTTGGCATCATTTTTTTCTTTAATCTTTCACTCTTGGAATGAATGTGAATTTTTGGAATATAAGATGCATTATTTCCTATCAAGCAGATCTTCCAGAATGCTTTGGAATTGCTCAACAGGACAATTTGCTGAGGGAAAATGTTTTATATAGCTGTTCTTATTAGAGTCAGAATAACACTTTTTTGTATATTTTTTTCTTACCTCTTCTGCATGAATTCCACAAAGTTTATTCCCTGACAGGAGTTTATTTTTCAGGCTTTTGTTCTAAGAAAATGAGATAAATATTTTGATATTAGTAATGTAAAATCAAATATTCAGTAACTAATAAGCTAATATGAGAGGTGTTATTTCAAGTTGGCTATGAGGAATGTATCTACCTAATAACTTACCTGCATATGTGAAACCTAAATAGATAATGTCACAATAGCATTACACATTTAAGATCACTTATGGGATAGAAGAACTTGCTCTTGTTTTTCACAAGTCTCAGGCAATAGTGACTTTAGATTATTTTTTCTACCCTGAGAATCAAAAAAAGATGAGGTCTGGTTGGAAGACTTTCATGAAACATCAGGAAATAGGCTATGTAGAAAAGTAAAAATAAACAAACAAACCTGAGGGAAGAGAGTGGCAAATAATTTCTCTATTGTTCCCAAGAAAACCACATAGATATATTCACAGAGGCACCAGAAAGTCAGCTTGACTTGAAATCACCTTTTTTTTTTTACATTTCCCTAAAATATAATCATTTAAGGAATAAACTAGAATAGATTATAGTTTGGAATAGATTCAATGTGGGATTAAAAAGGGATGATAGTGGAATCCTACCCTATCTTTCACTGAGTGATTTAACAAAACCCTAACCTTCATTCAGCTTTAATTCTTCAAAATAAAGGATATTTTGTTTTATTTTTTAAAGACTTAAATCAATTGAAAAACATGTCACTGAACAATTTCTAAATTATTTTCATTATTTTTCACACACTGTATTGAGTTATTACTAGTGCTCTACTCTATTACAGACACACAAAAGAATATGATCCACCCCACCTCCATGTGCTAAAAACAGAGTTGATGGGATTCAATCCTTTTACACAAAACAACCCACATTCTGGCTAGGGTACATCATCTATCCTTTCATGGGTTTTGTTTTTACCTTACTTTATTTATTTATATATCCTGCCTTTTTTCTGAAAGTTCAAGATGACTTAGGTTCCTTCCTCCAATTTTTCCCTCAGCAACAACCCTTTGGGTAAAACTTGAGCTGAGTGATAAAGAATAACTAACACAAAGTTACCTAGTGAACTTCTATGCCAAGGAGTACAGTTGACTTGACTAGTTCTTCCTCATCTTAAACCAATGAGCAATCTCAGACTAATGAGAATTACTTGCGGTGAAGCTTTGGATCTCCACACCTTCATAGGACTGTTTCATATAGCTCCTGAATGTAGCTTCCAATAAAGACTGGAATGCAATTGTTAAGTAAAGACTTAACTTCTGGGGAATATTTCAAGATTTTCATGTCAATATCATAGGTGCGCAATAACCTTGGCATGGAAAATTAACATACAAAAATCCTTCTACATGGCTACTTTCTTTCAAATTTGACAAAATAAGCACATAAGATAACCACATTGCCACATGATGCAAAAGATCTGTTGGTTTTATCTTCATGATATACTCTACTTGAAATCTTAATTATGTTTATTAGTATACAATGATATATAGCAATGTAACAATGTTCCCCTATAAATAGGAATAGATACACTTTTAATTCATTGCATTTGAATCAAAACATCTATGGAAATTTTTTCAAATACTTGTAACAACAGTTATGCCAAACTCCTTAATTCTTTTCATACCTACATTTTCTAACCTCGTTATTATACAGAAACCCATTACCATCTATATTTAATTGCATGTAGGTATTAAGAAGTCTTGTTTTTTCTTCTAAAAAAACCTAACGTGGTTTCTAATAAATCTTATATATTTTTAAACAATATAGAGAGCAGCTTACATATTGAATATTACATTTTAAAAAAACTATTAACATTTATGACATTAATATGCTGAACATATGTTACAAATGCAGGCTGATCCTTTCAAATAAACTGACAGGCATACTACAAAAGTCCTTTCAGATTCAGATTCCCCATTTATCCCTGTTCTGATTCAAATGTAATAATGCAATACCCAGAGAGTGACATAATGATCCAGCCCTTTCAAAAAGTTCAGTTTTAAATAGGGAAACTGGAAGGGGAAGTCATCAAGTTGTTTTTTCCCTCCAAATGGGATTAAACATTGGTTACTTTGAATATAAACAAGAATTTACATTCTTCCATAAGAAAAGGACATTTTTAGTTCGATATGCAAGTCACATACAAAAGAAGATTATGCACTTTGTAATATTGCCAGTGTTAATTAGCTAAACTCCCTTTTGGTATTCAGTACAGGACGTCTCTTACAAATATGTGCCAAAGTACAAGATACTAAACCAGTGTTTCTCAACCTCAGTGACTTTTAGATGGGTAGACGAAATGTTCCAGAATTCCCTGACCAGCATGTTGCTGAGGTTGAAAAGCACTGTACACACAGGTAATCCTGGTAATACTTTATACGTGGACTTTCAATAAATCTTGGCCAACTTTCCTTATCAAAAGCTCTTGAATGAATTTAGCACTCAGTGGATAAATTGCCATGTGTTTTTACTAGTTTAAAAAAAAGAATAATTTTCTCAAAAGAGGGAAGACTGTGCTGGGATTATACATTAATCACATTCATAAAGGCTAAGGACTTAGGGCTGGAATAAAAACAAATGCCCTAAGAGATAGATGAGAGCTGAGAGCTGACAGAGAGAGGGTGGGGGGAGAAATATGAGAGACAGGGGGAAGAATGTGAGAATATAATCAGGAATTTGTGGTCCCAAATTTGCCATAGGTAACTTTTCCCAAGCTGCTATTCTCCAGATAAACTGAATTACAACACTTTTCATTATCTATATGACTACTATTGTTTGGGAGAAGAGGTTTGTTTTGTTTTGCTTTGTTTTGCTTTGTATAAATGATGTTGATAATGGAAAGCTTTTCTTAATAGAGGCAAAAAGAAGATCTATTTCAATGGATCCTCTGAGAAAGAAAACCTAAAGGGAACTGAATCTATCATTCTCTCTAGGAAAGAAAAGGATTACCATACTATAGTGTGCATGTGGGCTGGGGTACTTCATTACTTTTCACACTGCCTCCAAACATATTTTTAAATGAAATATGTGAATTCTTTCAAATATCAACCAGATGTAAACAATATAAAAGCCTAGTCCCTAAGCATTTGGATCTTTTACTGAAGGATTCTGCAGTATCTGTACATATTTATTGCTAGCTAGTAATAGCATACTGCAAAATATATGCCCAAGAAACATGTTGTCAATTGAATCAGAATATTAATTGCACTCAATAGACAGATTTAAGTCCATATCCTAATGGAAAGTTTGATTTGTAAATTAGACATTTCTTTATCCAAATAAATGAGCTAAATAGAGCCAATGGACAAAGAAATAATTCCCATTTTACATTTGTTTACATTTTACATGTTTACATTTGAATTTCCCTCGTGTCTTTTTGCAGAATTTCTGGGCAATGACAGTATCCAGCAACTTGTTTCACACACATTTTAACTTGTTCTCATCTATTACTCAGTGAAAGTGGCTCCTTCTGCAATGATAAATTGCTCCAAGCTATTTTTTGCAGGTGTGTGTGCCACTGTGAGGCAATGAAGAGTAACCAGGGGATTACAATACAGAGAACTCAATGTGTATATTCCTATCACAACTTTTGTTTTCAAAGCATTCAGGGAAAACAGAAAGTTATTTTGCCATGTGTTAATTGAGTTTGTCCCTGATCAAGGCTCATGTAAAAAATGGTATTTCAGCATTGCTTTTAAGCAGAATACAAGATTTCTCAAAAATTCCTTTTATTCTAGTGTTCATTTTACTGGGACTGCTTTTTAAAAGATTGATTAAAAATATTAATCCACAAACCTAAGTTCTGTTGTTAAAGATTTAAAAAAGGCTGTGAAGATCTTTATCTATCTCACAAATAT
The DNA here is from genome assembly GCA_023653725.1 of Bungarus multicinctus. Lineage (NCBI taxonomy): Eukaryota > Metazoa > Chordata > Lepidosauria > Squamata > Elapidae > Bungarus > Bungarus multicinctus. The sequence goes on from CM042838.1 coordinate 83,357,975, forward strand.
TAGTAAAAATGTTAATAATGCCCATCACTTTTTGAAACGGAGGGGAAAAGGAAATTATGAATGTTAGCCAGATTACGCTTGTGACTGGCATTTATTCTGCTCTGCGTGGATGTCAGACAGCTTTTTTACTACTTATTATAAAAATGAAGAGTTATTTTGTTAGCAACATCCAGTTGGGATAGAAAAAATTGTTGCTTTCCAAATGTTTTGGACTTTAATGCCCATTAGCTGCAACAAGCATGGAAAACAGCAGGAGATTGTGGAAGCGGTAATTCAAAACAACTTGGAAGGTATCAAGGTTGCCCTGCTCCGATAAGACAATTGCTAACCTTCTTAATACTTATCAATCCTTATGTCTTGCCACAGGCATTTTTGGTTAATGGGTTGATATTAGATTTTTGTGCAGGCTAGCAATAAAGTTTTATAAGTATTGCAAAATTATTAAATAGTAAATACCCCTCTCTGGTTGTGTATGATAGCACATAAACTGGAATTGTGATTTGTTCACCTGTTTCTTATTCTTTTAGATTTTAGGATACAAGGGATTCCATAAAACTACTCTTACAAAGAAGATAGAGAAAAGAAAATTGGGAATGTGGCACAAAATGAATTTTCATTTTAAACACAACTTTAGAGATGCAAAACCATTGCTCTAGCTTGTCAGCCAGGGAAGGAGAGGTCAAAGGCACAGTGGATCTCAAAAAAAGATAGTGTGATTAATTATAAACCAATCTGGAGAAAAGCTGCAGCAGAAAGATTACCCTAAGGCTAGAACTCTTCAGTTCAAATTAAAAAAGAACTTTTAAAATTACTTCTATCCATCATTAAAGCAGAAAGTACTAAATTCAGGAGTACCTGTTCTATAGTTGCTTTGCTCATTTTGCTAGGATCCTTATATAAAGGATTTTAAAGTTCCCAAATTCCTACATGGCATTGCACACCACCAGGGTACTACATCCCCACACTGCAGGTTGTATAATTAAATTGCCGGCAAAGGATTCTAAAATACACACTACAAAAGTCACTTCTGGCAAAACTTTCTCTTTTTAAACTTTCTCTTAATGGATAATTCTTCAAAGCAGGAGGGTCATATGAAAAGTACAGGTAGGGAAAATTATACTGCATATAATATTCTAGTTAAATGGAAAGCATTGAAGTGTATCTACAGGAAAATAGGAATCTGCCTTATACTGGGTCAGGCTTTGACGGTGTCTCCATAATATATAGAGTCAAAGCAAAGATGCTTCATTTTCATTTAATGAGCTATGAAGCCAGGCCATGATTAATAGTACAGCATGCTGTGCAAACCCATGAAGTTGTAGTTAATTCAATAAACATATGCTTAAGCAAACTTAGTTTACTGCAGCGTGAGAATACTATTTATTCAGCCAGTCCAACATTGTCTGGCACTAGCTCTTCAGAGTCTCCCTTATGCAAGTATCCCTCCTATCTTCAGCTTCCAAATCTTTGCCATTGGAAATACCAAAAATTAAATCTTGAGCTTTCTGTATACTGGACTATAAAAAGACAGCCATATTATTCTTTGGTAGCCAAAAAACAGGAAGAGTCTGGTTGCATCTTTCCTGACTAACAAATTGTATTAAAAGACATAAGCTTTTGTGAGCTACAGCTCATTGTGTTACATACAAGGGAAATGCTACATCAGGGGTATCAAACTCGTAGCCTTTGGCCAGATGTGTACACACTGGCCACCCCCCCCCCCCAGTTTAGTGAATGGGGAAAAAAGTTGTGATATGTTATGTAATGACAATTGTCATTGCGAGTTTGATACCTCTGTTCTACATTGATGTAAGATTTATACTGGGATGAGCTGGGATGAAGATTTATACTGGGGATGAGGTGAGCTTTTGCTCACAAAAACATATCTCTTAGTATAATTAGTTAGTCTAAAATGTACAAGCAGGTTGTCCTGTTTTTCGATGTGGATCAGTGGTGGGATTCAATTTTTTTTTATTACCAGTTCTGTGGGCATGGCTTGGTGGGTGTGACATGGTTGGGTGTGGCTTGATGGGCATGGCAGGGGAAGGATACTGTAAAATCTCCATTCCCTCTCACTCCTGGGGGAAGATTACTCCAAAATCCCATTCTCTCCTTACCTCACTAACCTGCTTTCCAGCTCCGTTCTCCTGTGCAGGGCAACAAAAGAAGACCCAGCAGATCAGTTGGGACTTGGGAGGCAGAGAATAGATGGGGGCGGGACCAGTCAGAGGTGGCATTTGCTGGTTCACTGAACTACTCAAAATTTCTGCTACCGGTTCTCCTGAACTGGTCAGAACCTGCTGAATACCACCTCTGATGTAGTCCTGTATAATTTCTAAATATATATATAAAAAGGTAAAGATAAGGATAAAGATTTTAAAAAAATTCAACTTGAACTTGACTTCTAGAAACTCTATAGACATGTCTATGTAGATTTTTTATTTCCAGCACAGTATCAGGTACTTAAAAAAAATGGTCATGGATAAATAATTTTGATTGGCAAGCAAGCCAATCTGTCTAAATATATTCATTTCAAACTCCGCCTCCCTGTTTGCTGGTCTTCAAAGCGCTGGTGCACCAGTGATCACATTAGAAGCTTGCTGACAGCATAATGAAAAATGATATAATCCTTACTTATTAAAGCTATACTCCACAAATCTCACCACATGACAGGTTAAATTTATCAAGGACCCTCATGAGAATCGGTTAGGAGCAAATGAACATTGTGTTCATTGTTGGAATGTTCTTTGGTATTGCTCAGTTGTAACCTTACTGCTCTGACAGGTAGCTTTTGCATCTTGATTAATATTGATGATAGTCCCTCTTCTGCAAGAAGAAGAACTTTGGAAGAATAGTTTAGCTATGCTTAGGATGAGTAAGTAGTCTGGCTGTGTTGCCAGCACTCAAAGTATATTTGCTAAGACAATAATATTAGCAAAATATTCTGTCCCAGTTAGTTTGCTTTTAAACTATTGTTTTAAAATATTATTTTAACTTGCACTTATTTTATTAACTTGATGATGTGGTGCATCATCAAGTTATGTTAATTAGAATATTACAGAGAATCCCATATCTTTTAAGGTTTCATACTGAGTGACACTAATTATTTTTTATTTATTTATTTTAATTTGTCAATCACTTACAAGATAATAGGTATAAGTATATACATAGTTATGAATACATGAAATGGATACATATAAAAAAACTAAAAGAAACAATAGGACAGGGATGGTAGGCACGTTGGTGCATTTATGCATGCCCCTACAGACCTCTTAGAAAAGGGGTGAGGTCAATAGTAGACAGTCTAAGGTTAAAGTTTTTGGGGTTTGGAGAAGAAACCACAGAGTCAGGTAGAGTATTCCAGACATTGACTACTCTATTGCTGAAGTTGTATTTCCTGCAATCAAGTTTGGTGCGGTTAACCTTGAGTTTATATCTATTGTGTGCTCTTGTGTTGTTATGTTTGAAGCTGAAGTATTCATTGAAAGGTAAGTCATTGCAATGTATGATTTTATATACTATACTTAGATCAGACTGAAGATGGTGTAATTCAAGGTTTTCTAGGTCTAGAATTTCAAATCTGGTGGCGTAAGGTATTCTATAACGAGTAGAGGAGTGGGAACTCTTCTGTGAAATATTTCTGGACTTTCTCAACTGTGCTAATATCAGATACGTAATGTGGGTTCCAGACTGATGAGCTGTATTCGAGTATTGATCTAGCAAATGTTTTGTATGCTTTAGTTAGTAGTGTGATATTACCAGAGAAAAAGCTATGTAGGATAAGATTAACAACTCTTAATGCCTTTTTGGCTATGTAGTTACAGTGGGCTCTAGCACTTAGATCATTAGAGATGAATATTCCAAGGTCCTTTACAGAGCTTGGATCATCAACAAGGTCTTGACTATTCAGCTTGTATTTTATTTTCTGTTTGTTTGTTTTTTGCCAATATGTAAGACAGAGTATTTATTTGTTGAGATTTGAAGTTGCCATTAGTTTGACCATTCTGATACATAGTCAAGATCTTTTTGAAGGGTAGCAGTATTGTCTGTGGTATTGAACAGCTTTACATCATCAGCGAAGAGAATGCAGTTGCTCTTAATATGATCACAGAGGTTATTTATGTAGAGTATGAAAAGTGTTGGTCCTGGAACACTGCCTTGGGGGACACCACTATTGAAGGTACAGAATTTGATAGGATATTCACAATTTTGACCATTTGTTGTCTGTTTGACAGGAATGCTTCTATCCAGTTATGCAGTTGTCCAGAGATACCATAAGATTTTAATTTTAGGAGTAGTTTGTCATGTACCACTGAATCAAAGGCTTTACAGAAGTCTATGTAGATTGCATCTATTGTTTTGCCCTGATCGAGTTGTGTAGTCCATATGTTTTTGCAGTGTAAGAGTTGCAGGTTACAGGATAGTTTTTTTCTGAAACCAAATTGTTTATTAGACAGTAGGTTGTTTATCTCTAAGTGGAGGATAATGGATTGGTTAATAATTGATTCCATGACTTTACAGGTGACACAGCATAAGGAGATTGGTCTGTAATTTTCAACTAGGCTAGGGTCTCCCTTTTTGAAGATGGGGATGACCATGGTTTGTGACCATAGGTTAGGCAAGGAGCTGGTCCTGAAAGGTTTTTCAAAGATTATGCTTAGAGGTTCTGCTATGGCAGTGGATAGCTTTTTTAAGAAGTAGGCACAAATTCCCTCCGGTCCAATAGATAGAGATGGTTTTAGATTGCGTAGTGCTTTTTCAACATTGTCTTCTGTAAAATCAATATGTATTATATCGTTATAGTTTTCTGTAGTTCGGCTAGGAAATACTGGGCATGATCCATCACTGAGCCAAATACTGAGACAAAGAATGTGTTAAAGAGGTTTGTTTTAATGTGTCATCATTGCAGTCTTTACCATTAGGTCCTTTCAGGGGTGGGATGGACCTTGAGTCTTTTAGTTTGTTGTTTACAAAATTGTAAATTATCATAGTAATAATTGTTCTCCTAAAGTTTACTTAATTCATCATTATTAATTTTTTTAAAAAAAATAAAAAAGTAGTCAAAATGACTGTTCTGAAGAGGTAGGGAGTTATTCCATGAATAAGTATGTTTGAAGAAGAATATATCAATATTCAGTCAAAATTCTTTTGTAATTTTGAATAAACCATATTGACAGGTACTTTCTGTTTTGATTGTACACTTAATGTTATTGCAAACAAGTAAAATCTCAACTCAGTCAATAAGCATGTATGGAAAATGGAGTCTCATAAATCAGAGATAATATCAGATTACAAGTTTGACTTATACATAGACTCTAATGAAAGAAGGACAACATCTGAAATTCTACTCCAAACACTCATTACAAGCAGAATTATGGGATTATGTCATAAATTCAGAGAAGGTATTCAGCAGGTTCTGACCAGTTCTGGAGAACTGGTAGAGGAAATTTTGAGTAGTTTGGAGAAGTGGTAAATACCACCTCAGACTAGCCCCACCCCCCATCTATTCTCTGCCTCCCGGGTCCCAGCTGATTGGCTGGGTCTTCTTTTGTTGCCCTGCACAGGAGAACAGAGCTGGAAAGAAGGTTAGTGGAGTGGAGAGAGAATGGGATTTTGGAGTAACTTTCCCCCAGGAGTGGGGAAGGAATGGAGATTTTACAGTATCCTTCCCCTTCCACGCCTACCAAGCCATGCCCAAATTTGAATCCTAACACTGCATAAATTCCTTTTCTATGTATTTTGCAATGTTGCATGACAATCTAAAAAGACTGTTGTTGTGGGTTGCCAGTGGCCAGCAGAGCTGGTGGCAAGCTTGGACAGTGAGGAGGGTGGGGAGGAACATGGACCAGTCCTGGAATCTGGAAAAGGTTTTGATAAGTGTTCTGCCTCAGAGGTGCCAGGGTTGGGGCCAAGGCTGTCTGACAATTATCAGCAGCCTTCAGAATTGGAGATCAGTGCGGCAGAAGAACAGCTGAAGCCTGTTCCCAGTGTGCGCATCACAGAGCTGCCAGGAGAAGGGAACAGTTAAGGAACAAGGGTGCTGCCAGGAGTAAAGGCTCAGGTAGACAGTGAATAGCCCTTCCCATAGGGAATAAAGAGTAGTGAAAGGGGAGTGGTATTTGCAGGAGAGTTGCACAGCATTTGGAAGATATTGGTCTGGCAACTCTGAGCCTGATAAAAGTCTATAGTTGTGAAATCTTGTGAAAGACTGCTTGCTGGGACTTTGTTGGAGAGAAATTCACTTTAACCTAAGTAAAAGGGTTTTTATCAGGACAAGGAGTCTGCTTCATGATCTTGGGAAGCCTAGGTCAGAACACCTGTTGCAACAAAAGCAGCAAGTTCCTGACAACACCACTTTATCTAATCAAACAAGTAATCCTTTATAGTTACAGCAGTGATACTAAACATTCTTCAACCAATTGTGGGAAGTTTTGACCACTGGATTCAAATTTAGACAGGATCAAAGTTAAAGTTAATAAGAAAGAAAAAGAAAAAACTTACATAACTCATAAAAACCAAAACCAGTTGACAAAGGGACTCAGAAGGGAGTCCTACAGTACTCAGTGAAGTGTAATATATCTAAAAGTGCATATTTTATGTAGAATTAAATAGCAAATCAATTACCTGTACCTACAAAAATAATTATACAAGTGGCCCCTTCAGAAAGAATTCTTTTATTTATGTACAGTATTTATTTATTTTTGCCCAGCAACTTAAGGAAATATCCCTCTCTGAATGTTTGCATAAATTGCTATTTGCACTGCACAACATTATTCAGGCCTACTCAGATGTAAAATCTATTTGAATGGACTTCACTGGATTCTATTTCTGGGTTCACAGATCCATTAAAAAAGGACATATAAAAAGTCAGCCAGTACGTCTTGCCTTTCCAATTTAGCAGTAGCTGAGGAAGATCAACACATATTTCTCCACAACCCTAATCATTAGCTAATATAAAGAAATAATTTGTGTCTTTTGCATTATGTGCACCAGCATTTAACAAAGATAGCAGGGCTCATTTTACATTCTTTCTCACTCTCTTGGTTCTGATTTTTTTCCCCATTGCTCAAGCAAATAATATATTTCTGTGAAGGTAAAGACCAATCATATGTTAAACAATACATGGGATTTTTCTTCTCAGTATTTGCTAACACTTTTCAATTAAGAAAAGTAGCATACAGTCTTAAATGTACTAACCAAGATTTAATGGTACATGGTACATTTGATTTTATAATTGTTAGTCTTTGATTAGGTTTGCATTTATATTTATAAATACGGAGGTAGGGGGAATACTTGATGACTTTGTAGTAGTATAATGATAATAATGATTCAATGGATCATTGAATTAATGATTCAATAAATGTGTGCCCAAAATTATTTTATTTTGTTCATATAAAATGAAAATCCAGATGTCTCAGGTGTTCTGGATATAGGAAAAGCATAGGAATTTGGGATCAGCAAAATTTATGTTCTCTCCTAGATGGGAAGATGCAAAAGCAGATAATTTGCCCCTCAAGATGAATCACGCTGTCTTTCAGAAAATAATTTCCTATAATGCATGCCAACATAGACATTTTATTCTCTGGCATTTTATTTGTTTTGACAGGATAAGTCTTCATCTCTTTTTTTCCTAATGAATACATCAAAGCAAACTACATTGAGACCATCTTTTGGATTCTGTAGATAGGGAAAAAAAACTTTCTCCCATTTTTCACAAAATAGTATTCTGCAATTTTGTTAGGATTTATAGCCAAAATAAGTCATTTCTTCTTAATGATGATTCGTTGCATGCTTTGGTGGCCCAGAACGGGGAAAAACATGTTTTTTTGGGCACCCTAATTATTTTAAAGTATGCAATTTATTTTAAAGCAAGATGAAAGCCTGATTCATACAACTAATACAGAATCTTCCATCTAGGATAATATTCAGTCTTTCATCTGTACAAGAGAGAAAAAAGAGATGCTGTAATTTGCATTAATACCTCTTACTCTATGTAATCTAAATAACCAATAGCAGAGGAGGAAAATAAATAAAAGGGAAAATAGGAAAACAAAAAAGCACACCTTCCAACATTACTCCTGACATATACTCATGTGTATTAGAGAATTCTTATAATAAGACATTTATTTCTACTTGGCTTACATCAAATGTGATTCCAGTGAACATGCCCTTTAATTATTTTCTCCATGTGTGAAACATTTCCAATTAAATCAAAGCAATGGATTTCAACAGAGAATCACATTTTACAGTACTGCATTTGAAAATGCCAAATAATTGCTTGTATTATTCAGAATTGTCTAGCAAAGAAGGCTGGCAGTTGTCCAATGGGGTGATTGGGAGGGTCTCGGGGTGCTGACAATATAAGTCAGACTGGACTATCTTTTTAGAATCCTGTCACCCTTCAGCACTAACTTCCCATCTAATTGAGAAATGATCCTGAAGTCTTTCATGTGCACAGGCTGAAGATTAAGTTTGAAAACACCATTACTGCTAGCTGACAGTGCCACCAAAAGCAAGCTGATAAAAAAATGAAGTGAGCAACATCCCGAAGCCATATATGCAAATCAAAGTAATTTAAGTATGAAATGCTGAACTGACTTCCTGACTTCCAAACAAATACCTCGCTGCTTTGAACAAGTGCTTTGGGCTCCAAATCTTCCTGTTTTCCTACTGTGATGGTCTGTATAGCATCTCATTAAGTGAGTAAATATCAGCATAATGAACTTCACCTGGATCATGACATAAAGTATAACAAGGCCAAACCATGAGAATTTTGTGAAAAGACATTGCATTTAAGTAGTCTTTTTTTCTAATATAATTTTCATGCTATTTATTTTTCTTTGGTATAGATATTGCAGCTCTCTATGATTATGAGCTTTGAGTTCCAAATTTGTACTTCTTGAGTGCCATTTGTGGAAAAAAAGGAAGTACTTTGTCTTTTACTACAATAAAAAAGTAATCCACTCTTATATATTTTTATATTGGGTGGTGTGTTGGCTCAGCAGTTAACATGCTGAGCAGTAGTTAAAGATGCTGGGCTTATCAGACGGAAAGTTGGAGCCCAGGTTTGAGACCAGAGTGCCATGTGAAAAGTTGAGCCCTTGTCTTCACCCCAGCTCCTGCCAACCTAGCAGTTTGAAAGCATGCAAATGCAAGTAGATAAATAAGTACCATTTCAGTGAGACGGTACAGTGTTCTATGATGTCATGCTGGCCATGAGTGTCGAAATGTCTTCAGAAAGTACTAGCTCAGTAGCCTTGAAATGGAGATGAGCGCGCTTCCTGAGTTGGCAACAACTAGCAGAGTAAAATCCACCGAGACTCCTATACATTTCTATATCACTTTCCTTTTTTCCATAACCCACTGATGCATATGTGACTCCTAACTCCCTTATGTTCCTTTCAGTCCAGAAATAGGGACAAGTGAGAAACCTTGGCCAATCTATGAACATCAAATTTATTAGTGGACATCCTCTTTTACTTTGATGGGGATATAAGTTCATGTTTTATGCAATAGTGAAATTACACTTGCATCAACATTAGACATACACATGAACATGTAGATTCTTACTCATGCTCGTTTGCCCTGTACATCCTGGCTAAGGAATGGGCAGAGATTTGTAAAAAATTGGAATGTGTGCTAATTGGGGAACATCTGATTGAGACCCATATGGCTTTTTTTAAAATCCTTTGCCAGAAACATCTATCACATATTCCTTTCCAGATCACGTTAGCCTTCCTTGAACCTGTAAGCTGGTGGTGTTGTGGCCTGACAGTGGCCAGCGGAGCTGGAAGCAGATTTGGACAGTGTGGACATTGGGGAGGAGCATGGGCCAGGCCTGGAGTCTGGGGAAGGCTCTGATGAGTGCAATTCATTGGAGACAGAGATGGGGCCAGGGCCGTCTGACAATTATTACATGCATTCAGAGTCAGACATCAGTAAGGCAGAAGAACAGCTAGAGCCTGTTCCCAGTGTGCGCATGCACAGAGTTGTCAGACGAAGGGAACAGTTGAGGAACAAGGGCCAACTTGGGAGTAAAGTTACAGGTGGATGGTGAATGGTGAATGGCTCCTCTACTAGAGTATAAAAGAGGAGCAGAAGAAGAGTGGGGCTTTGTATGAAACGATTAGTTCATTCCTGCATGCTTGCCAAGTATTGTGGTGTCTGAAGGATATAGGCCTGGCCCTCTCCAAGCCTGATAAAGGTTTGTAATTGGGAAATATCGTGAAAGACTGCTGGACTTTGTTGGAGAGGAAATTCATTTAAATCAAATAAAAGGGTTTATTGGGACGAGGACTCAGCTTCGTGTTGCTGGGGGAACCCTAGGTCAGAACAGATGGGTCTGATATGACTTGGTGCATGGCAGTTAATTATTAGCTTTATAGTCTCTGGTTGTTGTCTTCTGATCTTGATTGGTTGATTGGTTGTTTCTTTAGAACCTGAAGGGTAGTATCCAGATCTGGTCTGGTGGCTTTCTTGTTTTTTGTCTTTTTTTGTGTGTCCTCATTTTTTTTTCAGGTTCAAATTCTATTCAGCTATTTCAGCCAGTGTTATATTTCTCATAGCACATGTACCTGTGAAATCATTCAGATATCCAGTGAGGATAGTGAGAGTGTTAAAATCAATGACAACTCCCCCCTCTCAAAAACCAAAAAATATTTTCACTGAATCCTTGAAGCTTCAGAAAAATGCATTTGTGTTCTTTTTAATTTAATAATTTAAATTGTATTAATTAATTAATGCACCCCTTTCCTAAGAGGTCTGTAGGGGGCGTGCATAAATGCACCAAATTGCGTACCATCCCTGTCCTATTGTTTCTTTTTATTTTTCTTATATGTACTCATTTCTTGTATTCATAACTATGTTTATCCTTATACCTATTATCTTGTAAGCGATTGATAAATCAAATAAATAAATAAATGAAGTTAAATCATTCAAGAAAACAAAAAACTTATTTCAGAAAGAAAAAACTTCTTTCTGAAAACTTATTTCAGAAAGAAAAAAAAACTTTTGTGTAGAAGTTGGCAGTGTGGTGCTGTTTAGATTTTTATTAAATACATGGTAGATCTCTATGCTAACCTTCCCACAAGATCTTAGGATTTTTTTTAAAAAAAATTGAGAACGATGGAGGGGGAAAACAACTGGCCATTGTATAAAAACAGGCCTGTCATGTTTTATTTTATCATCATACAATATTTCTGAAAATGAGTCAATACTCTGGAACAATGTAAAATAGATAGCTGCTTGAAACTGGTAGAAGCTGGTTGTGTTTATTTATTTCATCAAATAAAATACCAGGCAAGGACGAAAGAAGAGAGGAAATCCTTCAAGTCTGATGTCTTTAAATATCTAACTTTCTAACTCTATTTTTAAATATATTTTTCTATCAGTTTGTGAATGAGTATGTGTATGAGTGATCACATCTAAAAATTTTCATGGAAAATGTAATTTTCATTTTTTCATACCCATGCATCTTTGATAGTCATTTCATAAACTCTGATTCCAGAAGTATAAAATTTCAAGTCATTCTTATAGTCGCAGTCCTCAACATGTGACACAATCGAACCCAAAACTTCTGTGGCCAAGCAAGACATTATTAATGGAATTTTTCCCATTTTACTTTTCTTACCACAATTGTTAAGTGAAGGAACTGCAATGACTCACTTAACAATTGTAGTAAGAAAAGTTACCACAATGACATGATTGTTGAGAGAATCTGGCTTCTCCATTGACTTTGCTTGTCAGAAGGTCACAAAAGGTGTTTACATGATCCTGGTACATGGCAACTGTCATAAATATGAGTCAGTTGCCAAGCATATGAATTTTGATCAGATAGCCATGGAGCGCTGCAATGATCATAAGTGTGAAAAACTGTCACTTTTTTCAGTGCACTTGTAATTTTGAAAGGTCACCAAATGAACTGTTGTAAATTGAGGACTATCTGTAAGTGGTTATTTACTACAATGCTCAGATAAGTTCTCCTTGTTTTGGGATCTGCTGAGAGAGAACTAAATTAAGAGCTGACCCAATTATCTCCCTAATTACAAGCTAAGTGACTGAAGTGATATAGAACTAGTTCAAGCTTCTTATCAAACAAGTACCTTATTGCAAACTGCTTTGTATCAATACATGACAAAATATTGTCACTGAAAAGTATGAGGGTTGGATTTTAAAAGGACATCAAATGGCAAAGAGATTATATGTGGTTGTTGTTGTTTTTTTTGTTGTTTTTTGAGAAGTCTGGGATGTATACTGTAAGAGAATCTCACAGCACGAACTCATATTCAAGGGGATGAACAAAACCTTTATCTGATCCTCATGTAGTTAATAAATCTGAGATTGGTATGGAATGGTCTTTGTGTCTTGCTAATAGATGGCTAATTGATTACACCACCTATACTGGACTGAAATTGGTTTGTCAATATTTTCCCCAGCAGGTGGTGAATCAGTCACAAAATCAACAATGAGCCTTCATTTTCCTAGCAGGTTCAGCATTCTTCCTTTTTCCCTTTATCCTATATTTCAAAAATCACTGGGAGACAGGGTAGGGTGCCAGTTCATGTTTTGGAAAGTCAATTGACCTTGCCATCCTTTTCTACAGAACTTTCCTGAATAAATAATATTTCAAAGGATTGTATTCTGTCAGCCTGCAATCACTCTTTCTCTGTGTGAAAATTCCCTTTGCACTGAGAAGGAGCTATAGGTGGTTCACAGCTGCTCTAAACTTTGAATTTCTTTCTCCTGAACTTAACACAGAGAAATCAACCCAATCTTTTATTTTCAAAGAAACATTGCTTCCTGTAGCCTCAGGGTGATTCATAATCTTAAGCAGTGATTTTCTTGTCTTAGTTATATCTTGCTTCTTTAGCTAACCTTTTTTTTCACTAGAGAAAACTAAAGAAAGAAAAAGAGATGAAGGGGAGTGGTTTCAATCAATTTGTAGACTGCAGCTTCAAGGTAAATCTAGGGCCCTGTACATTATCCTACTATCAGGAGAGTTAGAAAAATGAGTTCCAGGATTTTTTTTTAATCACTGTAATTAAAACTCTTTTTATTATTTTGTGTCTCTAATCAAGATTCAGTACTACCCAGCAATTATATATATATACTCCATTGTCACCTTAGGAAGATCTTTATTAGAATCCAGTTTCATTTTCAATAAACAGACTCAGAGCTTAACATAGTTTCAGAGCTGAAGAGTTTAATATAGCCATGCCTAGGGTACTTCTAGTTTCAATTTCCAAACAGTCCTCATTTGGCTGACTTAGTTGCTATGCCTATTCATTGGCTGACTTTGTTACCATGTTCTATTCCAATTCATGAATATACTCTGACATGTATCTTTTTCTACAATGTGGTTATTTTTTTTTACATTGTATTTGTATGGGTATAGGTCTCTCTCTGGGTTTGCATTCAATGTGGAAAGAAAATATTTTTCTTTCTTAAAAAAAAAAGATTTTGGAGAGTTAGTTTGGTTTTGTGATTAAAGCAATAGAAGTAGACCATGAGTTCTAGTCTAACCTTAGCCATTAAAAACTGGTGGGGTGACTTTGCAGTTGTAAAGAAAATAAGAGGAAGGAGATTTTTGGATATGTCTGCTACCTTGAGTTATTTGTAAAAATAATAAAGACAGGATATAAATACGATGAAAACATATATACATACAGTAAAGTCTATTTCTTTTTTCAACCTTGGAGGCTGCATCTTAAAGTGAGTGTCATTTCACTGCAGTGTCATCTCTGGGTCAGTGGAAATAAGAATATTAGCCTGCAAGATGTATATTAACCTGCAAGATGGAGATCTTTCCTTTCACCGATTAGCATGACTGTATTCAAGCCTGAGGAGAGGGAGGTGCAACTGGTACATTATTCCAGGGTCCACGGAACAAAGGGGGCCATGAAGAGAATTTTTTTTAAAATTTTTTACAAAATCAATTTTTTAAAAAGAAAAACAATATTGATATATACTTCATACTCTATACTTTGTGTGTATAGCAAAAACAGTTTTCAGCCTTGTTTGACAAAAGCTTTATTAATCTGAAACTCAGTGAAGAGTTATTTATGTAATTTATTGAAATTTCATTTCATTTCTATGGTGCATCCCTCTGTGGGGGAGAAACTGCACTCTTGGCCTGCCTCACATGCACACCACTCTGCCCCATCACCTCTATGATGCGCCACTCTCCATGAGAGAGGAGAAGCACTCCCGACCTACTCCCCATGCACATGTACAACAGCCCGCCCAGGCTGGCCATGGCCCCACCAGCGTCATGAAGATCCCAGCTGGGGAGGCTGCCATGCCGCTGCTTTCAGGTGGGTGCTCTAAGCCAGAGGCACTATCTTGTGAGAGGGCCCATATTAGTCTTGTTCCAGCACTTAATAATCCTCTCGGCAGCCCTGACCGTATTTGAGATATAATGTGGTTTGTTTCCATTTGCCAGTTATGCCAAAACTGTCCAGTACTATTCTTACTGCTAGTCGGGAATATTGCATATTCCATAGCTATGGCCAAGGCTAGTTACTTACTCTACATCTTCACTCTTTTAATAAAACATGTAATGCAAAAGCTTTGATTGACCAAAGCCATAGTAGACCATATCAGTGGGTTCATTTGGTAATGACTAGGGCATGTGAAAGTTTGCAAGCTGGAATGAAAAAGGAAATTTACATTCCAGGTTGATAGGAGATAAACTCTATCGAACATGGGTAGGAGCTGCTACTAAGGCCTACCTTATGGCAATTCATGAGGCAAAGTGTAAATACTTCTCCACACTAATTGCATCTACAGATAATCGCCCAGCGACCTTCTTTAAGATGAGCCATCTCCTCCTAGGAAAGGAGAAGATTGAGGTCCACCTGAAGGGGCACATTAAGGAATTTGTGGATTTTCTGGAAGATAAAATCTCTCAACTTTGTTCCCAGTTAGATGCTGGCATTCCGCTGGAAGCTCCTGAGGCAGGTTCTTGCCTTATTATCTGGGAATGGTTTGACCCTGTTGCCCTGAGGAAGAGGACAAGATACTGTGCACAAGCACCTTTATTTTAGACCCATGTCCCTCCTGGCTAGTGAAAGCTTCCCAGGAGGTGACAGGTAGGTAACCTAGGGGTTTTCCTGGACTCACTACTCCTGTTCGAAGAGCCAGGAGGGCCTTTGTGCAACTGTGGATTGTGCACCAGTTATATCCATTTCTGGACCAATGGTCCCTACTCACAGTCACTCATGCCCTGTTCATTCCTGTCTTAATTATTGCAATGCGCTCTACATGGGACTGCCCTTGAAGAAACTCCAGTTGGTGCAAAATGCAACAGCCCACATGGTTTTATATAGACCCTGGTGTGCACATATATCAATTCTCCTGCACGAGCTGCATGGGTTGCTGATTTATTTCTGGGTGCAATTCAAGGTGCTGATTGTCACCTTTAAAGCACTTCATGGCTTGTGTCCGAATTATCTGACGGAACGTCTCTTGCCGGTCACATCTACCTGACTCATTAGAGTGAGGAGGCAGGGAATGTTGTTGGTCCCACCCCTGAGGGAGATACATCTGGTGAGACCAAGAAGAAGGGCCTTCTCCATGGTGGCTTCCTCTCTCTGGAATATCATTCCCCCAGAAAGGCACTGAAGACCTGGTTTTGCCAGCGGGCCTGGGGAACCCAGAGATGGATGGAGCCCATCAAATGGCTAGTGTGATCTACTGTTGTCAGGGTGGGGATGGGGGTGGGTGGGAGTTGGTTTTGTTTTTTTATTTTTTTTCCAAATTTTGTTCTATTGTACTTTACTAATTTATTTGATTCTTTTTGTTAGGTTTTTATTGTTTTTTATTTTTATTTTTTGTTTGAAATATGGTTTTATATTGTGTAAGCTACCTCGAGTTGCCATGGGTGAATAGACAACAATATAAATAAATAACACATAAGAGGAATGTATGAATGACTGAAAAAAATAGGTATGTTGCGGAGCTTTGAAAATAAGTGAAGGATGTATACATATCTTGTGGAATAGAGTTGATGAATTCATGAAGGAAAGTTCTGGTTTAATTGCTAATGAATTGGGCAAAACATATCTCAAAAAGAATGGATTTGTGTCATCTATTGTCATAATACACAGGAAAGTGAGAATTCAAAGATTAAAGATAGTTGTATGTATCCAGGGAATTGTGATAATGGAAGAATTGAGAGCCAGTTTGATGTAATGGTTGCTAGCCTGGAAACCAGGATATGGTGAGTTCTAGTCCTTCCTTGTCTATGAAAGCCAGCTGGGTGACCTTGCACCAGTCTCTCTGTCTCTCTCCCTCCCTCCCTCTCCCTCCCCTCCTCTCTCTCTTCCCCCCCCTCTCCCCCCCCTCTCTCCATTTTCAATCATTCCTGGTTCTCCAAATAGACCATCACACAGGAGCATTGTGGGGAAAAAGAGAAGAAGGAGGGAGTATTAGGCATGTTCACCACCTTAGGTTACTAATCAAATAATAAAGGAGGGATAAAAATCCAATAAATAGATAATAACTTTATTTTTAGGAGTGTGTAGAGTAAAATTATGTAATACTTTGGATGAATGGGAGATGGGTTATCTAACTTGAATAGATGCATGGAAATTGGGGGTGGGGGGAGAATTGGTCTATTTGGAGAACCAGGAATGATTGAAAATGACATCTACCCTGTGAGTATTGCCTAGAAGAGGTTCTATTTGTTTCTAATGTATGGCTTAAATATAAATCTAGTCATATATAAATAGGCCAAAGGAATGAATATAAATCTAAAAGCAAGCTATCCCATTGTTTATGATGTCAAGATAAGAAAAAATCATGAAAAAAAGGTTAAGGGAAATGAGAATTCTGCATCTGGAACAGATCAGTTTTTAATGGTGTCAAAGTTGAAGAAAAGCTGGAGAAGGAAGAAAACAAAGCAAGAGGAAGAAAACAGAAACAGGAAAGTTCAAGGCTTGTATGAAAGAGTATTAGAAGAAATAGTAATCTTCCATTTCAACAGAACGAATGGGAAATGAACCTAAGAGAGGAGGAGACAGAAGCTGCTAGGAACAGAATGAAAAGAATTACATTATAGAGAACCCCAGAAGTGTGTGGAGTCATGTTAATGAAAAATATGGAAAAGGATGCTTGATGGAATGATAAAATGAAAGAGGCTATAAATGAGAAAAATGGTGTGAGGGAATGACTCCTTTTTTAAAAAGAGAATAAAATACAGTACAGTGTATACGGAGTTTAAAAGATAGAAATAATATAGCGAGGAAGGAGCTAAGATTAAGAGACAGAGTAAATGCTGACTGTTTTTCATGGAAGTAAAAGTGTTTTGGAAGTAGGTGAAAAGGGATTGTGAATGGGAATTAAAATAAACAATGTTGAACTGATATGGGATGAAACAGAAGTGGAGGATTGCTCAAAGGAATATTTTAGAGATCTCTATGGGAACATTACAATATGTTGAAGAGTAGGATTTAAAGGAATGAAATACATTAAAAACGGATGAAAAGGAAATAAAGAATGCTATGAGAATGTCAAAAAAATGGTTGGACTGGAAGGGTATATAGTGTAAGTGAAGAAGTGTTACAATATAGATGACATTTGCTTGTAGCCTGGCTTATGTGATTGTTTAATCATTATATCAAATCATAAAATCTTAGGGTTGGAAGGGACCTCAGAGGTCTTCTAATCCAACCGCTTGGCATGGCCAAAATATTATGACCAACATTTTGAATTACATCTGGAAAGAAACTAGGAGCCAATAGCTTGGGCAATAGGCATGTACATGGGCAAACTTAGAAGCACCCACAACTACATATGTTGTTGCATTTTGTATCAATTGTAATTTTCAGATGGTTTTCAATAGGAACAACACACTGCAGGACATGCTGCAGTAATCCAAATCAGAAGTGAACAAGGCTTGGGTGAGCAAAGTCTCCTAGTCTAGGAAAGGGCATAATTGGCAACCAAGACAAATATGTATAAAGATTATCCCAGCCACAGCTTCCCTGGATTCTTGACCAGGAGCCATAAATCCAGCAGGATTGAACACCATCTCAATCTGGGGGATTGCAACCCCATACAAAATCAAAAATGATGTAATACTAAATACTGGGTGCTGTGTGAAGCACCCTCTCATAGAACTGGTAGAAAAAAATGTGGAATCCCACCAATCATGCCTACCATCCCTGTCCTATTGTTTCTTTTTATTTTTCTTATAATTATCTATCTCATGTATTCAAAACTATATTTATTCTTATACCTGTATCTTGTAAACAATCGACAAATCAAATAAATACTAAATGCTGCTGAGAAAGATACCATGGCCAATGGTATGATATTCAGGATGGTCAGGGTGAGTACACTGCCCCGGTTTGGAGTCCTCTAGAGGTCATTCACAATCATGAACAATGCCATTTGTTCTCTATGATCCTGTCTGAAAAAATCCACATAATCTGCTTTAGCCACAGGTTTCCAAGACTGAGCATCAACCACTGTCTCAATAACCTAATAAAAGGTGAATATAAACTTGATATCCTCAAGTTCAGCTCCACTCCAGGTGACTTTACACAGTTTTGTTGTTTTTTTGAAAATAGTAAGGAAGTGATTTGATATTTCTTTCTTCTAATGATCTTGTTTCCAATTTTTCAGTCTAGCTAGCAAACTTCTTATTTCCTGACAATTTATATTTAAATATTGGTTGATTATATGCCATCAGGTTGCTAGTGATTCATGGTAACCATTTAAGTAGATTTTCTCTATGACCATCTGTCTCTAACCTGATCTTTCAAGTCTTCCAATAGTAAACTCATCCTACTGCAACTGAATCCATCCACCTTTCTGTTCTTCTCAATTCCTTCCACCTTTTCCACCATTAGAGCCTTCTCAAAGAGCTAGATCACTGCATAATGTGTCAGAAGTAAGATAATTGGAACCTAATAATTTGAACTCAAGGTGAGAATCCAGGGTTGATTTATTTGATTTCCAGTTTTCTGGTTTTCTTAGTTGTCCACTGAATTTTCAAGCAATATTACCCAGATATTGCTGCCTACTAAGACCATGCTTTGTGCATCTCATTTTTTTCTTACTTGATTTCATCAGTTTAGCCAAGAATAATTAAATCCTTTAATCATTCTTGTGCTTTTTAATTTGTAATTTATCCATTATGTAAAATTTAAGTCCTGCCAATTTTTTGGTCACTGGCCACATGAATATTCTGAGTCACCATATAGGCTAATTTTGGTAGCTTCAAAGACATAAATAGAACACAACAGAGATAAAACTCCCTGATTGGATCAATTATCGTAGCAACAATTTGGGAATGTTTATGAAATGAGTACTATTAACAGCTCTTTACTAAAACTTCATCTTCAAAGAAATGTTGCTATAATATTATATGCAACCAATGTGTAAAAGCTCCTACTTGTGTTTAAACCAGTATGAAGAAGGTGCAGAATATGATAATCAAGCACGAACTGAAGGAAAAAAAAATAAGCCTATAGAGTACTTAAAACAAACAAAGAAACAAAAGCATAATTGGAAAAGACTGAGGCTTAGAGGGATTTCATTGCCAGATAGAATTGCTCAAATAAATAAAGCAGGTAGAAGAAGCAAGAACATAGATGAAATAGTCAGTAAGTTCTACCCAAGTATTTAGTTGGATACACAGATACACCTATATAGATACACATTACCGCTTTATATAGCAGTTCCATATATCAACATATTTCCAAGCACCTTGATTTTGAAGCCACTGAAGCATTACATTCTTAAATGGCAATTATATGCGGTCAAGACAGAACACATTCTTTATAAACAAAAGACATAGAAAAAGAAGGAACACCATCTCACTGTTTCTTTAAGTCTTGTCCTGAATGTTCCCACCCATAATAATAATGCAATCAACAAAATATAGGGGAGGACTTTACTAAAGAAAGACATCTGGGAAATATAAAAAAAATTGGATTGATTACTGAACTGAATGAGCAGAATACACTTTACTCTCAGGAAGGAAACTGCTTTTGAAATATAGCTTTAGTGAATCATTGTCTTAGTGTATCATTGTCTTATACTTTTGAAGTATAGTTTTAGTGTATCATTGTCTTAGGTGCTGTCCCATCGTTTGTCATAGTCACAAACGGCAGTTGAGGACAAGCTAAAAGTAGACATCAGCACAGCATGCTTCCCAAAAAAGAATTTTTTTAGCCTGCATCTACAGATACATAGTTTTTAAGTCACATGAAGAACTCATTCCATTGTCCTCTGCATTGATCAAGTTTTACCTTGACTGAAATCAGAATGGGAGGACTTGACACCACTGAATACAGCTAGCAGGGGGCAGCCTTTTTGTGAGTTGGCAGCAAGGACTCGGCAGTGGTGAAAATGCCACACACTGCTGGCAGTCTCAAGCTAGTGGCATCAACTTGTGATAGACCTAATTGTGTTATCTAGTTCAGCACCCTATAAGGGAAAATCAAAGTACAACAATAAGGAAAGATTGAAAGAACAGAGTATATTTATCCTTCAGAAAAAAAACTGAGAGGGATCTTGGAGACTTAGTGGACAATCACTTAAATATGTCCCAGCAATGTGTTGCAGCTGCCAAAAATGCCAACACAATCCTAGACTTCATTAACAGAAGGATAGAATCAAGATCACATGAAGTATTAGTGCCACCTTATAATGCCTTTGTAAGACACACATGGTTTTGGTTTTGGTTGCTGCAATGTAAAAACGATGTTTAGGCCTTAGAACCAGGCTGTCAAACTCCTGGCCCACAGGCCGGATGCTTCATGCACTGGCCACACCAATGCCTGGTTTAGTGAAGGGGAAAAAAGTCCTGCTATATCATGTGTAACCGCCATGACGACATTAGTGTGACACCTCTGCTCTAGAAGGAATGCAGAAAAGAGCAACAAAGATGATTGGGAGGCTGAAACATATGACAAATGGTTGAAGGAATTGGTCACATCTAATTTAATGAAAAGAAGAACTAGGGAGTGATACGATAGCAATTTTTTTTTCAGATGGCGACAGCAGCTGCATGTGTTTGTAGATGGTCCTCCAAAATACTTTGCAGAGAGGTTTTTTGGTGAATTTTGATTGTAGAGATTGGTATGTGGAAGTGGAAGAGTGTGTAAATGAAAAGGCAAGAAAAAAACAATCTTGATAAATTGTGAGGCTGGAATTGATTTGAAGAGACAGAGAGTTGAAGAGACTGATAGACCAAGAGTTGGTACAATGGAATGATCGGAAAGTGACAGTTGGAAGGTGAGAAGGAGAGTCAGAGCAGAGGTGGTGGACAATTTTTATGATTGTGTGACTTTCCTGATGTCCCGCTGGACTCCCCGGACTGAAGCTAAACCTTGTCTGAGAACCCAAGAGTCTGCAGATCTGAATTGATGGTGTGGGTTATCTGATGGAGGCAGAGTTGACAGAAGAGACAAGCTTCTTTGGCCTTTGTTGACATCTGGGTCTACTCATGGTTAATAACACTGTGGAGAGTGGCAGGATGCCGATAGGATTTCCTGAGGTTAACTGACGAGTGGGAGCTTGGAACTGTAAACTTCATGAGACATTGTAGGACTACAAAGCTGCTAAATTTCCAATGCAGTATGGCAAGCCTTTCTGGCTATTTTTTCTAGCTACCATTTATAGTTTTACTTCTGCATTCTTGTGGGTGTTCTGTGGTTGGGCCTGGGAGGGTTGCTTGGGCAATCCTGGGGCTGGGGAAAAGTTGAATGAGAGGATATTGGTCCCTTTCCCCCAGGTGAGAGCTCGGGGGGAAGAGTGGCTTCCTGCTTGGTGGGTGAGAGCAACTGGGCAGGGTGCTGTTTATGCATCAAGTGGATGTATTCTGATTATATTAGGAGATAAGAAGAGCTGGATGTGGCCCCTCTGCAGCAATAAGGGGTGATGTGAGTTTGAGGGCACTGAGAGCAACTGCTATAGTTCCTGTAAAGCTCACCTTGCCCCCAACAATCTATCAGTGGAAGTAGATTTTTTTCTTTTTTCCCTTTTTAAAGAAGAATGTTGGTGATGGGGGATGGAATGGTTCTCAAGGAAGGCAGAGGAGGGCGTCCTATTTCAGTGGTGTCGAGTAATAGGAGATATGGGAGACAAGGGAGAAGGCAGGCATGGAGAACATGACCTTGGTGTTTAGTGCCAATCTTAAGTTCTGCCCCATTGCACTCACCTCATTTTCCTGGTCACCAGATCTGTGGTGGCCCTGGTCTTAGACTTCTGCTTTTAAATGTGAGATCAGCTTGCAATAAAGCTAGCCTTATTGCCGATTTGATCCTCGAAGAGAAGGCTGATCTGGCTTCTATAACTGAAACTTGGCTGAGCCCAGAGGGAGGTGTTCCTCTTGCAGAAATGTGCCCAGTGGGTTATCAAGCATGGCACCAGTCTAGACCTCAGGGTCGGGGAGGAGGTGTGGCTGTTGTTATCAGAGAATCTCTAGTAGCCTCCAGAGGCACTGTTCAACAAGTCCCCAGCTGTGAGACCCTTTTTCTTATATTGGGCTCAAGGGATCAGGTGGGATTGCTGCTGCTATACCAGCCTCCCTGCTGCGTGGCAGCTTCCCTACCTGGGCTCCTGGACCTCACCGCAGGTCCAGGAGCCCAGGCTTATAGTTCTGGGGGATTTCAACCTGCCTTCTCTGGGGTCGGGGTCGGAGGTAGCCCGAGTTTTTATAGAAACCATGACTTTCATGGGCCTGTCCCAGATTATCCAGAGCCCAACTAGTTATAGTGGTCACACTCCCAATTTGGTGTTCTTGTCAGAGCAGTGTCTATGTGACCTGGAATTGGTAGACCTCTCCTTGGTCCCCTTGCCATGGTCAGATCACAGTCTGTGGCAATGAGTTTCTCAAAAGCTGCATCCCCCCGTAGGGAGGCAGGACCTATTAGATTGGTCCGTCCCCATTGACTAATGGACCCAGATAGGTTCCAGAAGGAGCTGGGGGTTATAACTACAGATCTATTATGCAGTCCAGCCGAGCTCTTAGTCATTGTTTGGAATAGGAAGGTGACTGAGGCTCAGGATAGGATTGCACCCTTGCAACCTCTCCTCACCTATAGACCTCTCTGTGCCCCATGGTATACAGAGGAACTGAGAGGGATGAAATGCATGAGGAGACATCTAGACCACCGCTGGCGGAAAACAGGAGATGACCTTGATTGAACATGGGTAAGAACTGCTACTAAGGCTTACCTTGTGGCGATTTGTGAGGCAAAGTGTAAATACTTCTCCACACTAATTACATCTGCAGATAATCGCCCAGCGACCCTCTTTAAAGTGAGCCGTCTCCTCTTAGGGAAGGAAGAGTTAGAGGTCCACCTAAAGGGGTGCACTGAGGAATTTACAGATTTTCTGGAAGATAAAATCGCTCGACTTCATTCCCAATTAGATGCCAGCATAGTTGCTGATCCAGTGAAAGCTTCTGTGGCAGGTTTTTGCCCTGCTATCTGGGAATGGTTTGACCCTGTTGCTCCTGAGGAAGTGGACAGGATTTAGGGAGTATGCAAGCGAGCACCTGTATTTTAGACCCATGTCCCTCCTGGCTTGTGAAAGCTTCCCAGGAAGTGACAGGCGGGTGGATTCTGACAGTGATTAATGCTTCTTTACAGGAGGGGACATTGCCCCAGCACTTTAAGGAGGCTGTGGTCCACCCTCTTCTTAAGAAGCCATTGCTGGACTTCACCCAATTGGATAATTTCCAACCTGTCTCCAACCTTCCCTTTTTGGGGAAGGTTGTTGAGAAGGTGGTTGCGCAGCAACTCCAGAGGTTTCTGGATGAAACGGATTATCTCAACCCCTACCAGTCAGAATTCAGGCCTGGATTTAGGACAGAAACAACATTGGTTGCACTTTTGGATGAACTCTGGTGGGAGCAGGATGGGGGTAGTGCATCCATCATTGTTCTACTTTGACCTCTTGGCGGCTTTTGATACCATTGACTATGGGATTCTCCTGGGACAGCTTCAGGGGATGGGAGTGGGAGGCCTTGTGCTGTTTTCATTCACTTCCTTCCTCTGCAGCCACTCTCAGTCAGTGTTGATAGGAGGGGAGATATCCAACCCTCGCCCACTGCTTTACGGGGTTCCGCAGGGCTCGGTACTCTCTCTGCTCCTGTTCAACATTTATATGAAACTGCTGGGTGAGATCATCTATCACCATGGACTGAGGTATCACCAATATGCTGATGATACTCAGCTGTATGTCTCGGCCCATGGTGAGTTAAATGTTGCTGTATCCTCCCTCTCTCAATGCCTGGAGGCTGTTAGGAGCTAGATGGTGAGAAACGGGTTGAAATTAAAACCTGAAAACCTGGTTTTGCCAGTGGGCCTGGGGAACCCAGAGAGGGATGAAACCCATCAAATGGCTAGTGTAGCCTGCTATTGTCGGGGTGGAGGATGGGAGTTGGTTTTTGTTTTTGTTTTTTTCCCCAAATTTTGTTCTATTGTACTTTACTAATTTATTTGATTCTTTTTGTTAGTTCTTATTGTTTTTATTTTTTGTTTTAAATATGATTTGACATTATGTAAGCTTCATTGAGTCGCCATGGGCGAACAGGAGGCAATATAAATCAAAATCAAATAAATAAATAAATAAATATTTGAGGGGTTGCCACAAAGAAGGGGGGGGGGAGTTAAGCTATTCTCTAAAGCACCTGAAGGCAGAACAAGAAGCAATGGATGGGAACTAATCAAGGAGATATCCAACCTAGAACTAAGGAGTAATTTCCTGACAGAACAATTAATCAGTGGAAGGATTTGCCTCAGTCTGGAGGTTTAAAAACCATGCTAGACATTTTTAAGAAGAGATTGGACAGCCATTTGTCTGAAATATAGGGTTTCCTGCTTGAAACCTTAAAGTTCCCCTCCAAATGTATTATTCTGTTAAGTACTTAAAGGGATATCTCTCTGAAGAAGGTCAAGATAGATAGTGTATGCCTATGATCCTGCATTCTGGATATATGGAATGAGCTGAACTCTGAATCAGGTAGAATGTTATGAAATAGTTGCAAACAGGAGCTATAAACCATGGACTCCACAGAGTGAATAGTTATAATGATATAACAGATCATTAAATCATCACAGAAGTGACACAAATCATATACTATTTATCATTTGTATAATGATAGCAGGCACAATTTAAATAATCAGTGCTATTTTCAGGAACATATGATATGCATTATGTTACCCTCATCTTATTTAAGGACCTTAAAGAAGGGATGTGTCTTGTCAAAAGATTGTTTTTTGATCCAATCCTCTTGGATAGCTATCATTCCAATCCAGCATTCATTTTTAAGAGAAAGTTGTAGAGAAGGTAGTTGGACTGCAACTGTTGAAACCCTATAGGAAGTAGGTTATCTCAATCCATTTTGATCAGGTTTCAAACTGTGATTCAATTCTGAAACAACTTTGATCACATTTTTTGATGACATTGCTATGGCAGAGCCAGGAGAGAAGTGGTACATCCATCCTTATGCTTCTGGATATCTTGGTGGCTTTCAGTACCATTGGTCATGATGTCCTTGTGGGTCAGCTCTGAAGTCTGAGAATTGGGGACACAATCTTTTGGTTCTTTTCCTTTCCTCAGGGCTGAAACCAGTTGCGGCTGGTTGGAGAAAAAAAGACATTCCCTAGGTCCTTTATTTTTAGGCTGCCACAACATTTGGTGTTCCCTCCTGTTCAATAGTTCCATATAAAACTGCTAGATGAGATTATTCACTGTTTTGGAATGTGGTACTCAATTATTTGTTTATTTGAATAAATGTTAACACTTTAAATAATTGGAAATCACAGTGAAGAGAGAGAGAGAGAACATCAAACTTCTTTTTTTGCAGGATATTGAAACACTGGAATTATGGTTCCAACTAAAATAAGACTACAGAATATCAATATGAACAAAGGCAGAGAGATAATATAGAAATGATCTTGAACTAAAATTATCAGATAAGTTAATAGAAGAATGAAGATATTTCAAAGAATAGAGAAACTGGCAGAGAAATAGAGAAAATTTCCGACAGTGAGAACAATCAACCAGTGGGAAGCTTGCTTGGGAAGTTGTGGGAGCTTGATTATTTGAGACTTTCAAGAAGAGATTGGACTGCCATTTGTCAGAAATGGTGTAAGGTCTCCTGCTTGGGCAGGAGAGGGGGTTGGACTAGATGATCTACAAAGTCCCTTCCAACTCTGTTAATCTGTAAACTGTGTGTATCTAGAAAAGCAATATCTGTGAATAGAAATAAATAGCTGAAAATAGATATGGTTCTAGAAGATGAGTTGGCTCTTCTTGAGAGCTAGACAGTAGATAAATATAAAAATAATGATAAATTGTTTAACCTTAAATTCTTATGTTTTTAGGCTATATAGTACATTATAAGGGAAATAGTAAGTCTAAACAAGGATACTTTAGGAATAGTCATAGTCACTGAAGGAAAATAGATATTGTATGTCTAATGTTGTATCTTGCTTTTGTGTAAGAAAAACAAGGTGTACTATCTGTCTAATCAAATAATATAAGACAACTAAATATTAAAGCTTCATATTCCATTAGGCTATAATATTAAAATTTGCATAAATAATAAATTTGTATACATAAATACTTCAAAGGAACCCTACCAGTAAAATAGGAAAATTATTTACTTTCTACATCTTTACCTGAACCCTCCTGGGAAAGTGTTGCAGCTGTTCTGTGTGACTCAGGGGTGAAGTCAACATTATCTGGTTATTGGAGACAATTTAGAATTGATTGAAATATTTCCCTTCCCTAACATAAGTTCCCATTATAAGTTTACTGCATGGCAAAATAATGCTTTGATTTTCTATGACATTGTAACTGACAATGAAACCCAATTTATGGCAGCAAAACTCAAGTTATTCCAAATATCCTATACCTCTGACTCTCATTACCACAAATGGCAAGTTGGAGACTGAATCATAAACTGCTTTATTACAGTTCTATATTACTCTTTTAAGTGGAGGTCAAAACCACTGAAGGCTACTGGATATAGTTTAGCAGAATTGTCAACAGGGAAATAACTCAAAATATCCTTTTTGTCCCTCAATAAGATTTTATTTGGAATTGATCTGACATTGGGGAAAAAAGTCCCCTTTAGTTTGCAAAGCCAAGAGCCTAGCCATTTTTATAACCAATTCCATTAATTCAGTGAGAAATCACTAGCTATACTGTAAGATACAAAGAAAAGACAGGACAGACTACACAGTGAGTCTTCACCATCTTTTAGAAGCAAAGGACCTACCATGAAAGTTGCAAAGGTGGACCTTCATGGATTATGTTGGATTCTAGACTGAGTTTGGGGGGGTTGTCTTGGCATTATATCTGTGCTATGCCTATTTGAAGACCAAAATAATATTTTTAACAGAATAACAGTTAGACAGAAGTTTGGAGGTCTTTTAATTCAACCCCCTGCTCATTTAGGAAACCCTATACCATTTCAGACAAATGATTGTCCAATCTCTTTTTTAAAACTTAAAGTGTTACTTACAGCAACGTGCCCACTCCTGTACACTACGCACAGAACTCAAAAATCATCTAGACAATGGAGAGAAGGACCTGTACATTGATTACCGTGCAGACTGTATCAAAAGAAAGTCACACAACCCACAACTCAGCATCCAACCCTACTTCAACCAATCCACCATCATCCAAGACTAGGCACGCATGCCCCCAACTACTTCAATTCAAACTACAACTGGCCTTAAATGCAAGCTACTCAATGCAAGAAGCCTTGTAAATAAATACCTGCATTTCTCCTCTTACTAAATACAGCTAAATTCGACATCATATTTGTCTGTGAAACATGGCTCAACGCATCTCTTCCTGATTCCATTACCTCAGTAAGAGACTATCATGTTTACTGATCCAATCATGAAATCCGTAGAGGAGGTGGTGTTGCTATCTTCTATAAAAAGTTCTTACATCTAAAAAACATCCAGGTTACCCAAGAGCTTGCTCTTCCTGAGACTATTATTTGTGAACTGACCTTAAATATTACATTTCGGTTCTTACTATGTTACAGAGCCCCTGATTATGACATCAAACATGTAAACAAGCTACATACACTACTAAAATGGGCAGCATCCTGCCCACACACTTTTATCTTTCTTGATGACTTCAATCTACCTCATATTAATTAAACGAATGTACAACTGAACCCACACATGCAACCTTTTACAATGCTGTAACAAATCTGGGACTGGAACAACTAGTAACCAACAATACTAGGCTTAACAACTGCCTCGATCTCATCTTCTGCAATAGTGTGAATTCGATTTATGGAATACAAATTAAAGAATGCTTTTCCAACAGTGACCACAACATGATTGACTTTTGTCTCAACATACGTCCACACAAAAATCATCACAATGATAAAATCTCCAATTAAAACTTCAAAAAAGGCAACTATGATCTTATAATCAAAGATATCTCATCCCTTGATTGGCAATTTCTATTCACTGGATGCAATACTGTTGAAGACCATTACAACATATTCTTACTAGAAATCAAAAGAGCCATCGAACTATATGTACCTATAACAACTCCCCAAACCAGGAAAAACAGATTACGCATAACAATAAGAAAGCTTCAATCCAAAAAGAGATCACTTTGGCTAAAAAAAACAAATCTGGTCATGTTGCCAACTTCAAAAGCCGATACAAAAAATTATGCCACCAGATAAAAACTGAATGCACTAATTATCACATTAAATAAGAGGAAAATCCTTCTACGCACAAATTCCACCTGTGCTTTCTACAATTTTGTAAACAACTAAAAGACTCAAGGTCCATCCCACTTCTGAAAGGACCTAATGGCAAAGACTGCAATGACAACATCATCAAAGCAAACCTCTTTAACACATTATTTGGCTCAGTATTTGTAAACAGCAATGGATCAAGCCCAGTACTTCCTAGTCGAACCACAGACAACTACAATGATCTAATACATATCAATTTTACAGAAGACATTGTTGAAAAAGCTTGTAAGCTATTGATAAATCAAATAAATACTAAAAAAAAATACTAGTGTTGGAGCATTCACAATTTCTGGAGGCAAGTTGTTCCACTGATTGGAACAACTGTTCTAACTGTCAGGAAATTTCTCCTTAGTTCTAAGTTGTTTTTCTCCTTGCTTATTTTTCATCCATTGCTTCTTGCCCTACTCTCAGGTGCTTTGGAGAATAGTTTGACTCCCTCTTCTTTGTGCAATCCTTGAGATATTTGAACACTGCTATCATATCATCCCTAGTCCTTCTTTTCATTACACTAGATATATTCAATTCCAGCAACAGTTCTTTATATGTTTTAGCCTCCAGTCCCCTAATTATCTTTGTTGGGGTTTCTGGCAGTTTTAGCACACTGCTGGCTCATAAATGATTGCCCATTTTTCATCAGTTTCTGCTTTGAAAAGGCTCCCAGTTTTCAGCAAGCATATAGAACAGGGGTGTCAAACTTGTGGCCCACAGGCCAGATGCATCACGTGTTGGCAAAGCCCACCC
Organism: Bungarus multicinctus; assembly: GCA_023653725.1. Lineage (NCBI taxonomy): Eukaryota > Metazoa > Chordata > Lepidosauria > Squamata > Elapidae > Bungarus > Bungarus multicinctus. The sequence continues at coordinate 83,387,478 of CM042838.1, forward strand.
CAATTTTAACAAAGGGGGAAAAGTTGTGATATATCACATGACAAGAATGTGACGCTGGGAGTTTGATATAGAGATATCACAGGGAGGAGAATAGGGGAGGGAGGGAGGGAGGAAGGAAGGAAGGAAAGAAGGAAGGAAGGAAGGAAGGAAGGAAGGACTTCTTATATCTGACAATGTCAGTTGCCAAGTACATAATGACACTATATTGATACAACTACACAAACTTTCAAAATAATATGTCATAATTTTGAAGGAAGAATGAGTTTAAAGAAGTGGAAAATATAAGTGTTGTTTTCCCACTTTGTCAGAAACATTCAACTTTGCTGCCAATGAGCAGTACTGTAGAACATTATGATTCAACTGTAGGTTTCTGGTCTTATTTTAAAAACCCAGAAATAAGACAAATAATATACATTTCATTATTTGAAGTTAAATGTAGACTCTGAAAAGACAAAATATTAAATTGCAAATCAATTTAATATTTTGCATTTTTAAAAATATAAAATTATTTGTTATTAGTAATTAGAAAGTAAAAATATTGCAGTTTTGAAAATATCTTAATCAAAAATTGAATATCGATTAAGCAGAGTGGATTATGATTTATAAAAGTAAAATGGAAGGTATCTGAAACATAAATTTGAGCTAAACAATTGTACATGTCAAATAGGGAATTTTAGGTTTAGGATGTGTTACTGTTTGAGAGTAATAAACTGCAAAAGAGGATCAGGAAAAAAGGAGATAAGAAGTTATACCACTTTTTATACTACTTTTTCTTAATAAAAATTAAACCATCTTAAAGTTGTAATCTATTATTATTCTGTTATTAGAAGACCTATGGAGCTTGGACAAAAACTATAAGATATTATAAATGATTTTAAGTTTTATAGACAGAGGTCACAGGAAATTCATATCTATGATGAATATCACAAGCCAGGGGTTTCAAACTTGTGATGACACATTGTCATCACATGATGTATTGCAACTATTTTCCCCTTCGGTAAAATGGAGTGGGCATGGCCAGCGCATGACACATCCAGCCCGTGGGCTGCAGGTTTGACACTCTTATAATATGTGTGTGTGTGTGTGTGTGTGTGTTGTTCATTCTATATTCTACAACCTTGTCTTGTAGGATTAAATGTTAATGGGAAAATGGTATAGTGAATTAAGATAAAATGAGGCCAATGGGTATTGATAGTTATGAGAGGAAAAGCCTAGAAGACTAGATCTCAGCAATGGCATGAAGTTTTTGTTTCATTTTTTTTAAATAGGTGATTATATATTCATTTCTGTCTTCAGGTCCATTCATTCTGGTAATTTAGTTTTGCAGCATTGACATAAATTCAAAAGCATAGCTGGAATTCTCCTGCAAAATTCACCACGAATAATAATTTTAAACATCAACCTACATTCTTTGATTCAGGTTAACTGCCTGTCAGTGTCAGAGCAAACAGAGCCAATTAAGATAATAGTTCTAATATTCTTCTGTGTTTTGATTCAAAGAATTATGTACATTTGTGAATTAAACAAAACTACAGTCAAAAATCCAAATTATCTAATAGTACCCTGTGATTTAGAAGAATATTGATGTGAGCAGAGAGAGCGTGTGAGAGAGAGACAGAACAGTAAAAGAAAATCAAGGCATTTAAGTCTATGGCATAAGATCAAAATTAAACTGATTTTGTGCCATGATCATAATGGGGCAATTTGGCAGCAGTGAGTATGCCCTAAGTCAAGCATCCATGAGTCTATCAATCAAGTCTATAGTTACAAATATACTGGGACACAGAATATTATAATTTGCTAAAAAGAAAAAGAAAAACATTTATAATAGAAGGAAAGTAGAACCAAAATGAAAGTCCAAATGACTTGTTCAGGACCACAACATCTCATTTTAAGTATCTTCAACAGACTAGAGTTAGAGTGATGCTCTTCCTTTCTTCAGATATTGACAAGTGCAAAGGATCAGGGTCATGCATAAAGTTGTGGCAAAGAAGATTAATTTAGTCAACTAACAATCAGCACTAAATTAGTGCTTGGTAAGAAACAACGGAATTCATAGGGAGGGTGGGACTTGGATCTCTTGTGGCAATACAAGGACTCTAAATTAAGGATATGTTTAACTCCATCACCAGCCCAATTCTGCCTGCTCTCCTCTAACATATACTTATGTAATATAATTTGTAACTTTATAGTTTTACTGGTGACCCATTGGATAGCTATAATTCTTACTTGCAGATAGCATCATTATATTTTCATACTATATAGATACACAGAGAGGGAGACATATAATACTAAATTAGGTCCCTATTATGATCAACAGAGAAACATCAAAAATAGGATACTATAGTAAGTAGCATCAGCCCTGAGATCCTGGTTTTTTGCTTTGTTTTTATTACATGAATTACTGTCTTCCCTACAAGACTCTGTGCCTTCATTGCAGGTCCTAGATCTCTGTCCTGAGGTAGTTGATCACTAAATCCATAGTCATATACCACCATTCCCTATCTTATCACGACTGCTTTACTGAGGTAAAACAAAGGACACCATTTCCTATATTCTATAGAATAATAAATGATGGCAAATGTTACACAACTAGAAGCAAGAAAATTAACATGGTGAAAAAATTGCTAAAGCATTTTTTTTCTTTGACATAATATTACAGCTATGATGCTCCACTATTATCCATGTGTAATGTATTCATAAAATGTAAATGCTGATCATGTTAAAATTTACTGGTATTCAAATTAGCATTAATATTATTGAAAACCACTTTCAAGAACAATCTAACTTCTAGATGAAATGGCTTTGTTTATACTTTCTGCTGCAGAGTACTGTGGTATAAAAACTGATTCTCCCTAGAATTTTCTTTTCTACTTTTAAATATGCCTTTTAAACAGCGAAGAGTTTTAGCTATTAGATTCCACAAAGTAAAGACCATTGCTTTAACTGACTTTAGCTGGAATAAGCCTCATGATTCCCTAAGCATAATGTTCAGTTCAACATCTTTAAAGTAGATTACAAACTGCTCATTCTTTGGAATTAGTATGTAAATTTAACTTCTTAGCATGTTTCCTTGCCTTCTCCAGTTCTCAGCTTCTTTAAGTAATAGTTACTTTGCTGCAGAACCTAATATGCCAAAATATTTTTTGTTATCTCTCACAATAGCTACATCTATTGATATTTTCTACAAAAAGAAATATGAAACTGAGTCTACCCAAAGCTTTTTAAAAAACACCGGGCTGAATCCATGTTTGGTGGTGTCCTTGACAGTTCCAAGGGATGAGATGAGCTATAGAGTTCAGATAGACAGAAATAATGAAGTCCTCACTAAGAGATGGAAACACGGAGCATGTCTCAATGCAAGACAGGCCTGTGCCAATGCTTTGAGAACTGTTACTTGTATTCGGCTCAGCTTCTTAAGTGTTGCTGTTTGGACCATTTGGGATTAGAGTGTCCCTCGGGCCTTGATTATGGCCTTCCCATAACTTTTCCATCCTGTAAATCTTAATGTTTGTGGAAGAGATTTTAACATATATAAATGTGAAAACATTCTGTGCTGTGATCATTTTTCCTCAGCAATCAAATGCTGGGTAGTGTGTCTTAGAGAAATTGGAACAAATTCAGAGAAGAAAAGACTGGAGAAAAATAATAGAAGGTGAGGAAAAGAGAGCAAAATATTTTTCTTTGCTGACTGCAGTTAAAGGGCTTAGATATAATGGGAAATTATAGAAATAGTAAGCTGTCTTCTTTTCTCTTGTTTTATCTGTTAAAACAATTCTAGCTGTAGTTTTCATATGCTGAGAAGAACATTGGCCAATCTCCAAAACTTCATTGCATCCTGTGATTTTGTGACAGTTCAATTGCTAGGGTGGTTTACTAATAATAGGTCATTTTAGGTCGAATATGCTCGTTACTTTTGTAAAACTATTTAAGATACTTATGTCACCTATGGTGAGGTTATTAAAGAATGTCACTATGCTTCTCCAATCACTAGAACACACTTCATATTTTCAAATCAGTCCCCAATAAGAGCTATGACCTATTCTGTAATCTCATACACAGAGTTCCTGTAAACATGAATTTCGAACACTGTGTGAGCTGAACATTTTAGAGATGACAGATACTTGGTTGCAGATTAAAACAGTCATTTTGTTTCGGATCACTTTTTGGGCAAAAGTATAATTTATTGCTTGAATTAATCTAGAAATATTGGTGTCTTTTACATATATTATTTATTGGTAACACATTTGTGTTCTGCTCTGCTTGACCTATGTGATTATTCCAGCAGTCAGACTTTTTTTTTTTTTTTGAGGGAAACCCTCCCTGACATTTTATCAGTTCTCTTACTGTGCTGTCCTGCTGACATATGAAATCCTCTAGAACATTTCAAATGAGTCCTGGGGCATTATGCAATCTTCTTTTGAAGCACTTTTACAATTTCTTTAAAATATCTGCACTTTAAAATGGCTGTTTTTTGAAAGGTTTTCAAGATCTCACTGAAAAGGAGACCCTTCTCTTTCCTCTTTCTAATTAAATACAGATAATTCACTATACCCATATCTTCTCTTCTCACTTGTTCTTATTTATTCTCTATTCACTTCTTCACTTCTTCAGGTACCTCAAAATATAAGAATTTTTTTTTACCCATTCTGTGCACAAGGTTATACATACCAACTTGGTTATTCCAAAGATGTATAAAATAAATGAAGACACATTCACTAAAATTCCGCCTAGTGGAAATACACAGAATATCAAGAGCCTAATGAGCATGCTTCGGTTCTTCATCTTTTCAGTTTGCAAAATGATGATTCTATGATCATCATTTTAGCGAGCCAATAGAAATTGGTGTGGGAGGGAAGGAGAAAGAAGATCTCAAATGAAATATCTAGATTTTAATTGCTGACTCTATAAGGAGTTTTATAAATTTCAAAATTCTTCACCTCAGATTTAGAAAATATGAATTTTTGGTATACTGGTTATCTACCTTGTCTTCCTAGATTCAATCAAACTTTGAGAGTTATGCATTTCTTTCAAGAACCATTATTATTTTATATCCCCTTTCTCAAAAAAAAAAGTGTACGTGTACATTTTGTGCTAATATAAATAAATATTTCACTGTTATATTTTGATCACTTCATTAAAAAGGAGAGGAAAAGCTGAGAACTAAGAAAAGTGCATCAGGGACTGATTAATTGAAAGGGAGCTTTATTCTTTTCCAGTGAAGAAATCTACTACCCTCCTTCTGCCCTACCCTACCCCTATTTGTATCTTACTACCCTACTTCAATATTACTCAGAATGAATAAACAATAGTAGTAGTATTCAGTATATATTTTTGCACATTGGATATGCTGACATAAATCCTGTTTCTTTAAGCCTTAAAATGCAAAGATTATATTTTCTTCTGTACAAGAAAAAAATGTTGCTTTTAGACTGGGTCATTAAATTCAGTCATGGTCATTAGCCAAGTTTCATAACGTGGGTTAATAAATTATGGGAATCCAATCCAACCTTTTTAGCCTATCTTTGCTAAAAGGATATTTGCTGTTCATTCATTCTCTTTGATCTTGCTAGTCTTCTGTTTCATTATGTCTGTCCTGCATAGTAAAGGCAATAAACTACTGTTGTATTCCAAGTATACTTGAAGGAGTAACAGAAAACAAGCAGCAGCCCTTGTCAATTTGGAATCTTGCCCAACATTTTTACATGGACCAAAGTATGACCACCATTGATCTGACATTCAGTGCTGGGTCAGACAGTGTGTTCTAGCCAAAGAGCAAATTAATTTACTCAGGGAGAAAATGTGCCGATTTATAGCTTCCCTTTGCACTTACATGTTTGGTCTCAGAAACCTGCTGCCCCCTGAAAATTGGCAGAATATGACAACTGTAACAGGACAAAGTCAGATTTCAGAATTACTTAGCATCGTAGGGACAGGGAAGTCACTAAAGGAGATATTAAATGTTGCCACTTTGGGCTGTCAAAAGTCTAAGAAATTCAGTGAAAAATAAATGGTCCATTTCTATCTCCTGATCTATTTATTGCAGGTTTGGAAATAGTCATTCATTCATTCATCTGTGACACTGAGGTAACGAGATGGAAAACTGCAAATGAGCAGAATGCCATTGTTTTTCCATTTCCTGTCTTTTTCCTTTGTTACTAAGGAAAACATTTTTCTGGGCTACTATTTTTTTTCAGTGCTGTCATCTTTTGCATTTGTTTGTACTCTTCTGCCTTTTCATCCTAAGGGAATGCATTATCCCTAGTGCAAAACTGAGACCTGAGCCTCTGCTATCATAACAGCAATTTTCATTTTTACAATATGTTTCTGAAAAATCATTATTCCAAGAAATTTCAGGGGGTAGAAAGAACTGCAATTCTGGATGAATACAGGAAATAGAGAAAATCCATATTTAGTTGTTATATTGAGGCAAGATTGCTCTGAGCAAATAGTTACAGATGAATTTTTGGACATTAAGAGAAAATAGTGCTGAGACATATAGTATATTAGGTTGGAAAACCTTCAATGGCATGATAGCTGTATATCTATAGATTTAGATTTGATTTATGTCCAACTATTCCTCCCACCACTCAGTGCAATATAGATAGCAGCCCTTCCATTTTTTTCCAATTATTAGTTTTGCTGAAACAAAAGGATAGCTTGAGCTGAGATAGTTCCATTCCCAACAACTTAATTGCTACAAAACACAGCTCACACCTTCAAAAATTGCACCAGTCAATTATATATTTTATTTGCTCAGTTAATTTAGTCATTCTCAGCCATTTAAAGCTGACCCAATTTTTTTCTAGGGATGCTTGTTCTGCAATCTGTAGTGTTTTACTAAATTACAGTGACCTTCCTATTTTACAAAGTCTTTTAGCTCAGTGTTTTGATTTTGTAGCAAGGTGTTTTTATTATTTTACTGGGGGCTTTTGGGATCGCTCTTTGATTCTGCTGATTATTTATCAATGAATATTTAATATGCCCATAGCGTATTAAAATGTCCAGACACATGACATTTTGAAATGGCTAATCTTTCATGTTGGGATTCTATCCCTTTCTTGAATGCATAGTTTCAATTTAAAAAAAAAAATCTAACAAGTAAAGTAGCAAGATTATCAAAGAAAAAAGACTTAGATGGCTTAAAAGAGATCAGACCAATGAGATATTTCACTGTTTCTTCTGCACATCATGTTTCTGTGCTTAAGCAGATAAATCTCTTTGCTATGAATCCTTAACTGGACCATCTAATCTACTTTCCACTTTCTTTGCCAGGATAACAGCTGCCACCATGGGGCCAATCTTTTTACATATTTATTCAGTGGCTGAGATATTAAAACTTCAGTGTGAAGTGTTGGAGGATATCCAGCAGATAATTATTTGTAGTCTACATTCAGCACATACACACAAACACAAAAGGGATAATCACCATGGATTCTCCAGAGCAAGGCAGAGTATCACTTAGCAATGAAAAGGGATAGCAGTTTAACACTGAAGGACTTTTTAGCTTTCTCATTGTTAAAGTTAAATGCTTGCATTATATTTTTGTACAAATATGTTATTTTAATCTCTTTTGGCTAAATTATGGATTATGTCTGATCTATTCATGTGGATACACATTGCTATCAGTGTATATTCCCATGAGATGCTAAGATAAATCTGACACTAAGTATGGGTAAGCTACTTATCCATCAGTTCATTCCCTGTTACAACATCAAATTGTGGCACTTATAATTGGTTGTTTATCAGGCAACTTTTTCATGGCTGACTGACAATACTTTTCTAAAAATAAAAAATAAAGCAAAGTAAAATAAAATAAAGTAGTTGATTATTTTGTCCCTGTTACAATACCCCTGCCTGCTGGGAATATAAGGAAAAAACTAAGAAGAATAGCGATTGCAATGGTCTGATTAGACAGCCACCCTAGCTGTTTAGCTCTATTGCCAGAGGCCAGATGTTTGCATCTTATTCAAAGTATTGTTTAGATAAATAAATGACAAACTAAAATTTAACCAATGAACTAAATTTCAAGCGTTTGTTAATTCTAGTCACTGCATGGTGTAATTTGTCACAATGATGTGATAATTCAATCATGTAATTTCCTTAGTTTGTTTTCACTGTTTGATAAACTGCTAGATGTCATGTCTCCTACATGATGGGATAAGAATCTGCAGTGAATAAGAGTCTACATTACAATGTACTCCTCTGTGTGTGTAGCAAAAGGAAGAAACATCTGCAAGAAAACATGCAAGTTCAGAGAGCACCAAGGATCTCTTTTTTCAACCCTGAACTACAAGTATTTTCCTTTATAGGAAAAATGTTGCTGAATACATGGACAAATGTTAATTTGTATCTCAGCTCATTCAATCCTGAATTGATCAATCCTGGTCAATGTATATCTTCTTTTGTAATTTAAAAATTTGAATAACTAAAACCTTTAGAGACAAAAAAGTAGCTGTCTGGTGTGCTTATTCCATCTCTAATTACATACATACATACATGCGTACGTACGTACATACATACATACATACATACATACATACATACATACATACCGTGTTTCTCACAAAATAAGGCAGGGCCTTATTTTTTTTTGAGCCCCGAAAAAATGGCTAGGCCATCTTTTCGGGGGTGAATTAATTTCTCTCCCCCCCCCCCATCAGCGGGTGGGCGGCAGCGGTGTTCCTGCCAGCATGACAACAGCAGCAGCACCGGCGGGAAGGTGGTAGTATTTCTGCTGCTGCTCGGGTGTGTGCGGAAGAGGAGGCTTCCGCACACACCTGAGCAGGGGCAGAAACACTTCCACTTTCCCGCCGGCACTACAGCTGTTCTCGTGCCGGCGGAAATGTGGAAGCGTTTCTGCCGCTGCTCGGGTGTGTGCGGAAGCCTCCTGTCACACAGGAGGCTTCCACAAACACCCGAGCAGCGGCAGAAACGCTTCCACGTTCCCGCCGGTGCTGCTGCTGTTCTCATGCCGGCAGGAACTGTGGAAGCCATAGAGGCAGCTCCCCTGCCCGAGAAGCAGCAGAAATGTTTCTACACTTCCTGCTAGTATGAGAACAGTGGCAGCGCTGTGCAGGGCACAGTTAAGGCAAGTTTCCCCCCCCCGCCCTCCCCCCCAGCATGTTTTAATCCCCGCCCTCCCCCCCCAGCATGTTTTAATCCCCGCCCTCCCCCCCCAGCATGTTTTAAACTAGGCCTAAATTTGGGGGAAGGGGCTTAATTTCATTTCATGCCTAGAAAACATGCTGGGTCTTCCTATTGGTGGAGGCCATATTGTTGGAGAAACACGGTACATACATACATACATATATATATATTCTATGATCTATCATATGTAGAGCTTTTTAAAGTCTGCTTTGGGATTTTGGAAGTGATAAAAATAAACTTTATAGAAAAAGCATAATCAAATAATGCATCTAAGAAACACAGATATTTACAATGGGAAAAATCCATGTATTGCATTTTTGCTTAGCAGGGTATGCTATGACAGCTTAACTAAATTTAATTTCATTTAAAGAACAATATTCATCAAAATTCATTAGACACTGCTAAGCATTTAGTGGAAGCCTTTCAGGCAGTCCCAAAGCAGCCTTCAACTTGCGTTTCATATTTTCTTCTTTTTAAGCATCTTTTTAAGCATTTTCTGTAGGAAAAAAAAAACATAGATTCTGTATAACTCCCTAAGTGACATTTTAATGCAATTTTCTTCCCAGAGAGATTGGTGAGAGAACATTTGGAAAATGAAATTGTCTTAGAGAAGCTGGTGGGTGACAAATGTTTCATCCAAGTTACTTCATAATATAAAGTGACAGAGAAAATCAGAGCTCTGTAGGCTACCCTTGGATCAAATAATTCAAACATCTGGAGGCATTACACTCCACAATATGCTAAAACAATTTGAGATATTTTAAGAAAATCTCAAATGAGTTTATTTCTTAGTCCCATATTTAGGTGAAAATTAAATGCAATATAGCGACAACAACAGTTGGGTTTTTTTTGCAAGTTAATCCCCTTGTTCCCTTTCTGGATGTGAAGGAAATCAGTGGATTTTTCTTTTTTCTGTTACTGTAGCTTTTCTTGAGGTTCCTTTGCTAAAACCTAAGAAGGTTTTAAACCAAAATAACATATTTATCATTCTGATGTTTATGAATAAATATTAATACTTTATCATACTTATTCATCATACTTTATCATACTTATTCATCATCATTAATTTTGAAGCCATTTTAAGTTTCCAAAACATTTTAGTATCTGGATAATTATATGGTGCCAGCCATAACTTTTTATGAACTATTGCATAAAATGGAAAATGTGTTTTACTTGGAACCCAAAAGAAAACCTTTTATTTCAGTTGTTCTGCCAAATTGTTTCAATTAGGCTGCAGGTCAGGAGGACCGTATCCCCGAATATTGTGGCTGTTTCAGGTTGGAGCCAAAACAAAATCCAGATGGTGTTATGGCTAAGCAGGCCAAAACAAGTGAACTTCATTCATCTCCTTTGAATTTCTCTGTATGGTTTTTATGTATCAGCCTATTGTCAATATTTCTTCTTTCTTTCCTTGTTTCATTTCCAAGACTTTTAGCTTCAAGCACAGCATATTTAGTTTCTCCAGCTTCTTTTTCCTCCAATATTCTTCCCTTAGTTATCAATGCCCTTGGCTTCAGCTAGCAACCTCTGCCTCTATTTCTTGATCTTCTTAGCACCTTCTTTACTCCATCAACCCTATGCCATAACTGATGTCCTTGACTTCAAGCACAGCACATCCAACCAGCCTACCAATCATTCCTTTTGTACTTCCCATTGCCTTCCTTTCCTTCCCTTTCCTTAGTGTCATCACAAATGTTCTTATATTTACTATATGCAGATTCTCTTCACCCAAAATACTTCTGCTAGGAACACACATTTCAGATCAAGTCTAACAATACACATGTTCTTTGGTTCAGATGTGAGGCATTTAAAACTAGCTGTTCCATAGTTTGTATGCAGAATATTTTCCACACCTGTATTATCAATTTACTTTCCATATGCAGCTGGTGTCCCAGAATACAGCAAAGAACAATTCCAAAATCTCAAAATGGGGTGAAATGCATTTGCTTTGTATTTTAATAATTTGTGTTTTCCAAATCAATACAAAAAGTGTAACAAAGTCAATTTTTTCACTTTATTGAATGTTGCAATGCAGACCTGGAAATGAAGCCCTTTCAAGGAAATAATTAAATATCCTTCACTAAGAAAAATTTAAAAAAAAATTACCAACCAGAATTGAAAATTGACACTACATCATCAGTAACTCAAATACTGAATTATTGTATAGTTGGTCAGCTGGAATGTATGCATTGGCTGACAATTTTTTTCACTGATCTTCATGTCCATGAATGACCACAAAAGTGATGTGAGCATTGATTTTGCAGTTACAAATAAATTTTAATGGGCAGCCAAACTGGCAAATATTGAATCTGCAAATAATGAGAAATAACTATCAAAAAATTTCACATTAAAAGGTAAAGTGACTTTCAAGTCAAGTTTGAATCATGAAAATATCCATGTGACTATTTCAGTAATTACATGGAAGTGATTTGTTATTATCTGTGCTCTGGCCTATAATCATGAACCACTCTACATAGCCTGTTAATATTCAGCCAGCACAACTAGTTATATAAATATATAGCACATAACAAAATTATGAGAAAGAATCAAAAACTCCCAATAGTATCTTTGCCAAGATTATGGTGTGGCAAATCAAGTATCCATGTACACTATATATATTCACAAATTAGTAAAGAGAGTTACTTTGAGTTTAAATATTCAGGACAATTTATGGTATTAATTACAATTTTATAACGGGTTGAATGTTTAAATATTCAAAACTAGTTCTTTCTGTTGCAATATGTCATTTTAAATGTATAATAAAACAAGAGGAAATGTATTATTGGGAATACGCTGGGCATCTAATAATTCCTTTTCTTTTTCCTATAAAAACAATTCATGGAAACCATGTATTTGTTTTCCTAACAAAAGTATAGCAATTATTCAATAAAAAAATGACAATCTCACCTCATTTTGGAGATCTCTGATCATTTTGCTTTTTCTCTCCATTTCGGTCTTCAGAAAATTAATCTGGAATGTAAATTTGAAGAATTTATTGTAAATCTTGCTCTTGGTAAGCTAATAAGGCAATAAAATAGTGTCTACTTGTGGCTACATTACTTCAGGTGTCAGCTGAAGGTTTCATTGTTCATTTGTACCTAGACCAGCTCCAGTACTTTATTCATCTCAGTCTGTTTTAAACCCAACATTTAAATATTTCAGCAAATATTTTTGGATTTTCAGAATCACTGATTCATTGATATCAAGACCCATCCGCTCCTTGTATTGGTGTCTTTCGCCTCTTCTTAATTCTGAATATTCTCTTTACTCCAGACCTATTCACCCAAAGTAGAAGAATGATTGTGGTGGACATACTGTAAAAGAAGCCTTAGTTAAACATCTCACCAGACTATATTTCACCATTCCCTCTGTTCAGATTAAAATAGGTCTGTTTTCCTCCTGTCCCCAGAAAAAAAGTGGAAAAAAAGAAGTCAAATATTGACCCCCCCCCCCCAATTCCTACAACCAGTGGTGGGATTCTGTTTTTTGTATTACTAGTTCTGTGGGCATGGCTTGGTGGGCGTGGCTCTCAAAATTTCCGCTACCGGTTCTCCAGAACTGGTCAGAACCTGTTGAATACCCCCTCTGCCTACAACCCTACATGCAAAGCTGCTGTAGGATATAATTGTTAGCTTATTATAAAATAGTCTTTCAAATAATAGCTTTATTAATCCTGCATTAATGTATAGATAAATTAAAAGGGTAGAACACATATAATAGGTAAAATATAAAAGCTTGCCTTCTCAAGGACTTTACAAATTGTATGTCTAACTTATTATTTGTAATTCACATTATACTAACGTATTTTTCACAATTATTCATAATGAAAGGTTCTCTAGGAATTGTGGGTTTTGTGTGTGATTCCAGAAATTATTTTTCCTATAGGGCAGTGAAAATTGAAAGATTCAGTCTCTAAAAATATCTTTGAATTGTTTGCACAGGATCTATAGCAGCAGTTTATAACTGAATCTATTTTTTTCATGCACATTTATCTTCCTAGAAATATATTATTGGACTGCCAACCTGCTTAATTCCAGCAATAACATTCCTGTTTATAGATTGCTTAAGTTTATAATAATAAAAAAAAAAATCTCGATGTTCTCAGCAGACTTCCAATAATTCTGAACAGCTTGATGAAGTAAAGCTAAAGTAAATTAATTTCACACATTTTTCACAAATGACTTCAAAAGCTCTTAAGCAGGCTTTACTGGATTTCTTCTGCTAATTTTCTCTCCTGTTGCCTTTATTGTTCTTTTTTTCCTCACTTTTTTCTTTTCCCTTTTTTCTTAAAAGAAGCATGGACAATGTTTTAATGCAGTCCTCAAAATTATTTAAGATGGCTAACTTACTTTATAGCTGGGTTATTAATTCTTCAAAGCAATCCTGATAAAGTATAATAGAAAGATCAAAGGTTCAATGGGTCTTCAAAGAGATCAAAGGCTGCAAAGAGGTAACAGCAGACAAACTCTCTGCTTACTTTCTAGTAAATGTCCACAATTTTGCAGCCCAGATCAATGAACCTATTTTTATTTTCCAGCAGCTAGAGTTTCACTATATTAGCATATTTACTGTAGAAGTGTATACGTGTCTCTAAATAATAAGAATCTGGGTGAATGAGCTTATGTTGCATGAAGGCCTAGCCATCCACCCCTAGCAACCTGGAGGGTTCTGTAGAGACCTGTGGCATAAGAGGAAAGATTTTATTCAAAGCTGTTATGTTGCAGCATCCAGTTATTTTATTCATATATTAAAAATGAGTAATCTTAAATATGTGAAAGCTTACCTTAAACCCTGCCCACTTATTGGCTCCAATGTACCTTCTTTCTGCAGACATTCATGCTTTCAATGCTTTGATAGGAAAGAAACCTTGACATATCCAATACCAAGATTGCTTACCCAGATCTTGTATTATCAGGTTTCTTAATTATAGCAAACCTTTCCCTTTGAGCTTTTGGGGAATCCTGAATTATTATAAAAAATTAGTAGTATATTTTTGCATTGTTTTATGTTATAGCAGGGCTGACAAACTCGCAGCCCACAGGCTAGATGCGTGAAGCACTGGTTATGCCCATGCCCAATTTAGCGAAGGGGAAAAAAGTGATTATATGTCACGTGATGACACTGTGATAACATGATTCATGTACAACTGGAAGCTGCAATAGAAAAGCTTTGAGCACTACCCTCCAAATTGGTAGGAATGGATGGCACCCCTGTATTATAGAAACCATCTTGTATATTGTTTCTAACGAAGATAATATATGAAGTGGGGAGAGAGAAAAAACAAAGTGAACTAATTTTCTAGATCTACATTCCAAAGTTTGCAGTGGTTTCCTAAAAGGAGAAAGAGATATTTTAAGAGAAAACTTTTTTTTTTAGAAGGGCAAAATTTCTTATCATGAGAAATGGGACTACATGCAAAATAACAGCCATGTCTTGAGATTCCAAAATATATGCATCTTGAAACAAGGATCAGAGTATAAAGGCTATAAATATAAGAACCAAGGTGTATAACATAAGCTTTAATGCATGACTATCTTGCAGATATGAACTTAACATGAGTCTCCTATTCTTAAAACATCTGGTTTATCTTCTAGTATTATACGGATTGATTATAAATTATGTACACTGTCAATGGAGAGAGACAAAATAATTCTCTATACCAGTGATGGCTAAGCTTTTCAGCACCGAACGCCCAAAGTACATGTGTGCATGTGCCCAACCCCCAAAATGCAATGAGCATGTGTCCCCTGTACATGCGGTTTGTTTCCCACACATGAACCCTGCTCTGTGCATGCATGCACATTTTTTGCATGTGCCCAGCCCCCCCACGCATGCGCGGCAGAGATCCATGCATGCATGTGGGAAGCACACATGCATGCATGGCAGAGCTGAGCTGGTGCGATAGCTCTCAGGCCCACAGGTTCGCTGTCACTGCTCTATAGTCTGTCAAAATAATTTCCAAGTACAGAGTATAACCATTTGTTATGGACAACTCCCAGAATCCTTAATTACCTACAGAAGAAGATCTTCACTAGACAAACTATCCTTTATCAGTAGAATGCAATACAAAAGATACTCAGCTGTATAATGCTGAATGTGAGCAGAGAATTGACAACTGACCTTTGGAATAATTCTTCAATAAAACCATCACTTCATTGCATTCTGATTTAAAGCAACTGTAAAAAAAATCATTTCTTTTTCACAGTAATAGTCTTGTTACAATTATACACTTCTCTTTTACTCCTTATTCTCCTTATAATGCTACCTTAGCACCTTAAATCATGAGATTATCCCACATAAATTGTTTTTAATTTAAATGGGAAAATCTTAGCAAGTAATGATGAAAGCAGAGAAATCTCAGAATGCTGGATTTGCCTATTTCAATGGTACCTACAAATATATATTTTTTTAAATAAGCAAATATGCAAGGATTAAAACCAATCAATATTCTAAATTCAGCATAGATACTGTAAGCACTACAAATTAGCCAAAATCTCAATTTAAGATTCAAACTCAGCAAACTTTTATTGAAATTTGAGTTTTGAAGGTAACAGGATTTGAATCAAACTGATTTGAAATTTTCTTTGATAAATGTAACCATACGTTATGTTTGCCTGCAGCTGCTTCATTTTGTGGCCAAATGGGATTAAATGAGACTGAAAATAACAGGACAGAGAGATCTTTTAGAGGATATTAACAGTACTGCCAAATTTTGGTTGAATACCTCAAAGGTTATACTGTAGTAATTTCTTGAAATATCTCCTTCTTCTCTTTCAAAGCAGCAATAGCAGAGATAAAAATGATAAAGCCTACCCAGACCACAAATCATTCAGCAAAGAGCCTTTAGAAAAGTTGTGCTGAAACAATGCTGACAATATCCTACTGTAACTTAAAGTGTTTAAAAAGCAAGGTTTTATACATATCAAAGAACCACTGGCAACCTTGTTGGCATGGTTTATTGGCAAGGCTCTTATTTTTAGCCATGACTTGTTATATACTGCTTGTTTGTTTGTTTTAATCTTTTATGTATTTTCCTTCCTTTCTTTCCCTCTCTTCTCCTCTTTAAGAAGTTTGCAAACTCTGTTTGCTTTCAATATTGTGATTATAAACTATTCTTCTCCTCTTTAAGAAGTTTGCAAACTCTGCTTGCTTTCAATATTGTGATTATAAACTATGAATTACAATATAGCTTACCTATTTCTTCCTTCCTTCCTTCCTTCCTTCCTTCCTTCCTTCCTTCCTTCCTTCCTTCCTTCCTTCCTTCCTTCCTTTCTTTCCCACCATTATTATGCAATAATGTTCTGGATTTTAGACTATTTTAGGCCACTCAGGAAGTTATTCATTCCAATAGGAAAAAAACCAGACAAATGATAGAAAAGAAAAATAAGTTATAGGATTGCATTTCTATTTATTTCAGGGAGCATAGAGAGAATTAAATGTTAAGTAATGAGAGACTGAAATATCTGAAAAACTTCAGACACAGAGAATGTAGAACCCAATAATGTAGGGTACCCTTGAAAAAGAAATTATAAGGTATGATTGAAAAGGCACAGAAGAAGGGCTTCTTTAAAACAGCTGACTTTTTTGTAGATTTAAAATAAAAAAGATTACAGCTGCCCTATAGTTGTATCAAAATACATTTTCCAAAATATTCAGAAAATATTGTAGATCTATTAATGATAAAATATTATATGGGTGAAGTAACCATATACAAAGCTCAAATCTTGTAACAAACCTGTAGCATATGTAAACCAATAGCCACTGATTATCATTTATATCTAATAGAGGAGTTACAAACCCTCTCCAGATTTTCTATAATCATCCTGATTTAACCATTTTCTCTCATATGTTTCAGATTTAATAAGTATATCATAACTGGGCTGTAAAACAAATAATTACTAGAAAGTTGAAAAAAGGAATAATGGTCTTGATATGTATGAAAACAATTAAACTGCATGCTACATTAAGTTCTGAAAGAGAATTAAGCACATCTTGTCTGTTAATTTCTCCAAAAGCCCACCAGCTGTGCTGGTATATGCAAACAACAACGCTTATGTTCTGTTCTCAATTGTTATGTTTCAATCTGAGCATAAGAAGTTGGAAATTGTATGCTGTTTAGAGCTAGTCTCAGTTCAAACAACTTATGGGAAATCTATCCATCTGTTTGTACATACATACCAGTGGTGGGATGCCGCTGGTTCGGAATGGTTCAGGTGAACCAGTAGTTCTGATTATCAGTTGGCTCTGCCCCTGCACTATTATGTCCTTTATTTCCTGCTTTGTAGCTCATCTCAATCATGCGGCACAGCTGATTCCCCACTCGCTGTTCTATTTAGCATTGCTAACTTGGAAGATAACCAGCTGAGCTTCTAAATGCTCCATGTTCAGTGCTGCACACATTCACCAAACCGGTTGTTAAACTGGCAGCATCCCACCACTGATACATACATACATACATACATACATACATACATACATACATACATACATACATCAGGATTTTTTGGTGCCTCAGTCTTTGACTGCAGGTGACTACCTGGATTAATCCCTGCAGTTTTCTTGGAAAAGGTTTTCGAAGTGGTTTACTATTGCCTCTTTTCTAGGGCTGAGAGAAAATGACTGGCCCTAGATTACACAACTGCCTTCATGTCTAAAGTCAGGCAATTTCTTTTCTGGTGTCTTAACCTCTATATCAAATTGATTCTCACATAACCAGCCAGTACAGTATGCTGTGTACACAATTATTATGAAGCATCTACTCACAATGCATGTTCATTGCCAAAAAGAGTAGTGAAATC
Source organism: Bungarus multicinctus (assembly GCA_023653725.1). Lineage (NCBI taxonomy): Eukaryota > Metazoa > Chordata > Lepidosauria > Squamata > Elapidae > Bungarus > Bungarus multicinctus. The sequence continues at coordinate 83,405,426 of CM042838.1, forward strand.
TATTATTTTAAAAAGTTATCAAAGGTTTACATAATTGCTTCTCTTTCTATGTTCAGGCTGTGAATGTAGTTGCTAATATAATATGGCACCAGCTACACATAAGGGACTTCAGAGAAGTTACTAAATCAAGTTTAGAACCAGAAGTTCCCAAGCTGTAATGTCAGTTTTAAAAATAATCCAGCAATAAATCCAATAGTTCAGTGCAATGTAACTAGAAGAATAGGCAATGGATTTGAACAACTTAAGGATATAAGATAGAAATTAAGTTTTCACTCTGAGCTTTTCCATACTACATCCTTAACTTGATGAACTCCTGTGCATAAAATAACTGGAAGTAAAGCCTGTTTAAAAATCATTTTCTACATTTTATCCTCCTCTGCTTTGACCATGATGATAGTCTAATTTTCTACTACAGATCCTGCCTGATGCATTTCCTTTCTTCTTTACCATTCCTGGATCAGATTGTTTTAAAGCCTTTAGTTTTATTATTTTTCCTGTCACTTAGGCACAAGAAAATTCCATCTAGTTAAAAACAAAACAAAATAGACAGGAATGTGTTTTTACTATTCCACTATTCTATCAGTGCAGTTGTTCATTTAAAAATGGTTGTGGAGGGCAGATGCAATGACCAGAGAGGACTTTCCTGCTGCAGTACACAAATAATTAATTAGAATTGTTTGCCTATAATGAAATAAAGAGCAGCAGGAAATCAGGGAGACCATTTGAGTCAGAAAACACTTGGTTGCTGTTGTTATTGTTGGAAAAAGGTGGGTAGAAATTGCCTTCATGTAAACTGTGGATGAATAGAGAATGACATAGTGCATTCCTACATTGAGAAGTAGTCAGCAGTTCATACTCACAATGAGCAAGCTTGTTATGAAGATCAGCCCTCCCTCAGAGGAAAATTCACACTGTTTTTACAGCTTCAACCTAGTATACTATTGAAGTGCTTATCTAACCGTGCCATGTTGTGCATCCAAGAATTTCTACTCAGCTTTTGCCAAGGCAGAAATTCTGCCACATTTTGGGGAAGAAGAAAAAAAAAGAGAACAAACAGTTCACTGAGAATTTGTGGAATAGGGATTAAATAGAAGAAAATATTGGTAGCTCGGGTTGAGCTGTAGAGTCATCGGTGCTCTTTATGCTTCATTGTTGTTTGTTTTCAGGTATTTCGTTACCTAACTAGGTAACATCATCAGTCTTAGTGAGGGTGAGGTTTACGCCACAGGATGGGAAGCTAGGGTTCCCCAGGGAGTAATGACAAACAACAGCTCAGAGTACCAAGGAGTCCACAATATGGATTGAGTATGGGATGGAAAGCTAACAAGCATATGAGAACAAAACTGTTCATCCTCTTCAAATGAAAATCTATATCTCCCAGTTTTAGAAGGCTATCAGCAGCAAACTAATTCTGGAAACTTTGAGATGGACTTGGATTCTTACTTCTGTCCAGAAGAGCCAGAAATCTTCTTCTTAGTGGCAGAAATCTTCCGTTCTAACTCTACCCCACCATTTAGCCCACAGCATAGAAAGGGACACATTCAGTGATAGACAAGTACGGGATGTCCCCCTGAGAAACAAAACCAGAAAATATGAATCTTGATGTAAATAAGACACTCATGGATGGGAACTCATTAACACAACCTCTGCTGGTTGGCAGATCAACACGCACTCTTTAATGCCAGCTTGAAATGCCTTTTCTTTTAAGTAACTGGAAGCTGAAACAATATTTAGTTTACCAACCTTTCTGATAAAATTGCTGTTGACTTTCCTGATGACCTTTACTAGATGGTGCTTTTTTGCTGCTGGTGGTGGAACTCTAAACTCCTTAACCTGTCCTGGAAATTATTTCCTCTAACCAAGTATTTATCTTGGAGCAGGGAACAGGAAATGAAATATGGTGGGCAGAATTCTATGTGACAGGTGCAATTTTTTTTCTCTTCCTGGTATTAGTTACTGACATGGAATGTGCAATCTGATTCATATTGCAAGTACATTGTGGTTGTTGACTGCAATCACATTTTTCAAAATGAAAACGCCTTGGCACTGGTATTTATATGCCCATCACTACTATTATTCTGATTTGCTATTCCTATTTACCAAATGCAAATGTGCCAAAATTGGAAGTAGGTACATATGAACAGCACAAAAGCATCTCCAATTTGAAATGCATATTTGATGGCCCAAACTATTCATTGCCCAGCAGGGAATTATCATCACTGAGCTTCAATTCAGTACAAAATGCATGGATTACATCCAGCTAAGCACAGTAAAGAAATGAAACCGTTTCTAATATTGAGGAGACAGCAGGCTATAAATATAAAGAAGACTCCAAATTGTGGATAAAGGATATATAATAGACTTGATTTAGAAATGTGCATAGCTAGCAAGCCTTTTTCCTCTTTGTTTTAAAAAATAAGACTACTTCAGCATTTATAAACTTGTATTTTATATTCTTCAGTATTGCGGGAAAAATGATTGAATTCTTCAACAGCAACAAACAAATCCTGAATTCATTGAAAAATATATTCTAGATATGAATCAAAGGCCTGCATGGAATCTTGGTGTGCAATCTGGGGATCCTTCTAGAGTCACAACTCCTGCTCGAAAAGAAGGTGGCAATCTTCTCTTAGAGAACTTTTGTGCAATTTTGTGTTGTGTGCCAGTTGTAACCTTTCCTGGATCATGAGGCCCTGCTCACAGTCTCTTTTGCCCTGGTCATTTTCCAATTAGATCATGGCAATGTGCTCTATATGGAATTACTCTTGAAAAATATTCAGAAGCTACAGCTGATACAGAATGCAATGGAATGCTCTGGTGGCTTCTTTGGGGTGGCATATGTGACACTGCACTGGCTACCAATTTGCTTCCAGGTTCAGTTCAAGGTGTTGGCCATCCCCTTTAAAGACCTTTATGGCATGAGTACAGGGTATGCGATGAACCACCTTACTCTTCTCACTCACTACAATGGAAAAAGTCTACTTTGGTTCCTATCAGCCAAAAAGTTTCAGCTGGTGGAATTCAGTAGAAGAGTCTTTTCTGTTGTGGCCTTTGCCTTTGGAATATTCTCCCATCAGAGATGAGATCCATCTCCATACTCCTGGCCTTCTGGAAGAGCCTAAAATCTTAGCTCCACCACTTGCCTGGGGCCCCAACAAAGGTCTGCTATATTGGGGGTGGCTGATGGGGTAAAGAAGATTCTCACTGCCAGCTTACTCATCCCCTTGGTTCTTTTTCTTTATTTTTATTCTAATTTCAATTGTTTTTAGCACTTCTCAGTAAGCCAACCAGAGCCCCTGTATTAGTGAGATGGGTACCATTGAAATTTATTTAAATCATCATCATCATCATCATCAACATCATGTCTTGCATCCCAACTTTTCCCTGAATAAAGGGGCAGGGAACAATTTTTCATCCATGCATTCCATAGCCTCCTCTGCCATTCCTTGCAATAAAAATAAGATAGTATTAGACAATATTACGATTAGCCTGGGGACTAATCCTGAGGAATAGCAGAATTTCAGCTCCAGTAGGTCTGAAGTTGTCTTGCCTCTGCTTAGTTCTGCTTTGTTGGCTATCAGCTACAGAAACACCACCAGTAGCAATTTTGACAGTAACTGAAGCTCCAGCGTAGATATACCCAAGTTTTAGTGTTGCTGACTCTGCAGATACAGCACAGTGGTGTTTCCCAACCACCAGACTTTAGAATTTAGGCAACATATAATTCTTCAGCATTATGGTTATTGTATCTTCCGTCCATCTAGGATGAATCTGGAATATTTCTGTAATCTTTTTCTAAGGCAAGACCAGTCATTAAAATACTATAGATTATCAATATTTCTCAGGAGAATTATATCCTTTTCTATACTACCTTTTAAATTGGTATCTTTCATTTTTAAAAATGCATGGAAAAAGGCATATTAAGCTGCTACTACTTTTTCTAAATTTAATTCACAACTATATCAATTATCTAGTACAAAAACATTTAATGATGCTGCCTGAAATTCATTATAGCAGTGTTTTGACCTTGAACATTTCAGATTGGTATATTCTTTCTACCTTTGATTATGTCCATCATTTAGACAGTGTTTCTTTATTCAACACAGATATGAATGATGGAACAATAACATCGTGTTATTTATTTATTTATTTATAAAATTTCTATACCGCCCTTCTCCCTAGGGACTCAGGGCGGTGTACAGCCAATCTAGACCCCAACAGTAATACAAAAGTTAAAAAGGAATTAAATTAAATATTGGCCGAATAAAAACAACCCACCCCACACCCTTAAAACCCCAATTTAAAATTACAGAACAAATGGAGACAAATTAAAACCATCTCAGCCCAGGCCGGCCTGCTCAAAAAGCCAGGTCTTCAGCGCGCGCCTGAAGGCCCTCAGGTCCGTGCCGGTACGCAGTTCCGGCGGCAGAGTATTCCAGAGGGCAGGGGCCGCCACAGAGGAAGGCCCTATTCCTCGGGGCCGCCAGGCGACACATGGCGGCCGACGGGACCCGGAGAAGGCCCTCCCTGTGTGAACGCACCGGCCTGCTGGAGATCACCGGTAGGATGGGTCCTGCAGGTAACCTGGCCCAGTGCCATGGATCGCCCTAAAGGTCAAAACTAGAACCTTGAAGCGAACCCAGAGAGCCACCGGCAACCAATGCAGCTCGCGCAGGAGAGGCGTCACGTGGGCGCTACGCAACGCCCCCATGATCACCCGCGTGGCCGCATTTTGCACCAGTTGGAGTCTCCGGGTGCTCCCCGCAGGGAGCCCCATGTAGAGGGCATTACAATAGTCCAGGCGAGAGGTGACAAGGGCCTGAGTGACCGTGCGCAGGGCGTCCCGATCCAGAAAGGGCCGCAACTGGTAGATCCGACGGATCTGATGAAACGCCCCCCTGGAGACGGCCGCGACATGATGTTCAAGCGACAGCCGTACATCCAGGACGACTCCCAGATTGCGAGCCCTCTCTGTGGGGGGCAAAATTTCCCCCCCAATAGCCAGCGAAGGAATCAGCTGGCTATATCGGGGCACCGGGAACCACAGCCACTCGGTCTTGGATGGGTTGAGCCGAAGCCTGTTCCCGCCCATCCAATCCCGCACGGCCTCCAGGCACCTAGACATAGCCCCCACAGCATCGTTGGGGTGGTCTGGGGTGGAGATGTACAACTGAGTGTCATCTGCATATAGATGACACTTCACCCCAAGACCACGGATGATCTCGCCCAGCAGCTTCATATAAATGTTGAACAAGAGAGGGGAGAGGACCGACCCCTGAGGCACCCCACAAACCAGGGGCCTAGAGGTGGACCTCTCCCCTCCCGTCAACACAAATTGCGAACGGTCGGAGAGGAAGGAGGAGAACCATCGAAAGACGGTTCCCCCAATTCCCAACCCCTCCAACCGTCGCAACAAGATACTATGGTCGATAGTATCGAAAGCCGCCGAGAGATCTAATAGGACCAGGACAGAGGAGAACCCTCTGTCACGAGCCCTCCAGAGATCATCAACCAACGCGACCAATGCCGTCTCAGTGCTATGCCCAGGCCTGAAGCCCGATTGGAACGGATCGAGGTAAGTTGTTTCCTCCAGGTACTGAGGGAGCTGACGTGCCACCACACGCTCAACAACCTTCGCCACAAAGGGAAGGTTGGAGACTGGACGGTAGTTGTTTAAAATAGCTGGATCCAGGGAAGGCTTCTTGAGGAGGGGCCGCACCACCGCCGTCTTCAGGGCGGTAGGAAGCGACCCCTCTCTCAAAGAAGCATTGATAATCCCCTGAAGCCAGCCTCGTGTCGTCTCCCTGGCGGCCGAAACCAGCCAGGAAGGGCACGGGTCCAATAAACAGGTGGTGGCATTCAGACCCCCCAGCAACCTGTCCACACCCTTGGCGGTCACAGGGTCAAACTCCCCCCAGATAACATTCACAAGACCTGCCCCGGACACCTCCCCCGGGACCATCCAATTGGAGTCAAGCCCTTCCCGAATCTGAGCGATTTTGTCATGCAGGAATCGAGAAAACTCCTCTGCTCTACCCTGCAAGAGGTCATCCCGCGCTCTCGGTTCAAGTAGAGAGCGGGTCACTCTAAACAGGGCGGCAGGCCAATTTCCTGCCGATGCAATAAGGGCGGAGAAATACGAAGATTTCGCCGCCCCTATCGCCACAAGGTAAGTCTTAATATGAGATCTCACCTGTGTTCGGTCAGACTCAGAACGGCTCGCCCTCCAAATGCCCTCTAGACGTCTTTTCCGGCACGTCATTTCCCGTAGCTCCTCCGTATACCACGGAGCCAAATGGGATCTGTGCCGGGTCAGAGGTCGCAGAGGCACAACTCGCTCTAGAGCCCCGGCGGCCAACCCATCCCAGGTGGCCACCAGGTCTCCAGGCGAGCTGAGAGCCAGAAACTCAGGAAATGGCCCAAGCTCCCTCTGAACCACTCCAGGTCCATTAGGCGCCTGGGGCGGAACCATCTAAGTGGCTCCGCCTCCTTGCGGTGGGGGGTGGCGGAACAGAAATCCAGTCTAAGGAGGGAATGATCTGTCCATGACAAGGGTGTGATGACTAAGTCCCCACAATTACAGTCATTCAACCACTGCCCAGAGACAAAATTCAGGTCCAGCATGTGTCCTCCTATGTGAGTGGGAGCAGAAACTAACTGGGTCAGGTCCATGGCTGTCATGGAAGCCAAGAACTCCCGGACCAACCCCGAGGTTTCACCGAGTGATGGCAGGTTGAAATCCCCCATGACCAAAAGCCTGGGGGTCTCAACCGCCAGCCCGGCTATTACCTCTAGGAGTCCGGGCAGGGCCGATGAGACGTGGCAGGGAGCCAGGTACGCCATCAAAAGACCCATCTGAACCCCTTGCCCCCACTTCACAAAAAGAGATTCACAGCCAGCCGTCTGAGGGACAGTGGCCTCCCTAGGACAAAGGGCTTCCTTTATAAGCACCGCCACCCCACCATATATAATTATATAGTAATTATTGCAATATTATATTTTAAATCATTTAATTTTAGTTTCTTGCCTTTGGTCTACTTACGCATCACACAAGATATATAATTCAGTAGAACCATATCTAATACACTAAGTTTAAAAAAAACTTTAACAATTCTTGAGTGCACTGATGAAATTATATCAGAGCATTTTCCATTTGAAATCCAATATTCCACATTGCCTGCAGTCTCTGGAAGCAACTATTCTACTACTTGGAATTGTACTTAAAATTAGATTTCTACACTGACCATACAATAAATTCATGGGTAATGATCAGTTTTCAAGTATATTGCCCATCTAAAATTGTGCATCTTCTCCAGTGGTTTGAATTTTTGAAGAAATTCATCACAGAAAGGCTTTAGGATAGAAGTAGAAACATAGTACCTAACAGCACATCTCTCAACAATTCTCTCCATACTTATTTCAAGCTCCCTTTCATTGAATAGATATCACCTTTGAAAAGATTAATGCCTACAGATCGAGAGAAAAATAGCTTGGTTCATATTGTAATGGAAATCTATGCCGTTTACATCTACCCTCTTCTGTGGAATGTGGTAATATTAGTGACAAATTAGAAAAAGCTTATTAAATTGGGCCAAAAAAAAAGTTCCCAAGCTTTCAGAATCATGCTAGAGCCTATCGTCAGGGAACTTCTCTCTCTCTCTCCAAAATAAAATAAGATAAGATAACCTTTACTGTCACTTTTTTTCCTGTGAACACACTGGCATATATTTAAAAAAAATGAAATTCTGATGCCTGCTCTGAAAAGAATATATATACATCACATATGCACACATGCACACACACAAACACACACACACACACACACACACACAGAGAGAGAGAGAGAGAGAGACAATATGCTACAAAGCTATTTCAGAATCTAGTTGTTCTGTTTTGGATACCACAGTGCCTTCTCCCAGAAGGTAATTAAAAAAACTGGTCATGGAGAGAATGTGTAGCATCCCAGACAATAGTGTGGACCATGGTCAAGCATCACTTGTATTCTATGTCTGCATTGAAGGAACTGAACTTCCAGTAATCTTTTCTGCCATCCTCCCCACTCTCTGCATACCCTTCCTGTCTGAAACAGTAATACTTCCAAACTACCGTGTTTCTCACAAAATAAGGCAGGGCCTTATTTTTTTTTGAGCCCCGAAAAAATGGCTAGGCCATCTTTTAATTTCTCTCCCCCCATCAGCGGGTGGGCGGCAGCGGTGTTCCTGCCGGCACAGCAATAGCAGCAGCGCCGGCGGAAATGTGGAAAGCATTTCTGCTGCCGCTCGGATGTGTGCGGAGCTTCCGCACACACCCGAGCGGCGTCAGAAATGCTTCCATGTTTCCACTGGCGCTGCTGCTGTTCTCGTGCCAGCAGGAACTGTGGAAGCCATGGAGGCAGCTCCCCCGCCCAAGAAGCAGCAGAAATGCTTCTACACTTCCTGCTGGCGCGAGAACAGCGGCAGTGCCGTGCAGGGCACTGTTAAAGTGTTAAAGTTTCCCCCCCGCCCTCCCCCCAGCATGTTTTAACCCCCTCCCTTCCCCCCAGCATGTTTTAACCCCCGCCCTCCCCCCCCAGCATGTTTTAAACCCAACCTCCCCCCCAGCTTGTTTTAAACTAGGCCTAAATTTGGGGGGAGGGGCTTAATTTCATTTCATGCCTAGAAAACATGCTGGGTCTTCCTATTGGTGGAGGCCGTATTGTTGGAGAAACACGGTACATAGTATTACAATATGAAAGGATGTTTTCAATTGTCCCTCTATAGAAGTGTAAGGACAGGAGAAAGAAAATCTGTTCTTCTCATAATGACATAGAAAATGTAGTCACTGTTGTGTCTGCTTCACCTGTGTCTCCCTGTTGAGTGACCAAATTAACCTGCTCAGCAGCTACACATCCAGAAACTTGATACTACTAACCACCTTGATGAATGAATGATGAATGAATTCTTTATTGGACAAGTGTAATTAGACATACAAGGAATTTGTCTTGGTGCATATAATCTCAGTGTACCTAACCAATCTTCACAATTGAATCATTAATACACAGATGTATACGGCTGTACCTGCCTTTTCTGAAATTGACAATAATCTCTGTTGTTTTTCCTATATTTAAAATCAGGCTGTTTTTATTACACCAGTTCATCAAGCCCTCTACTTCTTCCCGGTAACACTCTCATTATTATCCTGAATAAGGCCCATCACTGTTGTATCATCTGCATACTTCACAATATGGCTGGTAGCAAACCTTGCACAACAGCCATGGATCAGCAGAGTGAACAACAGCAGAATTAGGATACAGCCCTGAGGAGAACCTGTGCTAAAGAACATGTTATTAGAAATAATCCCATTATGCACATACTGGGGCCTATCAGTAAGAAAATCAAGAATCCAAAGGAGTACTGAAGCCTAAAAGGCCCAGTTTCTCTACCAAATGCTGAGGAATTATCATATTAAATGCTAAACAAAAGACCAAAAAACAGGCAAATGACACAACGTTTTGGAAGAGAGACGTTCCTTGAGGATAGGCTCCAGCATGAGTCTGAAAGCTTGGAAGAATAAAACTCTGATCCCAGTGACTTATTCAGACTGGATCCTGTAACATTATCCTGGGACATGTACTGTATATTTGCCTTCAGTCACAAAAATTTATATTGGACAAATTGCACATATATGCAGCTCTTGAGAAGAAATGCCTGCAAATCATCTCAATTTTTCTGTTCCTTGAAAATTTATAAACCAATGCAAAAATTGAATGGGTTGAATTTAAAAGCAAGAAACCAAAAATGAAAGATGCATTCATCTCTACTAGTATCTTCAGTATGATTGAAAGAGAAGTATGTTTCTGTAAACATATGAATACACTGCTTTACATTGGATTTACATTGCTTTCTCACCAAATATTGTATTTGTATGAATTTAGGAAATATATAAATAAAATATGATGTAACACTTGTAGAGAGGCCTTGGGAATTTTTTATAACAACTTCTTTTAAAAATGCATGTTAGATTGATATTACAACCCTTAATATCTAAATTCAGTGACCATTATCTCTTAGTTGAATGTCCATAAGGGGTTGCAGTTTTATTTCTTCAGAGAGATTTAATCTAGGAGTGTAGCAATTTCACATTGGAGCAGTCAATAGAGACTGTATAGCTATGTTGTTCTACTAAGTCTTTTCACCATGTAATTTACCACTGTTACTAAATGCCCTCAGAGGAAGTAATTTAACAATAAAGATCAGATGTAGAACATATGGAAAACTATTTACTCATTTGTAAAAAGTCTTCAAGTGCCTGAAGAAATGTTTCATGAAAGGATCTGAGGATCATCATTATTTTTTAAAGAAAGGAACACAATTATTAATTATTGTTTCTAGTAGCATTCAGTATATTTCTTGCAGTTATTCTATATACTGCTAAAACACTTGAAATTGGAAGATATTGAGCAATATTATTAAATCACGGTAACTCAATAGCACGGTAGCCTGCAGAATGCTGGGAACCATGACTCCCTTGGGAATTTGAGGAAGTTTTGGTCACTTCAGTGTTACTATGCCCTTTGACTATACTTCCCATAAAGGTTGCAGAGTGCAAGGGAAGATGAGGGGCTATATCTCTACCTTCTTTCCTGCTTCCTTCTGGATCCTGCAACCAGTTGGATGGGGTCAAGGTAAACAGTGATTGACTGATTTGGAACCAACGCATCTCTTAATGATAGTAGTAAGTGAAAGAAGGGTGAGAGAGCAATACAGATACCTGCTGGTAAGGAAGAGCTTGTTGGAAGACACCAGTGGTTGTCAGGTGAACCCTCTTTTTTCCAGGATTGAGGAGGCCCTTGGGGACATACTGGAATGGGAAGCATGGCTGCCTCTATTCCTCTCCCCCAAACCAAATGGTAAGCAGTTCCATGGGTCAAGCAAAGGGGAGGAGTGATTCCTTATGCTCCCTGCCAACTTTCCACAAGCAAAATCAGTGAGGAAGCTGGCAGGAAGTGGAACATTGTGTCTGCTCCTACTGCTGTGGCCAATCAGCTTGTAGCAAAGCCCAATGAATAAGTGTTGGTTGGCTGCTTTGGAACAAATGCTACAATTTGAAATCTTTTAATAGTGGTTATTAACAAGGGAAGGATGAAGGAGTGACTCAGATACCTACATACAAAGTAGGGCTGGCAGGGTTACATCCATGGTTTACAGGTAAGTGATCTTCCTCCTCAGAGGAAAGAGCATCTGGGGACATGATAGATGGGTAATGGGGATGAAGTTTTATTTATGGTCCATGGGTCCTTTTGTTTCCTCTCCACCAGCAAAGTGGCAGGCAGATTTGTAGGTCAGCCAAGGAGAAGGAAGAGTGATTTCCAATGCTCTCTGTCAGCTTTTCACAGGCAACATCAATGGGGTAGCTATCAGGAAGTTGAAAGTTGTTCCCATTCTGGTTTTTTGTTTGTTTGTTTGTTTGTTTTTTTGCCCATCCATGGTCATTTTGTTTCTCTGTTTAAGTAAGAAAATGTCTCTGAAAGGATGCATCAGCTAGACACAACAGAGCTTTTAACTTCCCAAACATCTTTAGAAGCAGAGCTTGTAAAACTTTTTTACTTGCTGAAATATGTGTAGACCTTTGAAAGCAGCTCCTTTTCCATATTTTGCATTCATTCTCTGAATTGTGCTCAATATTTAGCTCATTTAGGGTCAAGCCAAGAGGTCAAAAATATCAGTTACAGAGAGTAGTTCATTTCTATACATAGTGTGAACCTTTTCCCCTGGTTTGGTCCCTTTCTGACTGTTTGTATGTCTTAATCACAGTTTTAGAATTAGAAATTTCATACAAAATAATAAATAAATCTCTTGTTTCTACTTTCTTTTTTTAAAAAAAACTTCAGAATTATTGTAGAACTGAACAGCCACCTCTGGGCTTCTTTTTTCTAATCCTAGAGAAAATCTAAATGCAGAACTTTCCCCAACTGGCCATAAGTCATGCTTATTCAATGTACCTGGACCTACACTACCAATCTAAAGAGCTTAAAAGTTCTCCTTTTTTTCATTAGGGGGCATAGTCTTTCTAGGTGCCTAACTTACTTATACTTTCTTTCATCAATTCAGAGTATTTTCAATTAGTTGGCTATAGGAATGGATAGCTAAGAGACATATTTGTCTATATCAATTTACCTTTCTTTTAAGAATAGTTAATTATCTGCTAGGTATGACTCATTGGGAAAATCTGCATAAACCGACAGCATTTTGGGAAATGAAAAAAAAGCTCAGAGCAGCACAGAAGGGGGATTTCATCTTATCAGTTCAAGATGGTAAACTGAAATCTGAATAATTGAGAAAATGGTGTTAAAGTTTTAAAACTTAAATGTCTTACCCCTCTCTCCTTCCACTTGACTTTCCCACCATTATTTAGCATGTAAGGTTTTTGTTTAGTTTTGTCTTTCTGTGTGAGTCTGACTAGAGAGTACATTAAATAAAAACTATTTTGATCTATGTCTCTAGAGATTCTCAATCATCCAGGTCATGGTTATCTCAAAAGTACTTTTCAAAAGGCAACTAGTCGTCCTTGGGTTTTTTTTCCTTGAACATGTTTTGTTTGTCATCCAAAAAGCTTCATCAGTTCTGACGGGTTTGGGGGTGAAGGGGTGAGGGATGGAAGTATCACATTTTTTTCCAGTCATCTGGTCATTAGCACTCTGTCTGAGAGACATTGAGGCCACTTGGAGGTTTATCTATGCCATCACTGAATCAGAGTGCAAATGGGTGTGGAATCTTCTTGGAACTGCTGAAAGGACTCAGTTGTAGACAGGAGATAGATACATGGGCAAGAAGGCACAGTCTAAACAGTGTTTCTGATTACTATGCTCCAGAGGATTCAGAGCACATAGATATGTGTTGACATAAACTTGCCTCCACATTTGAAAAAAGATACCTCTTTTTCTAGGATTACATGGCATAATATCTGGCATAATATCTTTTCTAGGCATTTTTCCCCATTAGATAGCATAGAATAGTGTGATTGGACACACAAGGAATTTGTCTTGGTGCAAATGTTCTCAGTGTCCATAAAAGAAAAGATACATTCGTCAAGAATCATAAGGTACTACACTTAATAATAGTTGTAGGGTACAATAAGCAATCAAATCATACTAGGAAACAGTCTATCAAAATCATAAGGATACAAGCAACAAAGTTACAGTCATACAGTCATAAGTGGGAGGAGATGGGTGAAAGGAACAATGGGAAGATTAATAGTAATAATAATGCAGACTTAGTAAATAGTTTGACAACGTTGAGGGAATTATTTGTTTAGCAGAGTGATGGCATTTGGAAAAAAACTGTTCTTGTGTCTAGTTGTTCTGGTATGCAGTGCTCTACAATGTCATTTTGAGGGTAGGAGTTGAAACAGTTTATGTCCAGGATGTGAGGGATCTCTAAATATTTTCACAGCCCTCTTTTTGACTTGTGCAATATATACAGATAAAACTTGAAAAATTAGAATATCATGCAAAAGTTCATTTATTTCAGTAATGCAACTTAAAAGGTGAAACTAATATATGAGATAGACTCATTACATGCAAAGTAAGATAGTTTAAGCTGTGATTTGTCATAATTGAGATGATTATGGCTTATAGCTCATGAAAACCCCAAATCCACAATCTCAGAAAATTAGAATATTACATGCAGTCAATAAAACAAGGATTGTACATAGAACAATATCGGACCTCTGAAAAGTATAAGCATGCATATGTACTCAGTACTTGGTTTGGGCCCCTTCTGCAGCAACTACTGCCTCAATGCAGCGTGGCATGGAAGCTATCAGCCTGTGGCACTGCTGAGGTGTTAGAAAGACCAGGATGCTTCAATAGCGGCCTTCAGCTCTTCTGCATTGTTCGGTCTCATGTCTCTCAACTTTCTCTTGGGAATGCCCCATAGATTCTCTATGGGGTTCAGGTCAGGCAAGTTTGCTGGCCAATCAAGCACAGTAATCCCACAGTCATTGAACCAGGTTTTGGTGCTTTTGGCAGTGTGGGCAGGTGCCAAGTCCTGCTGGAAAATGAAGTTAGCATCCCCATAAAGCTCATCTGCAGAAGGAAGCATGAGGTGCTCCAAAATCTCCTGGTAGTTGGCTGCTTTGACTTAATGAGGCACAGTGGACCCAGACCAGCAGATGACATGGCTCCCAAATCAACACAGACTGTAGAAACTTCACACTGGACTTCAAGCATCTTGCAGTGTGTGCCTCTACATTCTTCCTAAGAACTTATTGCCCACAAAAGGAGGGAGACCCTCAGCCCTTGCTCTGTGTATGCTGATATTTTTACAGATAACACCCTCAAGACATTAGACTTAAATGTCATGGGAAAGAGGCTTTTTCCCCTCCTTCTCCTAATTGTAGTTTTAAATAATAACACTTGCACTGATCCAATCATGTTTATAATTTTCATTCATTTCATGTTTATAATTTTCATTCAGCAATTGTATAGCTCTCTACTCAGGAATAGCCCACTGAGATTAATGAATTTTACTTTTTAGATAAGTTAGTACAACATATTATTGTAATACTGTTTGTGCAATGTGCTGTATTCAGATGGACAGATAGATAGATAGATAGATAGATAGATAGATAGATAGATAGATAGATAGATAGATAGATAGACAGACAGACAGATAGACTGTGAGAAGTAATGTATATACTCACTCTGCATATATATATATGCTACAACCTATTTACAATTAGATATGCGGCAAAGGCTGCATTGTATAAAGATCACCATTCCAAAGCAGAGTTTACTAGCCCCATCATCTTTCATCAAGTAGGATAGCTAAAATGAATGCTTCTAATTTCATCTGTGAGTCAATTATATGACCATTCTACCACCATGTCGGTCATCCTGAATCTATGAAATGCAGCTAAAGAATCCTGATTGCATAATTGATGGTTCCCCCCTCCTACTTTTTCTGAACTGATTATGGGGTTTTAATATAGAGTTCTCTCCTCCTGGTCTTCAATTATGCACTTCCTAAATGTGTTTCATGTATGCTCAAAATGTGCTGTATCAGCTTGCCTAACAAATAGCATAAAGTAACATGGAAACAGATTGTGTTATTAGTACGGTAATTGTGTAAGACCCAACAGTCTTGCTTTTACAAGCATAATAATATCATTCTATCATACCAATGACAAGTTTGAGAGCAAAGCTTCTTAAACATGCACCAAAGCACACATAGCATGCCTCAGGATGTTTCTGACATAGTGATATATGCTATTCACTTTAGGGCATCTCCCATTGATGGAAGTTGGATGATCTAAACATATAATGAATGCATAAATAAGTAAATACATAGGAAATTCTCAAATGAGTTCTCTTTGGAATCACCAAAGAATTGGTTAGTTCCATTGGTTAGTAATCACAAGATATCCTTCATAAATGTATCCAATGCTGTATTTACTTAAATAATATCCCCCAATTTATATATATGTGCCTATTTAGATGTATGTATATTCATATATCTAAACACGTGCACACACACACACTTTCTACAATGCACAGACACATACTTTTTACAATTAGTTTAAATCAGCAGCTTTGTTCATGAATAGGGATTGGTGAGAATTTTATTGTGTTCCTTTTTTTTTAAAGAAAACTATTACCAAGTATTATCAAGTATCACACCCATTTTTGAATTAAATGGAAAGATATTGAAATTTGAAAATAGAAGAAACCTAAATTGTTAGGCTTGTCGATATCCATTTGTAAAGGTATGTCTGAAGAATATGAAAAGGATGGGACATGGAAACACTGATGAAAATAATAGAGGAAAGTCACTTACAGTGGCCTGCTGCTTTTCTGCCTTCTCAGTTGCCTCATTAAGCTGTTTTTGAAAGGTTTCCTGGAGCGATTTCATTTCTTCCCTAGTTTATTGAACAAACAAAACACAAACTTCATCTCTATTGTCCATTAAGAAACAATGCCTTTGTCTTCTCTTATTTCATGACATGGCACTTTTAATCACACCAAACCGCTATTGTTTCTGCTTTTCTGAAGTGGCTTACTGATAAAGCTAAATAAAACAACCAGTGCATACCAGTAAAAATTCCTAAAGCAAAATTCAGAAATAGAAAATTGCCTGTTTTTGTATTTACTATATAAGTCTGCTGTGCAAGATATTGCCACTTGAATAATTCTGGCTGGTCAAAAAAATGTGCAATTGCCATAAGCAAAGATACTCTAAACAATGGTGTGTTGAATCTGAATGAGATTATTAAGTGGAAACCATTCTGCATTTTATTTTAAAACAAATGAGCAAAATGCTTGTTAAATGTTAAATGTAATTCTTAGTATTCTTGTTTACAAAGTGTGTCCCCTAGTTACAAAATTATGTTCTGTAACGATCATTAGAAAAAGATGCATGATCTTTTATTCTTAGAGAAACAAAGGCAGATCTTATGTTTCATTAGTGTCTGGAAATGATATGTTTTTTCTATGAGTCAAATCACATGCTGATTGAGTTTCTATTGCAGATATCAGATTGGATATATACATGTTTCCAAAGACACATGCACTATAAGGCTACTTCTGCTGATTGCTGGCTGACTGCAATTTGATAGTTTGAATCTCATCAGGCTCACAGTTGACTCAGCCTTCCATTCTTCTGAGGTGGATAAAATGAGGACCAGATTGTTGGGGGCAATATGCTGACTCTGTAAACTACTTAGATATTATTGTAAAGCACTGTGAAGCAGTATATAAGTCTAAGTGCTATTGCTATCCTCAGGAAACTTCTTTCTCACCAGAATGTGCGCTTTGGGATAGTCTATGCATAGTATTTATGTAGTGCTTAGTTGTGTATGGCTTTTTAGTTGTTGATGGGGTGTTAATAGCCAGCTAAGCACATAATTCTGCTATTGCTATAATACATAAGTGAGCTTCTGTTCCTATTAAATGCTTACTATGTTTCCAATACCTTTCACAGCATTCATTTAGTGAATGTTTATTTCCTATTGAAATATCTGCACCAAAAATATCAAAATGTACTGTAAGATATAATAGTGTTATCCTATTTGGACTTCCTAAAAGAATGTACAAAAGTATTTATATTTGTATTCCACATTTTCTTGGTAATGCAAGGTGCCATATACAGCACAGGGAAACCCCTTTCATTTTAACTCAACAATGTTAGGTAAGATGAATATAAAGCTGGTAAAGTCCTATCCAAATTTGGCCTTTCCAAATTTACCCAATGTGCTCATAGCCAAGAGAAATCTTCATTTTTCATTTACTCTGTTCCAAATCCACATTTTATGCAAATGAACAGCAACCCATTCCTACTCACAGACCCAAACATAATCGTGCATACATATTCCCTCCTAAATCTTTACTGTCTATCCCTACAATAATAAATAGAAAACTGGATTTTAGAAGGCAATGAAAAAGGAAAAACAGATGCTAAGTTGGATGTCAAAGAAAAAAAAATGTGGATTCCTGTGCAGGAAAAGCTAGATTTGAGTTTGTGGAACCAGGAAGAAAAGAGCTGGATCCTAGGCTGTGAGATCAGATCTATTATGGGGATAATGGAAGGAAAATGGATTGGTGACAGCAAAGGTAGAAGTTTTATAGAAGTTTCTCAAAACAAACTGAATTGGCTCAATAACATTCCTAAGAAGTTGGTATTTTCTCTAAGAAGTGTCACTAAAAAGCCAGCCTCTAGGAGAACTGTGTTAAGTTTCAGTTGGATGATGCTTTAAGCATAGCAGCCCCTCAAAGCATCTTCACAAAATGAATGAGATCCTCTCACTTCTAATGTATGACCATCCTGGTCCATTTCAGTTTGTTCTGGAGCCTTTCTCAGTCTTCTCCTGTGGGACTTACACTAGCAAAGAAGGCAGAGAGCCTTTTCATCTAGTGCTGGCATAAATGTGCTTAGATCCTCCAGATGTTCTAATCCAACCAGGTTTCCAAAGAACAAACACAGACAAAGGCAACAGCTCCATCTTTTAAGGTTTAATAACAAATTCTGTTCTGAAGGCTGCTTTCCACTAATTATCTCAACAAGAAAGAGCCTTGCCAAGTTGTTTGTCAAGGCTGGCAAAAACCCAGAGATAAGAACTAATTTACAAAATTCTCCAAACACAAACTAAGATGTCCACCAGTTGAGTTTCAGAGCTTCTTTGCTGTCTGCAAAGAATGCTTTTCCAAACCTGCCTTTTATCCTGTTGAGGGAGGGGCCATTACCTTGCAGCCTTATTCCTGAGTCACCTGTGCTGCTGTAATTGTTCCTTCCTCCGAGCAATCCTTCGTGCACGTGCACTTGGCACAGGCTCCTTGGGAACCTCCTCATCACTGCTGCCAGCTCCCCCAATCTCTGAAGGCAGCAGTCCATTCCCTGATGGTCCTGGCCCTTCATCAGAGTCCTTGATCTTCTCAGCCATCTGCACCTGCTGCTGGCTAACCACAACACCAAACTGGATGGTTTCAGCAAATGCTCCTGGAAACCCTGCATGGTATGGATCCATGCTTCTTAAGGTACCGTCTCACCCTAATGGGATTGGTGCACACCACCGATTCTGGCAGAGGGGGCATGCTGAGGATCCCATCAGCCAAGCAATTTCAGCTGGTGGGCTCCAGGAGCCTTCTCTGCCATGGCTTCTGCCCTCTGGAACATCTTACTCTCTGAAGTGAGATTGGTTCCCACCCTCCTGAGGTTTTGAGAGAGCCTTAAGACCTGGCTATGCCAGAGGACTTGGAGACCCAAGCTTCATATTGGAGAAGGTTGATTAATTAAAACCTAATCCCATCTCCTTACCTACTGTATGTCCAACTGCCACCTTTTCTTTTGTAATGGTCAATGATTTTATCTACTGTGTGCATTACTGTTGATTTTAATGTTTGTTTTGGTTTAGAGTCATTGGATATGAGATGGGCAGCAATAAATTTTCTGAATAAACAAAATAAACTCAGCCTGACCTATGCCAAGAAAAAAAGCATAGAATAAAGTGGAAAAACCAAAGCCTATTTTGTAGAAACTCTTTGGAAACTTGGAGGCAGTATAATTGGTGATGAAATTAGGTTAAATGTGCAAATGTGCAAATCTTCCACTGACTGATGATCTTCAGAGAGCCATGGTGACACAGTAGTTAGAATGCAATGCTGCAGACTACTTCTGTTGATCACTGGCTGCCAGCAGTTTGGCAGTTTGGGTTTCACCAGCTCAAGTTTGACTCAACCTTCTATCCTTCCAAGGTCAGTAAAATGAGGAGCCAGATTGTTGGGAACAATATGCTGACTCTATAAACTCTTTAGAGAGTGCTGTAAAGCACCGTGAAGTGGTATATAAGTCTAAGAGCTATTGCTATTCAGCATGCATACATCTGTGTTAGGTTTCTTTAAGAACCTGAACTATATTGGTTTACCATATATGGTTGCAAGTCATAATGACTCAGCACTTTACTGAAGCCATGATACTGATTGGCTACAAGAAGCAGGAATACTATATAGCAAGAAGCCAGACAGCATATGGATAGATGGCTTCTACTAGTGTGGGTTTCTATTTGGGATGCTACTTGGCTACTGCTGCTTCTACTCGGCAAGTATCTTCATCACTCTGTAACTATATCTCTCCATTGCTGCATGGATGTATTGAAGATGCTGTATTGCTGTTTTGCCTACTGACAATGATGGTTAGTTATATACTCTATTGACTTTTGAACTGTGTATGAATATTGGACTGAATCTTGGACTGTGCTTATACTCCTGTATATAAAACCCTTTATCCTTCAACTGCTGTGCTTGTGTGACTCTATACTCACTGCTACAATTTTGCATACTACTTCTGTTTGCTGCATACTTCTTGAAGACAAAGAAAACTCTGCTAATACTTATCAATCTGTAGTATTTTCTTGGGTAATGGCATTCATCAGCCAATGGATGACATTACAATCCAGATGCAAAACTACTAAGAATTAGAGATTAGGTACAGGTACTCTCATTAATTACAATAATTGGGACCAGCAAGTCTGTCCTTAAGCAACACAGTCATAAAGTGAGAAGCCATGTGACCACACTGACTTATGGCAACAATTGCAGCAGTTCCAGTTGTGATGTTCAGGTAAATCCTGCAAGATTGTGATTGCCATTTGCAACCTCCTGCTGGTTTCCCCACACTGACTCAGTGATTTTGCTTGTTGGAAGTTGGCAGATCAGGTCACCAAATCTAATCATGTGATTATGGGCTTTTGTGACCTATAATTGTGAGCCAATTGCCAAGGGATGAATCATGAATTTGTCTCTGTAATTACACTGCAATAGCAGCAACTAAAAGGACTAGTTGCAAATTTTTATTCGGCATCACTGAAACTTCAAATGGTCACTGAATATGGCTACCTGTAGAGTGGGGTCCCCAACTCCCAGATCACAGCCTGCTACTGGGCTGCATCCCATTGAGAATTGGGCCATGCTTTAGCAACAATTCCATGTTTGTTTCATGTACAGTATGCAGAATAGCCAGCAGGTATTAAAAGGGTATTTTCTATATATTTTGTGTATATAGTGTAAAAACATCTATAGCCAAAAATTTATAAAATACACCCAAAAAGTATTCAGGAGCCAAAATCTTTGTTGTGCAGTGATTCTAAATATGTGACAAACAGTGGAAAAATCTAGAAACTGTGAAATATAATGAGCCTGGTCTTACTAACTCCTTTATGTATTAATTGCTTTGATTCAATGTCCACATATGACTGTCATAATTAGAAGTTTAAAAAAACCCTATTTCATCTTGAAGATTATATGCTGAGTAAGTAAGCATGAGTTGCTTACCTTACCTATCTTGAGTTGAAAGGTATTTAGAAATTATAAATATATAGTTGTGATATATCCATTCAGATTTCTTAATAAAAGAAATGAGCTCCTTATTGCTCCTCTAAAACACATATCTTATTATTGCTCTTGATTTCCTGTACATTGTTTCATTTGGCATCTATCAGCTTTAAACATTTGAGAAGAACCACTGTAAGATTTTATCTGCCAGACAGTATAAAATTTTCTATCACTGTGAAATTGCCATAAAATAAACCTGAAGATATGCACTCAAATAAAGTTTCTGATTAGCTTTAACAAATTGAGACTTCAGAATTGAAAGGTATTTCTTATGATAGGTCTTTGCATGCAAAATGAAGATTTTTTTTTTCAAATGGAATAGAGTATGTCATAGAAGTAACTTCCCATGTAGAAAATTGGTTCAGCAAAAAGATTCTGATCTTGTTTTTTCTTGTTAATTTTACTACTTGCAAAAGGTTTTTTCCCCTTTTAACTTTAAAACATGAAACCAGTGTTTCAGATCAGATTGTTGATTTTTATTACCCATTTCTTATGCGAATGTTTTGTTTTGCTGACTGGCTTAACAAGGTAAGAATTCATCACTGTTTTCTGTTTATATGAGAAAATATAATAGTTAAGGCAAATAAATGCTGAATCATACCTTTGTTTCTGGCCTAATTCCAAGAGTTTCTGAACATCACTTTTTGCTGATGCTTCATCATTTTTCAAAGACTGATAACAAAAAGAAGAAACCAGGTGTTACCAAGGAGCTTCCTTAAAATATTCACCACTAAAATTATTCATTGTGACTTTTTGTATTAAAAGCTATATGTGAAAAGTACATTTTATCACAGAAAAGAAAGTAAAGATGATATAACTTTGTTCTTCTATTGCCAAGTCTTAACAACATGTTCAAACAAATAAGGAAGAAGTTGATTTAACATGAACATGAAATTCACTCAAATAGCAGTATACACAATATAATTGTAAACTACCCAGAGTAATTAACTGAGATGGGTAGTTCCAGAAATTGAATAAATAAATTAGGCAAAAGTTTAGTTCTTATCATCATGTTTGGGTGGGACTGACTATGTTTTCCCAGTCTAATATTATGATACACTTTTTTCCCTAGACTAATATTATGTTGTACTTTTTACCCACACTTTGGTTCTTCCACTCATATGCCTTTCTTTACTCACAGAGCAAGTTATTAAGAATGAAAAATGAAATATTAAAAGTGCTTTTATCTTTGGTTTCCTGTCAACTCCATTTCTTTGACTTGCACTCTCACTGAATCACAAATGAAGGAAGGGTTACATAAGATATTCCCTATTAGAAGTTTAATTGCTAGGAAGAACTGGGAATTGAGCATACCACATTTAGGATTTTTTTAAAAAAATGTTGCTGGTGAACAGAAAGGAACAAGAATTAGAAAAGAAAGCAGAAGGATCAATGTTATTTTGCCTTCTAAATCTTGAAACCTTCCACTATTATTATATTAATACTTACTTTAAAATATTACATAATACTACAGAAGGGTTAAAAAGGGGAGCTGATGTGAATGAATAGGCAAGCTCCCATTCAAAATTCTTTTCTCCTGTCTCTTGGGGAGAGGGATCTGAAGAGGGGTACGTAATGCTTGCTTGAATATAATCAGAAAAGATTTCATGCCATAAGTCCACCCAAGAAGACAGAATTACAGATCATATAGGCATTTCTACTGACACTTCAGAAGAACCCCACAGTGAAGAGGAAAGGCAGGAAAAGCAATGGTACATTTGTCCACATCCCATGTCCACATGTTATCCTCATGCGAGTCGAACAAATAATACCACAGAGCTAATATCAAATGCATTTTACAACCATGGTAGAGGAGGAGGAAAGGCATAAATTCTGACCTGAAGGTTTACTTTAATTCCCTCAAGCTCTTTGGATGTTTTCGACAGCTGGCGAAGTATGTTGCTCCTTTCTTTAAAGACTTCTTTAAGTTGTCTTTCCAGCTCTTCATAGCCCTGTCTAACACATTAAAAAACAGCAGTGAGATTGTCTCAAAATAACTGAAGCAGCACAAATACAACTGGAATTACACCTCAGTTTGATTACTGCAGTACTCAGTTCCTTTACTGACCAAAAAGAGGATTATTTGTTATTTTTGTTTTTAGTCCATTATCTGAACATCAACAGCCAAATCCTCATGAATTGGACAGCAGCTTTATTATCTTTAGGCTTTTAAAATATACTATTTTCATCTAAAATCTGCTTATTCTAGCCAGTTTCTGTGAGATAATATTTTAAATTCGACTAATGTTACCTTTTGGAGTGACTTTCATGTGGAAATAAAGAAATGAAGAAATATAAATATTGGGAAAAGTATTCAGCTCAGCTATCTTGTATACACATCCTACCGAACCTATCCTTTTTCTCTACAAAAGAAATCAATAGCAAAGATACATTCAAAGCTAGGAAAATTAACACAGTTCAGTTCTGAGTCTGGAGTTAATATCCACAGAAGAGAAAAATGGGGATGATGATGATGATGATGTTGATTTAATAGTTTCAGGGGGAAAACCAGCACAAAAGGGGAATGAATTGTTAATTATCCTTTGTGCTGAAAATTGAAAGATATTTCCTCTGAATGTAATTGAATGATATTACTGCAATTATAAGAATATTTTAAACTTGTATAAAGCTCTATAGTAACTACATGAATGTCTATGGAGATTCTGAGTCATCCATGTCATAGTTGTCCCAAAGATGCTTTTTCAAGAAGCAACTGGACTTTCTTGTTTTTCATTGAACACATTTCACTTCTCATCCAAGAAGCTTCTCCAGCTCTAACTGGATGGTGGGCAATGGAAGGATTTTATTCCTTGCCTCTTGAAAAAGCATCTGTAGGATAGCCATGGGGAAAAAAAACAATGTTCACTGCTAAATATGTTTCTTTGGCAAGGAGAACAACTATGTTAACAAGTAACATAATATTCATCTGTGAAAAAGGGTATGTACAAGTACCATAATGGCCATCTGTGGCCATGTATATTCCTGGAAATATACAGGAGGGAGGGGTGGAGCAAAATGTTGGCAGTAATTTAAGATTTCTTGGATCTCAGACAATGAACATATTGAACCAGGTAATGAAACTTTTGCCCAGTGTCCTA
The DNA here is from genome assembly GCA_023653725.1 of Bungarus multicinctus. Taxonomy (NCBI): domain Eukaryota; kingdom Metazoa; phylum Chordata; class Lepidosauria; order Squamata; family Elapidae; genus Bungarus; species Bungarus multicinctus. The sequence continues at coordinate 83,429,384 of CM042838.1, forward strand.
TCATCTGTCACTTTCTAGGTCTAGACTTTGGCTCAGAAGTCAGCCTTTATTGCACCATAGAAATGCCCAGAGTTCATTTTGATTCTTTACTAAGTTTACTATTTAAAGGATTCTTGTTAGAATATGAATGACCGCAGAGTTCTGATATGGTAACCAAAGACTTGGTAATTCAAGTGGAAACTATATATTGGGTTAGTATAAATCAATTGTGGTTCAATTCCAATGTGAGTTTCAAAGACGCATGAGTCAGTTTGAATTTATGATTTGAAAATAAAGAGTAAATTGATCTGATCTGAATCACTACAAGATTTGAGTTAAAAACAGATTTATCCATATGCAGCTGTTTCATTTTTTGCAGAATAGCAAGGAGAATAAACTTTATGGGGAGCTTATTATCAAGGTCAATGCCAAGTCTCCACTGAGTATTTTCAGTTTTTTTTTTTTCAATTTTTTTTAGTACAGTTAGTTTGCAGAGATAGTAAAAATGTTCTTTTTTTTGTTGTTTGCCTTCCTGGGATTTGGGAAATAATTAAAAATAAAATTGATATGTTCTTGTAGAGTGGTGTAGTTTGCTATTTCTGATCACTGCCCTTTCTGCCATGTAAAGCAGGATTGGTATAACTGGTTGGGAAGTTTGGTCTCTTATGAGCAGGATGTCGTTATCACAGTTTTAGCAGGGTATCAGCCTTAACAAATCACATTGGTAAAGCTTGACTTCTTCTGAAATAAGAAATTGGAAGAACAATGGTTGACGTGCTCTTGGGGTCCCATAGATGCCAGGAAACCTGCCATAGCTGATTGGTAAGTTTGGCCTCTCCTATAAAGGGTTTTCCTTATCATTTAAAGGATTCAGTTGTGTCAGATTTTGGACATACAGTAATATTTTGTGTTTGTTAATTGGCCCAAAAAGCAGAATCAGTTTTGCAAAGGGATATACTATGTCATACTGTAGCTAAAGAGGCTACCAGAGAAGAATTGGCATCCTCTATTTTTGCTATAAACATTTAAATCACTGCTTGTGTTTGTTAGCATAGAACTCAGTCACTCATTGTTAGAAGACTTAAATCTGTCCCAGTTGTGAAGAATAGAGAAGCAGAGTTTGACCCAAGAGCTCATCTGGGCAACATTTAGAATGCTGAGAGCTGAGTTAAACTGTTGTGGTTTGTTGGCATCTGGTGCAGACGGCAGCGGAATCAGACAGTGGGGAAAAACAGGGACCAATCAGGGAGTCTGGAGAGGACTCAGACGAGGGTCCTGCGTCTGATGCAGAGATGGGGCCAGGACCATCTGGAAATGGGGTGCTGCCTCTAGAGCCTTTGGAGTCTGGCAGCAGCGAGACAGAGGACCCAAGGAAGCCTGTTCCCAGTGCACATGTGCACAGAGCTGCTAGAAGTTTAGAGGAGCTGAAACAAAAGGGGCGACTCGGGAGTAAGGCTGGGAAGTGATTGTCCCTCCTATAAGGTATAAAGAACAGGCAAATATGACAAAACCTTTGCAGGAAGCAAAGTATTTCATTTGGTTCAGATTCATTCTTGAAGCTCTTTGTATTTTGGTTGGTTTTTTTTCTAGTTCACTTGATACTTCTACTATTAGCAGAACTTCACAGAAAAGAAAGGGGGGTGCTTATCTTGAGGGACTGAGATTAATTCTGGCTGGGAATGAAAATGATTTCCAGTGTTGCAATAAAATAAGTCTTGTTTTTAAAATAAGTGTGTGCGTAGTTATGGTCTAAGAAGCCTTGATCAGAACATAAACTGCATTATTAATTGTATTATATAATTGTATTATATATAAATGTATGTTAACATGGAAGCAACAGTGTCTATGGTATATGGTATATGTATCAAAATGGTCAAGATAGCAAAAAGGGCCATCCTGCCTGTTTTCTCTCTCACATTCACACATACACATGTGCACACTAGACACTGCTACATCAAGTGTAACATTCCATTAGCACGAGAGCTAATAAAGCTAAGGCTTACGTGGGCTACATTAAGGAAATTGAGGGTTGAGAGAGTGAATGAAATTCAAAGCAGTCTTAGCACTAATATCCTCCCCCCCAATTCTAAACCTCTAGAAGCAAAGCATTTCATAAAATGATAAAATTGACCATATACTTATAGCACTTAGCCATGGAACAACGGCTTATGACTTCTTTCTATTGGTCCACAATAGAAAGTCTCTTCACACTGTAAAACAGTATGGTATGCTGGATTAACAGCCCTGCACAGGAAGGCACTACAAAGAGTGATTAATTCAGTTTGCCCCAACACCACTGGGTGAAATCGCCGGATCTCACTGTTTCTGCAGAGTAAGGAAGATATTTAGGGATGATTCACACCCTGGCCAGTGTCTCTTTTCACTTTTACCATCAGGCAGAAGATACAGAAGAACCAGCTGTACAAACAGGTTTAAAAACAGCTTCTACCATGGGCTGCCAGACTCCTAAACACAATATAGCAGGGATCACCAACCTTTTGGACCTCAGGAACCACCAAATTCATAATTTTAAATCCTGCAAACTACTAATATGAATTTTGACTGACGGTGGCTTGCTAACGTTTTCCTAGGGTCTTTGCAGAAGGCAGCATAGACCTTGGGAAAATCCCCAAAAGTCTGCAAGAAAATTCCCCACCCCCTTTTCTTACCAATCAAACATTCTCTATTTGGGATCTCAGGATACTGTCTCCAGCTCTGTTCTCAGAGGGTGGGGAGAGAGAGAGAGAGAGAGAGAGACTTTTGATTTCATGCAAGGAAAGCAGCAGAAGCAGCAGAAGTCTTTCTTTTTCTCCCCCAAACTCCACCAGAAATGAATTTTTGGGAGATTTGTCGTGCCAGTGCAGCCTCTTGGCGCAGGATGCCTTTCAGGGTCCCAACACATAATATTCAACCTTTGTGCACAAGCACAAAGCCGAAAACACCAGCCTGAATATGGCGAGTGAGATCTCGTCAAAACGTTGCCAAGATAATCTCAATCTTACATGGGAAAAGACCCAAACACGCCAAGACCTGCATACTTGTACCCGTGAAAATTTACAAATATATATTACTGTATATGTATATATATGGATTACTCTTTATATTATTTATGTTGTCTTGTATTTTTGAATGGACTGCATCAATAGAGGCTAAACCAATTATGTTGTACAATGTACATTGATGTACAATGACAATAAAGGCTTTGAATTATATGCCATTTCACAGTGCTTCACAGCCCTCTCTAAGTAGTTTACAGTATCAGCATATTGCCCCCAAACAATCTGAGTTCTCATTTTTACCCACCTCAGAGGGATGGAAGGATAAATAAACTTTGAGCTGGTGAGACCCGAACTGCCAAACAGATGGCAGCCGGTGATCAGCAGAAGGAACCTGCAGTACTACATTCTAACCACTGCACCACAGCGGCTCTTTTTTATTTATTTATTTTATTTATATTGCTGCCTATTCACCCATGGTGACTCAAGGTGGCTTACAGAATATAACATGACATTTATTATTTAAAACAATAAAACAAACTGAATCAAATAATATAACAAAATTCACCCCCCAACTCCTATCCCCCGCCCTGGCGACAGCAGATCACATGAGCCCTTTAATGGGCTCCATCCCACTCTGGGCTCCCCAGGCCTGCTGACAGAACCAGGTCTTCAGTGCCTTCCAGAAGAGTATTAGAGAGGGGGCCATTCTAATCTCTGGGGGAATGATATTCCAGAGAGAAGGAGCCATCACAAAGAACGCCCTTCTTCTGAGTCCCACCAGGTGTATCTCCCTCAGGGTTGGGATCTATAACATTCCCTGTCTCCCCACTTTGATGGGTCAGGTAGATGTGACTGTCAAGAGACGATCCCTCAGATAATCTGGTCCCAAGCCATGAAAGGCTTTAAAGATGATAATCAGCACCTTGAATTGCACCCAGAAGCAAATTAGCAACCAATGCAACTCCCACAGGAGAGGTTAAATTTGTGTGCACCAGGATCTGCACAAAACCATGCAAGCCACTGCATTTTGCACCAACTGGAGTTTCCAGATGCTCTTCAAGGGTAGTCCCATTTAGAGCGTGTTGCAATAATCAAGACGGGAAGTGACTAGGGCATGACTGATGATGATGATGATGATGATGAAGATGATAACAACCATTGTATCATTCAAAATCTTCCTTGTGCACTCTGGAAGTAGAGTTATAATACTGTCTATTGTCTTTAGAATGCTTAACAGTACAGAAAAACCACCAGATCTATAATTCATTTCAAATTTCTACAAAGATTTTCAGACACCTCTGATTCAACTTAAGTGTCCCTACTCTTACTCAAACATTTGCTTTGGAATGGTTCTTCCAGAGTTTTGTTCATGCAAAATGTCCTTTGTATCTGTCCACAAATCTTATTTCATTTCATTTCATTTATATCCCCAGATAAATGTAGCTAAAATAATACTGATTCCTTCAACTAGCATAAAAGCAACAAGCAAAATACCTTTTGGTATTCATTGGTAAACATTAAACAGCCATAGAAAGGATATGATTTTTTTTCTACAGCAAAACTTCACAGCTGGCTATTTCCATCACAACACTAGCTTTTGTTTATGCCTCAGAGAGCATCAGTAATAAACCATTAAAATCCTTGATGCTGTGAGACTCCATGCCATTTTCCTAGCATGTGACCCGTAAAAAATGCTTATAAATAATTGTCTCAGTTTCAACAAGAACTTTCTGAACTTTGCTTTTTGCACTTGTTCTTACATATTTCTTTTTATAAGTACCCATACAGGACTACTGTAAAAGAAATATTTGCTAGCATCTATTAGTCATTTTAGTGGGTTTTTTTATTCAACCGATTTCAATTGTTTTCTGCTTCTATGATATGTCTTTTTCCTATACTGTCCATGGAACTGGGATTGTCTGAAAGCTTATCAGAGGTTCTTCAGGGAGATGAGATCAGCTTTCATGAATTATTTGTCTACTTTATTGATCTTAGCATACCGTGTTCAATTGCACTAGAAGTAGAAAAATCCTATTTGTATTAAACAGTGCATGCCTACACTTATTATGTGTTGTACTAAATAATAGGTGGGCTACAGCAGGAGAAGGCCAGACACAAAGGCTAGTATTATCCTTTTTCTCTTCCAAGCAACAGATTAGAAAGAGGCAGAGATTTCTTCACTAGACAGATATTTCTTCACTAGCACTTTGCAAGGAACATTTGCAAAACAAGTTTGATATGAAATCAAGACCTATTAAAATTAATTTGAGAGCTACTCATTTTTAGATACAGGGCCATTTGCAAGAAGTGGTAGTGGTAAAAAAAACCTGAGGAGACACTTGGAAGGAGTGAAGTTTTGATCATGAGATCGCATGATCAAAGCCCCACTGTTGTTTTGAAATCCGATTCCCATCTCCAGTCATACACAGCCTGATTTACAGAAATAGTTAATGGCAATTTTGTGAAATATTCTCAGGGTTTCAGATATACAATGGAATTTGTCCTAAGTAGCAATCCTTAGAAATACTTTCAAAGATCAGAATCTTGTGGATTCTGAGGAGTCTCACTCAGTACCAGATATATCCCCTAATTATGGACTTTGGAAAATATTATGGTGAAATGGCTGGTAAAAAGCCAGGAATAAAGTAAATATTGAACAAGCCTAGAAGGTTCTTAGGAAATGAAAAGATAGTCAAACTATCTGTGATATATCTGTGTCATGGGGTCTATAAGGGGCGTGCATAAGCGCGCCAATGTGCCTACCACCCCTGACCTATTGTTTCTTTTATTTTTCTTATATGTACCCGTCTCATGTATTCATAACTATGTATATACTTATACCTATTATCTTGTAAGCAATTGACAAATCAAATTAAATATATATAAAAAATAATAAATAAATATAAAAGAGGAAGGCATTTATTCTGTCATAAATTTCATGATTCATATCATCAAATGACTAGAAAAGAATACATACAAACTGCTGATTGTGTGGATTAGAGAAATGAAGATTGAAACTAAAATATTAAACTAAACCACATTTGATTCTTGCAATTAATTCATTGGAACATATATCTAGCAAAGCACAGGTACATGAGCAAACCAAAATAGCCAACAGTGGCCAGAGACAGATGTAGAATATATAAGGAATTTCTAATTAAAATCACTTCAAATTTGAAGTACTCTGATCTTGGAAACAGCTCAATTTGAATTAGACAATCTCTTGTCTTTGGCTTGGAGGTATTACGCATTATTTCTCAGACCAGCTTGTTTCACACTCAGAACAGCTGTTTAGCACTCAAAATGGTACAATTTGAACCCCAGACAAGATATTTGAATCTGAAATAATTAAAATTCAAAATGTTGCATATATCTCTGGACAGAAGTGTAAAGTCCTCATCCAAAAAGGATAAGTAAAGTTTATTAAAGGAGGAGGATAACACTGTATCTGAGCTTTCTACCCTCATGACAAGGGAAAAAGAATAGGGAAGCATTCTACTCATATGTAGAATGTAGACTTTTTTCCTTTATTTTAGTAGTTAATGGTATAAAATATGCAAAAAGTCAACTTTTCTGATGCTGCATCTTCAAAATAAATAGTGAAATTGATGGAAAATGAAATGAGGGCTTGCAAATTAAAAGATTATTTAGAGTCCCAACACAAACTACCATAGAAGCTTATAACATTGGAAAAAAAACTTTTGTATCATGGAAGGACAATTTACCAAATGCTTCTTTATATTCTGACACATGCTTGAAACCAAGCTGAACCCTGGTCAAAATTCAGAATAATTCTACTTTGCTTTCTTTGTACCTGAAATAACAAGACACTTAAATATTGTCTTCATTTGTACTTTTAATAGCATTATTCCGTATGTTTCCAGTGCTGCAGACATGAATCACTGTTTGAACTTAAGAATTATAGTTTTCTTTATAGAACAAGGTCAAGCTGCATGCCAACATTTATTAGCACAACATTTTCTATATTTTTTGGAATGTGATTCCTTATTCTGAAATCAAATTCCAGAGAAAGAGACTATCTTAAATAATAGATTCTGCAAATATAGAAGGTTCTATCTTTAAGATTTCACTATGGTGATTGAAAAGCTGAAGGAAGGGGAAAACTTACCAATCTTATTAGCAGGTGTGAAATAGAGGAATGAATAGCAGATTGGAAAAAGGAGCAATTACATACCTTTATATCACATTTATTATAATTGTCCTCTCAAATTCCTTTAGCTATCAATATGTGTTCAATACACTTGCCTATGAACATGTAAAAATGTAACTCTATAATTAGCTGCATAGTGTGCAGATTTTATATTAACATAATGTTTGATGGAACAGCAGAAAATGATTTTCAAGATAGCCTTTTACGTAGAGATTTTATCTTATATAGAATCATGTATGCACAATCAGGGTAAAACTGGGCTTGAATTTTGTGTGTGTGTGCCCCCAAATTGACTAATATGTTTCTTACAATTAAAAAGGAATTCAGCATATGTACTACCAATGACAAAGGCTAAAATCTAATATAACCATTTTATACAATACATTACTGAAAAGCATTATGTGAAAGTCTGAATTGACCAAAACCATGTTTTAAGAGACAGGGACAGGACAGAGGATAATATTTATGAGCTAATCTTATGATGGTCATAAAATATGGGAGTTTGAGACTTGATATGCAAGAGGACTTGGTTGGATCAACCTTATTAAAATTCTAATCAAAATACCTGGCTATTTCAGAAAGCCTTTGGGGACTGAGAAAATGGTGGATTTCCACCCTTAAGCAGATAATTGTTATAGAAAGTGTTATTCCTTTGTGAGACTTGTTTTTGACCATGGTATTCTTATTTATTACTTTAATATATTTATGTTTATTTACTGGAGTGAATGCCACTTAAAATTCATCTGCTATTGAAGCAGCCTATAACCATAAATTAAGATTCTTTTTTTAAATGGTGAAGTCTATGAATCAAGAAATAGAATAGATATGTATGGTGTGAGACTGAGAGAAATGGGGAAAATGTAATAGATGTGAATGAAGCTAATCTGTTCCTGTGGAGTAGAATTGATGAATTCACATAGGAATGCAAAGATGTACGAATGCAAAAAAGATAGGCTTAAGATACAGAAGAATCTTGATAGACTTGAACATTGGGCACTATCTAACAAGATGAAATTCAATGTTGAAAAAAGTAAGGTTCTACATTTAGGCAAGAAAAATCAAGTGCACAGGTACAGTATATGTGGCAATTTGCTCAATAGTAACTGTGAGACAGATCTCAGAGTCCTACTGGACAACCATTTAAATATGAAGCAACGGTGTGCAGCAGCTGCCAAAAAAGCCAACACAATCCTAGGCTGCATAAACAGAGGGATAGAATCAAGATCATGTTAAGTGTTAATACTACTTTATAATGCCATGATAAGGCCACACATGGAATACTGCATTCAGTTTTTGTCACCATAATTTTAAAAAGATGTTGAGATTCTAGAAAAGAGTGCAGAGAAGAGCAACAAAGATGATCAGGGGACTGGAGGCTAAAACATATGAAGAACGGTTGCATGAACTTGGTATGTGTAGTTTAATGAAAAGAAGGACTAGGGGAGACATGATAGCAGTGTTCTAATATCTCACGGGTTGCCATAAAGAAGAGGGAGTCAAGCTATTCTCCAAATGCAGGAGAGAGCAGGTTAAGAAACAATAGATGGAAACCAGGGGTGTGATGTTATCAGTTCTTCCCAGCTCTATAGAAGAGCAGTAGACAGCAAACCGGTTTTGTGTCTGCTGCTGTTTGGTTCACCCACCCAGCTGGGCTCTTACCTGTCTTTTATTTCCTGCTTTTTCAATCTCAGCTGCTTTGCACAACACAGCTGAGGTTGAAAAAGCAGGGAAAAAAGAGGCTTTCCAAACGCTGCACACCTACGCACAGCACTTTTCAGCTCTCCCGACAACATAGCTAAAGGTTTTCTTACAAACGTGCACAGCACACGTCTAGCGCCTGTGTATGCAAAGTGCACATGCGTGCACAAAATGTAATCAAAATGTAATGAACTGGTAGTAACACCGGTTGAATCCACCACTGATGGAAACTAATTAAGGAGAGAAGCAACTTAGGTCTGAGGAGAAATTTCCTGACAGAACAATTAATCAGTGGAACAACTTGCCTCCAGAAATTCTGAATATTCCAACACTGGAAGTTTTTAAAAAGATGTTGGATAACCATTTGTCTGAAGTAGTGTAGGATTTCCTGCCTAAGCAGGGAGTTGGACTAAAGACCTCCATGATCCCTTCCAACTCTATTCATGTAGATTTGGGGCGTAGACATGGGGGCGTGCATAAGCGCACCAATCGTGCCTACCGTCCCTGTCCTGTTGTTTTTTATTTTTCTTATAAGTATCTATCTCATATACTCAAAACTATATTTATTCTTATATCTGTATCTTGTAAACAATTGATAAATCAAATAAATACTAAATACTTAATTTTGAATGAAGTAGCTTATGATAATCAGAGGGAGCCAGAAGCAATATGCTACTAATGCTAGAATCCAGTGATATGAGCAAGAGATCACTCTGATAGATCCTCAGGGAGAATTACAGTGGCAGTATGCTACTGGTTTGGACAGTTCAGCTGGCCCCGAACAGCTGAGAGGAGGAAAAAATGCCTCTGAGTATCAGCTGAGAGGATAAAGAAGAAAAAAGCACAGGATTGGACCTCCCACCCGCCCCTGCACTTTTCTCTTCTTTATCCTTTCAACTGATTGGCACTGCAGGCCTCAGCTGGTATGTGAAAAGCTGCACGTGTGCATTAGGTGCACACACATTAGATGCGTGTGCAAACATTGAACTGGTAGTGGAATGGGTAGGATCCCACTGCTGAAGCATTAGCATTCCATGATGAAACTGAGAAACCTTGGATCTTAGTATTGCCTAAGGAACACTTGTGGTAATTTTACCTGTGCTATTAGATGCTAGTGCTAGCTTCAAATGAGTAAGAGTGATCTGAGACAGCCATGACCAATCTTCAGGCAGCCATAATGTCCAGCAGAGCAACTGGGAGATCCTTCTCTGAGATTGTCAAAAAGCCACATCAAAGAACACTAATGAACCAGATGATATGAACAGGAAGACACCTTCCATCATTAGCCAAAGTATCTGCTCCAGAAAGCAAGGGTAGTTCTTCAACGATAAGCAATAGTACTGCGTCATAGTACTTTACAGCACTCTCTGGGCAGTTTACTATATGACCTTATTGCCCCCAACATTATGGACCCTCATTTTACTAACATTGGAAGGATGGAAAGCTGAGTCAACCTTGAACCCTGTCATGATCATACAAAACATTTGCTAGACCAATGCTTGAATACAGCTCATCAGTCTGGAACCCACATTATGTATCTGATATTAGCACAGTTGAGAAAGTCCAGAAATATTTCACAAGAAGAGTTCTACACTCCTCTACTCATTGTAGAATACCTTATGCCATCAGACTTGAGATTCTAGACCTAGAAAACCTTGAATTATGCCGTCTTCGGTCTGATCTAAAAATGGTATATAAAATCATACATTGCAATGACTTATCTGTCAATGAATACTTCAGCTTGAACCATAACAACACAAGAGCACACAATAGATACAAACTCAAGGTTAACCGCACCAAACTTGATTGCAGGAAATAAGACTTCAGCAACAGAATGGTCAATGTCTGGAATACTCTACCTGACTCTGTGGTTTCTTCCCCAAACCCCCAAAACTTTAACCTTAGACTGTCTACTATTGACCTCACCCCTTTCCTAAGAGGTCTGTAGGGGGCATGCATAAGCGTACCAACGCGCCTACCATCCCTGTCCTATTGTTTCTTTTATTTTTCTTATATATACACATTTCATGTGTTCATAACTATGTATATACTTATACCTATTATCTTGTAAGCGATTGACAAATCAAATAAATTCTAAATGATCAAACTCCTGGCAGTGGGCAGAGTAAGCTTCCAACACAGCATTCTAACCATTGCATCACCATGACTCACTTGCTGTGTTAATAAATATACTTTACACATATGCAAAAACTAATCTGCTATTCTGTCCAGGCATAAAAGTTAAACAAAACCAAAACTGCAGATGTGAGAAAACATTTATGTTTATCAAGCTGTGGTTCCTGAGTTGCAGATATATAAAACCACAAATGTTGAGACAGCAAATAATGAAGACCACATTATTCTAGTGATATTTGACTGTTCTTTATCATTTAACGTGCGTGAACCATAATACAAGACTATACAAGGAAGCATAATAGGTTTTTATGAAAATGGGAAGGTGACAGAGATAAGGAAGGCATGTGTCTGTGTGGGATACATTTGTTCAATATAATGATAGTCAGGGATTTGGGAACAAAACCCAAACTATTTATATAAACATCGGAGTGTGGGTAGGTGCATCATTGTGAGGGTACAGCAAGAACATGTCAAAGTACACTATGATTGACAATTGGAAGCAATATAATTACAAGATGTAAAAAGGTTCATTTTATTGTTGGAAAAGACACTGATATTTATTTATTGCATAAGTCTTCTTAACCTTTTCTTGTTGTGTTCAAATGATGGCCAATGAGCCTTTTCCCTTTTTTTCTCTTGCCCATAGTGATAAGGGAAGTCTCTGGGGATTTCATGGAGTATACAGGCCCATCCTATTTTAATTTGTAAGCCCCTTTCTTTCTTTTTTTTCCATCATCCATCCCAGATGTTTTTCTCCTTGGCAGTAGGTCTGACAAACAGAGCTCTTCTTTATCACTACAGCTGGTCAATGGCAACAATTGAGAGTATAAACTCTGAGCCTCCTGGAAAAAGCTAAATAGGCTGAGGTAAGGCTATATCCAAACTTGGAAAAAAGAAGTAAATGCTAGCATTTGCATTTCAGGCCTCCACAGCCACTCCATTGTGAATTTAAGTGACATTCAAAGTGATAGTTAAGGGTTGGGATAGTTGCAGCCTCATTACCATTATAAAATCCTCTTTCTCTGTGTTTCTCTCATTGCTCTCTCTCAGGTATTAGCATTTGAATCCAGTGTTGAATATATTTATTTCTTGCATACTAAACATAGAATGGAAACCCAGAAAAAAAGGGTATTTGAACTTAAGGGGGAAAAGAAAAATTTGTCTTTATAAGCTCATCTATATACATTCGTTTAGTGCATGCATTATCTTAGCATTAAAACACACACATCTTTAAATACCTGGTTGAGACAATTAAGACTCATTTGGTTGTATATTTCATCACCTAATGACTTCTAATACAGAAGGAATAGAAATAATTACTTTAGAGTGTCAGGGACACTCTAAATCCATGGTTTATTACTTGTAAATTACATGAGGAGAAGGCAATCTTTTAATATTACTAAGAGATTATAAGTTTTAGTCCTTAATTACTCTTTCCTAAGCAATATTATTCTGTGGAGTCCTTGGTGTTCTCTGAGCCCTATTGTTTGCTTGCAGATATTTTATTATCCAGCTAGGTAACTTCATCAGTGCTAGTGAATGTGGTGTTTGCTTTCTGTTTATATAGAATAGGACTCCAGGGATTCCACATTTCAACCCTGAGCTATGTAAATTCTTTCAGTTGGTACAATATTATTCTTTCCAACAGAAGAGAATAAATGTAGCTCAGAGTTGAACTATGGAGTCTTTGGTGGTATCTGAGGTTGTTTGTTTGCAAACATTTAATTACCCAACATCACCAATAATCCCCACTATAACATCACTGAGGATATTTACCTAGTTAGATAATGAAATGACTGCAAGCAAACAACCAAGCTCAGAGAGAACCCAAAATTCTACAATATTGTTTTTTGTTCCATTTATAGTTAATGAAACAGTTCTTTATCTTGCAGTTAGTCTGCATCAATTAGCAGTATTTATGATGCTGGGCCTATAGTATTCATGATTATTAAAAACTAAAGAAGCTTCTAAATAATTTAAACAATAAGAACAAGGTATTGTAAATCAGGACAAAAAGAAAAACTGTTACTCAGTATTGAGAAGCTGCATTATAAAATTAACCAAGGAACCCAAAAAGCTGCTGCACAGATATAAATCTCACATAGCAATGTTGAAAGAAATATCCTTCTGGGTTCAGTTCCAAGTGGGGAAAAAAGACACTGGAAACATGGAGGCTGCTTGGAAGGTTTAATGGTTACAGGGCCACATGGCCTGGAGGTCCAGAGAAGAATGATCACATGCTTCAAGGTGAGAAGAGAAGGAAAAAGGGAAAAGGAAAGAAGGAAGTGAAGAAAAAGAGTGATGAGGTGCTGAGAGTACCTGGGTTTTATACTCTCTGTTGAGATTTGAATTGGAGCTTGTATTCTAATTGGTTGTCAGACTCCCAGGGGCGGGGGTCTTAATTCTATAGGCTTGGTCTGGACCACATGGTTTTACCTGAATGCTGGCTAATGCAATCTTCCCAGACCATGTGGTGAGATGGGTAATCCTATCATTTCCTGAGGGCCATCCTTAATCCCATCACCTTGGAGTTCCTTCTTATGTAAAGTATTCTGGCCCAGGCCTTAATGGCCCACCTATTAACAAAGGTGGGGGTGAGTTTCTGCTTCTTGAGTGAGTTTCTGCTTCTTGAGTTTCTACTCTTTTTAGAAGAAATATTCTGCCTTTTAATATTTCCTGGGCTATTTCAATTTTTCTAGGAGAGGGGTGGATGCTAACTTCCCACAATCCCTCATTTTTTTTTTTTTTTTTGAAAACACGTGAGAATTCTGACAAAAGATTAAAAGGTGATCAGATCAGGGAAACTTGATGGGTGCTTTTTTTTAAAAAAAAATTTTTTTTTCTCTGATGCAAAGAAAAGGCATTGAAAAAGAGGCAACAGAAAAGGATTCCTTCAGTGGCTCCCAAAAGCTTTCAACCATAAAGCTCTGGGAAAACTTCTGTTTTTTTTTTTTCTTTAGCTGTATCCAATTTTTCTTGCCAAATAATTTTCAGATGTTTGATATACTTTTTGTGAGCTTACAGTCAGGTTGTAAGCACAAGCCTCTATACAGTGTTCACAACCTTTAAATTACAGGCTGCTCATATCCAAGGTTATGGTTACTACCTGCCTAGCTCTTAGCTTCCAGGGTTTGTGAGGCCAAATTGAGGTTAGCCAGTGTGCAACCAGGCTATTTAGTATTTTTAAAGTTACACACAATGAGCCCTGGGACTTCTACTCATGAGACCACCAGTGCAACATATCCTGCTTTACTGGGCAACTGGGCAGCATCATTTGTGAGTCACAGTCAGGACTTGGGGTTTGGAGATCTCTTTTCTGCTATCTGTTCAGGAATTGCCTGAGGGAGATACCTTCTCCCCCATGGAATTAGCAGGGCAATATGACTGCTTGGGCCTTAGTGCCTCAGAGCAGCAAACAAAAACAAAACAAAACAAAAACAAAAAAAACACATTAAAATTGAAGCTAGGAGCAGCTTTGTGTAGAGGTAGGTGAAAAGGGGTTAGCCTCTATCTAATTCTGAATGGTGTGTCTCTGTGTATGTGCCTGTGTATGCAGCTAGTTTTACAATACAGATAATACAAACATGTGGGACAATTTTCCCTCCCACCAGACAGAAGTACAAGGTGTTCAGAACTTGCTGGGCCAGCCACTCTCAAATACAATCCTTACACGAGTACATTAAACTGGTTACAATATAAATAATACAAGAAAGAAAGAAAGAATTACAATAGATTTCACATTACAATGAATTTTCAGTTACAATAAATTTCCATCCTCCCCCCATAATCTTTCTGTCTTCTGGGGATTGAAAAAAGTCATTTAGTCTTTTACTGGTCCATCTCAGGGTCCTTTCCTTCACGTCTCTGGGTGGCATAGGCTTGGCCTGGTGGTATGGGTGGTCAGTCAGGCTTGGGAAGGTCTGCCCACTCTGGTTTGCTGTAATGACTTTCAGTGGATGCTGGATCCAAACTCAATTCCTGGCTCCAATGGATGGAATGTCTCTAGGGGCAGTATCTGCTTCCACATGTGGCAGGCCTGGAACACACAGAACAAGGGTCCCCTCCCCCTTCACTGGTAATTCTACCAGGAAAGGCATTGTAAAAGGATTAGATTTTGGTGGGGGGGTAGATAGCTTGCAGGCATGGTTTGAGGATGAAGAATAACACATTAGTATTGCAGTTACTAAAAAGATAAATCAGTTTTCAACAAAATGGAGACACAGTAAATGAGAAAGGAAAAAAAAACTGGATTCACAAGCTTCAGGAAAAAGGATGAACAGGTAAAATTATTTAAACACACAGTATGAAACTTTTCTTGTAAATGAACTTAGAACATTCACTAATAACCTTGGGTTTTTCTTAAAAGCACAGAGAGGAAAGAAAATTTTCTCTGTTCCTCATCCAGTTTGGTTGGCCAGACCAGACCGGGAGAAGACAATTTCTCTCAGTGTTTTTAAATCTTAACAATTTAAAATTAATACCTGAAGAGGTCAGACACTTTTAACAGTTGCAACAGTTACCTCGAGGACACACAAAGACTTAGACACACACACGTGCGCACACACACACACAGAAACAAGGACACAGAGAGGAAAACAAAAGTCTGAGGTGTACACACACACTGATCATTCCCACAATAAATATCTTAGTTAAATTGGGGAAGGCATAAATCTTAAGGAACAAACCACGTGGTTGCATAGAAGACAAAGAAAGAAAGATAGAAAGAATTAAGAAAATTCCATGTGATCCTGTTTATACATTGCCCTTTTAAGTACCTTTATTTACCACATTGGTCTTCCTGTATCCCTCAGCAAAGCCAAATCCCTACCTATACATTTTACCTTTTTCTTGCTCATGCCGGCTAGGGTCAGCATCTGCTGCTCATCCCAAGCCTCCAATAGCTCTCCCTGGGGGGTTCCATCCAGGACCCTCGAACTACCGCTTCCCATGTTCTCCTTACATGTGGAGTTTCACACTTTGGCTTAGTCGGGTCAGTCAGCTAGGCGAACCAGTTTCAGACACAAGCAATATCCGAGCAAGAAGAAGAAAAAAAGAAGGGTGTCTGGGGGAGACTTTGGTCGTTGCTCCTGGCGCAACGGAATCAAACACTTTTCTTAAACCTCAGAACAAAAATATAAGAGACTTTAGTCGTTGCTCCTGGCGCAACGGCATCAAACACTTTTCTTTAACCTCAGAACAAAAATATAAAAAAGCTAGGTGTTTCCCAAAGTATGCGCGCTCCCCTTTTTAGTAAAAAAATTCCCGAGACTTTTCTCTCTCTCTATCTCTCTCACTTCACCACGGTTTTCGGACTGGGGGTGTTGCTGTCAATGCAGCCTACTTTCCTTTCCCCAAAAAAAACAGCCCGTGAGACTCTCTGCCCCCCTCAGACAAGTACGAGTACTCCACTTTTCTCTATTCTATTCTTTTCTTCCTAGCCCACGTTTACAGATCTGGAAGAGCTCAGATCCGAGGAAAACTTGCTGCTCTTATGCAGGCAAGTACTGGCGCTCCTAATTTAGTGTCCAAATTACACTAAAATTACCTAAGTTTACCTAAAATCCTGGGGTTTGCTTTTGGGATACACTGGACAAAAAAAATGACAAATTTTCCTTCCCTCCCTTCAATCATAACCCGCTTGGCTTTTCCTCTTATATACAGAAGGTCCCACACTCTGATGGCCCCCCCTTGCTTTTCCTGTCCTGATGGTCATGGCTCTGTAGAGCTAACAACAGGTAAGAGGGCGGCTAGAGGCCAAACAAAGAAATGAAATCCAGCTGCTGTCCAAGGATGAAGCCACTCATAAACATGCTCTTCCTTTTTCCCTAACAAAAGGTCCTGTGCTCTGGCAAAACCCCCATGCTCTCCAGACTCTTGGTCTTTCTGCGGTTAGGAAATGCACAGAGGAAGCAAGATCCAATTGTGTTTGGGAGAAGGACACTCTCACACACATGCAAACATACACATATTTCCCATACTTTTCCATGCTTTAAAATTAAAATTTAGAGGTACTCACCTTCTTTCCAAGCAGCCTTTGAGCTCAACACTCAAAACCCCTTTAAAACCTTTTTTCCAAATGGCCAAGGTCCAAGAAAAACTCACCCACAGACTCAATGGGTCTGTTTGCTAGCAAGGGAATCTTACCTGGGCCTGGTCCATTGGTTAGGTTAGCTTGGAGTCCCATCTGGGGTGCCAATTGTTGAAAGAAATATCCTTCTGGGTTCAGTTCCAAGTGGGGAAAAAAGACACTGGAAACATGGAGGCTGCTTGGAAGGTTTAATGGTTACAGGGCCACATGGCCTGGAGGTCCAGAGAAGAATGATCACATGCTTCAAGGTGAGAAGAGAAGGAAAAAGGGAAAAGGAAAGAAGGAAGTGAAGAAAAAGAGTGATGAGGTGCTGAGAGTACCTGGGTTTTATACTCTCTGTTGAGATTTGAATTGGAGCTTGTATTCTAATTGGTTGTCAGACTCCCAGGGGCGGGGGTCTTAATTCTATAGGCTTGGTCTGGACCACATGGTTTTACCTGAATGCTGGCTAATGCAATCTTCCCAGACCATGTGGTGAGATGGGTAATCCTATCATTTCCTGAGGGCCATCCTTAATCCCATCACCTTGGAGTTCCTTCTTATGTAAAGTATTCTGGCCCAGGCCTTAATGGCCCACCTATTAACAAAGGTGGGGGTGAGTTTCTGCTTCTTGAGTGAGTTTCTGCTTCTTGAGTTTCTACTCTTTTTAGAAGAAATATTCTGCCTTTTAATATTTCCTGGGCTATTTCAATTTTTCTAGGAGAGGGGTGGATGCTAACTTCCCACAGCAACACACTGGAACTTTTAGTGATGATTTCTTTCTAGGTCCCTGCAGGATCTTCTGAAATCTGATTCAGACCATACCACCTTGGAATGATAAAAGTGGCAAAGAGGTATTGCATTACCTTTGTGGTATTGCCAGTGCTGTTGAAATCCTGATAGGAAGAGGATTTATCTTTATCTTCTAAGGTTTTGTCTTTATCTTCTTTCAAAGAGAACTCATCAGTTCTGGAGTCCAGAAATCAGGTGATCCTATTGTATAGTTGTGTGACATTATAGGGTATGGACTAAGAGCCAAATAATACATTCCTAAATCTATGGAAGGTTCTCAGTCATCCAAGTCATGGTTGTCCCAAAAGGCAACCAGTCTTTGTTTTTCCTTGAAGACATTTTGCATCCTTTGTGGGTGAGAAATGAAATGATCTTCAAAGAAAAACAAAGTCCAGTGCTTTTTGAAAAAGCACCTTTGGGACAATACATTCCAATATATACTGTAAGCACATAGTTTATACAGAATGATTCTAAGAATCCAAGTAAGCTAAAAAGTTGATTATCAATGTGAGTTATATAAATTACTATAATGCTATGTAAATTTGCCCTGAAGACTTCAAAGTGCTAAACATTAAAGAGGCTTAAATGCTAATACATCATCACTGCTGGGATAAAGGGATTTCAGCTGTACCCCAGAGAAAAGTATTATTGATTGCTTTCCATTGCTATTTCTGATCTGGAAAATGTTGTTATGAGAGTCAGTCTTGTAAGTTTAAGCACTTTGTATATTAAAAGTAAGTAGTAAAAGACAAAATTTAGAAAATTTTACTCATTCCCACACCCAAAACCAAAACAATAACAACAAAAACATATTTTCGGTTTCAATGCAATTTAGAAGTCCATTATTCTCATGAACTGATATATTGTATGTTTCCTAGGAAGACTATGTAAGAAGACTATGTATGTTTCACATACACATGGCTCAACTTAATACTTGGCACCACCAATTAAAGGGGATCATTTTCAGGGTAGAAATAGGCTTTGTGCTAGGATATTGAAATTAGGGAGTCATGGTAAGAATATCCTTGAAGAACCTACTAGGAATAAGATGCAAACAAAAACCACACAAGATGACATCTACAATAATAATGGAGAAGTTCACATCAAGTGTGCTTATGAAACAACCTCCTATTAATGTTTTAATTAAATCCTTAAAATATATTCATAGTGAACTTTAAGCATATTTAATTATATATATTGTAAATGCCCTGACTTTAATGTTATAATGAATTAATATTAGGTTCCCTGTTACAAAGAATAGTGGAAACAGAAATTGTTTATACAATTCCCTAAATTGGCTCCAGTGTGGACCATTGATTTACGTCATAAATGCCTGCTGCAGTATTTCTTACATTAATTTAGTCAACCACTAAAAATTAATATTATTAATGCACATTTCTGCCATGTATTAAAATTCTAGACAGTTTTGATAAATTTAGTTAGTGAACTGAGCCATCAGGTGTATTCTAATGAAAATATAGGAGGTGGTGAATGAAATTATGGAGAAACGTTTCCTTTTCACAGGGAAGCATGACTTTTCAAACACTTTTCCTCCAGTCTGAGCCACGAGACCAGGAGAGAAAGTAGCTTAAGAGTGGAACAATTAACAACATTTCAAGACTCTCCCCAACTTTCTATCCCATAAGAACATATGAGTAACATTTTGTCTACTTTTCTTTTTCCTTTGTAGTTCTCAGTCATTTTTTAATCCAGTATTTCTTTTGTCAGATTTTGTTTTTCATTTGATTCAGTTCTGTTCTGCTTCTGAGTATTATCCCATCGATAACCTGACAGGCAATCCTGGCTCTCTTTACATTATTCCTTTACAAGCATTCTGTAATTTTGAAAGTAAAACTTTGTTATAGCCATTTCCTCACTAGTGATTTATAGAATCTCAGAACATCAACCAACTATAATTGTGGCTATATAAAGTCTGTCTTCATTACTGGTATATCAACACAGCAACAGTGGGATGACACTACAAATTAGTATAAATCACTAGAGTGGGAATGACCTATATTTAATGTCATTGTTATAAGCTAGGTAAATAAATGGAAGCATATGTGTGTGCTGAAAGCCTAAAAAGGGAGAAGAGGAAGTAGAGAAATGGGAAAAAAATTATCCAGTCTTTCTCTCATCAATTTTTGGTTGGATATAATTGGACATAATAGCTAGGTTTTTATAGCCTTTCTTAATCCTCATTAGGATCTCCTTCTCATAGCTTATTTGCTGATAGTGGTGGATTTTTCGCCCTTGTGTTTGAATAGTATTTCTCCCACACCAGGATACAATAGAAAAAGCAGCATAAATACATTTTCTAAAATTAGGTATCATTATCTGCTGACTGGCTGGATATGCTTGCATTAATGTTTTTTTTAAAAAAAAATTATTCAATTTCAATTATGAATTTCTTCTAAATCTGACTTAGCTTTTGGGATGAACACTGGCCAGATTTATGAATAATATAAATTGTTTTATCAGGATTAAATAAAAATTTGCAAAGCATTTTGAAAAAAACCCAAAGATGGTTTTTCAAAAGGTAACTGAACTTTGTTTTTTCTTGAAGACATTCCACTTCTCATCCAAGAAAGACTTCAGTTCTCAGTTATCCAGGTCATGGCTGTCCCAAAAGTGCTTTTTCCAAAGGCAACTGGACTTTCTTTGTCTTTCCTTGAAGATGGTTCACTTCTCATTCAAGAAGCGTCTTTGGTTCAGAAAACCCAGTTGCCTTTGAAAAAAAGCACCTTTGGGAAAACAATGACCTGGATGATTTAGAATCTCCATAGACATTTCAAGATAATTTTCTCGAGGCAAACACTTTAGGTAGATTTTGCAAACATAAAGTAATGTTACTTAAAGGGCGGGGGGGCGGGACAAATAGCAAATGCACATTATAGGATCACAACTGAGAGTGATTTGAGTAGGAAAGGAACCTTGGAATTCTGTTGGAGAGATTATTAAAAAAAGTGAAACCAGAGTAAGGCTGTAGTTGTTCTTTTTTTTAAAAAAGAGGAAAATTCAATGCAAGGAATTCCAGGGAAGAAAAATTGATAAAAATTCCAAAATCATAATGTCCTTAAATATGGTGAAATTACATTTGGAACATTACATACTGTAGAGTTCATATCACCCCCCCCCCCAAAAAAAAAAATTGCACAGCTGACTAATAGGCAAAAAGGAACATCTACAATTGGGTGATTAGAGAGGAGGATGCAACTTATTTTTCCTATAAAGAAAAACTGCAACTTATAAGTTTTATAAGACATAACATAAGAGGCAATACATTTGATTGTTTCTCACACTCCCCTCTTTAAATACAAAATCTCCCTCCTCCCAAAGCCTGAAAATTAATATCACTGCATGCTGGATATTTGAGTTGCAACCCCTGACCTCTCAAACTCTGATAAACCCTTATGTAGATAAACCAGCAGAAACGTGTATATTTATATCTATGCATCCTTATGTTTTCCATTGGTTCAAGATGGACACCACATGGTATATACCAAAGAGGATGTTCAAGGAAACAGAATACATTTTTTTAACAGGCCACTCAACCTTGCAGATTTTTGTGATTGTCTGTCTTTATTCATATTAGGTAAGAACACAAATAAGTTCTTAATGTTTATTTGCTAGCTTTGCCACACTTTGCCATGGGAAATCAGACTAGTACCAATTTTGTCACCCTTCGGCCAATAGACTTTTAGGTTGTGAATTAGCTTATTAGCTGGATTTTAATCAGTTCAGTGTTTATTTGTATTCATAAATTTTAAAATAGAATATTAATTATGTTTTAATTTATTTATATGTTAATTACCTCTTTTAGTTTGGTTCATTATTGCTAGCTCATTGATTACCTTTTCTGATAGAAAAGTGGTATATAAATTAAAGAAATGCATATTCAGTAGGCAGTAGTAGAATTCAAATAATTTAACAACCGGTTCTCTGCCCTAATGACTGTCTGAGTAGGCGTGGCCAGGTGGTTATGTGACTTGGTGGGCATGGCCAACTCAATGTCACTCATCCCGGCCCTGCCTCCCGGCCACTCTCCCTTTCCCAAGGCTTGGGCCTATATGCAACACTCCAGAAATGAAAGGGTTAACCAATCCTCAATATCCTGGTGCAAATGCCACCCCCCCCACACACACACATACACACCAGTGAAAGGATGGGGAGAGACCAGCAAAGCATTCTGCTCCCATCACTAAGGAAAGTAAAACATTGGAGGCTGAGCTTATTAAAAAGCAATATATAGTGTCATAACAGCCAACATTTCACACCTGAGGTAGCAGAGGCAATAAATCCCATTGAGTCCTAAGAAGCAGTTTACAATTGAAGCCCATTTGCATCGCAAAAATAATAAATATATAGCAGAAGGAGAAGGATTGAGAATACTTGGGTGCAGGCAATTCTGAAAGATAATAAGCTAAGGTTGGATTAAGCCCTCCGTCCGTCCCTCCCTCCCTCCCTTTCTTCCTTCCTTCCTTCCTTCCTTCCTTTATTTTTTGGACTGTTTTTGGCAGTTTTCTGACTGTTTTCTGTGCCATTTGGGGGCTATTTTTCAGTCATTTTCAGGCCATTTCTAGACTGTTTTCAGCTGTTTTTTTGGACCCTTTCAGCCTTTTTCAGGCCATTTTTGAGCTGTTCCCCCCCCCCCAAAAAATGTCTGAAAACAGACATTTGAGCCTGGAAAACAGCTCAAAAATGGCCTGAAATGCCCCCAAAATGGGCCAAAAACAGCCTGAAAATGGTAAAAAAAGGGCCAAAATTGCCCCCAAACAATTTTTTTTTGGGTTGTTTTCAGGCCATTTTCTGGGCTGTTTTTCAGGCTTTTGGGACATTTTCAGGACATTTTGGGGCTGTTTTTTCAGACCATTTTTCACCCAAGAAACACCTGAAATGGTCCAGAAAATGGCTAAAAATGGGCCAAAAACAGCCCAAAAGTGGCCAGCCAGTGGTGGATTACCCAGTTCATTGAACTGGACAGAATTTACCAACCAGTTTGCCCAAACTGTTCCGAATTGGCTGAATCCCACCTCTGTTAGTAGGATAGTTTTTTATATGAAAAGTTTTTGTATTTAACTTTCTTCCTGCTGGTAAGATAATAATAATTGCTGGGGGGAAAAGTGATGAAAATTATTGTGGAAGGAGGGACAGACAGAAAGACAGATTATTAAAATAAGGAAAAGTGTGATTAAGATGAAAAGAAGCAAAAAATGAGCAAATGTTATGTAAACAAAATATTATTTGGAAATATATTAAAAGGGATAAATAAAGAGTATGGAGCAGGATGAAAGGTTTAAAACAAGTAAAAGCAGTGAAATTATTTAGGGTAAAAATGAAGTGAGGGCATGCAGAAAAGAGTATTTTAGAAATTGTTATAAGAATGAAACTAGTATGTTGAAGAGTAGAACTGAAGTAAATACTATAAATGTTAGTGTCATAAATGCTGCAAACATTGTGAAAAATAATAAGGCTTAAAGAGGTAAATGCTATAATTGTAGAAAAGGCAAGGTACAAGTATAATTTGTTTAAGGCTGAGTATGTAGCTTGTTTAATTATCCTTTGTGTCTGATAGTTGAAAGAATGCTTTTAAATGTAGCAAAAGTGAAAGCAAAAATTGTAGGGAGAAGTTTAGTTGAATCTAGGAAGGTACAGTATTGACAGAATTGCAGAGCAACAACAAAAAAAAAACAGCAAAACTTGAAAGTGGAAATTATTTTATGCCAGGCATAGTATGTGAGATCAGATTTTTGCTCTTCTAACTGTTGACTTCACTATATGTTGACTTCACTACATAAATTATATAAAGTTTTGTATGAAGTTGAAGTTGATTTATTAAGTTTGCTTGCCACCAAATCTGTTACCAGTTTACAACCACATAGAACAACATAAAATATTCAACATAAAATAAATATAGTCCTTAACCTCAATAATAACAAAATAAATTAGAATATACCATCAATCATATAATAAAATAAGAACAATGTAACACATTTAATTTAGTGTACTTTAACCAATTTAGGCACAGCCTGTCCAGATTGAGTTTGAGTGGCTAATGACTACAATCTCATAAGCAATTACAAAAATGGCAATTACAAGTATACAATAATAATGGATAAATCCACGTCCAGATGGTGCACAATCATTCCCTAAAGCTTTTTAAATGAATCCACTCTTCACTGACTTCTGGAAGGACACAGTTAAGGGGAACAACCCAGTTTCTAAAGGGAAGCTGGTATGGGATAATGGTGGTATTCAAATAATTTAACAACCTGTTCTCTGCCCTGATGGACCAGCTTGGTAGGTGTTGCTGAATAGTCATGTGGCTAGATGAGTGTGGCTAATTCAACATCACTTACATTGAGGGGCGCTTCACCTCATCCGGCCTCTCATGACCGTGATGCTGCAATCATCATTAATGTGAAAAATGGTCATAAGTCACTTTTTTCAGTGCCATTGTAATTTTGAATGGTCACTAAATAAACTGTTGTATGTCAAGGATTACCTATATAAAATTACAAAAAGCTTCTTTGCTTGCAAAAAGCTGCCCTAAATATCCGTTGCAATTCTTAATCCCTAAAAGATGATTTTGCTTTCCAAAATTATCAGTTGAGTTTGAAATGCTAGAAAGACAAATTTCAAATAATCTAGAGTAAGAGAATCATACTATTGAAAAGGCCATTTGGGACACTGTGTTCTATGCAAATTAAAGCAGCCCTGACTGAAAGCTGCTTAGCCTTTTTCTTGAATGCATCCTGTGAAAAAGGAATGTTCACTCTCTGAGCAATTTGTTCCAGTGTCTGATTTTTGTTCAGAAACTTCCTTCCTGAAATTTAAATTCATTATTTCAGTCTTACAGTTTGGAGTGAGAGAAAGCAGATCCTGACTGATTCTTTTGACTGATATATGTTCAAATATTTTAGAAATACTACTGCCTATTTCCTTGACCTTCTCTCCTCAAGGAGGAACATTTCCACTTTCTGAAATCATTCTTCACAGGGCTTCATTTTCAGTCTTTTGAATATTCTCATTACCATGTTCTCATTTGTCTGAGTTCTTTTTAAAATATAGAACTTTAAACAATACTCAGAAAGGGTTCTGACCGAACACAAAACAAACTGAAACTTATTTTGATTCAGAATTACAGGTTTGTTCATCTAGCCTAAAATTATAATCATTTTGCAGCTGTATCCAGTTGTTATGAGATGTTTTTCACACGTACTACCAAGTTAAACACCCCACATTTTATAAACCATTAATCTATTCCTCTAATCTACCAAAAGTATATTACATTTTATTTTTGTCTTAAAAATATTAATAAACTAATCAACTAAATGTGAGATGAATAGCCATATAAATCATGACAATAAATAATTAAAATAACATATTTGTCTAATTTACAGATCTAGTAAACATTTTGTTTGGGTGGGCAATAATAATAATATTTGTTTGTTCCTGTATTTGTTTTAACTCCTGTGCTCTTTATAGCATGACCAAGTTCACCTACTTGCATTTTTGAGCAGTGTGAGTATTCTTAACTTAGTGGAACACCTTCTTTTCTATAGCCTTTTTTTTCTGAACAAGCTACATCTTCAGCTGGTTCAATCATGAAATTCTTCTCCTGACTGCTTAAGAGTTCAAGCTCATATTGTTTATCTCCTATGTTCTGAACATTAGTGTATAGATTAAAAAAAACTTTAAAAATTTTAAGAGGTAAAGTTCTAGCTTTTTATTGAGTGGTTTTTAATTGTTCTAATTTATTTCTTTATAGTAGGATACAACCCGTGGTAGAATCTATAGAGTGGAGGGGAGATGTGATGAGAAGTGAAGGGCAGCTTAGAGTCCTTGCACAGCAGGAATCAATGCAAATCTTACTACTCCCAGAATCCCTAAAACCCTTATCTGGCTGCTCCCAAGAGAATGCATTCAGTCTGGTTAGATTATTGTAAATAGGCATGTAGCAATAAAGCAGTAAATTTCATCAGTTCACAGCTATGGTTTCTTGTGCCTGATACAACCTGAACTTTGAAGCCCCTTAACAGTTTAAGATCATGTCACTAAACTAAAATCTGAGCACAAGACCTTATGAAAGAGATAAAGCAGTTACATTCCCAATCTTAAATCTCCCCAGCTGAAGAAAACAGGTGGAAATAATTATCTACCAGTATAGATTTTTTTGCTAATTATTCAGGTTAAAACTGAGCACTATCCAAATTTAGAAATTTAAGGATGTCACTATGTCCTTAATTCCCCAACCCCAAATATCATTATGTATTACATTTACTTTAAAATGAGATCATGAGTCAAATTCAAAGTGAAGGTAATGTTCTAGTCAAATCACCTAGTTATTGAAAAAGACTTTCAAAGCAGCTGATCAAAAGTTTGTTGAATATCAATATCTTTTATGTATTTGTTTTTACATTAGGTTCCATGAAATTCAACTACATGTTGTTTTTCACTTTACCCTTCACACTTCTATTGATCTACTTGTAAAGTTCAAGAGCAGATTTAGGATCTTTCCCTACTGCTGAATTGAAGTGCTATCCAATCATCTGTCAGCTTCGAAATGGATCAGGCCTGTCACAGTCATTTTCTCCATTTCTTAGCTTGACACATTTTGAGGAGAGGAGGGAGCTTTGGAATGTCAGACCAGACATCAACAACTTACTATCGGGTGGGAACCAAGGTAATCCCAACAGGTGCTAGCCAGAGACTGGAAGAGGTTACCAAGGAGATGCCAGAACACCTAACTGAACAATGTGACAAAGAGGCAGGGGTCCATCTATCCTTTAACTATACTGAAAGCATGGGAAATAGCCAGAGCTGGCTTTGCAATTTCAAAACTGCTGAAGTGATGTACTCCATAAAACAGTTCTTTGAGAAAACCAAAAGTCTGAGAGTTGCTGGATTGGTTAGTTTCATTACTCAGAACCTTGACATTACCATTGAATCAGTACAAGATGATACCAGTTGCTATCCCCACTGCTAATTACTATCCTGTCTCTTTTGCCTGCATCAAGTCACTGCAGTCTTCTGACTTCTCACCAAGTGTGATAGATTTTATACAACTTATGGATGGCCTGATATGATAGAAGAATAACAATGCTATATTAATATTGGTTCAGCAAAGGATGATTGAAGTGTGATTCATTCATAGGCAGGAAAATGAGACGAAACCAACATGGAGAAACAATAGGCATGCTGGCCAGGGTGCTATTGTGGGCTAATAGGCAAAGGCCCTTGGGATGAGTGTACAGAGTTTATATTTGTCAAATGGTGCTTGACTGACAGCTCAAAAAGGTTATTGTTTACATTTATATCTTTGGATACTAATGTCTTTTATGGACTAATATTCCACTTATTTAAATATCAGAAAAAATAAATGCCTCAAATACCTCTACATTTCTGAATATAACTATTTCAATATTTTTTGCTTATAAAGATCACTCATCCTTGTCATTGGTTAACAAAATAAATAAATGTTATTCTTTTCTGAACTACCTTGAAAGAAAAGAGGTTGCCAAGATGCTTCCAATATCACTGAAGAGGAACATTTTAATGAAATCAGTCTGAAAACCAATACAGTGTTTTAGCTAATTTTCTGAACAATAAATCAATAAAATAATTGTATGCTACCAAAGCAAACACAATTATATATTATCAGATATTGAATGGAGATGGATAGTAATAAAAGTTTTTTATTCAAAGAAAAGGCCACCTTTAACTTGTTTATCCGTTACACATTTCAGGCTGAAATAATAGTCTTATAAAAAGATAAAGTCAATAATATGCTTTCAACACCTTTTAAATTAACCCTTCTTCAAATCTTCAAGACATAATACCACTAGAGAATGCTTTTGCTTTGTAAATAGTAAAAGGTAAAGGTAAAGGAATCCCTGCAAATTTCACTCCATTACTCATAGCTGGCTATGGAGAGTGGTGTTCATCTCTGTTTCAAGGCCATTAAGCCACTGCAGTCATGTGGCCAGCATGATGTCACAGAGTACTGTTACCTTCCCACCAAAGTGGTACTTATTTATGTACTTATTTATGAACTGCTAGGAACTCACATCATTGCATGGCACTTGGGTCTCAAACCTGAGCTGCTGGCTTTCAGACAACAAGTCAGATTTCCACCAATAACTATTTACAACTATTTGTAAATAGTTCCATAAATAAAACAGGCTCTTTCTTTGAATACATTGGATTGTGTTCTATGAAACCTCTAACCCTTCTTGTTTGGTCCAATTTTGGTCACTGAAACCTCTAATCCTCCTTGTGTGGTCAAAGAGCCATTATGGTCTATTAGTTAAGGCACCAGGCTAGAAACCAGAAACCCATTTATTCTAATCAAGGGTGGCATTCAGCAGGTTCTGACCAGTTCTGGAGAATCAGTAGTAGAAATTTTGAGTAGTTCGGAGAATCGCAAAAAAACATCTCTGACTGGAGATTTTAAAATATCCTTCCCC
Source organism: Bungarus multicinctus (assembly GCA_023653725.1). Classification (NCBI taxonomy): domain Eukaryota; kingdom Metazoa; phylum Chordata; class Lepidosauria; order Squamata; family Elapidae; genus Bungarus; species Bungarus multicinctus. The sequence goes on from CM042838.1 coordinate 83,457,695, forward strand.
TGCCATGCCCACCAAGCCACCCCCACAGATCCGGTAGTATAAAAAAAAAATGAATCCCACCACTGATTCTAATCCTGCCTTAGGCACAAAGCCAGCTGGATGACCTGAAGCCAGTCACTCTCTGAGTCCTAAGAAGGAGGCAATGCAAAACACTTCTGAAATCTTGCCAAGAAAACTGCAAGGACTTGTCTAGGCAGTTTCTTGAAGTCAGCCCTGACTTGATGAACACACACACACACACATACACACACACTTATTTGCACAGCTTACTTATGCTTTAAGAATGAAAAAAATATTTACACAATCCTGTAAAAAAAAATTACCCAAGTATGTCATCCTGTCTTTTGGATACTTTTTAACCTGCCCTTTAAAAAAATAGTGTTATAATATTTCTTTTAAATGTTTTTGATGGTATTTTGACTATAATCCATTATTTTGAGGTTCTACTTCATTTTATCTTCCCATTTCTGGTGTGAAAAAAATTCATAAAAGAGTTCCTTTCATGGTATCTTATCTTGGAGTTCAAGCTACGTATGGAAAACCAGAAGTATGTAGACTCTTGGAAAAGTGGTTATATACTATAAGTGTGAAAGTCTCCTGGCCCAATTTCATATACTGTATCTTGTAAACAGATTCAGGATGAACACCCATGAGATTTTCACTAAACTTATTTCTTCATTGGAGGGGAAAAATAAAAAGACATTTCAACCATCTTTGAAGAGAAAATGTTGGAAAAAACATAGACAAAATGTTAACAAAATATATATTACATATTTTTATAAGTTTATAAAGAGGCATTACATATTTTATAAGTTGAAGGATCCTATTGACCTATTCTTTGTATTGTATCCCATACAAAGATATAAATATATCCCATGCTTATATGTACAAACTCTCAAGGAAAGCAGAGACAACAGTTGCCTGCATATCTAACATGCTTCTGTTGTTAACAGTACTGCTAATTCTGCAGTCCTGCCAATACCCATTCATTTTAATATAAGCAATCGACAATCACTCAAGGCCATGAAGTGCACACAGAGTCTGTTGAAACGGAGCAGGAAGCAAAGGCAACAGGTTTGAACTATGCAATCACTATGACAGAAGACAGGCATCCACTTTTCATTCGAATGTGCATAAATATTCTTATCTAGTTAAGCAGCGTTGGAGACTTTAGTCAAGTTCAAGCCAAGCTCTACCAAGTTGTGTATCTGAAAAATTCTGCCAAGGTTTTGCCATGACAACTTGATTTCTTTCTCTTTAATCTCAGGAGAAGAGTCATGAACTTGTCTTTTCATTCAAGTTTTGTAGCACCAGAGTTGCCCCGTCATATGATTTCAGATAGGAGCTCAACTATCACAGCTCATCTTTGCAGAACCTATTTTAACTATGAAGTTCTGTCTGCCCTCTGTCTGGTATTCAACAAAAAGGCTGGGTGTCAAATGTTTGAGTTCATTCTTTATGATAGCACAAATCAATCTTTTAGACTTTTGATTGCAGTTTCTGACCACACTAAAATGCACCCAGTTTTCCAATTTTCTTTCCTAGTTTAAGACCTCTTTTCTGTCCTTACACACTTTGATCCTGCTATTTTTCTTCATCTTGGAAGCAAGAGGGAAATAATTTGAATTTTTTACTCTCAATACAGGAGAAGTATAAATATTTAACTTATTGAGAGGGCTACTGAGGATCTGAATGTTCTGTAAACATTCATTACACATTTATAGTAAACCTCTATATCTTCTTCACCAGTTCCATTTGCTGCCTCCTTACAAACCCAGACTCCATGACTATTCTTACATGATTAGCAGATGCCAGTGATTCAGGCATTTAAAAGACAGGGAAATGGAGAGGAAGATATGGCTGAGGAAACAAGCACAAAGATTGAATCACTCTAAAGAGAGAAAATGAGTTCTGGAAGAGTGGAATTCTTACCAACTCTAACCAAAGAAAAAAATGTAAATGAAGGAGAAAGATTCTGCTACTCAGAATCAAAGGAGGAAATCCCAGCCTTTTTAGACAGAGAAGGGAAGTAGTCAGAAATCTGAGACAAGGATAGAGGGAAACTTAAGCATAGAACTAGTTGCTCAAAGGGTAGAAGAGATATATAAATAATGTATGTGGTCTACAGCAGAGTCCATTAAATCCTGATGGAAAGAAATGGCTGAATTTGTTTTTTTCAAGTGTTATGGATATTAGAAAGAATTCAGATCCTTACTTTGACAGGGTGCAATAATGCTGTGCCATTTTGCATGTCTGAGGGTCTCTAACCATGTTTAATTCTAGCATGCAGACCAAGTAGTTTTGAATCAAACATCTGGCAATATTTCCCTTCTATTTTTATTTTATTTGAAAAAAAGTTAAAATACAAAACTCCCAAAAAAAATTAAAGAAAAAAGAAAAGACACAAAACAAACAATACGTTAAAAAGTGCATTAAAAAGGGAAAAGCCCAACACATATTATCCCCCTAGCTGAATACTAATTAGTACATTACTCCTATCAGCTTTGGAAGCCATATTGAGATCTGATTCTCCCACACTGCCACAATTGAGCCTGGGAAAGTGGGAGGGGGGAATTCATTTGAGTATATCTTGTTAGACAAAACAAAATTATTTTGCTGATTCAAGGTCAGGGAGTGTTGCGCATAATGAAAAGGAAGTTTTACTTTGGGATGGATGGTGATTGGGCCGTGTAATGTGGTGATGAGAATAGGGGATGGATTTGTAGTCTTTACTTTTGCCAAGGAAGCCCAGAATTTCAGGATTCCACAGATGTGCCAGTTACTATCCAAATAAAAGGAACTTTTGAGAGATGTCTGTCTCAGAGTTATTGATTGGAATGGAATTTTTCTGGAATGCTGACATCTGCAATATTAGTTCCTACCCCTTATAAAACAGCCCCACCCAATTTTTTTTTAAAAAAGTTTTAAATCTATTTGCAAATTATTGACCTATCATCTGTATGCTATATTAATGACAAAACAGTTATCAGGAAGAACAATAATAAAAAAGGACAAGCCTAAATCTTCAAAACCCTCTGTTAACAATCTGTTATTGTAATCACTGCGTAGAAGGTTCACCATGGCATCTTATCTGAAATTGGACGTTTAGCTACTGACCTTGGCCACGTCCCCTTCACCTTTAGCCACCCACCTCAGCTGATTTACAGCCAGCTTTCCTTCTTTGCTGGCCCTCCCCTGGACATTCTCCATGGCCAATGGACCTCTGGCCCTCCTGCCTTCATCCTTCATTCCTGGCTAAAGGCGAAGGGGGCGTGGCCAAGGGTCAGTAGCTAAACGTCCAATTTCAGATAAGATGCCATAGTGAACTTTCTATGCAATGATTACAATAACAGTCTTTGGCTGCATGGGACAAATAGCCCACCAGCCAATTAGGTGGCAGACAGAACCAATGGTGCTGCAGGGGCAGCGTGTGATTGGTGATGGGTGGATCAACTGCAGGGACTGTTGGGTGGGCAGCATGCAATGCAAAAATGTTTTTAAAAGCAGCAAGGATTACAGAATTCCATATATTTAATCCAATTGATAAAAGGGAGGCTGTCTCATTTCAGCAAAACTTTGACATACCCATCAGATCAGATCAAAGGCCTTTTTTGCACCCAAAGAGATCATCACAGCTTATTTCAATTTTTCTGAATTAATAGCCAAGATTCCTTTCTATACAGTATTATTATCAGATGCTTGATTACCTGTTATAAAATCAAATTGGGGAAGGTGGTTCATTATAATTTATGTGTCAAAGTGAGACTCAATATTTTTGTGTCAGTGGTGAGGAAAGAAAGTGGATCATGTGTTCAAACATCACACTGTTTACCCACTTTCAGAATCAGAGTCATGTAGCTTTTAGTAAAGAAGGCTAGAAAAACTTATTTTAAAAGTTTCAATATAAATCTTCAGTATCAGTGGGGCACAAACCTCAATTTTATTTCTTATACGACTCACTGAGATAACCTATTGGACTGGGGCTGTTTTCTGTTTCCCAGATTTAATGGCATCTATTATTTCTTGGAGAGATAATGATGCGGCTAAATAGGCAGCTCGATCATGCATAATCTTAGGAAGAGCTCTATTATATGAAAATGATTAATTTCTTCCCCTGCTGCATTGGATTCAGTGTTGTGTAGTCAAGGGAAAATATTAAAAATGCTAATTTATTGAGTCAGAATCATTATATATTTTACCATGGTTGTCCTTAATACAAAAAATAATAATGTTATTTTGAGACGTCTGCAGGATATGAGGCTTTTGTCGCAATAATAAATGTGGCATTGTGACTTGGTGATGCAAGCTCTACCGCTTACATTGTGAGGATGTAACATTGTTTCCGGCATGTCCTCCCTTTGACACCCAACTCTTCCTCCCGATGTTTTTTTTGATGATGTAATTGTTTCAGTTGAAAATCTAATCGTCTTTCACAGCACTTCTAATATTACTTTTTGTAATTTAATGAATACTCTGTGTGAAACGCATAAAAGAAATGATGTTCCTGTTTAGCAGTTACAAAAATGTTACGCAGATCCAAAGTAGGTGGTCTTGCATCTCTACATTACTCAAAATATACTTTGCATTTCTCCCCCTTTTAAAAGGTTAACTTTGAAGCAAAAGCAAACACACACAAAGCAAAAGCAGACCCACGTAAATATTCAAATATACACACAAGACAGAAATACATACACACACACCATAAAACCCTCGTGGTGCAATGCAGTATTGCAGACAGACTCTGCCCACAGCCTGGAGTTTGATCCTAATGGAGCTCAAGGTTGACTCAGCTGTCCATCCTTCTGAGGTTGGTAAAATGAAAACCCCGATTGTTAGAGGCAATAGGCTGACACTGTAAACTGCTCAGAGAATGCTGTAAAACACTATGGAGCAGTATATAAGTCTGAGTGCTATTGCTATAAAGGTATTCCAAAGCACCCAATACATTCACAAAATATGTATTTTGTCTCTCAAAAAAAATGTAGGACAGATTAATTTATAATTTTAGTCCAATTATCCAATTCCATATCCTCCTCCGATTTTTCTACCCTTCCTCTTTTCCAGATGAAGCAGCTACAACCTCACCTTCTGGTATACTGGTATAAATATTCAACATGATATTGTCCAAGGTAATACTGATATGTTCACTATTACCTTGGACAATATCATGTTGACTATTTTCCCATTTCAGTTAGTAATAGCCTTATTTTCAGGTTCATCATCTTCTCGGTGCAAACCCTATCAAGTATTTTCTTTTCATCTTTTGAGCTTGGACACTTATTGCCCTGAAAGGCCAAGAAGGTGATTTGTAACATAATATGCTAGAATGTCTATTTATAAGGGAAACAAACTTTTAAACTTGTGATGAATTTATTTTATAAAAAAATGATGCTTTAAACAAATGCATATTTAAATGCATTTAATAAAAAGAGGTCAAATCTTTTTTTTTGGGGGGGGGGGGGAGGGGGCGGGGAGTATCTGATGTTATTCATGAAATAGACATGTTCTGAAATCGCTATTGTGCCAGTATTAAATGTATTAATCCACTCATCTAAAAATAAAATACAAAACTAACATAGTTGAAAACAACTCTCAAGTGGAACTGGGGAAAAAAAAACTATAGTCTTCTTGCCAGTAATGTAAAAGTCTTATTTGAATACATTCAAAACTCTACGAAGGAAAGAGCTTGCCACATCTAAAGCAAACAGCTTCAGAATAGACTGGTCCATTACAAGTGCCAGCCACTTCTCCAATCAGAAACAAATGGCTGAGTCCCCTAAAATGTAAAGGAAAGAGAAAGAAACAGAGTTTTTACTCAAGGAATGGCTTTAAAAAGAACTTGAATCCTAGAGTATGAAGTAGTCTGTGGTTTTCTTTGTTACTAAAGTATTCTCTAGTATGCAGAATAAAGAATCTCTTCAGATGTTGTATCCTTAATTTTTTGCCTTGCCTTTGCTTTCTGGTTCTAATATTGTTCTGGGAGAAGCCTACAAGCAGTACTGTTATCCAGTGTTCTCTAAGAATAAAATTGAATTTCTTGCTTGACCGATGGTGTCTGATGCTTATCAGGGTTCATATCATCATAACAGAACTTGTTGGTGTTGGGAAGTTCATGGTTCGCCTTGACTGAATGCACAAATGCAAAACACCTCTCTCTCTTTGTCTCTCTCTGGCACCTTTCATTGAAGTTAAGTGAAGGAGACTTTACATTAAGTGACAAGAGCCTACCCCAATCTCTTTCTTTCTTGTTCCATTGGAAGATTAATGAAAAGGCTGTCAAGTTTACTAAAAGATGCTTGTGCATTAGACTGGCAGTTCTTATTGCAAAGCTGCACTTTGATAGATGGAACACAATTGTTCTAAGGCACTTCTAATGAAACAGTAAACATCCCCAAAGCTTATGGAAGCAAATTACTTCATCTAATTCAGGAGGAAGCTCTTACTATGCAAGAGAAACTCCTGCTGAATTAAATATAAATATTAAATACTAACCCTTTAAAAAAATGAATCACCCAAGGCCAGATATTCAAAGGAAGATGTGCATCATAATAAAACTTTTTAGCATAAATTCAATGCTATCTCTGAAAAAAAAATAAAGTTTAAATAAATCCTGTGTTTGCCACTATTAAAAATGCCAATGAAAAGCATATACAGAATATTCTATTCAGCTCATAAGGATTTCTGGAGAACTTGAGCATTCACTTTTTTTTTTTTAAAGAAATAGTTTACAGCTTCTTGTTATTGTTACATTAAAAATAAACAAACAAAAAACTATTTAGACAACTTATTCCCTTTTAGGGAACATTTTTCATGATGCCCATTGCATTGAAAATAGTCAGATAGCGTGCATCTCACAGTAATTGCTTCATCATATGCTGAAAATTTAATTTATAGGATCACTGCTCAACTTTAAAAAAAAAAAATCTCTATACGATATGATATAGGGATTACATGTTTATTTTCCACAATATATTTTCTTTTCCTCTCCCTCCCACCAAAATAATTACATCTGTTATTTTACTGGGGAACAATGGTTGAATTTGCTATTACAAAGATTTTTTTTCCCCATTTTTAAAATGTCTTTTTACAACATGAAAAGAAGTAGCTTGTTTTCTCAAATCTAGCAGGTACTTCAAAGCATTTCCATTTGCAGTTACCTGAGTTTCTTGCAAACAATCAATCTATTAATTAAGTTTTAGTTAGGCAAAACACATTAAAACATTGAAAATATTAATATATTGTCCATCATGTGATGCTTATGTATAAGGTTGAATATCAAGGAGCTTCTTTAGCTCACAGCTAAAAGATATTGAAAGATGATTGTTTTATTATATTTTTCTTCTGTATGGCATCAGAGGCATGCTCCATCCTCTTTAGCAGCTCTTTCCAGTAACGAAAGATTTGCTTCAATGAAGATATTTGAACCTCACTGAAGCAAAGAAGCCATCTGATTTGGCCCAACAAACCAATTTGGATTCTTCAAAGCACTTCAAACCAAAACTACAGGTAAAGACTTCTGTATTTTTCCCCATGCTGAAGTTCTTCCAGCTAGGAATGTTTGCATTGTCTTCACAACTGCTTAATTTAGAAGTCCTTCAATCTTTTACAAGGCTATACAGATGTAACAGTGCTGATATGTATACTGAAAGCAACCACATCTGTGAATGTGTTGGAGGGGGTTCCAAGGTTAAGAGATGTGGCATAGGAAGATCTCCCAATCAGCATAAACTGGAAGAGACTGGGAGATCTTCTAGTCCAACCCCCTGTTAAAACCTATATCACTTCAGACAAATTGCTGTCCAGTCTCTTCTTAAAAACCTCCAGTGATGAAGCACTCATAACCTTTGAAAGAAAGCTGTTCCACTGGTTAATTGCTCTCACTGTTAGGAAATTTCTCCTTAATTCCACTGTGTGAGGAGCAGGTTTTAATGAAACCAACACACCTTGGCACAGAGGGATGAAGGAGGTTTTAGGTTGCCTAATTCCAACACATTTTTTTCCTCCTGTGGACTTTCAGGCTTTTGAGTAGCTACCTCTGATATGTGTGGTAACATGTTGCCACCTTTATCATTCCTGCTCAGTTGTGAAGACTATTCATATACAGTGAGTTTACACATCAAATTGTCCACATTTTGCATGGACTTATGAATTCCTTACCATCTTCACTGGAGTAGACCAGATTGGGAGACCCATCAATTGTGGCTAAGAGCCTTCAGACTAGTATCTCACGCATAAGATGTGGAATTGTCCATAGCTGATGATGGATCTGCTTAGTCTGAGATAGTCCTTGACATAGCAGTGCAAATCCTCTCAATATTTTTTTCTACAGAAAGCTTTGTCTTTCTCTCATAGTCCATGCCTTGTGCAAGAAGACTGAAAGGGACTCTGAAGTAAACTGAACTCTAGCCGCCATATTTATTTTTTCTTTTTTACTTTCTCTTTTACTGCTTTGGATATCAAGGAAGGTAACATATTTTTTTGCTTACATCTAAAAATAATTGGACCATTAAAGAGAAGCACTAAGAACCATGTTTCTTCCATAGTTTTGTCAAAGCAAACATCCATTTAAACAATTAAGTGTCTCTTTGAAGCTTCACACAACCTACCACACATTCACTTCCTGAATGAATGAATGGGTTAAAATTTTTCATGGATACCATTTTCTGTTACGGATTTTGAATTTGATGTTCATGTCATAAGTTAATCTATTCTCTTCCTTCAAAATAAAGTTGTTAAAGGTGCATTGCAACTTTGAAAGCAAGTGAACACATATGTGGCAAACTTAAGTAAATTTTTTGAGGTTTGATAAAGTTGAAGCAGAAGCAGCAACTTAAAAATAAAAAGTAGAAATAGCTTCTCTTTCAAACACTTTCCATGTTGGAGATAATTACAATAAGAAAAATATAATTATTCATGCAGATATGATTTACCCAGGCTTCATTAATAGATAGCAAGAATTACTTAGTGAAAGCTACAATATACTTTCAAATTGTTGAAAGCATACAATCTGATCAAGAGTGAAACAAAGACACTTAGGAAAATGACTGAATTGTAAATATTTATATAAAACCAACATCATCTGTTAAGTATATACACACATTCACACACATACACAGATATACTTATATATGATATGGAAGCAGAACAAATGAAAAAGGATGCAAAATATTACAGTCACAATATGACAAAGGGAAGAGTTATGGAATAAATCTATAAAACTGATTAACATCTTAAAAGAAAACTGAATATAAAATGTTTTACAGATGGTATACAACTCTATCAAAATTTCCAAGAGGCAAATAAATGTTGGAAATGCCATGAAACAAAAGAAATGGTTTACCATATATGGTGAACATATAAAAACAAACAAACATAAAAGCATGCATATCACCATTCAGAGAATTTTAGAAATTTTAGAAATCAAATCTGAAGTTTTTGAAACTAGGTACACTATAATGCCAGAATACATTAGCAACAACCCCATAATTTATTGAAATATACGGTCATTGCTGCAGAGATAAACTTTGCCCAACATTGGAAGAAAGTTACAAAGCTGAAAATATCTGACTGGGGAAAATGGTTTATAGAGTACACAGTAAAGGCAAAACTATAACACAAACTGAATCCACAACAGAAGTTTAAACAAGAATGATTGCCATATATTTAATATGATATTACATAACATTTACAGTAGGGTTTTAAAGAGGCTTAAATGTTTAAAGGCAGTGCAAATCTTTTAGAGTAGAAAGAAGGGGGAAGTAAGAGATATCCATCTACTTTTTCCAAGCATGTCTGATTTTTCTTTTTCTTTTTAGTATTAATAAATTACAATAAGTAACATAAGCTCTTTTATATTATAAAATAATTAAATGTACTTTATAACATTATATTCAGCGTTAATCACACAATTTAAATAACTCTGTCAATTTACATCTCTGAAATCATATTTAACATTGAGATACATTTTCTATTTTGAAAGGTTTTTTCATAATTTCCATAATCATGACAGCGTTAATAGCTTCCAGTTCCTGTTGTATAAATTTCATTGCAATTGGCTATTATTTGCATTCTATAATGTAATAAAACAATTTTTAAAAGACTTGGAAAGTATGAAATGACCCATTTATCATACAAGCTGGTTTTGGGCATGCCTCGAACACTTAACAGAGAAGTCCTCAGACTGCAGCATGGTGCTGCTGACCTCTTTCTTGTGAACATCCCATATTGCAGAGGGAGTTTAATAAAAAGAGACAACTTTAATATAAAATTAAATATGTAGCAGTGGTGGATAGTCCAAGATTATATTGAAAAGGATAATGGAATTTCTAAAATTTTTCTTCTCTTTGAGAGTGATAATTTAGATACAATGGCTGAAGCTCCTACGGAGTGTCCAGATGTCACTGTAAGATTCTGTTCCAGCTGGTCTAGCCAAAAGTTTATTATCTGGATACATAAATATACATTTCTTATGATACAATAATGAGTATAAATTCATAGGATCTCAGCTGGCAATGATCAACTAGAAACGATATATTAGAATCACAGAGGACAACTCAATGAAAATATCAAATAAAAGCAAAATCCATGTTCTGAATTATTAGGTAGGGGGTGAATTAAAAAATAAAGTATCACTATAATTATGGTTTATAAAAATTTATGAGGCCATGCTTGATCACATCACCTTAAGAAAGGTTTTATAGAGTTAGAAAAGATATAGAAAGGGAACAATCAATATTAACAGAGGTTAGAACATATTAGGGCTTTTTTCATCTATGGCAAAAAGAATATATATATTCAAATATGTATATGGAAAAATGGAAAAACCTTTCATCTTGAGTGACTGGATGCACTATACACTTTGTGTTTAGGTAGTATTTTCATTACCACACATTAACATTAGTTTTTGAGAGAGATGGGCTATCACAGGCTCTAACTTAATTGTCCATAATGCATCAGTATTCAGACCATCTCTGAAAGACTGGGATGCTTAAGAAAAAAACTTTTTACACTTCTGCTCCCGCACTTCCCTGGTCATTCACAGACCATGCCTCCAGACCATCAAGTGGGTCTTACCATTTGACTCCATTCCTGTTTGCCATCTTCCACCAGAAGTGGGCACCGAGACTGTCCCGGACCAGACCTGCCAGCATCATTATCTGCCTCTACATCAGCATCTGGTTCCGAGCCAGCAGCTACCCGGATGACAATCCTCCTGGAAGTGCTCCAAATCTGAGAGAAGCCAAGATGGGGCCGATGAATTGAGTGAGATTTACTATCTGGTGAGATCAGCCAGTCGCGGGGCAGGGCCCTCTTTCAAGATCATGCCCAAGGCTAGTTTTCCCATACATGGAGACCATCGAAACCCCGTCCGACAGATACGACTCATCACTGGAGCAAACGTTCCATCCATAGAGCCAATTATGACAACATTCAACAGCTCTACAAGCTCCAAAGGCGAGATGCGACATCCTCCGTTTTTACTGAGCAATGGAAGAACGCACATCGCGGATCCCGACAGTTACCGCTGGAGATGGAGAGTTACTGGTCAACAATATTCAAGACTCCAAGTGCGGTCGATAATAGGGCAGCAGCCACACCATCGTCTGTTTATTGGTCATTCTTGTACAGAGTTACTTCGTCTGAGGTCACTGCAGTGCTTAAGAGCATGACATCTAGCACTCCGGGCTTGGATCGCATTCATGCCGTTGATCTCTTGACCTGGCACCAACCATCTCTATTACAACTTTCTGCTAGCTACCAGGGCCCCCCCAGAACATCTAGCCTGTTTGAGGGTAACCTTCCTACCTAAGACAGACGATCCATTGGCTCTGGGAGATTACCGCCCTATTTCAATTGCCTCTACCATCCTCCGTGCCTTTCATAAGATCCTGGCATGGCGTCTCCATGATACCCTTCAATTCTCACCCTTTCAACAGGGGTTTCTCCAGCAGGACAGCTGCCTTGAGGCAACAACCCTTCTTCATACCATTCTTCGAAGGGTCCATACGAAGCGTGAACCTTGTGCGATATTGTTTCTGGATATTGCCAAGATGTTCAATACCATTTCATACCACATGCTGTTTCGTGTCACCATAGCTGCTGGTCTACCACCTCCCTTGGTGTCAGACTTTCAGCACCTTTACAAGGGGTACACAATTCAACTTGCAGGAACTACTACTACTTGTGGTTGGGGCATCCAGCAAGGCAATCCTCTGTCTCTGCTTCTCTTCATCATGGTTGTCAAGGACATTGTCACAGCTTCTCTGCCCAGCATTGAGTATGACCTCGACGGCCATCGGATCAACAGTATCACTTATGCTGATGACCTGATTCTGTTTGCAGAGAAGTCCCCTTAGCTTTAGGAAAAGCTACATCTTTTATCTGAAGCCTTTACTCAAGCTATAATGGCATTGAATGCCAAGAATGCCACCATTGCCAGGGATGGAAAAAGAAAGTGTGTGGCCCTGTTACCAACTATCTACGAGTGTGAGGGAGGCAATATCAACCCTCTTGGGCCAGGGGATTCGATTCAATATCTCAGCCTTCAGTTTAATTGAAAAGGCCACGTTATGCCCAAGCACATCGGCAAATTGGACTCTCTGCTTCAGGAGCTCTCACAGGCACCGCTAAAGCTGCAACAGCGGATGCTATTGCTATGAACATTCTTGGTGCCCAAATTCATCCATGAGCTTGTACTGGGTCATGTGCACAGGAATGCTCTGCGGAAACTGGACTGTCTGATCCATGCGGCGGTGAGGCACTGGCTGCAATTGCCCAAAGATACCCCCTTGGGCTACTTCAACACACACATCAAAAATGGAGGCCTGCAAGTGCCTTGTTTCTCTACTTCTATCCCATTGCTCCAGGTGTCATGACTTGAGAAGATAGCATCCCATCCCTTCACGCTGTTTCAGATCATACAGCGTCAGGATGCATTTGATCTTCTGTGGTTCTGGATGAAGCAGCCATGCAGCCAAGCAGCCATTTCTTCTTTTAAAGTAATGGCTGCTGAAACAAAACATAAGACTTAAGAGCAAGTTTTCTTTGAAAAAAAGTTATTTTATTTTGCAATCTTAAACCAAACTTTTAGAAACATTTTTGTCTTGGCTCCTTAATGGTTTAGGGTTGAGATATTGAAGCTTCTAGGGGATGAATCCTTAGACATTTTTGGTCACAGTTGAGTACCTTCATCCCAGAGTTTTTTTTTTCATTTTCCCAGAGGCCTTAGGCTTCACTCTGTCCATCCAGAGTCTCTGTCCTATTTCTATACAAAATCTTCTCTACTGTGAAGATTTCCTTAACTCTTAGTCATACTTCCTCATTTCCAGTCTCATAGAACACAGCTTTCCCCCTACCACAACTCCTCCCACCTGATCCTTAGCTCATTTCTTCTGGGACTGGCTCCCCAAGACCACATGGATGCTTCTAGTCTCCATATCTTTTCCTACCAATCTCATTTTCTCCCTCTTCTAGATGTTCTTCCTTCTTCTCTAAAGTTACCTGTGTTCTTTCATAGCCCTCAGCAATCTCATTTTTTCCTTTTGTAGTGGCAGAATGGAAAAAAACCTCTAGGGTTGGCGTAGGCAAGTTACTTCCTCTCATCGTACTTCAAGGCTTACCTTGTTTGAGTTTTCCCGTTCATCACAAATGCAAACAAAATACATTAGTAGTCTCTGCTGGGGAATCAGTGGGGATGCCAGACCAATGAAAGCAACAGTACATTATCCTCAGCCTTCTCTTCCTCATTATCAATATCATCCTCAAGACCCATCTCTTTTCCATTTACACTGCAATGTCACAGGCAATCACTAAGTGACAGGATCCTGCATATACTACTGGAAGGAATGAAGATGGGAAGACTCAATTAAGAGATTAAATCAGTTTAAGCATTATTCTGCTTCTGATTTAATGAAAGTAAATTATGTTGTGACAACAAATATGTCTTTGTGCAAAAACTTTTTTTAAGACAGCATCTTTTAAAGCAAGTTTCATGCTTCAACAGAGAAAAGACAAAACTTAATAAACAAGCACTTGGGGTTAATTGCTACTTAAGTTGTCCTGTATTAGTTCTGCCATTTCATCTTCTGTAGATGACATTAATTCTCCAAAATGCATATAATATCTGAACCAAAGACCCTTATGCAGATATAAGGATGATACCACCTGAATGCTTCCTGCACATCCTTTTTTAATAGCACTGGAGCAAATTTAATAAAATCTGTGGCATTAGTCATTGATTGTTATGAGTGCAATCCATTATGCCTTATGAATAAACCTCATTGCTTGCCACTAAATGGTGTAAGTATAAAAGGGGAATTTTGAGGAGAGAAAAGTAAGTACATAGCAGGCTGCAATCCTAATATTTGAATCTTTGAATGTAGGCTCACCAATTGTTCACTCTAAAGAAGGAACTACTAAGGAGACAAACAATCAATCAAACAAACAGAAAACAATACCCTAATCAAGGAACTACCAAGGAAAAATAAATCACAATTTAACCAAAACTAGCCAGGGAAATGACTATATTTAAACAGGGAGCAAACCCTGAAGATCAAGGATGCCATTCTCCAAATATATATTTAGAACACAAAAGGATATGATTTGTAAACTAAAAATTTCAGTCTTCTGACTTTGGCCTGTATATTCTTGGAGCTATATTCCATTGCGTTTATTCATGTATATAAGACAGATAGCAACAGTCTAAAAAGCATTCTAAAAGTATTTTAGTCAAAGTGCTAAACTTTGATAAAGGAGCTTCTCTCTGTAGGCTTTGCTATAGCTGGCACTGAAAATTTTCCATGTGTTTTTCTTCTGAGCAGAGATATTATTCTGATTTTTATGCTATTGGTTTTTTAGTGAAAGGGAATTTGTTTTAACAACTCAAAGAAGATATTCAGTGCAACCCACTTCATGTTATGGAGAATATAAAAGGAGTATTTGGTATAGTCACTACCTTCAGTTATTTATAAAAATAACAAAGACAGGGTTAAAAAATGAATCAGACTTGGGTAGAATATAGTATTCTTGTATTTTAGAGAGTTGGATGAGAAATGTGTGTGAATAGTATTTCTTTAATAGTGTAAGCATCTCTCCTGTCAATTGCAGCCTTCCTGACTCTCAAATTTCCCATTATATTTCAAAGGAAACCATCATGCCATAATTGCTTCTGTGGTGTTTTATTTCAACTGCAATATTAGAGGAGTTACCTTGCTAAAGAAAATATGTTTGAAATTTCCTCTGATTCCAGGAACAATTCAGATATATTATCTACCCAATTTCTTTAATTATTAATTGATTTGTTCAAGCATTTGGGGGAAATTATCATTTCTTATAAATATTATCGACACAAAGAACATTTGGGCCATGGAAAAGAAGCAGTTGTTTCCCAGGTCTACATTTTAGTTCCATTTTTGTTTGTTTGTTTGTTTTAAGTCAATATTTTTATATTTTTCATGATATCTATGAGAATCAGTTTTAAAAAGCAATATTCTTCTAAATAAAGATGCACTGCTACCTTTTCTATTTTCAACAGAATAAGACGAATGAGGTGGGTATTTCAAAATTTGCAGTCTTAACATAAAAGCCACACATTTGTGATTGTCTCTAAATACTCTGAATATAATTGGTTGAAAATAGTTTTGATTTTGGGTTACTGCTGTAGAATGGCTAGTAGTTACTATTTTGTATAAGTAAAAAATTGATACTATAATTATAATATGTATCTTACTGTACAAAAAAATCAAAAGTTACTGAGCGGGGGAGGTGTTATATCTCTTTTTCTCTTCTCTCACTTTATCTCCTCTGTCCAATTTCTTTTTTCCCCCATTGGCTTTATTTCTATATTGTATTTTATATTAAGACATTAATTACATTTTCTTAATATAAATATACATATGAAAATGTTATGGTTGAAACTGACACTATATATTTGAAAAATATGTTCAAAATATTCTGACTGTGGGTGGAGGTAAAGCAATAGTAACTCTGGTAAGCTAATAATTGTAAATTATATTCTGTATTAGTAACAAAAAAGAGAAAGGAAAGGAAGGAAAGGAAGAAAGGAAAGAAAAAGAAAGAGAGAGAGAGAAAGCAAGCAAGCCACTGTGGTGGAATGGCCTAAAATAAGAGACTCTGAATTCTAATCCTGCCTTAGGCATGGAACCAGCTGGGTGATTTTGGGTCATTCAGATCTTTCTCCATAGGAAGCAGACAATAGCAAATCACTTTGAAATCTTGCCAAGTAAACACCAGGATTTCTCCAGACACTGACCACACACATACACACAGAGCAAAAGCCTTATTATTAGAAGGATTAATTGACTAGATATATTTTCACCAGCTTCTTAGTAAGGTTCATGTGTGAGAAATTGCTTACTCTTATTGTGAAAAACAAAGAACAAAATGGGAAAAGTAGCACAGCTTCTCCACACCTCATTAAGGGAGTAAAACAAAGCTTTACTTTTTTTTCTTTATTTGCAACTACAAAAGCACTAAATGGCTTCAAGCAAGATATTTAATATTCTAGAATCATAGAAATTGCCCGTCAAGGTTATCCCAGTGTAAATGAAATGTTAATAAATTAAATAAACCCTGCTTAGAGTGTACAGATGACTCTGTGTGCTTCCCTTATTGAAACATATATATATATATATATATATATATATATATATATATATATATATATATATGTGTGTGTATGTATGTATGTATGTATGTATGTATGTATGTATGTACGTACGTATGTGTGTGTATGTATATATATATATATGACATGGGATATTAAAAATGTAAAATTACATGATAGCATAATATAGTGACAGTGATTATATTTTGCTAACTGCTTGACCATGAGTGTACACACTAAAATAACAGAATTATGCTTGTTTTAATTTTTTTTCAGGTAGCCTAAGGAGGGCTATTTCAAATTTCTCCAATGTATTAGTCAATGGTGAAAGTAGAGATAAGTTCAACTGACAAAATGATTATGAAACAGCAATTATGATAACACGCAAAAGGAAGTTTTCAGTCCTCCTCCATATGTCTGTAATGAATTTGCATAGACATTAGATTTTTACCATTGCAACATTTTTTAAAATATTCTGTTGCTCATAAAATTAAACAGAATTACAATACAACTCACTGAAACTTTGTAATCATGAAATTCCAAACTGAAGGACCAACACTGGTGAAAGTCGCCTTAGTCTGTGGCAAAAATTAGACATCTTTAAGATTGCCATTTTACTCGCTGGCTAAATTGGAATTCTTGTGTTCTCATTTAGAGGTTTTGGATCAATTAAATCAAATTCATTTAATTGGTTGGTGAAACCAAATATTTCAATAACTCAATATTTAATAGTAGTTAGAGGAGAAAGGGCACATTATATTAAAGGAAATGAACTCATATTACTTCATTTTTTCTGGGCAGAATTCAGTACCTACATCCTGAATATGGTGGCAAGAAATAGCCTAACTTTCATGGATAAAAAATAATACTTCTAATTAATTTGAACTGATTTTTGATAGAGTTGTACAATATTTTACTTTTAATTCAAAACAATTGGAGGCAATGAAACTCCTGGCTATGATTCATTAAATCAATCTCATCTTTTTTGTGCAATTACCTCAGAAACAGATATAGTTGTTTTAATGAGTTGTAGGCAAATACCGCATTCAATTTCTGAACTATATCCATTGCATTGCAAAGTCTTGGTCTATAGGCCTGTTGTGCCAATAAAATTGTTACAATAATTTATGTGGTAAACTTTGCCACAAGAAAGGTAGAAGGACTTGGACTTTTTTGAATTTCCTGGACTTTTTGGTAGTATTTAGATAGTTGACTGTAGTATGCCACTAGGGAAGGCTGAATTGGTTATTGACAGTACAAGTCTGTAAAGACTTCATTCTTATTTGTATTGCTATTTCCAGGATAAGACTGAAGATTTCAGCTTGAATCTATATAACAGATAACAGATAATCAGAATTGGAAGGAACCTTGTAGGTCATCTAGTCCAACCCCCCGCCCAAGCAGGAGACCCTACACCATTTCTGACAAATGGCAGTCTAATCTCTTCTTGAAGGTCTCAAGTGATGACACTCCCACTGTAGAGGGCAAGCTGTTCCATTGGTTGATTGTTCTCACTGTCAGAAAGTTTCTCCTTATTTCCAGGTTAAATCTCTCCTTGTTCAGTTTCCATCCATTATTCCTTGTCTGGCCTACAGGTGCTTTAGAAAATATCTTGACCTCTTCCTCCCTGTGGCAGACCCCCAAATATTGGAAGACTGCTATAATATCTCCCTTGATCCTTCTCTTTACTAGACTGGCCAAGCCCAGTTCCTGCAACCGTTTGTTGTATGTTTTAGCCTCCAGTCCCCTAATCATCCTAGTTGCTCTTCTCTGTACCTTTTCTAGAATCTCAACATCTTTTTTATAATTTGGTGACCAAAACTGGATAAAGTATTCTAGGTATGGTCTTACTAAGGCTTTATAGAGTGGTATTAGTACTTTCCTTGATCTTGATTGTGTCCCTCTGTTAATACAAGTTAGGATTGCATTAGCTTTTTTGGCTGCTGCTGCACACTGCTGGCTCATATTTAGCTGGTTGTCCACTAAGACTCCAAGATCCCTCTCACAGTTACTGCTATTGAGCCTGGTTTCACCCAGTCTATATGTGTACTTTTGGTTTTTCTTGCCTACGTATAGGACTTTACTTTTCTCTACATTGAATTTCATTTTGTTAGATACGGCTCAGTGTTCTAGTCTATCAAGATCCATTTGGATCTTGAGCCTATCTTCTTGGGTATTAGCTATTCCTGCCAGCTTAGTATCATCTGCAAATTTGGTAAGTTCTCCTTCTATTCCCTCATCTAAGTCATTAATGAAGATATTGAAGAGTACTGGGCCTAAGACGGAACCTTATGGCACCCCACTGCTTACTTCCCTCCATTTAGACTTAGACCCATTATGGACTACTCGTTGAGTACAATTTGCCAGCCAGTTGTGAATCCATCTAGTGGTGGTGCTATCTATTCCACTTTTTTCTAGCTTACTAAGAAGTAGGTTGTGGTCTACTTTGTCGAATGTCTTGCTGAAATCTAAATATATTTTGTCCACAGTATTTTGCTGGTCTACTAATTTAGTCACTGTGTTGAAGAATGAAATAAGATTGTTTTGGCATGATCTGTTTTTAACAAACCCGTGCTGACTGCTAGTTATTACTTTACTTGTTTCTAGATGTTGGCAGATCTGTTTTTTTATTATCTTTTCCAGTATCTTCCCAGGTATTGATGTTAGGCTGATTGGTCTATAGTTTCCTGGGTCTGTTTTTTTTTTTTTTCCTTTTTTGAAGATGGGAACCACATCAGCTCTTTTCCAGTCCTCTGGTAGTTCCCCTGTGCTCCAGGATTTCTGAAAGATATGGTGCAGTGGTTCTGAGATGACCTCTGCCAGCTCCTTTAAAACTCTGGGATGTAATCCATCAGGCCCCGGTGATTTGTTTTCATCAAGATTAGACAGGTGTTCTCTTACTATTTTTTTTTTTATTTTAACTTTTGTTTCTGGTCTGTCTTTTACAGTTATGTTTTTAGTGGGTGGAGCTATAGTTTCTTTTTGCATGAAGATGGATGCAAAGAATGAGCTAAGCAGTTCTGCTTTCTCTCTGTTGCCTGTTACTTCCTTGCCATCTTCTCTCTTTAATAGACTGACTGTTTCCTTGATTTTTTTTCTTGTTATTTATATGTTGGAAGAAACTTTTTTTATTAAATAAGCCAAATATAATCATATCATATGGCTTTATACTATTTAAATTCTATGTCAAATATTTTCTATCAACATTTTCTCTTCCATTTTACTTTTGTTACTTTCCTTCTCTTAAGAGATACAGATGAAGATATAGAGATGCTCATTTGATGCCTGCCTTTTATAAGAGTTTGAACAAGATCCACTAAGCTCAGGAACCAACAAAATATCATCCATAAACCATTGTTATATTTGGCTTATTTAATTTTTGCAGACACCCATACAATTGCCATTTTATACATTTGACTCATGTTGCAAAATAGAAATGTGGGGATTAGTCTGTGTGAAACTTGTGTCAGTATCATAGATTTTCACTTGTCATAAGTTTGATCTCACTTTGCTGCTAGAAAATGTAATTAGAAAATACATGTTCATTTTGCCAACAAGAAAGTTATCCTTAACACAGGACATTTTGAATGCAATTTTCCCTTATATATATTTTTTTTTCAAATACAATTAACATATACAGGTAGTCCTTAACTTACAATTACAATTGGAACCCGCATTCCCATTCTTAAATAAGATAATTGTTAAGTGAGACATTCATTTAACATTAATTTTATTGTACATTTTCTTCGTGGCTGCTAAGCAAATCACTGCAATTGTTAACTGAACTACATGTAAGACAAGATGTGAGGGACACGTACAGCCAGAAATTATGTAAAGACTGCTGCTGGCACAAAGATTATGTGCAAATAACATCTATAAAGCCCAGTGTGTCTGCTTAGAACTATTACCGGTAGATTAATTCCATACACACATGTAAACATGGACAAACACACACACACACAACATTTTATCTTTTTTCTATTTTAAGCAATACCTTTCAGAGAGGAAAATAAAGGTAATGTGAGATCATCATATTGTTATCAGCTATTAAAACTTAATATTTTCAAAAAAGTTTTTTCTGTAAGACAAAAAATAGACTAGGTTTTTAGATGTGGTTGTATCAGTGCCACTGGCACAATATCTGCTAAGGTAGGAAGAAAATTAAAGGGACTGTTGACCAGTAGTTTGGTTTCCAGAGAGAGAAGGGGTGAAGGAGGGAGAGAGACAGACAGACAGATAGACAGATGGAGGGAAAGACAGAGAAAGAATAAGAGAAAGAAGAGAAGAGAAGAGAAGAGAAGAGAAGAGAAGAGAAGAGAAGAGAAGAGAAGAGAAGAGAAGAGAAGAGAAGAGAAGAGAAGAGAAGAGAAGAGAAGATACACAATTTCCTGCATGTACTTTTCTGGTCAGAAGAAGAGCTGGGAAAATTGTAGAAGATAATCACATCATACCACATAAATACCATGCAGGTTGCCAAGCACCTAAATGTTGACCCTGCAACCATGGAGATGATACAATGGTTTTATTTATTTATTTATTTATTTATTTATTAATTAATTTATTTATTTATTTAGTATTTTATTTATTTTCAAGATTTATATACCACCCCCTCTCCGTGGGGGACTCAGGACGGTGTACAGACATTAGAAATATGTTAAGAATACAGTAATTAAAATAATTAAAGAATAAATTTGGTTGTTAAATAATCGGGATGGGGCAAGGGTATAAAAGTAAAGACTAAGACCAATTACGACCGAATTTAAAGTAAATGAAAAACCCTAGGCCAGACCGGTTTGATGGAATAGATGAGTTTTCAACGCGCGCCGGAAGGTCAAAAGGTCAGGGATGATCCTCATCTCCGGGGGTATTTTATTCCAGAGGGAGGGAGCCCCCAAAGAGAAGGCCCGCACCCTCAGAGTTGCCACTCCGATGGGAGCGTACTGGCCGATGGAAGCGTAATGGCCGACGGGAGCATACTGGCCGACGGGAGATTGATGGTGGCAGTAGGCGGTCCCGCAAATACCCAGGTTCCAAGCCATGGAGCACTTTAAAGATGGTAACTAATACCTTGAAACGCACTCGAAAGCCAATGCAGCTTGAGCAAGAGTGGTGTAATATGAGAGCCCCGAGAAGCCCCCAAAACTACCTGCGGCCGCATTCTGCACCAGCTGGAGCCTCCGGGTGCTCTTCAAGGGGAGGCCCATGTAGAGAGCATTGGCATAGTCTAGGCGGGAGATAACAAGGGCGGATGTGACTGTGCGAAGTGCATCCCAATCCAGAAAGGGCTGCAACTGGTAGATCTTACGGACCTGATAGAAAGCCCCTCTGGTGACGACCGCGATATGTTCTTCTAATGACAGCTGTATGTCCAAGAGGACACCCAGGTTGCATGCCCTGTCAGTGGGGCTAAGAGTCCCCCCCCCCCACAGTCAGCGATAGAACTAGCTGGCTGTATCGGGGTGCTGGAACGCACAGCCATTCAGTTTTAGATGGGTTGAGCTGAAGCATGTTCCACCCCATCCAGTTCCGCACAGGCTCCAGGCACCGGATCATCACTTCAACGGCTTCGTTGGGGTGGCTTGGGGTAGAAATGTACAGCTGAGTATCATCAGCGTACTGATGAAACTCTACCCCAAAGCCACAGATGATCTCACCCAGCGGCTTCATATAAATGTTGAACAGTAGGGGTGAGAGCAACGACCCCTGAGGAACCCCACAGATCAGGGACCTTGAGGTTGATCTCTGCCCCCCTGTCAACACAAATTGCGAATGGTTGGAGAGGAAGGAGGAGAACCACTGCAAAACAGTGCCCCCCACTCCCAGTCCCCCCCGGTCGATGCAATAAGATATTGGGGTTGACAGTATCGAAAGCCGCTGAAAGGTCTAACAGGACCAGGACAGAGAAATAACCTTTGTCACGGGCCCTCCAAAGATCATCTACCAACGCGACCAGTGTCGTCTCCGTGCTGTATCCAGGCCTGAAGCCTGATTGGCGTGGATCTAAATAGACATCTTCATCCAGGTGCTGGGGAAGCTGTCCTGCCACCACACTCTCAACAACCTTCGCCACAAAGCGAAAGTTGGAGACTGGACGATAGTTAGATAACAAATTTGGGTCCAGAGACGGTTTCTTGAGGAGGGGTCTTACTACCGCCTCTTTCAAGATAGCAGGCAGAAATCCCTCACTCAAGGAAGCGTTGATAATACCCTGGAACCAACCTCGTGTCACCTCTCGAGTGGCTAATATCAGCCAGGAGGGACACGGGTCCAGTAAACAGGTGGTAGCATTAAGCTCACCCAGCATCCTGTCCATGTCCTTGGGGGTCACAGGGGCAAACTCTCCCCAGATGACCTTCCCGAATTCTACTCCCGACCCCCCATCCAGAGTTGCCCAGTCAGAGTCCAACCCATCCCGGATCTGAGTGATTTTGTCCAGCAGGAAATTCTAAAAATCCTCAGCCCGTCCCTGCAGAGGATCCTCCCGCGCTCATGGTTCTAAAAGTGAGCGGATCACCCTAAAAAGGGTGGCTGGGCGATTTCCTGCAGATGCGATAAGGGTAGAAAAGTAAGAGCGTTTTGCTGCCTCTATCGCCACTAAATACATCCTAATATAGGACCGTAATAGTGTTCAGTCAGATCCGGAATGGGTGGTCCTCCAACTACTCTCTAGGCGTCTTTTCTTGCGCTTCATCTCCCCCAGCTCCTCAGTAAACCATGGAGCTGAGCAAGACTGACATTGGATCAGAGGCCGCAAGGGCACGACTCGATCAAGGGCCCTACCGCCACCCTATCCCAGGTGGCCACCAAGTCCTCAGCCAAGTCATGTGTTCGAATACTGGGAAATGGCCCAAGCTCCATCAGGAACCTAAGCGGGTCCATCAGGCACCGGGGGCGGAACCATTGTATCGGCTCCGCCTCCCTGCGATGAGGGGGTGCGGCCTGGAAGTCCAGTCTAAGGAGCGAATGATCTGACCATGACAAGGGCTCAATAATAATGTCCCCTATACCCAGATCATCTTGCCACTGTTCTGAGACAAAAACTAGGTCCAAGATGTGACCTCCAGTGTGAGTGGGGTTCCTGATTAATTGGGTCAGGCCCAATGTTGTCATGGAAGCCAAGAACTCCTGAGCAATGTCCGAGGTCCCACCAGCCGAAGGCAGGTTGAAATCCCCCATGACCATAGCCTAGGGGTCTCAACCGCTAGGCTGGCTACAACCTCGAGGAGCTCAGGCAGGGCTGATGTCACATAGCAGGGAGCCAGGTATGTGATCAATAGGCCCATCTGAACCCTGGGACCACATTTCACAAAAAGGGATTCACATCCGGTCGTCTGAGGGACAGTGGATTTCCTAGGATCTAGGTCCTCCCAAATAATCACTGCAACCCCCCCACCCCTCGCCTGGACCCTCGGCTGATGAAAAACCTGAAACCCGGCCGGGCACATCTCCACCAGGGGAACACCCCCCTCCTGTCCCATCCAGGTCTCGGTGATGCCCGCCAGGTCCGCTCCCCCCTCCTCAATTAATTCATAGATGAGAGTCCTTTATTAATTACGGACCTGGCGTTGCATAACATCAGCCGAAGGCCCGGGGCTGGATCATTCGAACAGTCCAGGAAGTGGGACATAACCTGGGGGTCGGAGCACACCACCGTCCGTAAATAGTGGGGGCGAGCTCCCACAACATGATAAGGCCCCCTGTCAATGCCATATCTGCCTCTCCCATCACTTGTGTCAATAGCCATCCCTTCCTCCTCCCGGAAAGAAACCCCCATCCTCGATCATGGTTTTAAGTGCAAAGATCAGCCATAAGTCACTTTTTTAAAATGTTACTGTAACTTCATTCACTAAATGAATGGTTGTAAGTTGAGACCTACCTACAGAACACTGCTCATCATAAAGACAGCATATGCACCTTTTATGAGTAGATATTCTGGAAACATTTTTTTTTTCCTTTGAATTTTTGAACAGAAAATATTAGGTGATGCCAGACATTATTTGTTGCTGCCTTTCTGGGATGTTATGATTGAGGTCAGCTATGCTATTTTTGTAGGGGTATATGCAGGGGGGGGGTGAGGAATGAGACTACAATTGGGTCTCTCTCCCCCTCTCTTACAAACACACACACAAACACACACACAGACACACACACACGCTCTTGCAAACTAAAACGTGTGTGAATTTCCTGTACATCTCTTTAGTGGTGGTCTGTCTGGCATGGAATACTTTTTGTCAGCCTAGACTGACATAATGAACATGATTGTTAAGACTGAAACAAACATTGGAGAAAAATCAATCCAATTACAACGATGCAGATTGTACTTTTTGGCAAACAAACTGCTTCCACAGATTAAAACCAAACAAACTATTATTCTCCTTCAATAATACTAATCTTTGCTCTTTTTTTTCAACAGAATCTCTGCCCTAGCAAAATTCATTTGACAGAATAGTGAGCTTACTATAATTTCTAATTACAGGAGCTTATTGGAGATAATCAATGGTGAGAACTCTTCTCCTTAAAATCATTTGATTTTTCCATTTGCAGACAGGTTTTTTTTACAACTGGTTTTCATTGTTTTGATCTTCTCAGGATAAGGAGTCAAATGTCAAAGAAACGAAACAAAATGATTAATAATGATTTTGTCAGCTTTTCTAACATTTGACCCAACATTACTTTGTGGGATCCTTGGAACTCTATGAGCTTAGTTGTTTTCTTGCAGATATTTCATTACCAAAACTAGGTGATGTTACCTTGTCTGGGTAATGAAACATCTGCAAGAAAACAATTAAGCTCAATAGCACCAAGGATGCTTTATTTCAAATATTGTCCTTATTGGTACAACATTACTTTTGTTCTAACTCACAAGGGAAATTATATTTTTATTCCCATTGCTGCTATATAAATAAACTGAGAAGATAAAAACAGGTTTCCTTATTAATGTTATGATCTGATACCAAATTACCAGGGTGGTATGGTCTGAAAAGAAAGTTCTGAAATAGATGCTGACCCATGATCTACTCATTTATTTTCATCCCTGAAAGATAGAGAAGTGGGAGTAGGCAGATGCCACCTGTAATAGAATGTAGTCTGAATAGGAGAGAGAGAGAGAGTATATTCCAGAAAAGCAAGAAACAATTCAGTTCAGATAATTGTGTGAAAGAAAGAGAATGAAGACAGTTCCTGCCTAATAGTGCTCACTGTATATGCTTTAGTTTCATTTGGTTTGGCAAGATTCTGTCTGTGAGAGAGGAATAATAAAGAAATCTGCTTTGCAAGAATCACAATGTATCTTTCTTGGTTTTTGAGCCTGACATTGCTTGAGATTAAACTATGTTCCAATCTTTTTTTCTTTTCTCTGAATAAAAGGGAAAAAAACAAAAAGATGCCAGTCACACTTCTAAAAAAATCAGAACTGCAGCCTAAAAGATGTTCCGAAGTGGTGCATAATATACAAAGAAGACAGAAAGAAAGAAAGAAAGAAAGAAAGAAAGAAAGAAAGAAAGAAAGAAAGAAAGAAAGAAAGAAAGAAAGGAAGGAAGGAAGGAAGGAAGGAAGGAAGGAAGGAAGGAAGAAAGAAAGAAAGAAAGAAAGAAAGAAAGAAAGAAAGAAAGAAAGAAAGAAAGAAAGAAAGAAAGAAAGAAGAAAATGAGAGCACTATTAAGGTACAATCTAAAATATTGTTTTAAAAATCAAAAGACACAGCATTAGATATTACATATATGCTGCCATTCCAAAATATTAAAAAGTTTTATTTTTCTATAAACATTACTTTTCCTACTGCTCTGTTTTACATACTTACTCTCACACACAATCTGCCATTTTAAAAAAATCATGCATTAAAATTCATTACTTCTAATTTTTAACAAGATTCAGAAGAAAATAAGCATCACAAAAGCCATTGTTTTTATACTGTTCTTTTAATAATAATTATAGAGCTACATATCTTCAGTGAAAAAGACACAAGTCTTGCTTTAAAATTTTGTTTTCTTTAAAGTGCAATCTAAAACAAAATGCATTAATAGTTGCAAGGTAACAAGTTTTCAGGCAGCACAATATCAAAACAATTATCTTTGCACAAATGTTGCCACTGCTTTATTTCCTGCTAGAAAACAAGTATGAAATAAACCAGAGCATCTAGACGTTAGATGGCATAGATGTCAAGAAAGGATCAAGAGTAGCTGACCTGATAAAAATAGGAAATGAATAGCACTGCAAGCATTCTCTATCAACAAGCAACTTCTTAAGAATTGTTCCACAAATCACCAGAAACTTCACTTTCCCTTCTAGCCTGGGTTACATACAATTGCCATCTTTTTCTTTCCTGACATCAACTTGCTGTTTAGCATCTATATACAGTGCAGAGACTCACAGGCAAAACGTTTATCAGAGCAAAGACTCCAATTGTTTAGATGTGCCAACACTGTGCTTACATAACCTTTGCCATTTACTCCGGCTGAAAATGCAAGTTTCAGCACAAGCATCCCTAACAATTTCTTTGACATTCCCTTGTCTAAATGGCTTACTCTCAGTAGCAGCAACTGTAGCTACCAGAAGATTTAGAATTTATGCATAATTGAACAATTCTTTATTTTTATTTATTTATTTATTTGATTTGTCAATTGCTTACAAGATAATAGGTATAAGGATAAACATAGTTATGAATACATGAAATGGGTACATATAAGAAAAATAAAAGAAGCAATAGGACAAGGATGGTAGGCACTTTGGTGTGCTTATGACGCCCCCTACAGACCTCTTAGGAAAGGGGTGAGGTCAATAGTAGACAGTCTAAGGTTAAAGTTTTGGGGGTTTGGGGAAGAAACCACAGAGTCAGGTAGAGTATTCCAGACATTGACCACTCTGTTGCTGAAGTCGTATTTCCTGAAATCACGTTTGGTGCGGTTAACCTTGAGTTTGTATCTATTGTGTGCTCTTGTGTTGTTATGGTTGAAACTGAAGTATTCATTAACAGGTAAGTCATTGCAATGTATGATTTTATATACCATACTTAGATCAGACCGCAGACGGCGTAATTCAAGGTTTTCTAGGTCTAGAATTTCAAGTCTGGTGGCATAAGGTATTCTGCAACAAGTAGGGGAATGAAGAACTCTTCTTGTAAAATATTTCTGGACTTTCTCAACTGTGTTAATATCAGATACAATAATGTGGGTTCCAGATTGATGAGCTGTATTTGAGTATTGGTCTAGCAAATGTTTTGTATGCTCTAGTTAGTAGTGTGATATTACCAGAGAAAAAGCTATGTAGGATTAGGTTAAAAACTCTTAATGCCTTTTTGGCTATGTAGTTACAGTGGGCTTTAGCACTTAGATCATTAGAGATGAGTATTCCAAGGTCCTTTACAGAGCTTGGATCATCAACAAGATCTTGATTATTCAGCCTGTATTTTATTTTCTGATTTTTTTTGCCAATATGTAAGACAGAACATTTATTTGTTGAGATTTAAAGTTGCCATTTGTTTGACCATTCTGATACATAGCCAAGTTCTTTTTGTAGGGTAGCAGTATTGTCTGTGGTATTGAACAGCTTTACATCATCAGTGAAGAGAATGCAGTTGCTCTTAATATGATCACAGAAGTCATGTAGAGTATGAACACTGCCTTGGGGGATACCACTATTGACAGGTACAGAATTTGATAGGACACTCCCAATTTTGACCATTTGTTGTCTGTTTGACAGGAATGCTTCTATCCAGTTAATGCAGTTGTCCAGATATACCATAAGATTTTAGTTTTAGGAGCAGTTTGTCATGTACCACTGAATCAAAGGCTTTACAGAAGACTATGTAGATTGCGTTTATTGTTTTGCCCTGATCGAGTTGTGTAGTCCATATGTTTTTGCAGTGTAAGAGTTGCAGATTACAGGATAGTCTCCCTTTTTGAAGATGGGGATGACCGTGGCTTGTGACTAAAGGTTAGGCAAGGAGCTGGTCCTGAAAGATTTTTCAAAGATTATGCTTAGAGGTTCTGCTATGGCAGTGGATAGCTTTTTTAAGAAGTAGGCACATATTCCGTCCGGTCTAATAGATAGAAATGGTTTTAGATTGCATAGTGCTTTTTCAACATTGTCTTCTGTAACTCCAACTTCCTCCTTTTCTGAATGTGTGGGAAGAGCAGAGGATTGGTATCACACATGACAATCATGTTTATTCCATTCTCAATAGCAATAGCAATAGCATTTAGGCTGATATACCACTTCATACTGTGTTATAGCACTCTCTATCTGGTTTATAATGTCACCATATTGTCCCCAATAATCTGGGTCTTCATTTTAGTGACCTCAGAAGGATGGAAAGCTTTGAGTTGGTCAGGATTAAACTCCACACTGTGGACAGTTACTTTGCATTCTAATCACCATGGCCCCTAAGATACTGTAATCTGTGTTGTGAACACCCATGTGCGTGAGTGTTACTTATTTGGGAAGAAATTTAAACCCAAACTGGTAGTGATGTATAGGCAAGCTTGATCGTAATTCATGTCATATATGCATACAAATAGCTTCACATTCACCACAAATACATGAATATTACAATGCATAACTGAGGACTAAAATATATATATATATATTTTATTATTTAAATTTATATACCGCCCTTCTCCCAAGGGACTCAGGGCGGTGTACAGCCCATCTAAAACCCACAAATATACAAAAATTAAAAAAGTATTAAATTAATCGGCTGATAAATGAGACTAAAAAGACCCCACCCCACCCCTTAAAACCCCAATTTAAAATTAAATACTATGGAGACCAAATTAAAACCATTATCTCAGCCCAGGCCGGCCTGCTCAAAGAGCCAGGTCTTCAAAGCGCGCCTGAAGGCCCTCAGGTCCATGCCGGTACGGAGCTCCGGTGGCAGAGTATTCGAGAGGGCGGGGGCACCCAAAGAGAAGGCTCTACCCCTCGGCGCCGCCAGACGACACATAGCGGCCGACGGCACCCGGAGCAGACCCTCTCTGTGGGAACGCACCGGCCTGTTGGAGATCACTGGCAGAATGCGGTCCTGGAGGTAACCTGGTCCCATGCCATGGGTCGCCCTAAAGGTCAAAACTAGAACCTTAAAGCGAACCCGGAGAGCCACCGGCAGCCAATGCAGCTCGCGCAGGAGAGGCGTCACATGGGAACTACGCGACGCCCCCATAATCACCCACGCGGCTGCATTTTGCACCAGCTGGAGTCTCCGGATGCTCCCCGCGGGGAGCCCCATGTAGAGGGCATTACAATAGTCCAGGCGAGAGGTGACAAGGGCCTGAATGACTGTGCGCAAGGCGTCCCGATCCAGGAAGGGCCGTAACCAGTAGATCCGACGGATCTGGTGAAACGCCCCCCTGGAGACGGCCGCGATGTGATGTTCAAGTGACAGCCGTACATCCAGGAGGACACCCAGGTTGCGAGCCCTCTCTGCGGGGGGCAAAACTTCCCCCCCGATAGCCAGCGAAGGTGTCAGCTGGCTATATCGGGGCGCCGGAAACCACAGCCACTCGGTCTTGGATGGGTTGAGCCGAAGCCTGTTCCCGCCCATCCAATCCCGCACGGCCTCCAAGCACTTGGACATAGCCCCCACAGCATCGTTGGGGTGGTCTGGAGTAGAGATGTACAACTGGGTGTCATCCGCATATAGATGACACCTTACTCCAAGACCACGGATGATCTCGCCCAGCGGCTTCATATAAATGTTGAACAAGAGGGGAGAGAGTACCTACCCCTGGGGCACCCCACAAAGCAGGGGCCTAGAGGTGGACCTCTCCCCCCCCCGCCAACACAAATTGCGAACGGTCGGAGAGGAAGGAGGAGAACCATCGAAGGACGGTTCCACCAATCCCCAACCCCCCCAACCGTCGCAACAAGATACTATGGTCGATAGTATCGAAAGCCGCCGAGAGGTCTAATAGGACCAGGACAGAGGAGAACCCTCTGTCACGAGCCCTCCAGAGATCATCGACCAACGCGACCAATGCCGTCTCAGTGCTATGTCCAGGCCTGAAGCCCGATTGGGACGGATCGAGGTAAGTAGCTTCCTCCAGGTACTGGGGGAGCTGACGCGCCACCACACTCTCAACAACCTTCGCCACGAAGGGAAGGTTGGAGACCGGACGATAGTTGTTTAAAATAGCTGGATCCAGGGAAGGCTTCTTGAGGAGGGGGCGCACCACTGCTGCCTTCAGGGCAGCAGGGAGCACTCCCTCCCTCAAAGAAGCGTTGACAATCCCCTGGAGCCAGCCTCGTGTCGTCTTCCTGGCGGCCGAAACCAGCCAGGAAGGGCACGGGTCCATTAAACAGGTGGTGGCATTCAGCCCCCCCAGCAGCCTGTCCACACCCTCGGCGGTCACAGGATCGAACTCCTCCCAGATAACACTCACAAGACCTGCCCCGCACACCTCCCCCGGGACCACCCAATTGGAGTCGAGCCCCTCCCGAATCTGAGAGATTTTATCATGCAGAAATCGGGAAAACTCCTCTGCCCTACCCTGCAAGAGGTCATCCCGCGCTCTCGGTTCAAGTAGAGAGCGGGTCACTCTAAACAGGGCGGCAGGCCGATTTTCTGCTGACGCAATAAGGGCGGAGAAATACAAAGACTTCGCCACCCCTATCGCCACAAGGTAAGTCTTAATATGAGATCTCACCTGTGTTCGGTCAGACTCAGAACGGCTCGCCCTCCAAATGCCCTCTAGACGTCTTTTCCGGCACTTCATCTCCCGTAGCTCCTCCGTATACCACGGAGCCAAATGGGATCTGTGCCGGGTCAGAGGTCGCAGGGGCACAACTCGATCTAGAGCCCTGGCAGCCGACCCATCCCAGGTGGCCACCAGGTCTCCAGGCGAGCTGTGAGCCAGAGACTCAGGAAATGGCCCAAGCTCCCTCTGGAACCGCTCCGGGTCCATCAGGTGCCTGGGGCGGAACAATCTAAGTGGTTCCGCCTCCCTGCGGTGGGGGGTGGCGGAACGGAAGTCCAACCTAAGGAGGGAATGATCTGTCCATGACAAGGGTGTGATAACTAACTCCCCAAAATTACAGTCATTCAACCACTGCCCAGAGACAAAACTCAGGTCCAGCATGTGTCCTCCAATGTGAGTGGGGGCAGAAACTAACTGGGTCAGGTCCATGGCCGTCATGGAAGCCAAGAACTCCCGAACTAACCCCGAGGTTTCACCGGACGATGGCAGGTTGAAATCCCCCATGACCAAAAGCCTGGGGGTCTCAACCGCCAGCCCGGCTATCACCTCGAGGAGTCCAGGCAGGGCCGATGAGACGTGGCAGGGAGCCAGGTACGCCATCAAAAGACCCATCTGAACCCCTTGCCCCCACTTCACAAATAGAGATTCACAGCCAGCCGTCTGAGGGACAGTGGCCTCCCTAGGATGTAGGGCCTCCTTTATAAGCACCGCCACCCCTCCACCCCTTCCCTGAACCCTAGGCTGGTGAAATGCAACGAAACCTGGTGGGCACATCTCAACCAGAGGAACACCGCCCTCTGGGCCCAACCAGGTTTCGGTGACACCTACCAGGTCCGCGGCCTCCTCCTGAACCAAATCATGGATCAGGGGAGCCTTATTAACCACGGACCTGGCATTGCACAACAACAGCCGGGTATTCAGGGCCTGAGAATCCGGACAACCAGGGCTGCAGGATGGGTATGGAGGGTCGGAGCGCGCTACCACTTGCAAACATCGGGAGCGCGATCCCCTTACCGGATACGGCCCTCTACCCCAGCATATCTACTCCTCCCAGTCACCGTGCGAATAAAATTAGCCCCCGGCTGCCCACCCCCAATCTGCCACCCCGACATGGAAACCCCCGAGGCCCCCCAGGCACGCGGGCCGGCCTGGCTGCCCCCAACTCCATGTGGGCTGTCTCCCCTGCCCACCCTGGATCCATTCATTCCATTAAAAAACCCCATTAAAAAACCGCCAATCCCGGGTTTTCCGCGCTTCTTCTTTCCATTTCTCCGGCTTCCACCGCCCCACCATCGCTCCTGATCCCAGGATCCCTCATAGCGGAACGTCTTTGATAGTCTTGAAGGCCACTTAAGGGAGAGGGGGACGTCCCTCAGGGCCCAAAGTTCCACCCTTGAATAAATCCATGGCCCTGGCCACCCCACCCCGACGGTCCCGCAGCGTCCATGGTCTCTGTGGTGATCTCTGTGATGGAGAGGTCCAGGCAGACTGGGGTACACCCCTCTCCCTTCCGGCCGCCCCATCCCTGCCACTGGTGGGACCCCCGGGGGAAGGGGAGTCACAGGCAAAGTCAATCCCCCTCTCCCCGGGCCCACCACCCCTGCCACAATATGCAGCAATGTGACTGATAGTAAACTGGAGTTACTTTAAATGCAACATAATAGTTGTGAACTCATATAACTATGTGCTTTTCCCTACTTTCATGTTAGTGCTTTTTATTATGTTTTTGTAAGTTCAAATGTAGCAGAAAGAAATAGCACAATCTTACAAATTCAATTCTACAGGCTAATTTAAGAAACATTTGAAATGGAATTATAAGACTGTGAGGAGAGGGAAGAAGATATCTATCCATTGTTCCATCTATCCAACTTTATGATAGGCATATGTCAACAGATACACATTTTACTATATTTCTTAGAGTGACCAAATGAGACATGACTATTTTCTAATTGTCTCCATGCAATAGATAAGGTTCATAGATTCTGCTTTACAGAAGTGATAAATGAAGGTTCAGCTTTGTTATAAATATTTATTTTATTGAAGTGGATATTTTAGAGCAGACAACTAGATTAAGCTGTTATTGACTTGTGCAATAAATCAAGCTTAACACATCTCATACTGCCTTAAATATCTATGCATGAATACATAAATGAGACAAGCAACATTTATGCTTTCTGATATTGGGACACATATTGGAAATAACTCTAGTAAGTGTAATGTTATCGTTCAGATGTGTTTTCCAACTAAGAAGAACTGGAAACCTGACCAAAACAAAAATAGAGGTACCTTTAGCAAGGTTTGGCATCAATTGTAAGTGAAAGAGCAGGACAATACTGATTGCTTGTTATCATAGATTGACTACTCATGAACTAATGGTAAGGTCTAATTAATACATAGTGCTGGTACTATCTTTGTCACAGTTCTCCATATTTCCTGCTATTTACATGCTTTCTGAAGTCCCCTTTTTGCATTTCTTGATACTACTTCTAGTAATGACTGTCAAAAACTTATAGCATAGTCTCCTGATATTTTAAAGTAGGGAACAGGCAAAAGATATAGCATGCCCCTATATGTTAAAGAACAAATCATTTCTCATCCCCCATTCCCTAGAAAAACCTAGTTTTGCTTTCGTATACGAACTTGCCACATTCTTTTTTTTTTTTGCCATCTTGCCATTAAAAAATGGTAATGGTAGCCACTAGTCATTAAGTTATTGTTTATCCCTACAATACAAAACCAAATGCAATACACCAACATGTTTAATTAACAATAAAATAGATTTACATTCACAGACTATGGTTCAAAATATTGTCCCATTTTGGACAGATAGAACATTTAAAATAGCAATGT
This sequence comes from Bungarus multicinctus, assembly GCA_023653725.1. Taxonomy (NCBI): domain Eukaryota; kingdom Metazoa; phylum Chordata; class Lepidosauria; order Squamata; family Elapidae; genus Bungarus; species Bungarus multicinctus. The sequence goes on from CM042838.1 coordinate 83,491,859, forward strand.
GGCATAGTCAATATGCCATGACTACTTCTGGTATTACCAAAAAAATATTCATTCTTATTATTCAAAATGGGTACATAAAAATTACTATGAACTTTTTCTTTGATATTCCAACTTTCTAGATATATCAACTCCATTATAAACTAAGTCATGAGCCAGGGTCACTGTGGTTTTTAGGAAAAGAGCTTGGTATGTACTAAATGAATTGTGACATGTCATGTATAAAAGTGGAAAAAGGACCTAGATTTTATTTTGTTAGGAATTATTCTTATTTATTTAACTTTTTTTTAAATACTGCTATAAAACTTTCATGTAGTTCATGCCTCCAAAGGATTGAAAATGTACATTATACGCTGTCCAATAGGCTTCTGGGAGTAAGATTGAGTGGTTATCACTTCTGCCCTAAAGCTACAAGTTGCCATCTCAAGTTTTTGCTGATTTTTATGATGTGTGTCTGTTCATAATAACTAACCTTAGAAATGTAGCATTAAAGCAAACAAGTTGAAATTAAAATCTGCAGAATTTTTTATTGTTGTTGTCCTTTGATTTCTAGATAGCATATATCAAGGTTTCTAAGATCTTCATTTTTATTTTTAGTGCACCATTGAAAAATGACTTCCGTAATGTCTGTAATTACATGGCATCTCTTTTTTTATCACAGTAGCACTGAATAAAAACTTCAATAAAAGTATTTGATCGCCTGTTAATACATGTATTACACAAGAGCACAAGGACGTCTCATGGTTCAAGAATTAAGAATATCTGAAAAGTGGATATGCTGTATATGTACTGTTTATATTTTGTTGGAGATAATAAATGAAAGTCATATGAATTATCAACATCAATGAGAACTGGGGAAAATGAATACAGTAATCTTTGCATGAGAAAGATTTTTAATACATAATTAATAGGGAGTTCAGTGATTATCATCAATGTTTTGTAGCTGAACTGTGTAAGGATATTGAAAAGCTCAGCACATTATCAATTATAATCCAAAGTATCAAATCAATTCAAATTGAATCTTTAATATGGTCATAGACAAGTATAGGGAGGGTGCATAAATAGTATATCTGAAGCTCTGCATACCTCTCATGACAACAGTGGTTGTGTATCTTAAATGCTCTTCAACCTGATACCTGCCTGCATTTTCAAAGTTTTGTATTTTGAGAGATCTAGAAGTTTGTCAGAAGTTTCCTCTTTTCAACACTTGAAGCTTGAAAAAAATCTTATTTTATTCTCATTGAATATATTATGCTGTGGTGCTATTTCTAGCCATTGATTTCTAGCCAAAATAAGGAAAAAAATCATGGCTAACAGCAAGTATCTACCACATATACTTGTAATAATCTCAGTAGAATGTGATATTGAGTGATCTTGTATGAATTCAGAAAATAAGCAGAGTTGGGATATTTGAATGGGAAGCCACCATCTGGACTGAAAGTTAGGCTTTTTTTAAAAAAAAATTCTGAAATAAGACAGAAGCATACTTCTGTACTCATGCAGTCAAGAAAACTACATGATTGTGTCCATTAAATCACCAGAAGTGGAACTCAACGGGAATGAGATTTAATACAATGGAATAGGCATCTGAATGAACAGCTATAAAAAGTGATTGAATATAGAGTGATTTACATTTTCTAGGTTTTCCACTGTATCTTGCACTTCCTCCAGTTCCCTGTTCTTCATATGTTACAAAATAGAGTACATATTTCTATCATCCATTTTCACATCAAATTTCTCTTGAAGAACAGGAAATATTTTTGACATTAGACTCATTTCTGCTGCTTTGTTAATTGGAGAGCAGAAATGTGCCATATTTTTTTTTCCCCTGACAAGTACATTTGAATCTTTCAAATCTTGAAACTACTATTTCATAGCTTGGTAATGTAGTATCCCCTTGGATAAACACTTCTTCTAATGAAGTGTTTATATAAAAGAAATATATTCCTGTAAATAAACACTTTAAAATGAACAGAGCCGGTGAAATGAGATCAAACATGAAATCAGCCAAATAAGATGTGTTCTCAGATTTGCTTACGTCCCTCCCCTCTGTTCCTGAAAATAAGTGGCAATTAATAAAAATGGCTCCCCCCTCCCCCGGGGTGGGATTCAAATTTTTAAATAACCGGTTCTGTGGGCGCGGCTTAGTTTGTGGACATGGCTTGGTGGCCATGTTATTGGCTGGGCATGGCCAACTCAATATCACTCACATCGAGGCACACATCTCCTCACCTGGTGTCTCATGACTATGGGGATGCTGCAACAGTCGTAAGTGTGAAAAAGGGTCATAAGTCACTTTTTTCAGTGCCATTATAACTTTGAATGGTCACTCCACACAAGCAAAGTACCAGCAAAGGAGGGGGAAAAACTCCAGAGACGTTCCTGAGACAGGAAGTCCAGTCCTGCCAAGAATGTAATAAGGGTTAACGGAGAGGCAGTTTCTGTAAGCAACACCAGAATGTTTCCTTCCTGTCTTCCTTACAGGATTAGGTCAGTAATTTCTTCTAACAACCGGTTCTCCAAACTGCTTAGAATGTTAACAACTGGTTCTAGCGAATAGGAGCGAACTGGTAGAATCCCATCCCTGCTCCCCCCCACTATTCAAGTACAAGTGAATAACAAGTAAAATAATGGATAAAAATGCATTTTATATCTGACTTTCACCATTCTACTGTAGATGTATAATTTTCAAAACCATTCATTGACACATTCATTAACTGCAGAGCAGGGAAATGTGAATTAAGAAAACTAGAAAAAGCAAAACTGATTCCAAAAGATACATTTCTTTAATTTTTCTTTTTTTATTTAAAAAGATTGTGTTAACTTTATTTATTTTTATTAATCACATTTATATAGCTGCCTATTTTACAAAAAGCAACTCTGGGAGTTTAGAAAATCAAAAATCAAAATATTCTGTTTCTAGTGCAGCATATCCTTAGCTTTTGTCCTCTATATGCATGCAAGCACACAAATCCATGGAGTCAGAGATAGATGAAAGTAACATAGAGCCCTACTATCATGCTTCAGAGAGTTGCAATCTAGGATGAATTCCATTACACTTATGTAGGCTTCTTGCTGATGATAAGATTTCCATTTTTAATATTATTATGAGCCCGAAAGCTATACAATGATGGAATAAAATACTAGGGGACTTTCCCTAACAGTCTTCAATAGCATACAGTGCCTTTCCCCCCCACCCCCACCCCATTTGATCATGTCACATAGATGGAAATTACAAGAAGCACTGAAGAAAAAGCTCTGATTTGCAAATACATTAATGTTTGGAACTTAAAGAAAAAAGAAGGAAATGTTTCAGCCACATCGTGCATTTTTCAAAATCTACTCCACTCCATTTTATTGTCAATCTATTTTCCCTTTGGGGAAAAAAACCCTGAGGGTTTTTCTTTTCTTTTAGACTTCATCTTTCATCCTGGAGAAGATCTATTTATGTGGTCAGCAGATTCAATATCAACTTGATGACATGTAATCAATGAATTGCTCATCTTGATATGGATTTGAAACAGTCAAATTTATTTCCAGAATAAAAATAATGCTTATTTTTTTAAAAAAATAATCTTCAAATTCTACATAGGAGAATTTCTAGGAGTCACTAGTGTGCATATTTAAAGGAGACAAGGTGATCTGGAGTTGGAATCAGTGTACACTCTCTTTGGTAATCACAATCTGCTTCAGTGATTTTGTAGTTAAGTGGTTGCTGAGCCTTTGATAAGTGAGAGGAGGGAAGGGAGGGAGAAGGAAAGCAAGGAGGGAGGGGGAGGGGTGGGAGGAAAGGGAGGAGGCAAGGGAAGGAAGGGAAGGGAAGGGAAGGGAAGGAAGGGAAGGGAAGGGAAGGGAAGGGAAGGGAAGGGAAGGGAAAGGAAGGGAGGGAGGGAGGGAGGGAGGAAGTGTGGGAAGTTGGCATCCACCCCTCTCCTAGAAAATTGAAATAGCCTAGGAAATATTAAAAAGGCAGAATATTTCTCCTAAAAAGAATAGTCACTCAAGAAGCAGAAACTCACCTCAGAAGCAGAATCTCATCCCCACCTTTGTTAATGGGTGGGCCATTAAGGCCTGGGCCAGAATACTTTACATAAGAAGGAACTCCAGGTAAAAGCTATTACCAAAAGCCCTTTTAAGGGCATAAAGGCTAGACCAAGCCTGGAACTCAGGAAAGCCTACAAAGTTAAGATCCCCGCCCCTGGGAGTCTGACAACCAATTAGAATACAAGCTCCAATTCAAATCCCAACAGAGGGTATAAAACCCAGGCACTCTCAGCACCTCAGCCCTTTTTTCTCCTTCTCTTCTCACCTTGAAACATGTGATTATTCTTCTTTGGAGCTTCAGGCCATGTGGCCCTGTAACCATTAAACCTTCCAAGCAGCCTCCATGTTTCCAGTGTCTTTTTCCCTACTTGGAACTGAACCCAGAAGGATATTTCTTTCAACGGAAGGAAGGAAGGAAGGAAGGAAGGAAGGAAGGAAGGAAGGAAGGAAGGAAGGAAGGAAGGAAGGAAGGAAGGAAGGAAGGAAAGAAAGAAAGAAAGAAAGAAAGAAAGAAAGAAAGAAAGAAAGAAAGAAAGAAAGAAAGAAAGAAAGAAAGAAAGAAAGAAAGAAAGAAAGAAAGAAAGAAAGAAAATCCCCCATGACCCTGGAGAAGATGCTCTGCTTTAAAAAGTTGCCAACTGGTGTATGCCTCCAGGGCTTTGAATGATTTTACCCCTTGAATGCAGATCCCAGCCTTGACCTAAAATGTATATTCATATTATAGCGCTAAATGAGTCAATTATATTTATCATAATTTGTTTGCAAAGAACAGCAGACGCTTTCATGATAAATTAACAATGATCCAAAATTATAATGCAAAAATAATTTATATAACACTGTTCTCCACTGTTCCAAAAATTACATTCCCTTGAAATATTGTACATTAAACAATTTAAAGTTAAGTCATGTAATATTATTAAATATATTCTTATATATTCTTTATACATTTGCTCATTCATTGTTCTAAGGGTCCAGATGCCCTTTGCTAAAAAACTAGCCCGCATGATGATTAAATTATGGAATATTTTGAAGTACAGCTACTGTAGTGGTTGAATTAAAACATTTGCCATTCTAAAATAACCAGTAAACAGTAGATGAAATAAATTTACTGAAATCTTAAAGATGGAGTGAAAATGGAAAAAAATTCTAAAAAGGCTCAAAACTGATTTTTTTTTTCACTCCAGATAACCTGGCAAAACCTAGTTCCCAAGCTTATCAACTGGAACTGCCCAGTTAGTTAAGTAGATCTGAGAAATGAGCATATGATTCCTGATGAACTGGACAGATTTGAGTTCAGCCAATTGTTTATTAGATCAAAATCCCTCCTTGGGTTATTATAGTTTTTGTGAGGTGACCTAAAGTTAGGTTAATACAGCAGTTTTAACTCCTTTGAGAAATATGGTGGTGATAGACTCCTCAAGAAGCCATCACTGGACCCAATGATCCTGGATCCAGTTATTATTCAGTCTCCAATCTTCTCTTTTTAGAGAAATTTGAGGAGAAGACCACTGGGCAACAGCTCCAGAAGATCATGGATTATCACAGATAGCTCAGAGACACCATTGTCATACTTGCTGATGACCTGTGGTAAATTCAGGATGGGAGTGGCATATCTTTCTCCCAAATCTTGAGATAGAATGGTTCTTGAATCCCTATAAGGATGTTTTCTTTGTTTTATATGGTTTATCCTCTGGCTGCATATGATCTGAATTTCTCTCTATATTATTTCTTATACTTTTAAGCACAAGCTTTCAGGTGTCATTTGGAGTCAAGCAGTTTCTAAATTATATACATAAAAGTAAGTAAATAAAAGTCATCTAAAATCCAAATAGTGATACTTCAATAAGGTGGAAAGGTCATTTCTGAATTAGAAAATTAATCATTTCATTTATTTCAATTATTCAACCCCAAGCACCACTTCAGAGCTGAATCATATTCATCCTCATCAATGTGAACAACGAAATTCCAACAATGTACCTGTGGCTTTCAAACTGAAATACTCCTATTCTGAACTGGGGAATATCCAAAAAGCAAAGTCTGAAAAATACATAGAATATTCTAAGCATTTGGAGCGTTTAATTTCCTATTGATTTGTTTACAGCCATAAAGCAAAGCATACAAATTAATAAGCACATTTATGCATTTTATTATTAAACTCAGTGAGATATAACAACTTAATTTTGCCTAATGTGAGCATCTGCACTCTACAACTCTAGTTTCTGAATGACTGAATTTGGCTACATCATTATGACAGTGGAGCAGGAACTGCAATAGGTCATAATGGTATAACCAAAATCAGTCATTCAGAAACTAGAATTGTAGCACTAAATGTGATGATTTCAAGCACTGATTATATTGAATTAGGATCAGTTTCACGGAAGTAAACTCCTCCAAATCCATCAGAAGTCCTAAGCCAATACAGCCTGTAATCAGGGATGCTTGTTATTTTGAAAAAAAAATGTTAAAATATATCACAAGACCCATCACACAGCAAGCATTTTAGCTTTGTCCAGCTTAGCAGGGACTCTGTTGTTTGTGTATATAGTTGAACACCATCTGTGAATCCAACTTGCAAGGTGACACTCAAGCAGATGTTCCACTGTATAATTCTAAATATACGTGAATCTAATGATAATCACATTTGGTCATTCTGTTGATTAATGCTATTGATTTGACATTCCTAATACTCATTATAAAATTTTTTTTTTTCATTTGTGGGAAGTTAAAGTACTGTAGGTCAAATGTGACTCAAATACTTTATATATTTCCATTCCTAAATTCATTGAGCTTCATTGAGTTAAAAAATAATAATTTCCCCAGTTACCACAGTTAGCAGTGAGGGTAACATAGCATGATAAATGTCCAAGGAAAATATTTGTAATTTGGTACCAGGATGAAATGACTTCTAGTATCCATTCTATAACTCAGGGGTTTTAAAACTTGACAGCTTTAAGACTTGTGGACTTCAACTCCCAGAATTCCTCCTCCAGACATGTTAGCTCAGGAATTCTGGAAGTTGAAGTCCACAAGTCTTAAAATTGCCAAGTTTGAAGACCCTTGCTATAACTGATTGACCAGAGGTGGTATTCACAGGTTCTGACCAGTTCTGGAGAACCAGTAATGGAATTTTTGAGTAGTTTGGAGAACCGGTAAATACCACCTCTGACTGGAGATTTTACAGTATCCTTCCCCTGCCATGTCCACCAAGCCACGACCACAAAACCATGCCCATAGAACCGGTAGTAAAAAAACTCCTCTGAATCAGATGAGGTGAACTAACAGGAACATATCACCTCCAAATCTCCTGAAACAGATTATCTATTGGAAGAATCCAAGCCATGACAGTCCAATCCCAAAAATGAACGAGCCAGGTGCAAACTTGTAATTATGGAATGAAGAAGATTTAACTGGTGTAATCTTTTCTATAAACTCTGCAGATTACAATGTTTCAGGGTTAATCTATCTTGGTAGAAGAGTCATGGTGTTAATTCTCAGACTTTCTGGATGAACTGCTTAATGATCTTCGCAGCATCACTTTGCTACTAACCTTTAGGAGGGAGGCCAATATCAATGTATCTTTATGGCAAACAGCACTGTGGGATTCTGTTGCTCTATGAAATTCATCAGGCAAATAGCCTAATTTAGTTGGCAAAATATTGTGTGTTGGGAGGTATGCATTTTGGGTTTGTTTTATAAAGTGAAAATTAGGAAAATGTGGGAAATTTCTAATTGCTTTCTTTAATCTCTTAAAAATTTAAATGCTCCAAGGGCTTCTAGAATTCTGCCATTTCTATCGTGGATATATCATATTTTTTATTATAGTTGGAAGACTTGAAATATCTTCAATATATGAATATATTAATAACTACTTCATTAAATATATATACAGTTATGCTCATAAGTTTACATACCCTGGCAGAATTTATGATTTCTTGGCCATTTTTCAGATAATATGAATGATAACACAAAAACTTTTCTTTCCCTCATGGTTAGTAGTTGGCTGAAGCCATTTATTATCAATCAACTGTGTTTACTCTTTTTAAATCATAATGACAACAGAAACTACCCAAATGACCCTGATCAAAAGTTTACATACCCCAGTTCTTAATACCGTGTATTGCTCCCTTTAAAATCAACGACATCTTGAAGTCGTTTATGGTATGTGTGGATGAGGCTCTTTATCTTCTCAGATGGTAAAGCTGCCCATTCTTCCTGGCAAAAAGCCTCCAGTTCCTGTAAATTCATGGGCTGTCTTGCATGAACTGCATGTTTGAGGTCTCCCCAGAGTAGCTCAATGATATTGAGGTCAGGAGACTGAGATGGCCACTCCAGAACCTTCACTTTATTCTGCTGTAGCCAATGACAGGTCAACTTGGCCTTAAGATCATTGCCATGCTGGAATGTTCAAGTACATCCCAAGCACAGCTTCCGGGCTGATAATTGCAAATTTTCCTCCAGTATCTTTTGATAATGTACTGCATTCATCTTGCCATCAATTTTGACCAAATTTCCTGTGCCTTTGTAGCTCACATATCCCCCAAAACATCAGCGATCCACCTTCATGTTTCACAGTAGGAATGATGTACTTTTCATCATAGGCCTTGTTGACTCCTCTCCAAATATAGTGTTTATGGTTGTAGCCAAAAAGCTCAATTTTGGTCTCATCATTCCAAATGACTTTGTGCCAGAAGATTTGAGGCTTGTCTTTGTGCTGTTTGGCATTTTGTAAGCGGAATACTTTGTGGCATTTGTGTAGTAATGGCTTTCTTTTGGCAACTCAGCCATGCAGCCAATCTTTCTTCCAGTGCCTTATTGTGCATCTTGAAATAGCCACACCACATGTTTTCAAAGTCCTGTATTTCACCTGAAGTTATTTGTGGGTTTTTCTTTGCATCCCAAACAATTTTCCTGGCAGTTGTGGCTGAAATTTTAGTTGGTCTACCTGATTGTGGTTTGGTTTAAACAGAACCCCTCATTTTCCACTTCTTGATTAGTGTCTGAACACTACTGATAGACATTCTCAATTGCTTGGATATCATTTTATATCCCTTTCCTGTTTTATACAGTTCAACTAACTTTTTCCACTTCCAAAAGATTCAACTAATCTTTTGACAATTCTTTTGCTTTCCCCATGACTCAGAAGCCAGAAACATTAGTCCAGCACAGGATGAAAGATACAAGGGTCTGTCAGGAGTCCAGGAACTCATTGACCTTTTAAACACACACGTTACAAGCAAACAGATCACAGGTGAGGATGGTTACCTTTAATAGCCATTCAAAGCCCTTTGTGCCAACTTGTATGCATGTTATCAGGCCAAAATCACCAGGGTATGTAAACTTTTGATTAGGGTCATTTGGGTAGTAAAAGAGTAAACACAGTTGATTAATAATAAATGGCTTCAGCCAATCACTAACCATGAGGGAAAGAAAAGTTTTTGTGTCATCATTCATATTCTCTGAAAAATGGCCAAGAAATCATAAATTCTGCCAGGGTATGTAAACTTATGAGCACAACTGTAGGAAAGTATGTATAGGAAGGTAGAAGAATTAGTTGTTGAAGGTTGTTTGGGCTTTTTTTTAAAAAAAAAATGTTTCATATTTGGCAGCATTCTCATTCTATGTCTCAAGTACAGAACATCATTTACAGTTGGAAATTATCCCAATGTTCAGCTAGTAGTATTGAGCAATTAACTGGCTGTTCTTCAATCATTATTTGCATTAGGCTTCTCCACTCTTGTCTGTGATTTGCATCCCATCATTTCACTGTCTCACCTTAGTGTTCAAATAATATTACCAGTATGTCTAACTCTGTGTTATACAGTTACCCTCTATATGAGCAACAGAAGACCCCAGGCTAAAAAAGACTGAGAAAAATATGTCCAATTTAATGGTGCTTTCTATAAGAGTAATGGTTAATTACTCTTAGATTAGAGCCCTGATGGTGTAGTGGTTAGAATGCAGGACTCAAATTATTAGGGGCAATATCCTGACTCTGTAAACTGCCCAGAGAGTTCTGTAAAGCAGTACGGGATGATATATAAATCTAAGTGCTACTGCTATTGCTAAGCGCTATTAATATATGAGGCACTTCCAACTGATTAAAAAGTTATTAATATTTGTATGCCGAACATCTTATGAAATGGTTGTTATTAGCTGTTACACAAGAAAGAGAAATATGAATTATGAAGAATCACCTTTCAAGTGAGATTTATCTAAGAAAATATATTTGGGAATCATGCAAGAATTGGATTAATTTGTGGCAGATATCTACAGCAGAAAAAGTGGGCTTTTTGCAAGATAATTTCTGTTTTGAGACCTACTCATGTAATTGTTGTACCCAGTGGAGGAAACATTCAAACCAAAGCAATCTTATTTTCATTAATTTCAGACAACTTATAGCTTTCTCATTTTGGTACAATGAGATTTTTATCTATTGTTTCCACTGAATTTATTATACAAGATTACAGCTTTATTCTGAGGAATGTACATATTTAAATGCAACTAATAAAATTGAAAATATAGAATCATTTCTTTCAGGTGAAAAAGAAAAAAACTCTTGTAAACCTAGATTGAATGAAGCAAGGACACAAATATCACAATTAGAAGTATACATAATTCAAAGCTCAATCAGAAAAGTTGTTTTGCATACTTCAGTTAGAAATAAATTTAGCAGAACTCAAGATTAAGAGGTGAAAATTTGAAATATCCTATCTTTCTTTATGAAATTGCCATCATTTCTGTCCCCTAACATAGCCTTTCCAACTTTTACTGAACCAATAAAAATATACCACTGTTGATTACTACATTTCAATTATGATCTTATAGTTTAATCTACATACAAATATCTGTGCCGATCTGAGCATATAATGACATCCTGCCATAATCAAGCACCAGCAGTTCCAGAACATAATATGGTACCATATTGTGTTCTTTTTAACAATGGCACAAGCCCTTACAATAAACTGTTAATCAACAAGAGACACTACCATTATATTGTATCACTGATACAGAGATTCAGACTATTTTATTTATCCATTCCTTCAAAATTTGTAAGGGAGCCAATCCCACATGGTGCAGTGGCACCTTGGTTCTTTTTAAATTAAATAGGAAATCAAAGAATGAGCTTTGTTTTGTTTTATTTTTAATGTTAGTTAAATAAATGCATTTCAAAATATATATGAGAGACCCAGTTTGATGAAGTGGTTAATGCATCAAGCTAGAAACCAGGAGACTATTCTAGTTCTAGTCTTTTTGTTGTGCAAAAAATGACTTTGACACTTTTGCGGGTTCAAAAAACAATACCAATTTCATTAACCAAAACTGATAGATATGTTTACATCATCCCAGCAATTTTTTAAATGCTGTACATGAAATTTGTTATTTTTCAAAAAACAAGTTTAAACCAATTTACTCATAATAATCTCTTTTTGTATAAAAGACCAGGCCATAAGATCATTTTTTGTATTTTTATAAAATCTGCAAATTTACCACAAAAAATACATACTAAAAGCTAACATTCACACATTTGATTTAAAGAAATGAATGTAAATATAATTATTTTATATACAGCTTAAATCCAAATTTACAACTGTATCATTTTCATGGAGGAGGTGGCATAGATTGAACAGAGATTTGAGTTGTAGAACTTCAGCAAACTGAAAAGATGTTATATAAAATTGGTAACATGAACTTTTGAATAGTGTCTTCAAAAAATAGAGCAGTTCTTAAAGGCTAGTTTCCATTAGAAATAGCTGGGAAATCCACTTATTTTCATATTAAATACGCACATATATTAATAATTGCTAAATTTAGATTCTCAAGAAATATTTCAGGAATATATAATGGACTTCATCATGTTTCCAGCACAGAAATTCAATCTACATGTTGGATCACTTAGGGCATTTCCCAACAATAAGGCTTTTTTCAAATGAAAGCTGCTGAGCAAGCTTTTGGGAGGTGCCAACCTAATTGCAGAGTAGTCCTTCCAAGGAAACTAGCTTCACATAATTATTGTACCCATCTTGTTTCCCCAGTCTTCCATTTTACATCATCATCATCAACCATCATCATCAACCATCATCATCTGTAAAGTGTAAATCCCTTTCGAACTGCAAGAATCTTTCATTTATTATTCTTATGCTTGAATCAACATTAACTTTAACTGAAAGTAAACTTTACTGAATTTAATAGACTACTGAATACATTCATTTTTCTGGGAGTGATATGTTAAAGGAAATAGAATTCTACTTTCATAGAAAATAAATGGACAGATGGTAAAAAAAAAAAGGCCTACTTGGTTCACTGAATATAATCTACAATTGTGGATCAATTATGGACAGCTATTATGTAGTTCATGCACATTACATTTAAACCAATATAGCAATTTATTTTATATTCTGTGAAGAATAATGAGAGTATCTTTCCTCCACAGTTATAATAGATTATACTTTATATTTCCATAACTCTTTAAAGAAACTGTCATAGTATACTACATTTTCACCTATTTAAAATGGATCATTGATTCATACAGTACTAGAGACATGATGAATGCTTTAATTGACTTTCCTTACTCCCCAGATCAAAAGCACAACAACTAGTCCAAAATAACCTTGGGAAAGAATTTGGCAGCCTACCTGAAAAAGAATTACAATAATTAAGAGTGGGTGGGTGGGTGGAAATACAGTTATTTTATTATACACATTGTGGCAAAAATTTTACAGTCAGCTAAGCAAAACTTTACTTATCAAAACAGATTTAATATAAACATATGAAGTTCCAAAGAGGGGTGGAACAACCTTTAATTTCAACTTAAAAATTAGAACTATGTTTAATATGTAATTAAGTTTATACACAAACGTACAAACACACAAACATACATAAGCACACACAAAACTATAAGTTTAGCATATTTATAACAAACACACACATTATTTAAAATCAAATGATTAGGGAACCAATTTAAATTTAAAAATCAAATGGCAAAATCTGGTGTAAGCCTGAAATTTCATGCCATAAGGTTCCAACTGAACTAATCTGAGATTTGATAACAGAATCAATCACAGATTGTGACTAGGAAGAATTAAACTTCCTGCGGTTGCTTCAGTTTCTGACAGAGAATGTTGAAAACAACCAAGCAAGATAGAACCTTTACAAGGTATTCTTCTTTCAAAATGCTGAATAATTTCAAGGGATTTCCCACAATAAATATTTGAAATATACTCTTTGCATGTTTTCTCAAGCAGAAACAACATGGTTGGGGGAAAAGTAACACAGCCATTTCCCAGCTTTCTGGCAGCTAGTGAAGTTCTCTAGCACTAATGCAGAAATGTCTCACTACAAATTGGGGTGGGGGGAATTACTTACTTTTAAAAATAAGATCTTAAAGCAGATTGAAAAATTCACCAAATAATTAAATAAAAGAAGAAAAATAAGTTAGAGACCTAGTGGGTAAAAAATAAAATATTCCTGAAGAAACAGAATTTACGATATCATAAGTTTTAAATTAGTTAAATAAATGTATAGATTAATTATATCATCTTAAGAAATTATTAAAAACTCTATAAAACTCATGACATTACTATCGACATCACCAATATTTGTCCCAAATATACATGCATATATTCATGTAAGGGAGGAAAGGAAAGGGGAAAGAATGTGAAAAGATATAATAAAAGTATGATTTCAAAAAGGAAAAAAATAAGTAAAAATGATACTAAGAAATGATATAATTTTAAATTCCCTCCCATTGTACATGACTGGTGATTGGATCAATACGTTTATAAGCATTGATACTGCTTTTAATTACTAAAACTATATAATGAAGCAAACTGTTTCTCATGAATAGCAGAGTGGATAAAATTTCCAAACAGCATAACATTGACTAAAAAGGAAAAGGACTTAACAACTGAACTTCATAGCTATCTTTGATAGAAAGAAACAAATAAAGAGAAGAATTGGTAGGGCATATTATGAAAAAAAAAAGGTTGAAAATAAGTCCAGTTATTTCACCACTAGTATCATGTCAAATATTTTTATTTCAGTGAGAATTGTCAGAAGGATCTTATCAAATATTATAATATAAAATGTTTGAAATGTTTGAAAGTCTTCAAAGCCAGAAAGTCCATCAAAACTCCAAATTATCTTCAATTTATTTTGAAACAATTCAGAGATGCTTGATTTAATGCCACAGATCAATCCATGAATCAGTCAAGTTGTCTTGAAATAAATTTACCACTTCAGAACTTTGCACATTGTTATGAATAATCTAAAGGGGCTTAGTGGTTGAGAAGTTGAGCCTGGAAGCTGGAAAGCTGATAGCCCAAGTTTGCGATTCGAGCACCATATTATACTGTTCTTGCCCCAGCTCCTGCCATCTACAGTTTAAAGGTATGAAAAAATGTGAGTAGGTAAATAGGTACCACTTTGATAGGAAGGTAACAGCATTCCGTTTTTCACTACATGCTCTGCATGATGTTATGCTGGCCTAATAACCACAGAAATGTCATTGGTCAATGCTGGTTCCCTCAACTAAGAAATAGAGATGAGCACTGCCCCCTAGTGTTGGACATCACTGCATATGGACTTTGTAAATAACCTATGATTCGTTGATATAACTCCATTCTTTAATATTAACAACAGAAAAATACATAAGAAAAATACAAATCTATTGGTTGATTATGAATCTAATGCTTATGAATGATGTGAAAAATAATTCTTTTCAATCTTCTTTTCTCTGAAGATTTTATGCCTTCAGAACATATGTAACAGAGTTGGAATTTTACATTTACCATTCTGCTCTGTTTTTGACCAATTTAGACTTCAGTGCTACATAGTTACTTGGTAATACATTCAGACACATATATTCAAGTATAGTGTTTGTCCTATTGAAATTTTTCTCACTTGATCACAAAAACAGGCAAATTTCTGTATTGGCCAATTTAAGTTGTCATGTTTACTATGCTGGAGATTTGATTCAATTCATTATGTCTAGTCCATACTGCCAATATTTGTATTAGTTTTTTTTCCCTCCAATCTATTTTACCAAATAAAATATTGCATATCCAGTTCTATTTTTATGAAAGACTATGGTAAATAAGACAAGGCCATCTAATTATTGCAAAGCCATCTTTCATACAAAGACTGAACTGTCAGGTGGCACTAGTTAAAATTAGATTCTCAATTATATTGTTTGGCAGTGAATAATATGAAGGAGCTAAAACAGGAGTGGGAAAAACTCTTATAAAATTGGCTCTTAATGGATATAGGAAAGATTACAAGGAGGAGACATGATGAAAGATGTATAAATCTTCCATGCAATGATCTTTATTCATCAAGAGCCTTAGATGAAAATCTATTGGTCACAATTCAGGGAACTATTTTAATGACCTCAGATAATTTGTACAAATCAAATAGGCTTCATTTCCTTGTTTCAGCTCTTTTATATTACAACCCATTTTGGACATTTCTGAGTTGAAAAACTGGATTAGAGACCTGTCATTTGTGAAACAAACCTCAGGAAATGCCTGGAGTGATATAGCTTTGCCAGGATTATAATAACCTTTTCTCCTCTAAGTGACACAATCTTCCTTTAGAAAAAATCAGCCCCCATCAATTATTGTTTTTTTAAAAAATTCTGTTTGGTAACAATATACTTAACCACAAGGGCTGGTCTGATCAAAAGCACAGTTCTTCTTGAGTCTACGCTTTTGAAAATACTTTCTTTAGTCTGGTGGTACATAGAATAGAACAGCAGTCACTATTTTAATGGTATTGTATTTTAGACTACTGCTTAGAATTATAGTGATTCCCTGAAGAACTTTAATAACTATTGATAACATCTGTGGAGTTATCAGTTTTAATAATTATTGATAATTTCTATAGAGTTTTCAGGATTAATGCCATCACATGGCCTGCTTTTTGTATAATTCCCTTCTTTCCTTTTGCTAAATTATAATTAATCTTTGAATCTTTGAATGCTTATGGAATTAAAAGTTTTAGATTTCAATGTGCAATCATTTGAAGTTGCATATAATGATCTCACTTTGTTATGTTCCTCTGATTAAGAGCAGTAAATCATAGATCTTTCTAGCATTAGCTGGCTCATCAGCAAGACTGAGTAGAAAACTCATGGGTGAGGTTTGATTACTGTATCTCTACCCAGAAGAATGAAGCTATAGAAATAATTAACTGTCCACTGCTAATGAGTTGATACAGCTAGCATTTATATCATCTACAGTTTAAACTATGTTCTTTCTCTCAGTCTTCCCATGAATCAATGCTGCCTTGACATAGTGCTTATCTCTATCTATCTCTATCTCCATCTCTATCTCCATTTCTATCTCCATTTCTAACTTCACCATTAAAGTGTCTGTTATACAGGGATATCATCTTCCTTTGGGATGTATTTAATTTAATTTAAACTAAAATATGAAAATCAGGGTACCAGGATATCATCAAACAGAGAATCACACTGTGAAACAAAGCATATCAGCACACATTCCTTGACTAATCCCAAGACCCCCTCATAATTTCATTCCTCATAATTTCACCAACAACTTTATTTCCTTTGGGGGGCAAATGGCAAGCAGTTTGTTAAACCACCTGACATTTGCCCAGATCCTCTTAAGATGCTGGTATAGGAGCAGGATTTGTTTCCTATTTTCACACAACTCTCAGAAATAGTGGCACATCTATGAGATCCCTTGTGTGGCTGATTCAACTCATAAATAAAGAGGATAACCTTCCAAATATGCATACTAAATGTTCAATGCCATACATTAGATTAGCATTATTATTAACAGGCAGGAAACCAAACACAGTAAATTCAGCATAAATTATTCAGTGCAAATACAGCTGAATCAGTGGGGACATAGTAAGATGAAATGGCAACCAACAGTCTCAAGGGTAGAAAGAACCATCAGGTAAACAGATCTGTTCTAAGGCCACTACATGAATTACTGAATATCTATAACTTTAAAAGACAAAAGGATATAACCCAGAGCAATGGTGGATGGATGCGTGTATAAAATAATCAAGATGGTGGTCATGACAATTTGATCTAAGTCCTGCCACTTTGTATTTGTATGTGACAGTGATTAATGTACAAAAGGAGAAGGGCTTCTACTGTGATGCCACAATGATATTTTTATTGATTAAATTGTTATTTATTTATTGAATGTACATACTGGCCATCTCACTGTCAATTGCTTTCCCTTTATGGTAGTTTTAATACTTTGAAATATAAACTACTATAAAGGCTTTGATGTCTTTGATCTCAGAGGGCAAATAATTTCTCTGTATATGCTTTCACCGTTGTCTGCAAATTAGAGTCTAATTCACTCAAGTGACGCCTGCCAGTCTTCTGCTGAATAAGCCTATTCCTGAATACAGGGTTAAGTGTTTGTAGGACTGAGATTTACTACCAAATACTGATATGAAGTTGACAGAATTGTGTGGGTGTGTGAAACTGCAGTTATAGTTCTTGTTTGCTTGAAAGTAGATTCTTTAAATTTCACTGCCAACAACACATATTACACTTGACTGTTTATTTCTACTTATTGCTTTCTAAAATTGTGCCAAATCACACTCCCTATGTTGTTATATCTGTTGGGGAGGGTATTATATCATTTTTATTCATTTTTATTAGTTCCATTTCACTATTCGTTTTCTTTTACTATTCCTATCCTAAGCAGACTATAGCTTCTATCTAATGTCAAAGTTAATTTTTCTTCACAAATGTGATTGGGCTCATAATAAGGAAACTTTTATTCCAGATCATATTGTTTTGTGCTGTTTCCCTCTGAGAGCATTTCACCTCCTTGTAATATTTATATCATATATTAATCATCCTGATTCTATTATATTTTACAGTTTAGATATACACTAGCAATCGGAATGACCTACCTCAATACTTGTAAGTTATATTTTAATTAATGTCTAATAAATCTAGACAGTGAAGTATGTAAATCAAGGTGTACACTTTGACATAATGGAATTATTAAGCAAAGAATGGTTTAATAAAAAGAAAATTGGCAATTAGGCATCTACCTCCTCTTTTTTAGAACTCTTCAAAACTAGTGGGAGAATTAGTTGCAAATTTCCAACAGTTTTAAGCTGGAACATAGACAAAAAGAATGGGTTTCCCACAGTTTGGAAAATATCATTCATCCAAACTTGTATCCCAGATTTGAAAAATGGAAAATCCAAGGACCATACCCATGCAAAATAGAATTGACCTATTTGAATGTTTTCCCCATCCACTGCAACGTAGTCTTCTAAAATGTGACTCCTACCAAGCAAACAGTGGTCTACCAATACTTAAATGTATCATGTACATTTAATTAAAAGATTAGACCTTGATTGTCTGACCTTGATTGGAGTAGATAATAATGAAATAGGCAGATGGCCTGATTCCGAGGAAGAAAGATTTGGTTCTTCAGAACACTTACAATGAAAATGAAGGAAATGGTGAAGGTCAGGAAGCTTCGTGAGTAGGACCAAAAGGAAAGTGTGAAAGATGGTAGTTTAAGAGTATCTTGGGGAAAAATTCCAAAAAAGCAGAAGCTGAGGTTAACACATTTCCCAGAGTTCTGTGCTTGGGAACAATATTGTCCTAATGGTTAGATGCTGTCTTGCATCACATTTTTATTGTTTGCCATCCAGAATTATTTCAGAGTTGGGGTGGCCTTCTAAATAGGAAGGAATACATGACCAGGACAAAGCCCAGACTTATCCAGCATACTGAGGCATATTTTATTTTTGCATGCTAAACAACTTCACTGAGTTTATGATCCAAGGATACATGTTTAGCATGGAATAATTGAGTAAGTAATGCTTGAAGTAATGATAGGTTCAAACAGAGATAAAGGGGTGTCTTTATTGGTCACAGACAGTTTATTTTCCCTATTTGGATTTGGGTTCAAAGAACATTAACACAAAAGAATATACAGGGGGCAAGTGGTAAGCAAACACAGTTTAAGACATTGCACATTATACTTACTGATCTTGTAAACTTCCAATTGGTTTTCTAGAATAAAGATGAGCACCATTTTAGATAAATCCATTTCCTTATTGACTCCCCCCCCCCCCCGCTCCAACTTAGATGCCTCAAATAATGTTGGCAAGGCTCAGGCAAAGGGAGAAGAGCTAGCAGCATAAACCTTCCAAGAGAGTTACATGGAAGTGTAACTACATTTTTCTTTTTGATACTAATGAGAATCTCACAGACCAGATCTTTTAGAGATATTAAAAGAAATCCCACCAGCCACATCAACAGTCCTATTGCTTGTGTTAGTGTATAATATCAATTCATGCAGATCATTTATTATCGCTCATCTCTACTACAAAGCTGCGCTATCATATCCAGATGCTGGAAGTTGATGCAACTAAAGAAACCAACCAGAAAGTAAAACCAAGAGATGCATGGAGCTAAATTCAACAACTATATGTCTTTCTTATTTTTAAAAAAGTGGGTAAAAAAGGTCACAGCATTACATTTTGGTAACATGGTTTCTTCGATATTTCCGTCACTGATAGATTATATACTTCAGATTCTATATTTCAGGAAACAGTTTTTTATGTTAACAGAAGCTTTCTTTTTCCTTTAGTTAGAAATAGAGAATGTGATGAAATGTTGGTTTATCCTAGGAAAGGGGGAGGAGAATGCTGAGAGATATTTGAGTCCAAAGAAAACACCCATTTTTATTTTCCAGTATGTGTTCCCTTTACCTTTTAGACAACATAAATTTCCTTATTGAATTTACAGTTTTTTCCTAAGCTGTCCCCATTTCTTTTTCTGTTGGAATAGTATATGGGTGTATGTATACCATTTATTTAAGATTAGGATTTCAGGCCATGAAATACTGACTACTTTTAAAAGCTTCTTGAAGTTATTTTTCTTGGAATCTAATGTGCATTTATCCTCAATTTCTCTTTCTTTCTGTAGTATCTTGAACCCCCAACAGACATAGTTGCTACTTTCCATGGTTCTTGCTGCTTTTACCTTATCAGTGAAAGAATATCTCTAATAATCAGTTTCTGACTCCAGTCCTTATTTTCAACCACTCATGGGCATTTAGTTGGTTGCTTTAGGCAGAGAATGCTGGATTTCATTCAGTTATTTCACAAATTTTATCTTGTATTTCCTTTCTGTTTCAGCCAAGACTTTCCAAACATTATTTTTTAAAACAACAAAAGCACTTGTATTTGACAAGCAATATGGTATTTCGTGGTTGTTGTTGTTGTTTTTTTGCTGCTGTCTTGCAGAATTATAGTGCTTTTGAAGTTACAAGATCAAGGGATATCTTTCTGAAATGTAGCTTATGATTTTTTTGACAGAGTAGCTGTCAAGTTTGTTTGTTTTCTTCCCTTCATAGGTACATGATCTACAATAACAATTCTACATGTCTTTCCTTCAAGAAAAGACATGAGAGCTGCTTTAGAATTTCAGAAGAATTTTATAGCATATTTAATTAAAGGATAGTAATATCAGTAGTTGAAGTTGTGACACATTTGCCTGTCCTGAATCTCTTGAGCCAAATTTGGGTGAGATTTTGACCCAATAGTATTTGACTAACAATAAGTCCACCATAAAACATCCAGATAAATATTTAATGTACAAAACCAATAATTTTTATTTGTATACTTAATTTTGTCAGATTTATACCTACTTGTGTATCATATCATTTTAAATGTGCTAAAGCAGTTAGTTACTAACTTGCTATGGCTTCAGCTCAATGATCTAGATGAACCTAGAAAAAACATAAACAAAAATGAAGTTTTTTTCTCCACCGGAGAAACTGAGAAATTTCAAAACAAGATGCAAACTGTTAAGGAAATAAATCTTGTAATTATAATCTGTATTTACTCAGATATTCAGCTCAGACAAATCAGCTATTTTACTATAAATGTGCAAGTAGTCTGTTTTTTTCCCTTGAAAAGTTAATATTATACCAGCAAGAGGTGAACTAATACAACAGGTTGCTGCTAAACTTGTACCACATTTATAGCCTTCACACAGACCACAATAAATTGGCTATGATAGGAACTGGTTATGGTACATTGTGAGCCTCATGAAAATGTTTGTTTTATCTATCAATGTGTACAGTTATCCCATACCATTTGTGTTGTAGGCATCATTTAAGGCACTTCTGGGTTAAAAGGACACACTGACAACATCACCATTGCACAGGGAAGACCCATTGGGTCTCCTTTCATATTCCTGTAAAGGAGATGGAGTGAATGATGGGAGCTCACCCTGCTATGAAGCAGCATTTGGGCCTTGATTGTAGGCTCGCTAACCTCCAACCCAGTGTTCTAACCATGTGAGCCATCACACTCCACAGCCATGAACCAGCTTAAAGGATCTTTGAACAGACTGCACAGTGGAGTTTGTGCAGCTGTTTTTTGGGCAGCTGGGGAAATAGCTGTTCTAAATCACAAAGTTATTGAAAATCACATCTCTTTAATGAAATAAATAAATCCTGAAATTCATGAAGTCTCATGGACAGAGCAATCCGAACTTGTTTGTTCCTGACCTGCATTTCAGATTCTTGTAGTTTCCTTGTTTTTTAAAGGATAAAATTAAGGTGATTTTAGTAAAAGTCATTGTGCCTCTACTGCCATATCTCAAAATGCAAAGTTTCATCTGTCTTAAGTTTATGCAGACTTTGCAGAGGTGAGCAATCCTTTCAATAAGATACTATATCTCACAAAGGTAAGGAACCACTTATGCAATATAGGCACTTGAGATCGATATCTGAAAAATATCTGACCTCAACTGACTTGCAAAATTGCAGAACATTTAATAATCAGCTTTGCAAGCTGGTGTGAAATTAGTCTAGTCCTTGTCGGAAAATTAAAATTACCTTGACAGATAGTTGTCCATCTTCTTGGACTATGGAAGGAATTCCACCACATCTCTTGGTAATTGACTTCACCATTGAACTCCTTTTTCTCTAACATACAAGTAGAATGTTCTTGTAATTTAAATATGTACTATGCTTATAGGAGTCTTAGACATTACATGTGCTTTTTTTTAATGAATTCGAAGAGTCCTTCATGCTTTCTCTTCCAATCTTCCCAAGGCTAACTATTCCAAGATCCTTCTCTTTCTTTTCTCAGCATTTACTCTCTAGTCTCTTGATTATCTTCATTGTCGTGCTTTGAAATTATTATAATGCAATTAAATTCTACCTGAATATTTTTAAAGTGGAGTTTAGAAGTGGGACCTTGCCTAGTTCTTACTATTTGCCCTCGTGTACATAGGCAAACAGCTAGGTAGAATGTCAGTAAATGTGCTGTTCATGTGAATTTTTAAAACTCCTGAATTATTCATTTTGTTAAATGTTTTGATAATGATTTTTTAACTGTTGTTTGCCATTATTCTGATAGACAGACAGACAGACAGACAGACAGACAGACAGACACAGGCAGACAGACAGAAGACAGCATGATGGCCTAGCAGAAAGATGCTCACTTCCCACTTGGAAGGTTCAGTGTTCAATCCTATATAGGAGCAAATATTTCTCTCCTAGGATGCAAAGAAAAAATATCTATTGCAAACTCTGTGTGATGCCAGAAAGGACCTCCAGCCAGTAAATGCTCAACTCTATCAAGTCACCCTGACTCTACCCTCAAATTAAGGGATTACAGGATTGTAAAAAGAGAGGTTTGTTATAGAAAGAAAGAAAGAAAGAAAGAAAGAAAGAAAGAAAGAAAGAAAGAAAGAAAGAAAGAAAGAAAGAAAGAAAGAAAGAAAGAAAGAAAGAAAGAAAGAAAGAAAGAAAGAAAGAAAGAAAGAAAGAAAGAAAGAAATGAATGGAGGGAGGGAGGGAGGAAGGGAGGGAGGAACGGCTAGACAAATAAAATATAAGTGCAGAAACAAACATCTGATCAAATCTTATCATTCTGAATTCATTATTTAACCTGTTGTAGATACTATATGTTGCTAATAACAATATTTTGGTTGTGATGGAATTTATGAAATGTATAAAAATAGAAAACTTTTTTTATTTATACATAACTACAATGAGTCAGAGTGCTTCAATCAGGATGATTCAACTTCTTGTTATGACTTAGAGCTATTGTCATTTTTGGCTTTTAGGTTTTTAATGATGAGCCTAATGAAAATGAAGAAAGGTTTTAGAACATTTCCATTTGGAAAACAGAACTCATGGTTTCAGTTTCAGAAATTGCATATTTCTAAATATAAATATCTTGCATAACTTGAATTTTGAAATAGGTCATAATTTGTAAGAAGTCCTATTCCTAAACTAGTTTCTTCTTTTAATATTAGTACATTGGTCACTCTTTTAATTAAAAAATATTGGAAGTCCACACTTCCTAAACAATACTTTCAAATGCAAAATAATTTGACTTATTTTATATCTTTGCATACAGAGAAAATGAGATACACATCCAAGATTATTGTCTCAAATCTAGCATCTTTGTCTTAAATAAATGTACTTACAGTGTACACGTTTAATATAGTTCTATTGTACTACAAAAGAATATGCCTTGAGGAAATAGTAATGAAGGCTTCAATAGTTTAATTATGTAAAATCACTCTTCTAGTTATTTTACTGCTCAACCTGAATATCACTTTCCATGTTTTGAGTTTTCAAAAAGTTAAAAATAATTATATGGATGAAGCTGAATGCTTTCTGTGCAATGTGATGGAAGACTGCCAGATACTTTCAGTATTTGCAAAATACATTTACATCACAATTACACAAATAACCATAAAGCGTTATACAACACAGCTTCCAGCTACCTCAAGAAATATACAGTTACATGGTACATTAGGTAAACAGGATATAATACAAAAAGCAGTCAGAAAATGACTATTAGCTCATTAAGATGACAAAATCACACAAGAGAAGCCATGGGTGGGAATCTAATAATCAGCTTGTGTTACTGCAAGAGCACATATGCACAAAGTTACCACAAAAACAGCATTTTGAGACAGATATTTAGAGTATTGAACATTAGAATATGTCGGAGGGTATCCAAATGCAATTCTATTGTCTTGACATATTTTGAAGCAATGCATATTTTTATTTAAATAATGAGTCCATATAAAATAATATCATCTGAACATTTTAGTTAGGATAAATGAGAGAGAGGAAGAAATAAGATTATATAATTTCAGGATTAACTATGATCCTGAACCTGCCCGAAGTCACCTTGAAAGGGAGATGGGTGGGATAGAAATTTGATTAATAAATAAGAATTATTAGATAGATTTTTCAAACTTTTTGGATCAAAAAAACAAAGCCTCATTATTTGGCTGTGCATTGTTAGGTCTACGTGTGAAGTCTTAAGGTTGCAGAACTCATACTGCTGTCTCATTTAGATGAATGTCTTGTATAGCTATACTAGCATTACTCTCACTGCATCATGCATTATTGTTATGAGCATTGGTCAGAATTTTTATTTTACTGTGGTTTACTACTCTTTATTACTGTTACATGTTGAAATGGTAGCTTAACAAGACAGTTGCTAAATGAGAACTACCTATATAAAGCTGAGTATCATTTGCATATACTTCACTCCATATCGATGAATAACTTCATCCATAAGTTTTATGTAGATATTAAACAGGAGTGTGGGCACCATGGAGCCCCTTGCAAAGCAGGAACCATGAGCTAGATCTCTCCCCCATCAATACTGTCTGAAACCCACCCAGAGAACCTACCATAGTGCTGCCCACTGAATTTTAACCGAAAGAGGTCCAGATAAGCAGATTCCTCCAGTATTGTTTAGAGCTGCTAGGCAATCACTTCATTAACAGTATTCATTAGAAAGAGAAATTAGAGACAGGAGAAAAATGTTCAGCACAGTTGGGTCTAGAGATAGCTTCTTGAGAATGACACACTACCACCTCTTTAAGGGATCACAGATCTACTCCCTCTCTTAAGGAGAAATTAACCAGAATCCAACCATGTGTCACCTCCCAGGAAGCCTTGGTCAATCAGGTGGGACATGGAAATAAAATGATATTGGCCAAGTTAGTTATACCAAGATTTTGTCAATTTCATCAGGAATTCAGAGCTGAAGAAGCTTCTTGAAGTGAAATGTCTTCAAAGGAAAACAAGAAAGTCCAGTTGCCTCTTGAAAAAAGCATCTTTGGGATAACCATGACCTGAATGATTGAGAATCTCCATAGACATTCATCAGGAATAGAAAGCAATCTCAATCAAATCCACAGGATCTGCTTCAAGGCTAGAATCCAATAGATAAAATCCAAGATCTGACACCTGCCTAGCATATTCCTCATACTGACTCTGCAGATAATTCTCTGAACCCTTTCTCCCCTGGAAAGACCAGGTTAACTGAATCAAAATCCTTTTCAGTGATGGCTCCACTACTCCACAAAGTCTCTTTAGATATAAGTATTTAAAAGTAAGTAGAGGAAAGGTATAAATATTCAGTCCATCTCTGCTTTCTCAGATCTCAATATTGTTATTGGGAAAACTCAGCATTGTCAAACTAACTTTAGTGCTCTGCAATATCTTTATAAGCAATATACTTTCATATAAGCAAATGCAAACATGAATCCCTTTTAGGAGTCTCAGACAATTATATAGATTGCATATATTTAAATATTTTGTTCTTTTAAGAAAACTTACATATCAGTTTGGGAAAGCTATCAAAGATGCTTTGTAGGTCTCTTCACTAGTTCTTAAAATGAATGCATCATATTATTTTTGTGGGAGGAAAAGATTAAATAAAATCATTATTGCAGTTGGTTGGACTGAGGAAAAAATCTTCAAAGTAGGTTTCAGTGTTTCAACTCAGTTTTGCATACACCAAAAAGTATGTGATTTGCATATTTCAGAGAAGATGACCATTTTATAGTCCTCCTGCTAGCAGGATATAGAGTGGAAAGTGAGTTCTTTTTGATCATTTAGGCTTTGATTCAGAGGCCATTGTTAGCTAAGAAGCATATAAAGTTTCTAAAATGAAAAAATAGAAAATTCATCTTGTAAATAAAAATAATATCTTGATTTTACACTGTTAGTTTGGAATTTTTTTTTAACAAAATGCACCAAATCAGATGGGGAATCAGAACATTTCAATAGATGAATAATTATTTGAGTTTGGAGGCATCTGCAGAAATTGTCAGAAAAGTCACAATGGCAGTCAGGATCACATAATCAAATTTCTACCTCTTTTCTATGAGCCTCTTTTGCAGTTGCCATTACGGCTTTTTCATTTATCTATACAAGTATTACTGTCTAAATCTAATGATTGTAGGTTGACTAAAACCATTCCTTTTTGTGATAGCAGCACTTAGACTTATATACTGCACCATAGTGTTTAACAGCACTCTCTGAGTGGTTTACTGAGTCAACAATCTAGGTCCCCATTTTACTGATCTCAGAAGAATGGAAGGGTGAGTGAACCTTGAGCAAAGCAGGATCGAACTATGGCTGTGGACAGAGTTTGCCTGCAATATTGCATTCTAACAAATGTGCCACTGGTGCTCTGGTGATGCCTTTTATGCAACAGTTTTCCTCTTCCCTGCATTTTTATCAGCTAGAATTGAACAAAAGGGTGGAATATAGTGAAAAAACAAAATAGCAGATGGAATTGCCATCAGTTCTTATTTGGAAGAGAATCTGGGTTTGATGGCATATATTCTTCTTCTTGATGGCCCTTTGGTCTTATATTAATTTTAGATTAATGAAACATTTATTAGCTGGCATTAGCAACTGGTCTAGCTCTGAATCAGATGGATTTAAGAATAATGAATTAGATATTAATTAATTGAGAAATATTGTTCATTTTAGTACATCACCACAATTCTTTCCTTTGATATTGAGTGCTATGATTCAGGCCACAGAATCTGTTCTTGGGCAAGATTTGTGTATGTATGTGTGTATGTGTATACACACAAATGTGTGTCTGCTTTCCTTTCTCTAGATTTTATTAAGAAGGCTGACCTTTCAATATTTATCCTCAAAATCTATTTTTGCATGTTATACAGAAGATATTTGTATCCTTGCATGTGTGGGTGAGCAAGGTTGCCTCAAAGGACCATCAGATAATGAATATTCATGATGGATTTGTTTAGGAGAAAATAATAATCTTATCCAGTCCAGAGAATTTTCCTTAGTCCAAAGTGATGTGACAGCTAAACCAATGCAGCTAATATCAAGGCAATGAAGTAAGATAATAAGTACGCAGGAGCAACAGATGCAAACTACCTTAATGGGACAATGAGTGCAAAATGCAGAGTACATCTAGGATAAGGGGATGGATGAAAATTTCTGAATGAAACTCATTGTGGGGAATGGGAGCCAGGCTACTTGTGGTATGCTGCTCTGGCTAATTGGGTTTCTGTGCAGTTACATAATTTATAATTTTGTGCTTGATGGAATAAATATTTATAAATGTATTCATAAGAAGAAATACTCTGGGAACAATTCAGAAGAAGCTAAAACAATAATGAAGAGAAGAAGGCATGTTTTAGCCATGTGTATGCGTAGCATTGCAAGGTGAATGCAAAGCAAATTATAGGAAGAAAGGAAAATTCTGAATAAAAGAAATATAACTAGAGGTGTCATTTGATGTAAGTGGTATAGAAAGAGTCTAAAACCACAAATGCACAGCAAAGCAAAAATGGTGCTTCATTCACATACGTAAGTACTTTGCCACCAATATGGGTAAAGGTTTTAGGTTAAAATGCTAGTCATAAGAATCTGAATCAGCTGATATTTTGCAACCTCTAAGACAAAAAATGAAACCAACATTCCCCACATGATTTGAAGTATGTGTGTATGTATTATTTATTCATTAATATTAAATTTATATTTATTTTTATAAATAACTCAACATCTGACTAATTGTGCAATGAACAATAATAATAATATAACCCTAGACCTAATAATTGTTAATAACAAAAACAAAAATGTCTGTACAGTAAATCTTGCAATATCTGGAGACGGCAGAAGAGAAGAGAAAAAACTGGAGAAAATAAAAAGAACAACTGCAAATAGAAGTAGAATGACTGTGGCAAAAGAAAGCAAAAAACAATAACAACAGTACTATTTTAGCAATCCCAAAACATCTGGAACACCACTGGAATGCCACTGACATTGACAAATGCACCATCCGTCAATTGCATAAAGCAACTTTACTTGGAACAGCTTACATTCTGTGAAGATATTTTTAATATCCTCCAACAATACCTGCCTATCCAAAGTCCTTGGGAAGAGCCCAATAGATGGATAAACATGCCAAATCCAGTATAAACTGGTTTTGCCAACCATAATAACCTTAATAAGTGTCTCCCAAACAATAAGGATAGGCTAGATATCCTATAAAATTTTGTCTGCTCAGAAATATTATACAAATAGCTAAACTGCAAAGGGATAAAGTCAAGGAACAGGGCATCGTAAAAACTTTATTGTCTTGGCAATAATCTATGATAGCCTTCCCAATAGCAAATAAGATTGTTATTATATATTGTTCAATTCTGTTAAGTTAAAATAAAAGAAACCTAGTCAGTTCCTGGTGACTTATTTTCATCCATAGAGTTTTCTTAGCAAATATACAGATGAAATTGGTTTCTATTGCCTTCTTCCAGGGTTTTGGTTTTTGTTGATCTTACAGCCTTCAGCTTCTGATACAGTTTTTCATTCAAGGCTTACCCTGTTGGGCTTCTGGAATCAAGCAAAGTTCTCTAATTTATAGCTTTTTTTCCCTATTCCTTTATCCTTTCACCTAATCCTTTATTAGTTTTAAATGGGATGGTTATGACAATACGATCACTACTGTTCAGTTATAGAACTTGCAAGCTTAGAGGTATATAAATGTAATCTATATGGAGGCTATCCACAAAGAAAACAAGAGATAAATGTTTGCTTGTTTTCTCTAATCCCTGTTTAGAAAAGTGGGGGAAAACAACAGAGGTATTTCATTTGTGGCAAAAAATAGTTGTGGGTGTATGAGCAATGAGTTGTGCAGCTGTATCTTACACATTGTCTTTCCTATTCAGAAGGTGCTCCATAGAACTCGTGGCTCTACGGATTGCAGCTGTAGCACAAAATCTCTGAACTATAAAAAAATATAGAAGGATGCTATACAAGCTTATTACAAAGTAAACCCTAAGATCAATGGGATTTATTTTAAAATCATGCAAAATAATGCATCACATTACAGTGCCAAGGAATTTACTGTTTATGGATTTTCTGTTATTTTGGGTACATGGTGGAATGAAGACATATGCAAGACCGAAGAAATATGTGTACCATACAGAATGTGCAGGGCAGAAACTATTTTGCCCTCAATATACAGGTAATCCTTGATCTAAGACTACAATTGAGCCCAACATTTCTGTTGCTAAGTGAGACATTTGTTAAATGAGTTTTGCCCCATTTTATGACCTTTCTTGCCACAATTGTTAAGTGAATCAGTGTAGTTGTTAGTAACACAATTGTTAAGTGAATCTGGTTTCCGCATTGACTTTGCTTGTCATAAGGTCACAAATGGTGATTACATGACCTTGGGACAGAGCAATGGTCATAAATATGAACCAGTTACCAAGCACCTGAAGTTTGATTTTATGGCCAAAGGGATATTGTAGAGGTCTTAAGTATGAAAAATGGTCGTAAGTCACTTTTTTCAGTGCTGTTGTAACTTTGAATGGTCACTAAACAAACATTTGTAAGTCAAGGACTACCTATGCAAATACATTAAATGATTTTTATGCTGTGTATTAGAGGTGTTATTTGACAGCACTCTGTGGTGCACATTTCAAGCATGTTAATACTTCTTATTCTGAGACAAATCACTTGTTTAATAAATCAATTATTTCTCTCTCTTTCTTCTATCTTATTTATTTATTTACTTATTTATTAAACATGTTTATATGGTGAGCACATATAATTACACATGAGGATTCTAGGTGGCTTACAATATTAAAATTCTATAGTGTAAAAAGCCATAACCGTCTGCCCTACCAATAGGCACATGCATACCACCCACTTAATCGGATCCATGTCAATCATATCTCAGGGCCTTTTGGAAAAATATCAAAGTTAGGGGCCAATGTTTTCTCTGATGCAATGATATTCCAAAAGGAAGAGGAAACCATTACAAAGAAGACTCTTTTTCTGGATCCCACCAAATGTACTTCCGTAAGAGATGGGACCCATAACATACCTTGCTATGCCACTCTGGTAATGTAAATGTAACTGGAGAAAGGTGGTCCTTCAAGTAACCTGGCTCCAACCATTTGGGCTTTAAAGATAATAACCAACATCCTGAATTGCATCTTGAAAGAAATCAGTTGCCTCAAAAAAGGCACAAATATAATATATATGCACAAATCTAAATTTGTATGAAAAAGCATACCAAGAAAACTGCAGGGACTTGTCCTGGAATCCTTGAAAATTGGGCAAAGGGTTGAATGAAAGAATATATATATATATCACTGATCTGGATGAGAACCAGTGGCCTAATGGCAATTACAACTGCCTCACCTGTAATACTTCCCTGGTTCAAATCCCAGTAAGGGTATGGCTAGCTGACGAGAGCTAAGTAGTTCAAAATAGATCTATCCGAAATAGATCTCCCTTGTTTAATTATTTATCAGCTCAAAAACCTAACACACACACACACACACACACACACACACACACACACACATATATATATATATATACTTTGTGTTACTTATTGTGTTATTTATTATTTAAAATTATCAGCTTAAAAACCTTACACACATGTAAAGAAAAGACAACGAAACAAATAGCTTTCTGTCGGTATGGTCTCTGGTGATGAGCCGAAAGACAGAAAAGAAAGCAGTATGCTTTCTCCCTTAATTGGGGCTTAACAGGGTGCTGTAACACAAAGTATATACTTATTCCCCTGCCTCTGCTGATAAGGATAGAGCCAGGTGGTGTAGTGGCAATTACAACTGCCTCACATGTAATACTTCCCTGGTTCGAATCCCAGTAAGGGTATGGCTAGCTGAAGAGAGCTAACTAGCTCGAAATAGATCTATACTAGTCTCCCTTATTTATTATTTAAAATTATCAGCTTAAAAACCTTACACACACACACATATGTGTGTGTGTGTGTGTGTGTGTGTATCTTTGGTTCTTCGGGTTTTTGGCGAC
Source organism: Bungarus multicinctus (assembly GCA_023653725.1). Taxonomy (NCBI): domain Eukaryota; kingdom Metazoa; phylum Chordata; class Lepidosauria; order Squamata; family Elapidae; genus Bungarus; species Bungarus multicinctus. The sequence continues at coordinate 83,523,028 of CM042838.1, forward strand.
GTTTTGATGAAGTCTCATTCATCATCTTCAAGCTTGTGTCTTTAGTCTTGTGCTTCTCGGAGTAATGTGAGCTTGCAGCTGCTTCTTCCTTTTAACTACTAGTGGGGGTGTGACTTGATTGGGTGGAGGCTTGGCTGTGTTCTGATTGGCTGGGGGGGTGTTCTCATTGGTTGGGGGTTTGGCTGTGTTCTGATTGGCTGGGGGTGTGTTCTGTTCCAGTGGGGGTTTGATTGTACTCAGGTTAGTCTTGGTTGCTGGGGGATTTGAGCTGGTGAGCTGTGATCCTGTTGTTCGGCTTCGCGTTCGTGGTCGTGCCACATCTTCATGGTGGGCATCAGTTCCCTTCATGTATGGGTTGCGGGGGGTTGAAGCAGGTAGTGATGCAGCTGTGGTACGACTTCTGGTCCGTGATCGTGTTTCATCTTGTTCTCGCCAAACAACTACAGCCCTATGCAGAATCCATCAACTCACATGTAAGAAACTCATTCCATTTCATCGAGATCATAAAGAAACAAAACTTACAACCCAGCGACCTATTAGTGAGCTTCGATGTCATATCCCTCTTCACCCAAGTGCCTATAAAAGAAGCCTTGACAGCCATCCAAAATAAATACAACCCCCACAAGCACATCCCAGATCTGACCAACCACTACCTATCCAATACATACTTCACCTACAAAAATACAAACAAATAGAAGGAGCATCCATGGGATCACCCCTCTCACCTGTCATCGCAAACCTCTACATGGAACACTTTGAAACACAAGCTCTAGAAAAATATGATCACAAACCCAAACTCTGGCTCAGATACGTAGATGACACCTTCATAATCTGGCCACATGGGAAAGAAAAACTGAACAACTTCCTCACACACCTCAACAGCCTACACCCCAAAATACAATTCACCATGGAAACAGAAGCTAACAATCAACTTCTCTTCCTAGATGTCATAGTATACAAAAAATCCAACGGCTCCTTAAGACACACCATCTACCAGAAGAAAACACATACAAATCGCTATCTACACACACTCTCACACCACCACCCAGCACAGATCAATTCCGTAGCCGAGACACTCATCTCCAGAACAAAATACTTAGCTGATGAACAACACCTAAAAACCGAACTACACACTCTCACTAACGTACTAACAGCCAATGTATTCCAAAGAAAGAAGATTACTCACCTAATCCAAAAAGAAACCCCAACCAAAATCCAAGACAGAGAACAAGAAAATGGCAAAGCCCTCCTCCCATATATAAAAGGCACTACAGACAAAATCAGCAACATTAAACACAACATTAAAACAGGATTCTGCACAAACGGAAAAATATCCACCATCCTAAGAAACCCTAAAGACAAAACTGAGTTAGAAAACCAAGGAGTATACAAAATCCCATGCACCTCCAGTCTCACCACATACATCGGACAAACTAACAGAAGAATAAGTGCACGCATTGAAGAACACAAGAACTCAGTCAAAAAAGAAGAACTGACCTCCTCCCTGGTCCAACACCTCAAAGCCACAGGACATAAGATTGACTTTAAAAATACCAGAACTATCGCCAAAATCGAACACTTCAACAACAGAATAATCAAAGACGCCATAGAGATAGAAAAACGCCCACACAGAATGAATAAACGAGATGACAACTCCCGCCTACCAGCCATTTGGAAACCCACCCTCATTAACAAACGAGTCCCTAACATGAAGGACACCAGACCCACACCCACAAGGGCCACACAAGAAACTACCACCACACTTCCACGTAGAAAGCAGACTCACACCCAGACAGAAGATGAAACATGACCAAGGACCAGAAACCGTACCACAGCTGCATCACTACCTGCTTCAAACCCCCCCAACCCATACATGAAGGGAACTGATGCCCACCATGAAGATGTGGCACGACCACGAACATGAAGCCAAACAACAGGATCACAGCTCACCAGCTCAAATCCCCCAGCAACCAAGACTAACCTGAGTACAATCAAACCCCCACTGGAACAGAACACACCCCCAACCAATCAGAACACAGCCAACCTCCTAACCAATCAGAACACAGCCAAACCCCCAACCAATGAGTATACATCCCCAGCCAATCAAAACACAGCCAAGCCCCCACCCAATCAAGTCACACCCCCACTAGCAGTTAAAAGGAAGAAGCAGCTGCAAGCTCACATTACTCTGAGAAGCACAAGGCCGAAGACACAAGCCTGAAGATGATGAATCAAAACGTCACCTAGAAACTTCCAATTCTACATGGGAGAAAACCCAAAGAACCAAAGATCCATATATATATATATATATATATATATATATTCTCCTCCTTTCTCTCCAGCCGCTCGCAATTTGTGTTGGCGGGGGGGGAGAGGTCCCTTATTTGTGGGGTGCCTCAGGGGTCTGTCCTCTCCCCTCTCTTGTTCAACATTTATGTAAAGCCATTGGGTGAGATCATCCGTGGTCTTGGGGTGCGGTGTCATCTGTACGCAGATGACACCCAGTTATACATCTCCACCCCAGACCACCCCAACGATGCTGTGGAGGCTATGTCCCGGTGCCTGGAGGCCGTGCGGAATTGGATGGGCGGGAACAGGCTCCGACTCAACCCATCCAAGACCGAGTGGCTGTGGTTCCCGGCGCCCCGATATAGCCAGCTGACACCTTCGCTGGCTATTGGGGGAGAGACTCTGCCCCCTACAGGGAGGGCTCGCAACTTGGGTGTCCTCCTGGATGCACGGCTGTCTTTAGAACATCATATTGCGGCCATCTCCAGGGGGGCGTTCTATCAGGTTCGCCTGATTTACCAGTTGCGGCCCTTCCTGGATCGGGACGCCCTGCGCACGGTCACTCATGCCCTTGTCACCTCTCGCCTGGATTACTGTAATGCTCTCTACATGGGGCTCCCTGTGGGGAGCACTCGGAGACTCCAAGTGGTGCAGAATGCAGCCGTGCGGGTGATTATGGGGGCGTCGCGTAGTTCCCATGTGATGCCTCTCCTGTGCGAGCTGCATTGGTTGCCGGTGGCTTTCCGGGTTCGCTTTAAGGTTTTAGTTTTGACCTTTAAAGCGATCCATGGCATCGGGCCAGGCTACCTGCAGGACTGCATTCTGCCGGTGATCTCCAACAGACCGGTGCGTTCCCACAGGGAGGGCCTTCTCCGGGTGCCGTCGGCCTCTATGTGTCGTCTGGCGGCTCCTAGGAGCAGAGCCTTCTCTGTGGGGGCCCCTGCCCTCTGGAATAGTCTGCCACCTGAGATATGTACCAGCACGGACCTGAGGACCTTCAGGCATGAGTTAAAAATCTGGCTCTTCGAGCAGGCTGGCCTGGGCTGACACGAGTTTTAATTGTCTCCTCTTAATTTGGATTTTAAATTCGGGGTTTTAATATGTTCGGGGGGAGGGTTGGTTTTTAACTCTAACAGCCTATTATTTAATTTAATTTCATTTTAACTTCTGTATGTGTATTGGGGTAGATTTGACTGTACACCGCCCTGAGTCCTTCGGGAGAAGGGCGGTATATAAATGTCAAAAATAAATAAATAAATAAATAAATAAATAAATGTGTGTGTGTGTGTGTGTGTGTGTGTGTGTGTATTCTCCCTCTCCCCCTCCCCTCCTCTCTCTCACCCCCCACATACACACATCTTCGATCTTTATAAAACATTTTAAAATCATTTTTAAAATATTCTACCTTGAGAAAATATAAAACCAGAAACATTTTTATGTTTAGGATTTCTGGATAGAGAATAATTTAAACATTTATTAAATCCAATATTGTACAGATTGCTTTCCTGCACCATTGGCTGTCAGCTCAAATAAGTGACTGTTAGTTTATCTGTGACAAATGTACTGTATTTAATGCAATGGGACAGTCCTTTAATTTGAGCACCTAGCATAGTGTCAAACTAAATGTCTTTCAGCTGATTTATTTAGCAGAGCTCCATGTTAATCAATTTGCAATTAAACTTTCTGGACCTTTATGCTGTGTGTGTGTGTGTGTTTGTGTGCATGTGTGCATGTGTGCATGTGCATTGCTCTAAACAAAAGTAGAATTAGCCTAGTAATAAAAGTAATTTATGGGCAGGTGGTTTTTTTTTTCAAAAATAAGTGCATTGTGCAGGTGATGAATTATTCATTTGCTAGTTACTCATAGCACATCTATTGATTCTAATGAGCTTTCCTAATTTTACTTCCCATTCTGAATCACATTATTTTATTGCATATTTATTAATTGAAAAGGATTCATTAGCAAAAACAGTCATTAATAAACTATACTTCTAAGTAATTAATCCTTAATTTTTCTATTGCACAATTTGCCACATTGGGATAAAACTTACATTATCAACTAATCCTGATTTTCGTTTCATTGTGAAAGAAGATGAGAGCTCTTTGGGTTAATAATTGTTTATAGGTGGCATTTAGAGACCTGAAATGCTTTGCAAAACAATTATAACTGTCCTTTGCATGGTTGCTCCTCTTCCAGTATGCAGAATATTGACATTATGGACTTTTTACAGAGCATTACTGAGCAATTTTTGGCACAAAAAAATTACCCACCATTGAATTAACTGATAGTGTTAATATTACTGATAATAATATGACAATGTTAGTTATTACTATTCACATAAGGAACATGGTGGCACAGAGGCTTATTGATGATGGTTATGCTGAGCTTTAATGAAGGATGCAATTAATGCCTTGCATCTATGCAAATCCAGAAAGCCTTTATGTTGTATTTTATCCTTACCAAACCTCTAGAACACAGTAACTAAATTAGTAACTAAAAACATCGATTTCATTCACTCTGGGAAACTCTGAGAGGCATAAAATACTGAATTTCTCTTTTGAACATTTATTTCTTGCCTTTTCTTTTAAAAAATCCAAGTCTAGTAATAAAAATGTAAAATTTCAAATCCAATGAAAACTAAAATTAAATTAAGTAGCACTTTTTATTTATGAAGTAAGAGTAAATAAGGGAGAACATCAAAGATTGAAAAGAAGGAAGAACTGATATAGATATTGCAGCAAAAGTATTATTCTGAATCAAACCTACAAAAAGGCAATTAGGAGGCATGATATTTTTTCATATGCTTCTGCAACTCTATAATCCCTGAAAAGTTGTAAGTAGGATCAAATTCAGAAAGAGCTCTAAGCTTAGACAAAAAAAAAAAAATCTTCCACGAGATCTCTATTGCTTCTTAGGACCAAATTTTCCAGTGTCAGATTTCCAGTGTCAGAAAAGCCAAAGAGTGATAGGATCTGGTTATGCAATATATATATTTATTGTAGGTATGACTAGTGATGACTAGAAAACTAGAGTGCGAGATAAACTAGAGCTTTGAGACTCAGAATAATCTTACTCTGAAAATAGACTGCCTCCACAGCTTATATTATGGTAAACTTTTTGTAATTGTAATGAATTTAATTACCAAAGAGAAAAATAAGGAAAATTAAACATTCTTTACAATGGAAATCAAGTCAACTGTTACATTGTAGTCTTAATGACTTTTATTAAGACTACAAAGTAACTGTTGACTTGATTTCCATTGTTTAATTTTCCTTAGGTCTTTTTTTACATTTTGTGCTTTGCTTCTTAAGATGGTTCCATTAAAGATAATTTCTGCCTTAAATTATATTTTTTGACTACAGCATGCTTAATTCTGCTTCAAAAATAGAAAATTTCCTCTATTTATTAAAAATGTAATAACAGATTCTGAAAAAACAAATAAGCAAACAGAAAGCAGTACAGCAACCTGAATGTTTTCTGTGCTTTTTAAAAGTTATTATTACTGTTTGTGTTTAGTGGTTAATGGTTGCCTGGTTACCAATACCTGCTTGATCTTTCAATAATTTATTAATATTATATTAATTAATTGTTCAGTTATGGTACTTTTAATCTGCCCAATAACAAGAGTGTTAATTAATTTATCAAAAGATGAATTGGAGAATTTAGCATTAATATTTATTTGAAAAGATAGTTCAGGCAGATTTCAGAAGAGCAGTGTGAACTTCTGCAAATAATGTTTACAAAATAGAGGGTGTATTTGCTAACAAGATGCTAAAATCTGTAATTTGCTTACTAACCAATTGACCTATAGTGCTAATACATATATACATACATACATACATACTTACATACATACATACATACATATATACATATATTAGTTTCATTGATTTTTTCTTCTTCTGTATTTCCAAAAGACAAATGAAGCATGAAGCATGCAAAAGCATAAAGAGATTCTAATACTTTGGAAATAAATTGAAACACAAATGTGATGACATCATTAAAAATATCCAAAAGTCTATACTAACAATAGAACCTTATTTATGATTTTCTGGAATGCTAGATGGTACTTTGAAATTTTCACTTTTAAATGTGCATGGGAATATCTTATGACATCAATATTTGAAAACAGAAGGCAGTCATATTAGTTGCCATAGATACATGTAGGCAGTAGATAGATTTCTTACCACTGATAAACTCACTCAGATTCAGTAAGGTTTTGATTTCTCATGTACCAAAATATGGTATTATGATGGCTTGAAATCTTGCCATGTTACTTAAGATTACTTCTGATATGTGAACTCTGATGAAATATATAGCATCTTCTCTGACATGTCTACAGCTATCTATAGGCTAGAGTAGGGTGTCAAACTTCTGACATCACATTGTTGTCACGTGACGTATCATGACTTTTTCCCTATCCTCTTTGAGGTGGACATGGCCAGCACATGACTCATTTGGCCTGCAGGTTACGAGTTTGACACCCCTGGGCTCGAGCTATGATCTTCCTGTCTGGACCCACAGGAATAAGACTATCTAGATCTGAGAAACTGTCAAAAATTCACTTTGGAGGGTTTTGTGCCTGTAGCCTTGAATAAATTGTAGCATGCCTAGTTTTTAAAAAGACCTTCCTCAATATGATTTTTTTGAGAATGATCACTTAGTCTCTAACCCTAATATTTTAGGAAAGGCACTGAAATGATAACAGAAGGGGTGCCCTAGAAGTAGCAGAATATCTGAATTCCTTTTGTGTTAGGGGTCCATTCGGGAGATGGGTCAGCAATGGCATTCATCAGTCTTGCATACAACTTTGTCAGAATTTGGAAGAGGGTAGCGTGCTTCTCTTAGTCCTTTTAGACTTCTGTGTGGTATTTAATACTACTGATCATGATATCCTTTCAGATTCCATGTGAAAGTTAAGGGTTGAAGATTTAAACTTGCTCCATTTCTTTCTAATTGAATAGTTCCAGTTTATGGTATTGAAGATGGTGGTTCAGTGGTGGTTCACAGAATGGGTCTAATAATGTTTAGAGCATCTCAACCACCAAGTGAATCAAAGCATCACATATGTTATTCCTTTATGGGATTATCCAAATCCTCATTTAATTAGTTAAGACTTGAGAGTACCAGTTGACCTTTTGTGAATTATATAATATCTATGTCCTACTTCATTCATTTCAGTTTGGTCATTTCTTGGTCTGTTTATTAAAATCAAAATTCAAATATCTGGAACTAAGTTTTGATTAAAAGCAATTTCAGATTCAACATGATGTCTTTATGAATCCAAATTTGGATTTTTTTCCCTCCTAAAACGTTAAAGTCAGAACCAACTTTAGTGGCAAGTTGAGTGCAAGTCAGGGATTATGGCATCTGTCAGAACCCTGACACTTACCATTTACTAAACTGATGTCAAACAAAAATTAAACGTCCATATTCAATTTAATATTATTGAACTTTTTGTGTGATAACTTTTAATAGGTTAATAAAAGCTACACTGTTAATTATATAGATTTCTCTTCACATTAAATAATGGGGTATTTTTTCTTGTTGATTTGACTATTCAGAAAATCTTTGAAAGCACCTATTCAAATATATACATTTAATTACTCATTTCCCCCTCCAAACAGTAACTGTCCATAACTGCATCACAGAATTTGCAAATTCATGGAAAGCTGGGTTCGTATATTAGATCAAGATTGGTAATTACATATATAATTTTGCAAAGTCACAATATCTTAAATGCCAATGTTTTATCTAATATTACTAGAAAGAAATAGAAATGTTTGGTCTCTGCTCACAATACTTGGCACAATCTACTTTCTATCCAGCCCACACGGCTTTATAGCTTCTTATGAGTATCTGTTCCCATTTCCTTCTTACTGAGCAGACATTTCATTTATTTTATATGTCTTCCCATTTTGATCTCATCCTAGAGCAATGAGTCCAGCCTGATAATGAACCTGATATAAATTGACTACCTATTGTTATATCATTTTAATATGGAAAAGGGACTATCTCCATTCAATCTACATCAATATGATTTTTGCACATGAAAAGCAACTATTGATATAGCTTTTACAAAGAGAAGAATGGATTGATTTTATTTAGCCATTTTATGGATTTTTCTTAGGGAAAATTCCTAAATTTAATGCAGAGACACAGGCACATCTTTGAGTCTGAAGAATTAATTTCACTGAGTTCCTTATTAATTTGCCATACACATTACTAATAAAACACATGCATTGATAAAATGTGAGAAAGTATAATATGTATTACAATTATTGCATTAGAATTACTTTCTGTAGAACTTTGTCAATGGATACTTGAATAATGTGAATATTTTTAAGAGACAGACACAGCAGATTTGTAAACAAATTCTATATACTGTATATCATTTTGATCTATTAAATAGATGACTATGAAGTTATGGTGAAGATTTTCTAATAATAACAGCAAAGAAGTGGTAACTTCGTTGGCTTTTATTTTATTGCACCTTTATCTACTTTGTATTTCCTGGACTGATGTGAAATTGCTCATATTAACATAATATGTGCATGTCCTGAAGGAATACAAACAAAATTCAAAATTTAGGAAAGATTGCCAGTACAAAAATGATGAAACATGCACTGATTTTTGCATGTATGTCTAAAACCAAATCATAAATTGATGTGGAAATTGGATGGAATAAATTTAAGATTGAAAATTTGAGAGTGAACAAAATCCACTTGGACAAATTCTCGCACCAGTTCCATTGAGCAACAGGAACCCTGCCAAGATTTAAAAAGCTTCTTTATATCCTGAAATAGATTTATGTCTCCAGAGTGTGACATAACAGACATCAAATGCATCCTTAAAATCTCTTGAAGAAGAAAAAGGGTGATAGAACTTATCCAAATATCCAAAAAGCAAGAAGGAAGATTCTGCAAACTTGTTCTAAAAATCAGATAGTTTAAAGTAGGGGTCGCCAACCTTTTGAACCTCAGGGACCACCAAACTCATAATTTTAGATCCCAGGGATCACTAACCAGTTCTGTGGGCAGGACCTAATTTGTGGGTGTGGCTTGGTGGTTATGTAACTGGCTGGGCATGGCTTGTATGTAAATATTATGAATATTTATATAAATATTGAATTTTTTTAAAAAAGAAGAGCAACTTTTACCCAAAATCAGGCAAAGCAGGCAGGCAGATTGAGTTGCTCACAGAATCACAGATTCATTCAGATATCTATCTATTTGCCATTGGCTAGCTCAGTCTGTCACATAAAATTTGCTAACAAGCAAACTCACAAAATTAACTCACAACACACCATGTATGTAAATATTGAATTTTTTACTAAAAAAAGAGCAATTTTTACCCAAAATCAGGCAAAGCAGGCAGGCAGATTGAATTGCTCACAGAATCATTCAGTGATCTATCTATCTGCTATCAGCTAGCTCAGTCTCTCAAATTTGCTTGCTGTGAGTCTGCACTGAATTTGCTTGTAAGCAAACCTTCAGTCCTAAGGGAGGTTCAGCTGTGCTGAGCCAAAGATCTAAAGACTAGCTAGAAAGCAAGAAATCCAACCATTTCTTGCTTCCTAGCTAATCTAAATCTCCCGCAGAACAGATGATGGTTGGAAAAAGGAAAAACAGAAATTTAGCAGACAGGTTTGCCGAGTAAGGAGTAAGTGGGCGGGGAGGGTTCCTGGGGGCCATGTGGATGGCACAGCCTTGTGTTTCTGCGTAGCCTGGATTAATTGCTTGGGAGGGTGCTCTGGGGGTGAGATTTCTCTGCGGCCCACCAAAATTTTCTCATGACCCACCAGTGGGCCGTGACCCACCAGTTGGCGACCACTGGTTTAAAGTATATTAAGGGAGGGCAGAACAGATTATCAAGCAGCACATATGTGAATATTTATAGATGAATAAGATTACCAGGATCCAGAATGGTTTTGCCAATAATAAGTCATGACAAATTAATCTGATCTAATTTTATGACAAATGGTTGTTTTGATAAACTAGGAGAATGCTATAAATGACTTAGCATTCCCTGATTTCAGGGTTTGACAAAGGCTGACACAATATCCTGGTGAATAAGATGAATAAAATGGTCAGTCTATTAAATTTTCTACTGGTTGAACAACAAGAGGGTCCTTGCGAATGATTCTGGACTGACCTGAAGGGAAGTATCAAGGCTTGGAGCAATACTATACAATACCTTTAATGATTACCAAACTGTTGAAATAGAAGGAAAGATTATTGAATGCAAAAATTCATTAAGGGTTTGGTTAATATTCAGAAGACAAAATCATGATTCAAAATGACCTTGATAAACTTGCAATCAAATCTAACAGGATGACATTGGATATTGCTATTTGTCATGCAGCTGGTAAAGACTGACTCTGAGGGAGAGGAGAAACAGCCGACAGGGAGTGGAAGTGTGACTCTGGAGATTGTGGAGGAGGCTGGGGACGGGCAGAGGCCGGCTGAGCAGTGAGAGGAGGACCCAGGCCCATCCCCTAGGGCACACAGGGAAGAGAGGATAAGGGACAGATATGGTCTACTCGGGAGGAGAGGGCCTTGATCCTCTTAATGGGCTGCAGGTGTGAGAACTGCATAAGAGTTTGGATCTGCGTTCTGACAAACGCTGGAGACAAAGCGTGTTTTACTTTGGTTTGAGGTTATCTTGCTTGGCGTCCTTCCAACAGACTGTGCCTTGTTATCTCTTTGAATTTGGTAAATATTTCTCCTGTTCCATTGTGGAAATTCCATCTTTGTAGTTTGTTTGGTTTTTATTTTTACATCTATCTGCTCATTAAATTCGGACTGTATTGCTTTCTTTTGAAGACTATTTTTGAATATGTTTTATCTCCAACTGAGAATTATTAAATAGTGGGGCCAGGTTGGAGGCATTAAAGGACATTTATTTATATTTTGGATTTTGTTATGTTTGTGTTACACTCTGGGTCATCACATTATTATACAGCAAGTATAATATTCTGTACCCTGATAGAGGGGAAAAATGCATAGCTACAAGATTGAGGATCCTAACCATGCAGTATCCATTTCTGAACTTTGCAATTTAAAAGTGAAAAACTGGAACAAATTCAGATGACACTGGATTTTAAGGGACATAAAAACCAAATCTTAAGAGGAACAGTTCATGAAGCTGGTCATGTCTAGATTGCAAAAGAGAAAATTGAAGGAAGGTGTATTGACACCAAATATCTAGAATGTTGTCGTGCATAACAGTGGTCAGTTCTGCTTTGTTTGACAAGTGAGGGCAGGACAAAGATCAACACATTGACATTAAATATTAGATGTAATATTAGCAGTAATGTCTTTTGTTAAGCATTGATGCCTGGTATAATGATGGACTCTCTCATGCTGGTTGTTGTCTTTTAACTAGATTCGTACACTGAAAAGAAGGTTGGATTAGATGACACAAGTTCTCTTCTCAATTCATATATATTATATAAGAAGAATTCAAAAGCCTTGCAACTTAACAGTAAATTACTGAGAAAGTGGGTGGAAGAGAATCACATAAATCTTGCTCTCTCAAGATTTTTAAAATGTACTTCTACTATTTTAGATTTTTCTCATTTTAAAGTCTTGTCAACATTTCCTTTCCAATGAGCTTGATGTCAAATATGGTGAGTGAATCTGCATTCCTCAGTCACATTGATTAGCAGTTTGTTAGCAGTGAAAAGGCTCTGACAATATTGAACAAAATAGTTATGAAAATAGATGGTTCACCTGAAAAAGGATGCCCAAAACTCAGCCATCTGACAAGATTGCCTGTTATAATTGCAATCTAGTGTGCCATTTTCTCCTCCATCTTCCTTTGTACTACCAGTTAATGCACACATAACTCTTTGCCATGTATTGATTTGGTTTTGTTCACTTTCTATTTCCCTTAATGGATGCTTCCATAGACTGATACCTCTTTGTAGCTCCCAAAATGTTATGTAACTACAATTTATTTTCTCCTTAAAACAAGCAAACAAAAGGCAGACATTAAATTATTATACCCACTGCTGCTTCCACTGTTCCACTATTTTTTTGTAATAATCACTGTTGACATCTCTAAACTATAAATGTCTAAGACAAATAAGATTATGTGGCCTAGGCAATGGTTTTGAAAGACAATTCCTGGGGGATCTCTGAAAATATTTGCTATTCATTTTACAACATGGTCTGTTGGGTAGTATCTGAGATTTAATTAAGCCAAATAACACAAACTCCATCCATTACTCCACCTGCATATTTATCAAGAGTTTCATTGGAAAGCTCCTTGGAATAAAGGTTATTACATTTAGAAAGGGCCCTTCACAACAATCTGCATTCTCTAAAAAGTCCAAATGTTTATATTGACAGTGATGAGTTAAAATTTTAAGACTCTAAAGAAATTTAGAATTTCTAATTTAGTATAAAAATTCAGACGTTAATATTAATTTACAACACCAATGATTAAAAATAGGATTACTGCAATATATTATGCATAAAGCTGCCTCTGAAAACGATTTGGATGCTTCATCTAATGCAGAATGTGTTAGTGAAAGTTTTGAGTAGCACATTCATTCAGAACGTATTTCATCAGTCTTACAAAAATGTCTAAGCTACCTCTTTGCTTCTGGGCTAGCAGACCAAATGTCTGGAAGAACAAATGAGCCATGGAAAGAAAATGTTTCCCTGGAGCCAGAAGACTTTGACCCAAGTATTTCTGTTCTCAAAATGTTGATTCCTTGGGTAGAGCAAAATAAATAACATGTCTCTTGGTCTCTTTTGTGACTGTGTGAATGTTTATCCTGACCTAAACAAGTTTGTAAAAGCAAGTCAAGAAGAAAAAGACTGCCTTAATAAACACTCCCTTTATTGATGCCAAGGAAAGTACATCTAAACATTTTATTAACCATGCTGGTTTTCTCTGCTGAAGACAGTAAAAAGATGATGATATTGAGTTTATTGAGCTCAGATGGAGTAAACTAGTAAAAAGATGATGATATTGAGTTTATTGAGCTCAGATGGAGCTCACTGGGTGTGAGTGACCTGTCTCATTTGTTCTCATGCCCTTCTCCTTGACAGGGTTCTTGTGAGTCTACAATGAATGGAATATTCAATATTTGTATGTATAGATGTGCATGTACATACATAGATGATGCTTTTACCCTTAAAATTAATCAAGGCATATTCTAGATTTTGTCTGGTATGACACAAGATTCAGTTGGAATTCTGTTTTATTTTGTTTGACAAGGGAAAAAAGTTTTTTTTAAACAAAAACAGAAACAGAGTCATTAGAAGCTGCTAAGTAGGAAACACCAGCTTGGAAATATGCACTGCCAAATAAGCTAAGAAACTCTGATCTGAAGTTATTAGTATAGAATTGATATCAAGCCTGTTTTTGGTTCCATGGTTCCATATTATTTTCTTTTCTCTTTCTTCATTTCATTAGTGCAATAGACTCTGGATCAGCCAATGGCGTCAGATTCCATATCTGTTGTTTCCTTCAGAAATAAGAGAAAAATCACCATGTACAGACCAACCTATATATTGAACTATGAGTTCACTTAAAAGTATTTTGCAGATCCTTTATTATATAAAGTCTGCAAAAAATAGTCTGGGCTTAAGTTCTCAACAAGAATTTGCTCATCAAATCCAATGAAAGAGGAATGAAACATGGGTATCTATATGGATACACACTCAGTTCCTTAAATACTCTCAGTTTTGCATGCTAAATTTTCTATATTTAATGCAAAATTTATGTAAGCATGTTTGATTGGACATGCTTACTAAGTCCTTGAAACTGGGAAACAAGGCATCTGGGCACACAGGATTCTGTATTTTGGGTCCAATTTATTTAAGATAACTAGAAACTTTTTCCCTGTCATGTTAGGTTTTCATATGACAGAACCTTCAAAAGTATGATCTCACTGTTTCATTGGGTGAAGGCTATCTTAGGCTATGATTTGTACTTTTGAAGGGTATATAATCCAAAGAAGGGAAAGGGGAAAAGACTAATTTGCTTTATGCATAAGGCAACAATTTGGCATCATTAAAAAAATAATAATGTACCTTAAAGCTTAGGCTTTAGTCTTTGCATCATAATTCAGACTGCATTCTTTGTAAAGTTCATCACAACTACTGTTGCATATTGCTTACAAGTTTATGTCTGTATATTTATTTATAATCTAACATAGTTTGTATCTAAGACTTTGAAGCTAGCTAAATAAATATATCATTTGGCTGAAGATTTATGTAGTTGTCTTGTGTGCAGGGCTCTATCCAGAAAGTTGCTATAATGTAATGAAATATTTTGTTAAAGTGTTCCTTGAGAAATAATGACACAACAACCCCCATCCCAAAAGCTCAACTCACTGCTTGATAGGTTTGATTGACAGATAAACTATCAATCAGACTTACTGGAAGATAAGGTTAAATTTTTTGGTACATGCATACTGTACCACAGTTCAGGATTAAAAGTTTGTTCCAGGGTTTCTTCCCATCCATAAGAACATATTTTGAGTAGAATTCATCTCTGGACAGTGTCACACATACATTCCACATAGGTCTGGGAATTGGTGAAGGGTCTATAGGTACACAAACTCGTTCTGGGACCAGGGTTCTTAAAACAAACAAATCTGTTGTAGTCTGTGGCAGAGTTGATGTGCACTATGGACAAACCAAGGCATATGCCTAGAACAACATGGAAAGCTTCAGGACATACTAACTAGAGCATTCTGTATGTTTTTTTTTAATTTATTTTTGTCAAACGATTATAAGATAACAGGTATAAGTAAAAAAAATAGTTATGAATACATGAAATTGATACATATAAGAAAAATAAAAAGAAACAATAGGACAGGGACGGTAGGCACATTGGTGCACTTATGCACGCTCCCTACAGACCTCTTAGGAAAGGGGTGAGGTCAATAGTAGACAGTCTAGGTTAAAGTTTTTGGGGTTTGGGGAAGAAACCACAGAGTCAGGTAGAGTATTCCAGACATTGACCATTCTGTTGCAGAAGTTGTATTTCCTGCAATCAAGTTTGGTGCGGTTAACCTTGAGTTTGTAACTATTGTGTGTTCTTGTGTTGTTATGATTGAAGCTGAAGTATTCATTGACAGATAGGACATTGCAATGTATAATTTTATATACTATACTTAGATCAGACCGAAGGCGGCATAGTTCTAGGTTTTTTAGGTCTAGAATTTCAAGTCTAGTGGCATAAGGAATTCTGCAACAAGTAGAGGAATGGAGAAATCTTCCTGTGAAATATTTCTGGACTTTCTCAACTGTGTTAATAACAGATACATAATGTGAGTTCCAGACTGGTGAGCTTTATTCAAGTATTGGTCTAGCAAATGTTTTGTATGCTCTAGTTAGTAGTCTAATATTACCAGAGAAAAAGCTATGTAAGATTAGGTTAAAAACTCTTAATGCCTTTTTGGCTATGTAGTTACAGTGGGCTCTAGCACTTAGATCATTAGAGATAAGTACTCCAAGGTCCTTGACAGAGTTCGGATCATCAACAAGGTCTTGACTGTTCAGCCTGTATTTTATTTTCTGATATTTTTTTTTGCCAATATGTAAGACAGAGCATTTATTTGTTGAGGTTTGAAGTTGCCATTTGTTTGACCATTTTGATACATAGTTGAGACCTTTTTGAAGGATAGCAATATTGTCTGTGGTGTTAAATAGCTTTACATCATCAGCGAAGAGAACACAGTTGTTCTTAATATGATCATAGAGGTAATTTATGTAGAGTATGATGAGAGTTGGTCCTAGAACACTGCCCTGGGGGATACCACTGTTGACACTCCCAATTTTGACCATTTGTTGTCTGTTTGACAGGAATGCTTCTATCCAGTTATGCAGATGTCTTTACCATTAGGTCCTTTCAGGGGTGGGACGGATCTTGAGTCTTTTAGTTTGTTGTTTACAAAATTGTAGAAAATGCAGGTGGAATTGGTGCGTAGAAGGTTTTCCCCTTGTTTAATGTGATAATTGGTGCATTCATAATCTGGTGGCATAAATTTTTGTATCGACTTTTGAAGTTGACAATGCAACCAGATTCGTTTTTCTGCCAAAGTGATTTCTTTTTGGATTGAAGCTTCCTTATTGTTATGGGTAATTTGTTTTTTCTGGTTTTGGGAGTTGTTATTGGTACATATAATTTGATGACTCTTTTTACTTCAAGTAAAAATATGTTGTAATGATCTTCAACAGTATTGCATCCAGTGAATAGAAGTTGCCAATCAAGAGATGAGAGATCGTTGTCTATAAGATCATAGTTGCCTTTTTTGAAGTTATAATTGGGGATCTCATCATTATGATGATTTTTGTGTGGACGTATGTTGAGACAAAAATCAATCATGTTGTGGTCACTGTTGGAAAAGGGTTCTTTAATTTGTATTCCGTAAATTGAATTCACACTATTGCAGAAGATGAGATCGAGGCAATTGTTAAGTCTAGCATTGTTGGTTACTAGTTGTTCTAGTCCCAGATTTGTTACAGCATTGTAGAAGTTTGCATGTATGGGTTCAGTTTTATATTTGTTTAAGGTCCAGTTAATATGAGGTAGATGGAGGTCACCAAGAAAGATAAAAGCGTGTGGGCAGGATGTTGCCCATGTTAGCAGTGAATTTAACTTGTTTATATGTTCGATGTCATAATCAGGGGCTCTGTAACATAGTAAGAATCGAAATGTGATATTTAAGGACAGTTCACAGGCTATGGTCTCAGGAAGAGCAAGCTCCTAGCTAACTTGGATTTTTTTTAGATGTAGGGACTTTTTATAGAAGATAGCAACACCACCTCCTCTACAAATTTCATGATCTGATCGGTAAACATGATAGTCTATTACTGTGGTAATGGAGTCAGGGAAAGATGTGTTGAGCCATGTTTCACAAAAAAATATGATGTCGAATTTAGCCGTATTTAATAAGAGGAGAAATTCAGATATTTTATTTACAAAATAAAATATCTGCATTGAGATATTGCATTGAGTAGCTTGCATTTATGGCCAGTTGTAGTTGGAATAGAGGTAGTTAGGGGTGTGCATGCCTAGTTTTGAGTGATGGTGGATTGAATGGGGTAGGGTTGGATTCGGAGTTGTAGGTTGTGTGACTTTCTTTTGATGCAATCAGCATGGTAGTCAATGTACAGGTCCTTTTCTCCATTATCTAGAAGTTTTTTGAATTCTTTGCGGAGTTCACGGAAGCAGATTGTTTGCAGTATGGATAAGTCTGGTCTTGTGTGAAGTTTTTTATGGGGTGGAATTGGTTTTTGCAATGGCGTTTATTGTATGAATGAATATCCGTTTGCTGGACATATTTTTGCAAACAACTCTACAAAATCTTGGGGCCATAGAGCCGTCATTGTATTTGAACTCAGGGCCATCTCTGGTTATTTTAATGATATCTTCAGGAGAGATGTTTCTTGTATTTGAGCTGCTTATGATATTGCAAACTTGGTGATGTCGTCTGATTTGTTGGTGTCTTCAAGACCAAATAAGATGGCATTTGGATGTTTCTGATCACATTCCATGATGTCTCTGATGATTAAGGAATATCATTTATGGAATTATTTGATGGGATACTAATAGTTTGTGGCTGTAGTTTGGTGATTATTTTTGGTTGTAGTTGTGATTGTAATTGAGGTAGTAGTTGTGGTAGTGGTTGTTGAATTGGGATTTGATTTTGAGCTGATAGGTAATCACTTATCTGTGCTGTATTTTTTTTTCAAGAGAGATTAGGCTTGTTTGTATAGTTGTTTCAAAACGTGTTGCTAAGCCATTCTTCCATTGAGTGAATGAGTGATTCTATGCTTTCAACTCTGTCAGGCAGGGTATTCAGTTTGTTTAGTTTAGGAAAATATGATGGACATAGACTAAGGAATGTATCTGATTTTTTTTAGGAGATCAGCTAGGCTTTTGTTTAAGTTTAAGCAGGCAAGGTGGGTTTGATTGTCACATAGGTGGCATTTGATGTTATTTTTGCTTTCATTGATGGTTTCAAGACATATGAAACATGTGCAGGAGTCTGAGAGGTCATTGGTAGAGAAGCAATGTTGGGAAACAGGGTTTTTCTACCTCTGTTCCATAGAATTCTAAAGTTCCATAAGAACTTGAGAGGGCTCTGTGAGAGAGAGATCAAGAGCAAAAAATCATTGAATATAGTATTTTTTCTATCATTGGAGCTTTTTCTCTTGCTCTTTAATTCATTATCAATCATCATCATAAACTATCAAATTGGACTGAAAAAGTTTGAAAACTTTCTAAGGAATGCTTGAACTAAAGAATCACACCTTTCTCACACATTACTAAGACCCTATACATAGTTTACTGGTTTTGGCATACTAGACTTCAACAATTCTTGAAATAAGAACTGACAGAGGTACAGTTGGATGTGGAAAAGATGCAGGTACCTGAGATTATATTACTAATATCTGATGAATAATGCAAAAGACAAAAAACTTTCAAAGAGTTTGCTATGTTTCACAAAGTGTTTTGATTGTGTAAACTACAACATATTCCAGACTAGCCTTAAAAGCAAAAGCATATAATGACCAGGAAGGAATATGATGGAATATGAAACAATTAAGTAATTCAAAAGTGGAAAGAAACTACACAAAATTGTATATTATTCCATCTATGGAAATTCTCGATCATCCAAAGCTACTTTTCAAAAGGCAACTAGACTTCTTTAGCAGAAAGTTGCCTTTCAAAATGAATATTATTCCCTTATTTACATATAAGAAATCCCATACTAGAAGAAGAAACCTCAGGTAGCAAAGATCAGATATAACTTATTGCGTGGTGTGTGCCAGTGATTTTCCCATAGTCTCACTTACCATATAGGGTCATGATGGTGAACCTATAGCATGCGTGCCACAGGTGGCACACAGAGGCATTTGTGTGGGCACACAAGCCCCAGTCAAACTTACCTGCACTGCACATGCACATACCTCCCAGCTGATTTTTTGCTAGTTTGAGGCCAGTTTTTGCCCTTCCAGAGGCTTGAAGAAAGCTTCTGCAGCCTCAGGAGGTAAAAAAAAAAAAAAACAGACCTTCTGGAAATATTGGAAGTGCTGAAATGGGCCCATTTTCAGCTTCCCTCAAGCCTCTGGGAGGGCGAAAACAGCCTCAAACAGGCCAAAAATCAGCTGGGAGTCATGTGCATGTGCAATGAAAGCAAGGCGGAGGGGAGCGGTGCTCCACACACATGTGCAGGGGCAGGGCACATTGCATTGTGAGTGCCGGCATGCACACGTGCTTTTGGCACACCACAACAAAAAGGTTCGCTGTCCCTGATATAGAGTTTTTATTCTAGGGAAAACTGGAAGGAATGAAAGCTATATGTAATGGTTTAAGCTCTACTTTAACACTGCTGCTGCCATTTTTCCTCAATCATGGCTTTTATGAGGGAGTCTTATGCATCAAACAGATCTACTATCTTGCGTACTAGTTCCACAAATGAGCTGTGGTGGCCCAGTGGTTAGAATGCAGTATTGCAGACTACTTCTGCTGACTGCCAACTGACTGCAGTTCAGCAGTTTGATTCTTACCGGCTCAAGGTTGACTCAGCCTTCCAACCTTCCGAAATCAGTAAAATGAGCACTCAGATTGTTGGAGGCGATATGCTGAATCTGTAAACCACTTAGAAAGAGCTATAAACCACTGTGAAGTGGTATATAAGTCTAAGTGCTATTGCTAAATAATTACTGTTGGAATGAAGGACCCCATTTGAGAAACTTGGCTAGGGGTTTATTTATGTACATCCCAGTCTCAGGGAGTTCTAGTTGACAAAAAAAATGAGGAAATTATTGATTTTTCCACTATATTAGTCTCTAGGTTTGGGGTTTTTTTTGGGGGGGGGTACCTTTGGGTTGGGTTTTGATTCCTGACAACCATCTGTAATTGTCTTGGCAAGCTTTTTCAGAAACAGTTTGCCATTGTCAGTTTCCCAGTGCTGAGAGAAAATGATTGGCCTAATACCACCCAGCTGTTTTCATGCCTAAATTGGGACTAGAACTCATATTCATCTATTTTTTAGTTGATACAGCAAACTGGCTCTAGAGACGATGTTAGTTTTTAGCATGTATCTTAAATTCCCAACCAAAAACATTGTCAATTAATATTCTGATTCCAATATCTGATGCAATCACTAGTCTGTTCACAGTGCCAGAATTGGCTTCCAATTAAACTAATAATATGCAAATTTATCTTGTGAGTCATGTCCTTACCACCATAAAAGCTTAATAAAGAAAATATTTCTTTAATTGCTACAGTAACATGAAAACATAGATAAGTACAATAAAACATAATTATAAACAAAAAATGCATATGACCTTTTTCAGGTACCCTCTATGCATACATCTCTCTCTCTCTTTTTTTCAATCTGTCTCAGTCAAGCTTGATACATGAAGAAATTGCTTACAATTATTCTTGCAGAGTAAAACAAAAAACTAAATGAAAAAATATGTTCTTGAAAACTTCCTTTACTAAATTATTGAATCAAATGTAATCGATGTCATAAAAATAAGAGGCTGACCACAGCAGTTCACAAACTTAACTAATTAAATGAAAGACTTCCCATCCTTCAATGTGCAATGGCATGAATTTGTCCAGCTGAAATCAATGAGACTTAAATGCACACAATTATACTGCATTAAAACCATACCCATTTTCATCAATTTAGCTTGCCTGAACTCCAAACAAATGGGAGTTATTTGGTTAATGTTGTTCTTTCATGGTTTTTTTTTTAATTTCAATTTTAATTTCTTTAAGTTTAATTAATCTTTGGTTTTCTTCTTTGTCATAGATCCTAATGTATGTAGCATACACATGAATATATCTTTTGAAGCTAATCAATGGATTTTCACTTTGGGGAAGCATTAGCGAGAATAGGCCTGCATAGATGAGACAATGAAGGTACTTTCTCTTTTATATTTAAATCATAAAACTGTTTTTTTTTTCCTTGCTGAAAAATACCTTTCTAGAAGACTGTAAAATCAAATGCAGATCTGGAACCTAAACAGTTTTCAATCCCATTGTAAAAGGTTTGTACCCACCACTCTCCTAGAAGAATGAAATACTTTGAGAAATATAAAAAGGCAGAATATTATATTACCCTGGATGACAAATGGAGAAACATGCTCTTGGGAAACAGCCTCCACCTTCTTTCATAGCCCACAGCAGATGTCAGCACTTAAGAAATAAAGAGATAGATAGCTCTATTCATAAGCAAGATCCAAAAAAAGGTAGGATAAGCCCAGCGGTGGGATAATTTTTTTTTTTACTACCAGTTCTGTGGGCATGGCTTGGTGGCCATGGTATAGCTTGGTGGCCATAGCATGCTTGGTGATCGTGGCAGGGGAAGGATACTGTAGAATCTCCATTCCCCACTCCAGGCCACCCCAATCCAGGGGAAGGATACTATAAAATCTCCATTCCCACCCCATTCCTGGGGGAAGGTTACTGCAAAATCCCATTCCCTCCCCCCCACTAACCTGCTTTCCAGCTCCATTCTCCTGTGCAGGGTAACAAAAAAAGACCCAGATGATCACCTGAGACTTGGGATGCAGAGAATAGATGGGGCAGGGCCAGTCAGAAGTAATATTTGCCGGTTCTCTGAACTACTCAAAATTTCCACTACGAGTTCTCCAGAACTGGTCAGAACCTGCTGAATACCACCTCTGGATCAGCCCTCAGCCACAGTAGGAATTGCCCAACACAAGACTTCATTGCATCACCCTCAGAAACTTCAACCACACTTAGCTCAAACAAACTCCTAGGATTTGTACATGACCTCATTAGAGTCTGACAACAATAGAATACATGTTCTTGCACAGGAACAGAAAGTCCAAGTGCAAAGCCCAAGAGAAGGTAGAGAGAATGCCCCCTACTCTCAACTCCATGTGGTGAGCTGCATCAGAACTATGTGCATGATGGTTCTGTTCATCACTGAACCATCTTTCTGATCAGCCTCCGTGTTTCCAGTGTCTTTCTCCTGTCTTGGAACTGAACCAGATAGATATTTCTTCCAGCACCTTCCTATATATTTGCATGAAATAGATGACTATGTCACATATGTCTGTAATTTAGGTAATAATCATGAGCTATTAACTTGTGCCAATATTTTTAATAGGGATTTGTTGATGTGTAGATATTTACTGAGGCTTATTTTACAGCAGCAAATAATATGTGTGTTATTATAAAACATAAAATAAAAAATATTGGAGTGTGTTTATGAGCTTTTCTCACTAGGTTGGATTTATTCCTAGAGATTGCTAGTAACAATTCTGGTTAGATATTTTAGCAAATATGCTAAAATATGAAAGTGAAAGGTTCCCTGAAAGACACCAAGATGTGACAGGGTGTTAAATATTTTAGTGTGTTTCAGAGGTGGTATTCAGCAGGTTCTGATCAGTTCTGGAGAACCGATAGTGGAAATTTTGAGTAGTTCAGACAACCGGCAAATTGACTGAGTCCCAACTGATAGGCTGGGTCTTTTTGTTGTTGTTGTTGTTGCTCTGCACAGGACAACAGAGCTGGAAAGCAGGTTAGTGGGGTGGAGAGGGAATGGAATTTTGTAGTAACCTTCCCCTGGAGTTAGGTGGAATGAGATTTTGCAGTATCCTTCCCCTTCCATGCCCACCAAGCCATGCCCACAGAACTGGTAGTAAAAAAAATTGAATCCCATCACTGTGTTTACTCATAAAGGTAAATGTTTGCCCTGTTCAGACATGACCGATTCTAGGGGGGTGGTTCTCATCTCCATTTCTTAGCCAAGGGAGACAGCATTATTCAAAGATATTTCCGTCATTATGTGACCAACATAATTATATACTGAGGCATGCAGAATGCTGTCATCTTCCCATGCCTATTTATTTACTTACATTTTCATGCTTTTAAACTGCTACGTGGGCAAGAACTGGGGCAAATAATGGGAGCTCACTCCATCATCCGGTATTCAGGTCTGGAACCTGGGCTTTCCAACTGACAAGCTCAGCATCTTTACCTGCTGAACCATCATGACCTCTTGGGTTTACTCATATCACTGTGCTATAATTTATTTTATGTTAAGTGTGCTGATCTCACGAAAAGAAAACAGAAAAGAGTGATGTCTTAATTAAAACAAACAAATACACTGTAGTTTGGTGTTAAGTGCAAATCAGAATTTGTAATGTGAGAACAGGGAGACAAATGGGAAAAGCATTTAAATCAACTAAATGTTTCTGACTAGGAACCGAGATGAAAGAGTATGTATGAATTTTCAAAGTTTTCTGTTTTCTATCTTTTCCACTCCTCCCTTGAATTATTGGTTACCTCTATCATCTATGAAACTAAGAGTCATGGTAGGTAGTAGTAGGCAGACTACTGATTAAGATAGTACATTTGTATGAGAAACAATTTATTAGAGCAGTGGTCCAGAAAAAGAAACCCATGTACCTCTAAATCAGTCAATCTCAGTACCAAGAGACTTATCATTTAAATCAGAATAGGTATTTAAGAAGTGGAAGACAGTTGAAGAAAAATCATAGCATTATTTGAGATGAGCAGAGGACTGTTAAACAACAGAAAGTATTTTTACATTAGGAATGAACCTCTTCTCCTGCAAATCAACCTACTTCTTATCCATGCCAGGCTATCTTTTAGTCTATCTTAATTTTACCGAAGTCTATTCATAATTGCACAATGTGCTGTTTTCTCATTAATTTGGATTTAGTTAAAAATAATAATATGCATTTCAATGGTCCTTACAAAATCATGTTTTTTTTCTAAATTTATTCTCTATGTACTTCATCCTTGAATGTATCCCCTACATGCATTGAAAAACATTTTGACCTGAAAATTGAATTCCAACATTGATAAAAATTCAAAATCAAATCTCAATTCCTGTTGGAGTTAAGAAGCACCCACCATGACACAGTTCCTGACATTCTCATCACACCTACATATCTGCAATATGCCAGCTAATGTCTGGATTAAATGCATTTAAAATAATCAACTGCTTTAATTAATCTACTACTTAGCAAACCTAAAATTTAATTTGGAAATATCATTAAGCATACTGAACATTTCCTCAAAAAATAATTATAAATTATATGAGAAAACATGAAAAAATAAAATTTTACATTCAGTCTTTAACAATAGAATTGATATGCAAGAAACTACTCTTGATATTTTTTACTACTTTCTTGCCCTGCACTTTCAAATGAGAAGAAAATCTGGTGAATCATGGGAGTAATTGTATCATTCTACAATAACTACCCCATTCTACAATAATTACCCCAGACATTTGAATCCTTTCTGGTTTCCCATACTTGAATTTAAAGGTAAAAAATCCAAGTATAAATTTTTTATGTGGAGATTTTTAAAGTTAAGGAATTAGAAAAGGAACACTTTTTGCTATATTACAAGAAGCTCAAAAATACCTTAAAAAAAAACATTACAGTGAGATAGAAGAAAATCATATTTAAGGAAATTGGACAGAATATTTCAGAACAGAATTAGCAAATACTTCAATGTGGAATAATAAGTTCAAATATGATCAGAATTTTGAGGTTTAAAAATATGCCTACCAAAATTAGAATAGATTTAATCCATGAATTTCGTTATTTTAGTCTGACCACCTTTTCTTATGAGCCAGGAGAGAAATAGAATAAAATCATCGAGTTACATAAGAATGAGACTTCCCCCTTTTTTTTAATTAAAATGATCTCTCCCATTTCTTATCTCCCCAAATGAAATTTAATTGCACTGATCGTTCCAGATGTTCAGTCAACACTGTATTCGAAATAAGCATCTGAAATGGGCTGTAATTAATAAAATAAATTTTAATTATGGGCAGGAAAGATCCTTTTTTCTAATGGCTGAACTGATGATCTGTTATCTTTTTACTTTTTTTGCAAGTGTCTTATCTATTGGCTAGCATCTTATCAAAAAATAAATGCTGCAACAATGGCAAAACATAAACAGGATCAAAATTATGAGAGAAAAAAATATTCTTGGAGGAACATAACCTTCCTGCTTTCATTTTTAGAATTATGTTATTCATGTTAATGCTAATTCTTGTTTAGATTTCAATTGGAATCTGCAGGACAAAAAAGCTTTTAAATAATAACCTTGCTTGATATTTCCAGAAAGAAATCTCAACATGCAAAAGAGTAGGTATTTTCAGCTTTTAAAGGAAGAATGAAGAACCTCACACCTATTTTCACATTAAAGGGTAAGCAAGACTTCATCTCTACGTTGCTAGCATACAAAACATGGCTTTATTTTAATCAATACAAAGCTTGCATTTATTTTAATGAAATGTCTTTGGGAATAAAAATTGTGCATTCGATTAGCATGAATTCTTCACATATACAGAATAAAGGCAAAGCTTCTCAGTTGCTGGAAATCAATTGCTACAGTAACAGAACTGTTCCCAATTATCAATCCAGGAAGCTATGATGATCCTGCAAAACACGTTAGTGGGAATCACAAAATTGCAAAATTTGGGCCTGGAAATCTTTTCTGTAAAGTTTTTTCAGATCTGTAGATGGATTTTTGACATCACCCTAAGTATCAAGATAGAAAGAAGATCCACTTTTATTTACCTTTAAATTGGACTGTTCTTATCTTTAGTTGTGAAAGCTGAAAAAATGGTTTGGAGATGGACATGTGTAACCATCCAGTTGATCCTTTACAATCCCAGCTTATATATGGATCTTTAGTACACTGTTAAAGTTTAGATACTTTAGCCACCTAATGAGAAGGAAGGACTCACTGGAGAAGAGCCTAATGCTGGGAAAGATTGAGGGCAATAGAAGAAGGGGACAACAGAGAATGAGGTGGCTGGATGGAGTCACTGAAGCAGTAGGTGTGAGCTTAAATGGACTCCAGAAGATGATAGAGGACAGGAAAGCCTGGAGGAACATTGTCCAAGGGGTTGCGATGGGTCAGACATGACTTCGCAATTAATAGCAACAACAACAACAAAAGTTTTGGACTGCATTTAAAAGTTCAGTGTTAGATTTTTGCAATAGCTGTCATGTGAAATTGCCAAGGCTGAGCCAAGAAGATGATTGCAAGATGGCAAAGCAAGAACAGAAGAAGGAAGAAGGGGAATACTTGGCAGCAAATGAAGCTGGTTTCAACATTCAAAACAGATAAATTGCTTCTTTGTAAAGTGTTTCTTTGTATTGTTTATTGAATGTCAATCAATAGTATTCATTTACTAAGCAGCTGGGTAGAAAGCCATTCAGAGAGTGTAGCATTTCAACTATTTAATTTGTGATTTTATTGAATGTATTCAGTGGGACTTCTCTTGATTCCTGCTATTAAATTCTAAAGCACCTGCCAAATCACTCTCAGTTTTACTCAGTTCAAAAATTCCAATCAAGGAGAAAAATTAAAAGTGAGTATCTTTATTTAGCATAGCTCTGATCAATAAAAGTTGCTTTGCATTTGTAGTTATTACACCTGTCATCTGCCTTGATATGCTCAATAATTAATGAGAAAAAAAATGTTGCATTACAGATATTTCCCCTGCTTTTCTGTTTCATCCTTCTTTATATAAGCAGGCTGATAAAAACTCATCTTTCATATCCACTAAATACATCTAGTATTCTTTTTAAGGTCCTTGATTATATTCAGTGTGGGTCGAACTCTGTCAGAAAAGGAATACTGAACTGAGACAAACAGGCAGATAAGTAAAAGCCCTCCTTCCAGATTAGTCATCTGAACTGATCATTAGCATTTACAGCACTATATTGTTATTGGAGAAATGGAAAGAAATGGAGTAAAGTCTTCTTCCCATGGAAAATTGGACAAAAAAGGCTGGGAATTGGCATCAGCCATTGTGAGATACAAAAAATGAATACTATCAAAAATGCTGATATTTTATGTAACTTCCTTTGCAAAAATGAACACATTGTGTATGTGCTTCTCAACACTACTACTTTTCCAAATATATTATTTTCAGTGACACATTTTAAAATCTAAATTAACTTTTGCAACATTGTTAGGTTTCCATTTTTATATCAAGGGCTGCTCTAGATGATGTAATCAGAGCTTTTCATGGTTGTCCCAAAAGTGCTTTTTCAAGAGGCAACTGGACTTTTTTGTTTTTCTTTGAAGAGTTTCACTTCTCATCCGAGAAGCTTCTTCAGCTTTGACTGGATGGTGGGGAATGCAAGGATTTATGTTCCTTGCAGGCAGCTGGGCTGAAGAAGCTTTTTCAATGAGAAGCTAAACATATTCAGAGAAAAACAAGAAAGTCCAGTTGCTTCTGGGTGACTGAGAATCTCCAAAGACACTTCCATGGATGGCTCTGTTTTAATTTATGGTTCATGGATGTTTTTCTTCAGTAGTTTACAATGAGACAACAAAATCTGGAACTGAAGGGAGCTTCTTATTGCCATATGCCTAAACATGTATCAAGACATAGTTTCTCTGTGCTCTCAGGGACAACTGCCAGGAAAGTTTTTAGTCATTTGTTTAACTTGGGATACTGAAAGACAAAAAAATTGTAAATATTCCTGTTAAAACCCTAATAAGAAAAGGTGACTTCAGGAAACCTACACAGGCATTGTATGAATTCTGAAAATCTGAAAACTAAATCTTCATTGTTGTTCCCTGTTTCTTATGCATGTCTTCAACCTATCGTTTCTAGTTCCAAATATTAAACCCTTTTTCCCTTTATTTTCTTCCTCTGTTTTCTTCTTCAGTCTGTTGAACAAAAATCAGAAAATATTATGGCATCTGAAACTCTAAGACATTTATTATATCATAAATGTTTGTGGATAGCACATTTGTTAGATACATGTCCTATTTGCACAGTAGAAGAATATGTGTCTAGGTATTTTAACTCTATCCGTATTTGTATCTGTGATAGATGATAGATAGATAGATAGATAGATAGATAGATAGATAGATAGATAGATAGATAGATAGATAGATAGATAGATAGATAGATACAGGTGAAACTCAAAATATTAGAATATCATCAAAAATTCATTTATTTCAGTAATGCAACTTAAAAGGTGAAACTAATATATGAGATAGACTCATTACATGCAAAGCAAGATAGTTCAAGCCGTGATTTGTCATAATTGAGATGATTATGGCTTACAGTTCATGAAAACCCCAAATCCACAATCTCAGAAAATTAGAATATTGGGAAAAGGTTCAATATTCTAGGCTCAAAGTGTCCCACTCTAATCAGTTAATTAAGCCGTAACACCTGCAAAGAGTTCCTGAGCCTTTAGATGGTCTCTCAGTCTAGTTCAGTAGGAATCACAATCATGGGAAAGACTGCTGACCTGACAGTTGTGCAGAAAACCATCATTGACACCCTCCATAAGGAGGGAAAGCCTCAAAAGGTAATTGCAAAAGAACTTGGATGCTTCCAAAGTGCTTTATCAAAGCACATTAATAGAAAGTTATGAGGAAGAAAAAACAGCAGGAATGACTGCAGCCTGGAAAGGATTGTCAGGAAAAGGCCATTCAAAAGTGTTGGTTGATCCATTCACAAGGAGTGGACTGAGGCTGGAGTCAGTGCATCAAGAGCCACCACAAACAGACGGATCTTGGACATGGGCTTCAAATGTCGTATTTCTTTTGTCAAGCCACTCCTGAACAACAAACAACATCAGAAGCATCTTACCTGTGCTAAAAAAAAACAGAACTGGTCTATTGCTCAGTGGTCCAAAGTCCTCTTTTCTGATGAGAGCAACTTTTGCATCTCATTTGGAAACCAAGGACCCAGAGTCTGGAGGAAGAATGGAGAGACACACACTGCAAGATACTTGAAGTCCAGTGTGAAGTTCCCACAGTCTGTGTTGATTTGGGGAACCATGTCATCTGCTGGTGTTGGTCCACTGTGCTTCATTAAGTCCTGGGTCAACACAGCCGTCTACCAGGAGATTTTGGAGCACTTCATGCTTCCTTCCACAGACAAGCTTTATGGGGATGCTGACTTCATTTTCCAGCAGGACTTGGCACTTGCCCATACCACCAAAAACACCAAAACCTGGTTCAATGACCGTGGGATTACTGTGCTTGATTGGCCAGCAAACTCGCCTAACCTGAACCCCATAGAGAATCTATGGGGCATTGCCAAAAGAAAGATGAGAGACATGAAATGGAACAATGCAGAAGAGCTGAAGGCCACTATTGAAGCATCCTGGTCTTCCATAACACCTCAGCAGTGCCACAGGCTGATAGCTTCCATGCCACGTCGCATTGAGGCAGTAATTGCTGTAAAAGGGGCCCAAACCACGTACTGAGTACATATGCATGCTTATACTTTTCAGAGGTTCGTATTGTTCTATGTACAATCCTTGTTTTATTGATTACATGTAATTTCTAATTTTCTGAGATTGTGGATTTGGGGTTTTCATGAGCCTGTAAGCCATAATCATCTCAATTACATGCTTTGCTGGACACAGTTTCTCTTAATATGATCACAGAGGTCATTTATGTAGAGTATGAAGAGAGTTGGTCCTAGGACACTGCCCTGGGGGACACCACTACTGACATATACAGAATTTGATAGGATACTCCCAATTTTGACCATTTGTTGTCTGTTTGACAGGAATACTTCTATCCAGTTATGCAGTTGTCCAGAGATACCATAAGATAGATGGATGGATGGATGGATGGATGGATGGATGGATGGATGGATGGATGGAAGATAGATCTTCCTCATATTGGATTATTTTCCTTTTTTTCATATACTGTTTCATATTCTAACATACATATGATATATGTCAGAAATGAAATGTGGGGAGAAAGGGAAAAAGAGAGAGTATAGTGTAACAGGAGAAAAAGAAAAGAAAAAGGTACCAACTTCTGATTCTCTTTAGCTGGGTAGAAAGTAATAACATTACAACCACAATTTTTTGCTTTTACACATCACTATACCCCTATTTTCTCCCTTCCTCTCTTCTTACCTTTCCATGTTTTTTTCTTTTTATTTTATACTTCAATAAACTAATAAAGAAGTTAAATTGATAAAAAGAAATGAAATGTAGGAGGTATAGAAATATCCTATTTTTCATTATTTTTGACTTTGTTTCCTATTCTTCCCTACTCTGTGTAATGATGGGGATGCCTCTCTGTTCATCCATCTAACCATCTGTCCATTCTGTCTGTCTATCTCAGACACATCAGGATTACGGAATATAAAAACTAATGTCCATGGTGTTGTTTCTTATTTTTTCTTTGATTTAGAAAAAGTTTCATGTCTTCCTTGCACTTTCTAGCCTATTATAGTTAAGCACAGATTTTTGTTATCTTCAGATAAAAAGAAGGTTGGGGTGTCTACGCTTGGATGAATTCTATGGATCTATCACTTTATAAAATTGTTGTCAACAGATACTGAAATATATAGGGACATTTTGTGGAGGCACTGGAAATAGAAACCTGAATCAGTTTGTTCTGTACTGATGGAATATAATGTACTGTTGCATTTCTGCAGTGAATGCACTTTCCTCTTTTTTTTCCTAAATCATCCCTCTTAAAAACCACTGAAAAGCTCATTACACATACTTGTATATATCTGTGACATGTTTTAGATCCTTTTTCATGTAACCACTGGATGCCATTTGTAAATGGATTGTTTCATATAGTTCAGAAACAGATTGTTTTACACATATTGGGATAACATATTATTCACTAACCCTTGAGATAGCACACAAGTAAAATATCACATAATTGTCTTGTGATGAAAGCTATTTATGTATGTTTTTTTTCATACCATAGAAGAACCTCCTAAATTATAGGTTTGAGAAATCAGCTTCCTTTTTATGATTGACAATTATCTAAATTTCATAGATTTAGCTAAAAGCTCAAATACTATTAAAATGAATAGAATAGAATAGAATAGAATAGAATAGAATAGAATAGAATAGAATAGAATAGAATAGAATAGAATAGAATAGAATAGAATAGAATAGAATAGACCTTGGAGGTCTTCTAGTCCAACCCCCGATTATCTTGTAACTGAGAAGAACATTAACTTGAGTTTCTTTAGAAACATATGATAAATTGAAGCCTATAATAAAATCTCTTGAATCCTTCTCTTCTTTTTCACATGTTCTAAAGATTTATAAAATGATACTTTCCCACTTTCCAAGAAATTGGAGGGGATTCTGCACCACTGGTTGCATTTTCTCTACATTTCCCCACAAATATTTTGTTTTGATTGATTCAGAGTTAACAGTTCCAAAGCTTGGGATGTTGATAGGGTTTTTCCCATAAATGAGATTTCCATCTCCAAAAGCATAGTCTTCTAGCCAACATTATGGGGAGAATCCTGCATTTCTGTGGTTTCTGAAATGTTATTCAAATTTATATTCTTATGAGAATTTTTTTTTCTTTTAAGTTTGTAACTTTTGCTTCAGTTGAACCATTTTCAATCCCACTTTAGCAAACAATGTAAATTGCTTTTAATGAACATTTTTATTTGCATTCCCTGCTCAAAAGCCATGAAAGTTAGGCTTAACATTCCTGTTTATGTGGGTGTCCAAATTGTAAATTTACATGGAAAATGTGAAAGAGAAAGAAGCGAAACAAGAGAAAGAACAAGGATGAGAACAATGAAAAAAGGAAGCAAAAGAAGGAACAAAAACCAAATATGACAAGAATTCATGGATTTAATTTAGCTTGGCTAGAGCAGGGGAGGGGAATGTTTCTCCAAAACTGGAATTAATTGACAAATCAAAGTTAGAACTATTCAATATTTCAATGACTTGGTGTTCCAGGGACCGTCACCTATTTCTTTGCTTGTTTTTAACCTTAATTTCCCTGCCACATGGCACTTTTGACCCCACATATACTCTCAAAACTGTTAAATACAATGCATGGTTGGTAATGTGAACACAAATTAAAATAACAGACATCCTATTAGTTATTTTTGGAAATCAAAAGGAATAAACTTGCTTATATATTATTAATACTTTATTTTTAACTTCTAAGTGTAGCAATATTATAAAATAAGCAGAAAACTCAAACTTAAACTTAATTGCTCTAATTTTGTTTAAGTTTATATGAAGAATGTATCTCCATAATACTCCAAATTTTATTACAATTACTTCTGAGTAAACACAATAACTTTTATAGAACAATTTTACCTATTTTAAGAAAGAGCATCAATGCTGAACCAGCCTCAAACCAATTACTTTTTTGTTGTTAGGCTTCAGTAACTGAATCTTTTGAGATATATTTGTAAGATTTACATCCATGCTTTTCTCTAAGAGCTCAGGATAATTTACAATGAGATTTTATTTTATCTTATCTCCAATCTAGTAACCTTGTGAGACACTTGAGCTGAGAAAGAGTGACTGGTTCAAAGTCACCCAAACAGTGACTTTCATAGAAAGACAGAAATCTTAGGTCATTCAATCCACTTAATTTTCTTGTCCTGAGAGATGGTATGATGTTTTGTTAACTGTGTTAGTTCCCTGACCAAAGTATTGATTTTTTTTTTTTTACTATTTCTTCAAGCCTTAATAAGCAGTTCCATTACATTCAGGAATGGGGATCGTCATTACTTCAGTCCTTGACCTTCTTCTCTCAGCTCCACTTCATTATACCTTCCTTCCTATTGTGGCAGCTAGAGGTGCTGATTTCATCACATTCTGCCTCAAGTGATAAAGTTGAAAAACCAGTAACTGAGGAAGCAGAGTAAAAAATTGTGTATCACCTCATATGAAGTCATGCCAGTGTGGGGAAAACAGGTACAGAAATTTCTGTTTCCCAAGCTGTATTATGAAAGAACAGAGTCTGTGATTTTCCATCCCATGTCTAAACTATATCTCTATCTAGTATGGATTGTTTCTCAAGTTCTACATGTCTAGAGAACAGCACATACAATTTTATCCTTAGTAACTAATGTTACCCTTCCAAAGTGTGATTGCAATGTTTTAATAACAGTGTACAGCAAATGGTGAGCAGCCTTCAACTGAATACTTTTTATCGTGTTTCCATATGAAGGTTTTCAAATACCTATTTTGGGTAGAGTTCTGGAACTTATTTTACAGCATATACAAGGAATTGCTCTAGGATCATGTGATGATAACTTGCTACTACTGAATACATTACATTTCTTTTTCCATTATTCTAATGAAGAAATAGAATTCAATAATACCTTGCAAAATTGTAATTCTTTTTATATCTTTCTGGGCAGAGATGATGGAAGAGCATAAGAAAGAAGTGTGATAACCTATGCCTCAATGTTCTGATGCAGTCTGAACAATAAGAGTATGATACTCATACAACATTGTGGCTTGGATCAGATGTCCACACTTATTTTTCAAATAGGATTATTTAGACAATAAACAACTGTAAAATAAAAAATATATTTGGATTACTATGTTATCACATTTTATTCTAAGTGTTTAAACTTGATGAACATTACACATCATTTGAAAAAAAAATTACATAAAACCAGAATAATGTTTATGTATGTTGTATGGAAAACATCAGGCATCAGGTCATTGACTTCATGCTGACAAAGATTCACACTAATTATATCTTTTCCTTTTGAGAAAAAAATGAATAAATGGACAGTTAGTGTTATTGCTCCTCCACTTGCCTTTGTTATCAGAGAAGATAAGCATATTCAAGTGCTTTTACCCAAGAGATAGGAAGTAGAGTGAAATGGAACAGTGTTTCCTTTTGGGGGATCAGTTTACAATCATCAGTGACTACCTTCATAAATCTTCAGGAAATTAATATGCCAGAAATGATCAACCTATATCAAATCTTACAAGGAAATATAATTAGTTATACAGTTTGTTCCTTACTTATACAAAAGTAAATCTCAGTATTAATTTAATTGACGAAGTATGTTGGCACCACATAATGTTGTTATGGGTAACATTATATTAACACTAAGGAATCCATCCTCTGCCATAGAATCCTGATTTTAGGCCAGTCAATCTCTCTCTCTCTTTTTCAAGCCAGCCTATTTCACAGGTTCATTGTACAGAAAAATGCGTATGCAATATTGAATTTCTGAACAAAAAGAAAAATATAACTCAACGAACCAACCAACCATCAGGTGCAAGAAATAAGGGGCCAGGATAGTTCAAAAGCATTATGAATTTGTTTCATGCTACTTATTCACAAGAATCTGATCTACTAACAGTCAAAGCTATTTGGTACCAGATAAGAATCAACAAACTTCAATGGATTTAGGTGTCTTATGCGGGTGTAGTGACACCAAACTGATGATGAATTTGACATTGATCTTAGGCTCAGCTTGATCATTTCCTACACCAACCAACTAACCAACCAACCAGCAACATGTCAGATATATATGCTTACAGTTATAAATCGATCAGTGGTGGGAATCAAATTTTTTACTACCGGTTCTGTGGGCGTGGCTTGGTGGGTGTGGCAGGGGAAGGATACTGTAAAATCTCCAATCAGAGGGGGTATTTGCTGGTTCTCTGAACTACTCAAAATTTTCACAACTGGTTCTCCAGAACTGGTCAGAACCTGCTGAATACCACCTCTGAAATCGATTAACTTTTAATTGGCTGTATATTTTTAAAACTCAAGAAGATTACATGAGAATCCTTATTTTATTCCTGCAACAGGATAAAGTATGTGGGATTGAGAGAATGACTTGAAGTTACCAAGAAATTTTTCCTTGGCTAAGTATAGAAGCTAGGTCTCCCAACCTAATCCAGCACCCTAATCACACCCTATTGGCATACTTATCCATGAATAAATTATAAGTCTAATCTCTTTGTATATTCACAGATGTCATGTAAAGGGATACAACTTTGATCTCCAGTTATGTGTTTATGGATGAATCATAGAGGAGAGAGTTCCAATGCAATTAGTTAGGATTGTTAATTTTATTCATAACTTCCAATTCATAACTGCATGTGAATGGAGAAAGAGTAAGGCAAGTTAGATATATGTCAGAGGACTGCTGATAGAGACCAAAAATCCCCACATTTCTTAGTCATACTGATCTTTAGAGATGCTCTCAAATCACGAAAAAAATTGCCATGGATGAATGGCAACAGAAAGATTTTTTTTCGTGTATGTGTTTTGGCATATTTGTCTCACCCAAATCCAATATTTTTTTGAGCCGGCAGGCACCATTGAAATGTTGAGATCAAGGTTTTGGCAACCTCACAAAAAGTCTTGCTGCAGGTCTAGATTTTCTCCACATGGATGTAGAAGATGATACTATCAGTCCAAAAGGAAAGATATTTTAGAATGTTACTTGCCATCTCATCTCTACAGTCTTTTTCTTGCTTTCTTTTGTCTCTTTCTTAAGCAAATAATCATTAGGCTGCAATCACCCACGACTTTATCTTCCTAGAAAACTTGGAAGGTAATCATTTGTGACCCAAAGGCATTCTTGGAAATAAAAAGAACATTAAGGACTGATGTTAGTAAAATGTTAGCTTCCCCAAAAGTGTAATTAAATAGTGGATGGGGAGCCGGGGTTCCATGTTGTTTTTAAGGAGAGAGAGAGAATAAAAACGAAGGTGAGACAAAAAGCTTGACAGACACCAAAAGAGGTGTCTCTGGGGACATTTCCAAGCCTGGGAATCACAATAAAACCTCAACTTTTAGTGTATACATTTTTAACATGCATATTTATTGGGAATAAAACCAGATATATCTCTTGAAGCCTAAATCACAAGACTACATCTGATTTACATTGGCTATGTCTTGTGTGTAAATTCATTGGAGAAGTCAGTGATGCTAGAAACAGTTTGTGGAACAGGAAGAAGGTTCAAGCAAAGAACATACTGGTTTGATAACATCAAAACTGATAAAAAAGATGAACACCCAGCAACTGAAAGAAACTGTGCTTGACAGGGTAACATAGAAATCATTTGCCTATAAAATCGCCAAGAGCCGGGCATGACCAAATAGTTAAAACAACAATTTATTGGAGAAATATATTAAAACATTCAAGCAAAATACAATGAACTAACTCAATCTGTAATGAGAACTGTATTTCTATTCTGTACTGTGAATCTGATAAAATTTCTGTCCATCCTATATTTTATCCTTAGACAGGAAATGTTTCTAAAACCTTTGCTAGGGATCATCTTTGGGGCAGAAGCTCCAAGAAAGCAATTTGCAATTATTCTTCTTTATTATTTTTATTATATCATAATAGGAAGCACCATTTACTTTTTCAGTTTTAAGCTCTGAAGTATTTGTGTACCCATGTAATGCTGGATGATTTATTATTATTCTTCCAGCAATTTGGCACTGTCATCTGGCATACTGAGTGTGTGATTTTGAGTCAGGTCCATTTTGCTTTAATGTACTCCAGAGACATTTAATCATAATGATAAAATGGATGCAAATTTAGTAGCTAAAAGATGGGTAAAGTACAATTACTGCATTATACACAATAAATA
Organism: Bungarus multicinctus; assembly: GCA_023653725.1. Taxonomy (NCBI): domain Eukaryota; kingdom Metazoa; phylum Chordata; class Lepidosauria; order Squamata; family Elapidae; genus Bungarus; species Bungarus multicinctus. Next base: position 83,559,691 of record CM042838.1, read on the forward strand.
CATACTTCTGTTTTATAATCTAAATTTACACCTTCAGGCCAGTGTACATCTTTCATATTAATATTTCATTGTACAGGCATCTCTATTTTTAATATTAAAAATGATAAACTTTGATTAGGGAATTGCCTTTGACTATTTTTATGGTGTATACTAAGCATTAGGGTTCTAATTCACAGCAGAGCCTAAACACCCAGCCTAACATTCAAAGCAAGACAAATGTTCCTAGACTACTCTGTCCTCCTTCAAATCCTCTGTGGACCTTTGATATGTCGTTTAGGAGCTCTACAATGCTGGAAATGGCAGGATATTGCCATGGCAACTATATCAGAGGGGGAGGGTTTAAAGCTATTATCACCTTCGTGCAAAAAATGGCTTGGTCAGAAGGGAAAGCAAATATTTGATTCAGAAATTTAAATGGGCCGCAATTTCAAAGGAGAATAAACTCAGACGATATGGTTTCTATTTAAACCCTGTTTATTTTGTAACACATGGCTTATGCTTGACTGGTCTAGATGCTGATGGTGAATACTTCTGATATTCTCCCTTAAGAATAAATTGTGATCACTTGATTTGTTTTATAGTTCTTACTATATTCTTATGTATTCTTATGTACTATTTCCAGTAAGGTGGATGATGGAAAAAGGCAAACCACTGGAAGTTTCAAATTCAGAGCCATAGGAATAGCTTATCATCAACTGGAACTGCTAACTCTAAAGGTTTGTTTCTTAGATAACAGTTGTCCTATATGAAAATATTTTTTTTTCATCTCTGATAAAGTTGTTTTATAAGCAATGAACTGTGTAAACCCAACCGATGAATTATTTGAAAGAAACCAGCTAACTAATGGTCTTTTTAAGCCTTTCTTAATAGAAGGATATTCAATAATAAATCATTTGGGATCACAACTTTTCAGTCAGCATCACTATGCTATCTTGGAATTCTGGGAGTTATTCTAATATGTTGGGATGATGGTATGGATAGGGAAGGCTGGTTTAAAGCATATTTGCAAATGCAGGACATTCTTTTCAAAGCTCCATAAACATTCTTATAATTTAGGAAGGTTTATTATGTTAACAATGTCCTAGTACATTTAAAAATTATTTTCTGATATTTACCTCTCACTTTATATTCTTTCTGATGAACAAAAAAAATCCTTTTCATGTCTTCCTCCTACTAGAAACATCTAAAACTCTCATTGATCTTAATTTCTATAAGATACACAGCCTGCTCATTTAACTTTACTCAGGTTTCTATACAGTTAATCATTCTCATATTTCTCCTCTGAATCATGAATCTTAAAAATGTTTGTAAGTTGATAAAAATGTCTAGTTAAAATTATGCCACATGATATATTATGCATATTGAGATATACTGGAATCCATACATTCATTCATCAAATTTATATGGCTACCTATCTCATAAGAAACTGTCTCTGAGGATGGTACAACAGAATTAAAAAGAATATATAAAAACAATTATTGAATATTTTAAGAAACACAGGGTTAAAACAGAACAGCAGGTGTTAATAACATTAGAGTCCCATCAAGTCTCACCAGCTCCTGAGATACCCAGACTTAAAGTCATAACCCAGTTTTGAGAGTCTTCTGAAAAATCAACAGTGAGATTAGAGTTAGGGAAGGGGGGAAATATTCAGGGTCCAAATATTCAGGGTCCAAAGCAAACAAAAGGTTGATTTCCTAGGACTACAGTTGTGGAAAGGCACAAATAACTTGGCTCTATGCCACATATACCTTTAAAAGTTACAATCAACACCTCTGAATGCACCCAAAAACAAGCTGCAGAGCAGAGGTGTAACATGTGCTGTTTTAGAGACAGATCTAGCTTTCCATACCACTGAATTTTGTATCAGGGGAATTTTCCAGAAACTCTTCAAGGGCAGCCCCAAATAGAAAACATTTCAGTAGTGAATCAGGAGATGACTAGGGCATGAGCGACCATGAGCAGAGCTCATCTAGGAATAAATGCAGCTGGCACACAGCAGAAAGTTATACAAAGATCCTTGTAATCATGACTGTCACCTGCTTTTTGAGCAGGGGTCACAAGTCCAGGAGGACTTTCAGACTGTGTGCAGGATCTTTGGGGCAATGCAACAACCCAGCACCTAAGATGCTAAAACTCAATCAGTGTCCAGTTGAAAATTCATTTTCAAGACTGTTCTTTTCCATTCAAATCTTGTTTTCCATCCAAAGCTTCACAAGCCCCAGACAGTGGGCTAATACAACCACAACATGTTTTAATTTATCAGGAGCAAAGATATATAATGGCCTATCATCAGTCTACTGATGCCACATCACATGGTGATGGATGAACCTCACAGTGGGAGACCAAGGGCAGGGTCTCTTCCTCCCAATCATCATATATTTGAATCTACCCATGTGTACCATCCACCTCCAATTCTCTGAGTCAATCCATAAGTATACCATGGTTGATGATACAGAAAGCTGCAAGAAAGAGGTCAAGTAGGGCAAGAATGACTATATAATTCCATCCTATGCTTGTCAGAAATCATCCAAAATAGCAACCAATCTGTTTCCATCTTATACTAAGATCTTAATTCTGACTATAAAGGATCCAGATAAGATGCTCTGAAGCTGCTGCACAACTACTTTTTCAACTATCTTTCTCAAATGTGAAGTTAGATATTAGACATTTTTATTGTTCTTATCAATAACTGTTAAGTCTAGGATATTATGTGGCAGGTGCTTGTCTATTTGAGTTTTAAAGTCCAAGCACTTTAGCTTCTTCCTTTTATACTACATTCTATATTTTGTAGTCTCACCAGTTCTCGTTTGCAGACAAATGGTATTTCTGGAAGATATTTTAATGCTACTGTTGCTACTGTACTTTGTCAGGCGGTTATTTGTAGCATCTTTTTGCAGCATTTAACCAGGTGGTTCATTTTTTCTTCAGCTTCTTTGAAGAGCTGTTTTCCCAATTCTGAATTTGTATGCACTTGATATGTATTAATATTGTTTCTTTAACAATATATATGTGTGTGTGTGTCTGTCTGTCTGTCTGTCAGTCTGTCTGTGTGTCTGTGCATGTGCACACAGTTCATATATATAATTTAATTCCTAGGGACTAAATATGTAAGAGAGAGTAGGAAGAAAGTATTTCATTAATTCACAATCTTCAAATTCACTGACACATTTTATGTTGATTATATATGTAGATCAGACAGTCTAAAATCAGCTACTGACACATTTATTTTCTATGCCTTCAAGTGAATGTGTGGAATTGGTGATGTTTATGTACACATAAACCAGCTCATACTAATCCCGACATAATGTAACATAGCTAATTTCTTCTAAGGAGTAAATACTTATTTTAAATCTAAAGCACATAGCACTTGAGTAAACAGCTGTTGAATAAAAGTCTCTCAACATTTTACGATGCTACATCCTTCGTAGCTTCTTTAGAAATGACACTAATGAGACTTTTCAAAACACTTGACATGTTCTAGCAAACCCTGACAAGTTTCTGGGAAGAAAGCAATTAAGTATAATTTTGCTTTTTGATCTGCTAGAAATTTCAAGGGGAATTTCATATATGATGATGATGGAAGTTGAAATCATCACATTGTCTACAGTTTGAAATAAAGTAGGAGTAAAATTCTTAAAGTGTTATAGAAAAAGTTCAAAAACCATATTGCAAAGCATTCTATATTACAGAAAAAATAACTCTTTTTATCCTTCCAAAGTTAATACAGCTTGCTTTTTATTATATATATATATATAAAACCTGTCCCTATAAAAGCTAAAAAAGAAACTAGTCACGCCACTATTATACAAACAGCAAATAAAGCAATTATCTCTGTGCATAACCTTAAAACTTTGCTATATATTTTTTATATATTGTTAATATGTAACTTTTAGTTTTAATTTTTTTGATCTGGAGGTCCCTTCTCTATCACCACCTCCGCTATTCTGTCCCAAAGTATCAGAAAAACCCTTTAAGAAGGGTAATCTACTGAATACCTGTCTTTAATACATTCTTTGGCTCAGTATTTGTAAACAGCAATGGATCATGCCCAGTATTTCCTAGTTGAACCACAGACAACTACAATGATCTAATACATATTGATTTTACAGAAGACAATGTTGAAAAAGCACTACGCAATCTAAAACCATCTCTATCTATTGGACTAGACAGAATATGTGCCTACTTCCTAAAAAAGCTATCCACTGCCATAGCCGAACCTTTAAGCATAATCTTTGAAAAATCTTTCAGGACCAGCTCCTTGCCTAACCTATGGTCACAAGTCACAGTCATCCCCATCTTCAAAAAGGGAGACCCCAGCCTAGTTGAAAATTACAGACCAATCTCTTTATGCTGCATTACTTGTAAAGTCATGGAATCAATTATTAACCAATCCATTATCCTCAACTTAGAGACAAACAACCTACTCTCTAATAAACAATTTGGTTTCAGAAAAAAAATCTATCCTGTAATGTTCTCCCCATCTCTGGTTTTTCCTAACAGTATGGTTCCTTTACTTGTTTTTTTTTCCTGCTCCTTAATCAAGGACAGAGATTTACCTGACACTGGATCTCTATGTGAGGTCTCCACTCTCTTCAATGGAGCTTACTCCTTATTAAAAGAGTTGGATTTTGTAAGGTTTTAATCTTGAGCGTGTATGTAGTTCTTCCACTGAAATCAATAATGTTCTTAATTCACGTTACAAGGCATAAATGCATATGTACATGAAAATATGTATTTGGATAACTATTTGTCTAAAGTGGTGTAGGGTTTCCTGCCTAGGCAGGGGTTGGACTAGAAGACTGCCAAGGTCCCTTCCAATCTCTTATTCTATTCTATATACACAACAAGATAAATATTATAGGAGAGATGGAGAATTTGCATGGCAATCAGACTAGAATTTTATAAAGCACCAGGGAATGGGAAATTGCTCTTTGTAGAGTGCTGTCACTCCCTGTAAATATACCAGAATTCAAAAACTGTAACCATCCTAAAAGACTTCCCCTAGATCTCACATTTCTATTAAGCAAAGGCAACCACCATTTTCCCCACATTAAATTCCTTCTTTTTAAAATGGAAATAATAATGAATTATAGCTTCATTGTAAAATAGAAACATAGCAAAGAGGAAATAGACTATCAAATATTTATGTACATAATCCCCTCTCCCAATATGTAGTAGAATATTCTAACGTTCATCTATCTCTATCTCACTCTCTCTCACTCTCTCACTCTATCTATCTATCTATCTATCTATCTATCTATCTATCTATCTATCTATCTATCTATCTATCTATCTATCTATCTATCATCTATTTATCATTGACAGTCCTTATAGTCAAACCACTCATTGACTGAACAATTCACTTAGTCTCCTCCCCACCCTTTTTTTTTTTTTGTAGAATTGAGAACAGGATGTTCATGTGACATCTTCCTCACTCTGCAAGCTGTTGCAAACAGCTCCCATTCCACCTACATAATGTCAATAAAAAGGAGGTTCTGCTGTCACTGCACCTGTCTCTTTCCATCTCTAGATGTTTTTGTATCAGAGAAAAGCTGTAAGCATATTTGGCAGAGGAAAAGATTGGAATAATATCTTCCATATTCAGTAGAGCAACTACAACTATTAAAGGTCATGCTTGGCTAAGCATCTGAAACTAGCATGTTTCTTGAAACATCATGTGCTTTGGAAGACTGACTTCAGAGACTAAGAATATTTCAACGTTCTCACCCTCTTCCTGGCAAAGCCATTTCCATGTGAACTGAGTAACTTCTATTTCACAAGTTGAAATAAAATGTTAAGTATAATAAAAAATAATATATCTTTCATGGAAAAAAACTGATTGTGATGATAAAGTGAGAGGCTCCCACTTTGCCAGCATTTTGTATCAATTCTTAACAATGCCTTATGCTAAGTAGAGCTTAACTCTGTCAACAAAATGAATATTATTGATAGAAGAGAATATTTGTAGCTCAAGGTTGAAATGAGAAATCCTTGGTGCTTTCAGAGCTTGGTTGTTTCCTTGAAGATGTTTCATTACCCAAATTAAGTAACATCAGACATTTCATTAACCAAACTAGGTAACATCAGAAAAGTCTGAAAGAAAATAACCAAGTTTAGATAGAACCAAGGACTCCTCAAAATGAATATTTTTAAGTACCTCTTCATATAAGGAGAGGATGGATTGAAAAGTACCTGCTTCCCCTAACTTATTTATGTATTTTAAATGTTTAAGGTAGTCTTTTATCAAATTTTATTAAAAACAAAACTGTCGTGATAGCTCAGAGAATACCTGTGATATAAATATTTCAGAAGTAATAATTCACTATTTTCTTCTTTTAATAACACAAACCAGTAAGCAAAATAAAATTGCTTTTCAGATTTCCTGAGTCATAATAGAATCCTGGAAATAATGAATAACCATTCAATAGAAATTATTAGTTGCAAATTAAGAATTAGATTTCTAAATTAAATTATAAATTCTCTTATAAGAATTCCAATATCAATAAAATTCAAAACTTGTTTGTCTGCAGAAACGAACACCACCTTTGATACTTAATTGAAAAACAAGTTCATATAAATACAAATATAACAAATAGGATTAAGAGATAGTGGAAATGGATTCATTCATTTTTTCATCTTCACTCATACAATGAATTTTTAAATGTTTTAGTGTTGCCTGAAATTTTTTGGTTTCATTATTAGCATTTTAAAAGATAATGTTATTGCTTATAAAATGGCAGTTTAGGTCTTCTTCTTTTTTTAATTTCAGGAAAACATTTTGTTTTTTTCTTAGCCAAGGCCATTTGATATGCAAGAACTTGTCTTTTCAGCAGAAAACAATAAAGAGGGTATTCTGAAAATCCTTGAATATACTGCCAACTTTTGAGAAAGGTAGAAACCAAGATGGGAAGGAGCAATGTAACTTGTACATTTGTCACTTGTGGAATATTATCTGGAGCCAATGTTTTCTATTGTTCATGTCTCACATATAATCAATGTCTTTTATTGTTTGATCACTTTTTGATGTATCACATATTCCAAACATATGTAATTTGTTTCCATACCTATAAAAAGACACACACACACACACACATATATATATACTGTATATATATATATATATATATATATATATATATATGGATCTTTGGTTCTTCGGGTTTTCTCCCGCGTAGAGTTGGAAATATCTAGGCGACGTTTCGATGAAGTCTCATTCATCATCTTCAGGCTTGTGTCTTCGGCCTTGTGTTTCTCAGAGTGATGTGAGCTTGCAGCTGCTTCTTCCTTTTAACTACTAGTGGGGGTGTGACTTGATTGGGTGGGGGCTTGGCTGTGTTCTGATTGGGTGGGGGTGTGTTCTCATTGGTTGGGGGTTTGACTGTGTTCTGATTGGTTGGGGGGTTGGCTGTGTTCTGATTGGCTGGGGGTATGTTCTGTTCTGGTGGGGGTTTGATTGTACTCAGGTTAGACTCAGTTGCTGGGGGATTTGAGCTGGTGAGCTGTGATCCTGTTGTTTGGCTTCGCGTTCGTGGTCGTGCCACATCTTCATGGTGGGCATCAGTTCCCTTCATGTATGGGTTGGGGGGGTTTGAAGCAGGTAGTGATGCAGCTGTGATACGGCTTCTGGTCCGTGGTCGTGTTTCATCTTCTGTGTGGGTGTGAGTCTGCTTTCTGCGTGGAAGTGTGGTGGTAGTTTCTTGTGTGGCCCTCGTGGGTGTGGGTCTGGTGTCCTTTATGTTAGGTACTCTTTTGTTAATGAGGGCGGGTTTCCAAATGGCTGGTAGGCGGGAGGTGTCATCTCGTTTATTCATGCTGTGTGGGCGTTTTTCTATCTCTATGGCTTCTCTGATTATTCTGTTGTTGAAGTGTTCAGTTTTGGCGATAGTTCTGGTATTTTTAAAGTCAATCTTGTGTCCTGTGGCTTTGAGGTGTTGGACCAGGGAAGAGGTCGGTTCTTCTTTTTTGATTGATGCCCACCATGAAGATGTGGCACGACCACGAACGCGAAGCCAAACAACAGGATCACAGCTCACCAGCTCAAATCCCCCAGCAACTGAGTCTAACCTGAGTACAATCAAACCCCCACCAGAACAGAACATACCCCCAGCCAATCAGAACACAGCCAACCCCCCAACCAATCAGAACACAGCCAAACCCCCAACCAATGAGAACACACCCCCACCCAATCAGAACACAGCCAAGCCCCCACCCAATCAAGTCACACCCCCACTAGTAGTTAAAAGGAAGAAGCAGCTGCAAGCTCACATCACTCTGAGAAGCACAAGGCCGAAGACACAAGCCTGAAGATGATGAATGAGACTTCATCGAAACGTCGCCTAGATATTTCCAACTCTACGCGGGAGAAAACCCGAAGAACCAAAGATCCACATACAAATACCCGCGAAAATCTCCGAAAACATATATATATATATATATATATATATATATATATATATATATATATACATACTGTATATACACACACACGCACATACACACACACACATTAATAAATACTTTTGCTTTGCCTGAATTACTTGCTGATCCTTATTTTTTGGTGGGCAAAGCAGCCTCTTTATAAAATAAACGTGTCTCTCAAGTTCAAGGGTGCCTGAGTTTGGAGGCAACACTAGAACATTAAGATTCACTCTGGGTTGGCTCCAGAGGTGGTATTCAGCAGGTTCTGACCAGTTCTGGAGAACTAGTAGCAGAAATTTTGAGTATCAGCAAATATCACCTCTGACTGGAGATTTTACAGTATCCTTCTCCTCCCCTCCACGCCCACCAAACCATGCCCAGAGAACCAGTAGTAAAAAAATTAGAATCCCACCACTGGTTGGTTCATTGCTTCAGGGTTGTACTGGAGGCCATCATTGGGGAATTATTTCTTTTTTTTTCTTTTTTTCTTCCTTCCTTCCTTCCTTCCTTCCTTCCTTCCTTCCTTCCTTCCTTCCTTCCTTCCTTCCTTCCTTCCTTCCTTCCTTTCTTTCTTTCTTTCTTTCTTTCTTTCTTTCTTTCTTTCTTTCTTTCTCCCTCTCTCTTTTCTCTCCCTCTTTCTCTCCTCTCCCATTCTCTCCCTCTTTCCTCTCCCTCTCTCTCCCTCCCCCCCTCCCTCCCTCTTCCCCCCCCCCCTCTTTTGGTATTGATGTGTGACAGAGACTGGATCTTGCACACAAGTATTTGCCTTCATTTACTAGAATGTCACTTTATAACTAATCATTCCACTTTAATGACACTGATTCTAACACTTGGCCTTTCTAAAGCTACTGTTGAAGTTAGTGGTTTGCCATTACAAAGAATCAAGAGCCCACAAAGGCAGATAAGAATGAGGAGAAACAGATACAAAATGTACAATTAGCAGATGAGAAATTAGACTATTCTTTATTAGGAAAATTAAGCTAGAGAGTTTTAGAACTGGGCATGCACAAAATAATTGTTCATACATGACTATAAAAGGGTGCCACATCCTTGGCTTTTGCCTTGTGTGTCTGTTTGTTTTGTTTTATAAAACAAAACAAAAACAAAACACTGAATTACAGCACTGGTGTTTGACCAACAGGGAACAAATCCCCTGACATAAATTGTCCCTACAATATATGTGTATACAATACATTTCTAGCTGATCTTCTCTGGGAGCTAAAAGCAGGATATAAATGGATCTTAATACAAAGAGTAATCGATTCACCACATTTTCTCTCACAGGGTGAGCAAGTACGTCTAAAGGACAAATCTCAGTTGTCAGTATCCAGCAGTTGGGGAGATTGTTCTCGTGAGGTAGGTGGCCTAAGAGAAAGCTGCTGGTAAACTTAGACATCATTTTTTTTTTTTTTTTTGTAAATAACAGAAAGAGTAAAGTAAAATCTATTACAGATTCTGGATGTTCTTTTCACTCAATCATTGTAAAGTTTTCAAGAACCACACTTTGTTCAAGCGAAATGCAAAGATATATAGGAACTGGCTATTTAGCTCTCAATGAATATAACAGCCATAATCACCTTTAGTAAAAGAACTCAGTTGAAAAGCTTTCATAGAAAGGAACTAAAACTATGTATAATGTAAGAGATTAGAAGGTGAACATAAGGCAAGAAGCTTATGAAATTCAGTGTATATACTTGGAAGACAAGCTGAATCATAAGGCGATGTGTAACAAAGCAAAAAGAAAAGTCTTTCAAAAAAAAAATCAAAAATTGGTATCACATATTCATTCAAAGTTTTTTCTTTTTCTTTTTCAGAAAACATGAGAACATAATCTGAGAGGTTAAGCCCCAATGGATGACAGGTCAGATTTCTACACAGACACGTACAAACATGCATGCATGCACGTACACACACAAAGGCAAAATTTTAAATTAGCCTGACAAGAAAATAACACTAGAAGCGCAAAATGACGAGTATGTGCCAGGGGATACAAAGCTGGTAATTGGCTCTTTCTGTCCAAACATGAAACCTCAAAAGTGTTGTGTCATGAGTCCAAATATAGTTTTTAAAGTAGGTTATCAATAGTAGAAAGCACTACAGGAACTGTTCTTCTACTCTGAGATTTTCCCCAATTATATCCTGGCTGCATCTCAGGATCTGAATGTAATAAACACAGAGATGCTAAGCACGTAGTGATGTTTATTTGTTTGTTTATTTTTTCCCCTTTAGTTCATTTTAGCAAGGAATTTACATGCTATTATTCTTTCTTGGACCTTTTTAACATGAATTCTATTTGCAGTCTGATTTTTTTTTTAATGTCTGAGTCTGGTATTTGATGTCAGCATAAATTTGTTGTCAGCACAAAATTTCCATAACAAAAAGTGCAAATCTTGAAAATATTTTTCCAGAATTTTCATCTGAAAAAGCATTGCCATCAAGCTTTGATCAAATAATGCAATATAATTTCTCCCCCAGAGGACATCAATCTGAATTTCTTGAAGCAAGAGCAAGCAAATAGAGCAACACATTTTCCCCTTCTCATTTTTCTTTTTCTTCTTACGACTGGAGAACTGGTGGAGCAGACAAGTGTTGGGCTCCCTCTCCACAAACAGCTACACAAACTATTGTTTTTATTATCCTTGGATTCTCGTTTTTACTTCCACAATATTATATTGTTGTTCTGCAACACTCCTTTAAACCAGAAGATGAGATTGGGAAGTTTTATGTCATGACTTGCATAATGCAGATCTTTATAAGTTATTCTTATGGGTAATGTTATTTAAAAAAAGTTAATTATTTTTATATCCCAAGTTAGGTTATATATATTTACAGCAGGATACTTACTCTCCTGCTGTAATCAGAGGGATTTAGAAGTATTTAGCAGGTTCATATTTGAGAGGAAGTATTACTATCTTTCCAAAAAGTGATTTGCAATTTTATGAAATTTGCAAAGTATAAATCAGTGGTTCCCAAACTTTTTCAATCCACCGCCCCCTTGGTGCTACAAACTCATCCTCAATGCCCCCCACCCAGGGGTGAAATTCAAATTTCTGTGGGCATGGCCTAATTTGAGGGTGTGGCCTGCTGGTCATGTGACTGGGTAGGCATGGCTTACTGGTCACATGACTGAGTGAGCATGGCTTGGTGGTCACATGGCCGGGTAGGTATGGTTTGGTGGTCATGTGACTGGGTGAGCCTGGCCAGGTGACTGGCAAACCAAATACTAGTAGTCCTCACTTAATGGCTGGTTGCTTAGCAAGTGTTCTAATTTATGACTGGCCTCCAGAGTTACTTGACCTGTTTTTGGAGTTTTGACAGCCATGCACACACATACACACACAGTCCCTTCTAACCATGCTGAAGCAGGTTATTGGACTAGAATCGACAAAGCATCTCTTTGCCGATTCTTGTTGATTTGTTTTATTGGCATTTTTTTATTTTATGTTGCTGAATTGCATTGACATGTGTGTCCCTTCTTGTGCACAGCCCAGAAGCTTTTGTGATTCTTTTCAGCAAAAATTACCGACCTCTGGCTTTGCTCTACTTTTCAAACATGCCACCACTGCCATGTTCTAGGTGCTGGCCCCCCAAGGTCCACCCCATTGAGCCCACTGCACCAGAGAGACCTGCCCAACAAGTCCAAGTGGCAGGGGCGCACATGCAAGCCATTTCTCCACCCACCCACACCCCCTAACACCAATTCCACTTCCATGCATGTGCGCCCCATGCCAAGCTACAGAAGGCTGCTTGGGGGGGTGTCCCAAACCCCGGAGTGGGTGGGTAGTGCAGGAGACTCCTTAATCGGGATTGCAAGTGGGGAAAGGGTGCAAGCCTCTTCCATTTTTCCCCTACTCACCCAGCCTCTCCCCAATTTTCCCGGCTTGAGGGAAAAAAAACCAGTGCTGCTTCACCACCACCCCCTGTTGTTGGTATGTGTCCATGCACATGCCCGCATGCTCCCGCTCACACATACACACACACACACAGCACACACACACACTTTGTACTGACAGGGCATCCTTCCCCTGCCTCCCCCCTTCATTCCCACCCTCCGTCGCACAGGCACCCTTCTCCTTTTGCTGCACCTGCTCCCGGCTTGTGGAGGTGCAGCGCACCCAGCACCGCCATGCATCCATCCTGTTAATCACAGCACCAGCGGCGGAGCAAGAGGGAGGTCCTGCTGCAAAAGCGCAGCTCACTCCTCCTGACATCCAGTGTTGCAAAGATGCCGCTGCATGAGCGGGCTAATCGGTTGCTTCCCCCACTGCCGCTTTGTATCACCTAATTGGGCAATGTTCCCGGCACCTCCATGCCACTGCCACTCCTGGTCAGTCACCCCTCTAGCCCATTGGTTCCTCCGCCTCCTCCTCCTCCTCTGTCTGATGCCCTGGCCAGCAAGATGGACCTGGCTGGCTGCAGCAAGGAGGAACTGATGTGCTGTTTGTGCCAGGAAGAGGCAGAGAAGCTGGCGGTGCTGGTGCAACATGGCCGGCTGATCCAGGGCTTAAACCAGCAGCTGCAGGAGCACCTGTGTGAGATCCGCGACATGAAAGCTGTCAATGGGCAGCTTCAGGTGGAAAACCGTGAGCTGCACAACTTCTGCTGCTTCCTGGACGAGAACCGGCTGAAAGCCAAGTGCCTGGCCCACCACTGGCAGCTCTTCTGGCATCACGTGGTGCAAGTCCTGCGCAACGAGGTAGCCAGCTGTCTGCACAAGCTGGCTGGCTTGGAAGGGCTGCTCACCCCATTGAGCCCCTTGCACCACTCCAGTGCAACAGTCAATGGAGTGAGCCTGAGAGAGGGAAAGAGAGAGAGAGAACAGGTAGATTCCTACCCCTGAATTGTGCCCTGCGAGCCCACCTCCAACGCCCCCTGCCACTTCTTAGCACCCCCTGCTGTCCCCCCTTGCCTCTTAGAACCCCCCTAAGGCATCCTACCGCCCCCAGGGGGTGGTACTACCCACTTTGAGACCCACTGGCATAAGTTATCCACTGGCATAAGTAATTCATTTCCACTTTGAATTCCTGTAAAGTTAGACTTTGTTTGCATTCAAACTGAAGTTTTCCTGGAATCTTAAAATACCCTACAAACATGGGCATAAGCACTTTAATGCAATTTTCTAAAATATCAAAGGGAATTCTGTATAGAAGGCTAAGACACATCAAACAAAAATAAACCAACATTGTTATGTAGTCCTATAGATACAAAGCAAGAATATAAATAAACACCACAGAGAAAATTAGCTAACCATTTACATTGAGACTTTACAGATCCCCTTAACTGTAAAGAAGAAGAGAGAAAGAGACTGCACTTCTAATGGCCCAGATATGTTTCCTTCTTTGAATAACACAAAACTGAATATATAAGGATGTTCTTGTAGCTGCTGATATAGTATGTAAATTAAGGACTTTTTTTGCTCAGAACTCTTCACCTTGCTGTCTATGCTCCTCTTCCTTTGATCTCCATTTGACTTACATCTTCCTAATTTTACCTGTTTTCTTCATGAAATCCAACTTTAATTCTGGACCAATCAGAACTTATCAAATAACAATAGCAACAACACTTAGACTTATATATCTCTTCATAGTGCTTTACAGCCCTTTCTAAGCAATTTGCAGAATCAGTATATTACCCCCAACAATCTGAGTCCTCATTTTACCAACCTCAGAAGTATGGAAGGCTGAGTCAACCTTGAACTGGTCAGGATCGAACTCCTGGTAGTGAGCAGAGTCAGCCTGCATTCTAACTATTGTGTCACCACACCTTTTCTCCTGACCCTGAAAACTTCAACAGAGATAAAGTCAGTACAATTTTATAATTTTCCTTCAAAATAAAATTCAACTATTATTAAGTAAATAAATAAAAATAATAAAGGCAAAACTGTTCAGCTAAATTAAGAATTTCTGAAGTCAGAAAGAATAATACTGGTATAAAATATAGGAACAAGAAGAAAAATGGACCTCTAGAACTTCTGGTTTGAGCTTCTTTGGCGACAGACAGAAATCCACAATCGTGCGTGCTTTTGATTCGTGCTTGCCACTGGAGCGCCCTGAGTTGGCTGGATTCAGGGCAAAAGCTACCCCATAGAGATGGTGAAGAGGGGGGAGACCGCCAGCAGGGTCATGGAGAGCTGCATATCTCCTCCTCAGGTGGCCATTACTCCCTTTTCCAAAAGCGATGGTCAGAAATGGCCACCTCAAAGAAGAACTCGACTGGAAAAGATTATGCAGGAGGAAGATAAGAAGAGAAAGTTTTGACTGACCGGGTTGAACTGAAAAAGCAACAAAATAAGGTACCCTGGAAATTGAATTATAAAGAATAACTTGTTCCCAAAGAAGATTTTTGAAGCAGCGAAAGAGAGAGGGAAGGGGGAAGATTTGGTTTTTTTTTTTTCTTTCTTTCCCCATATTGACAGCTAAGAGATTTAAGCAAGAAATTGCTAAAATTGACTTTGACATTAATAGGCATTTAAACTGAAAATAAAATGTCAAATGGATAATAAAGATTTTTGGATATTTAAAAACTTTTAAAAGAAGGAAAAGAGAGAAAAGGAAAAAAATAAAAGGGTGGGATCTGGAAAAATGGAGGAGACCACCTGGAAGTAAAAGGAATTAACAGTGAAACTTTAACAAGATTCCTAAAAGATATATTCTGACTGAAACTTTATAACAAGATAAACAGAATCCCAGGAAGAGAAAATGGAAAAAAGAAGCAAGAAGAAACAGCTTTGGACTATTTGGATTACCTGGTGATTTTTGGATTTTTGGTTATTGGATTTAAATGACTAAAATCAATCAGGTGATTGTTTAAAAGTGTTTAAAATGGCATTACTCTTGGAAGAACTGAAAATGGAACTTAAAAAACAGAAAGAAGATGCAGAAGAAGGAAGAGGTTTTTTTGGCTTTGTATTTCAATTTTTAGAAATGGAGATCTTGAACTATGAGAAACAACAAGAAATGCTTGAAGAACAAGAAGGGTGGGACAAAGAAGAAGCCATCTTTAATGATCAAGTAATTCTATGTGGGGAAAAAAAGGAAAGGGGGGAAAGACAGTGAAAAATTTAAGATCTGAAAAAACAATTAAAAAAAAGAATAGTTTGAAAAGCAATTACAATATTAGGAAGAAACAGAAGAGAGGATTACAGAAGAGAGAATTAGAATTAGAGAGACAAGGGGCCAAAAAAGGGAGAGAGAAGAAGAGGGGGAAGAAGAAAAGGAAAAGAAGTTGTAAAGGACAGAAACAGAATATAGAGATACAGGGAAAACGTATAAGGATTAAAGGTATTAGCCTATTTAGAAGACATAGAGACAATGGGTGAAAATTTAATTGAAAGAGAGGATTCTGCAAGGGTATATAAGATAGCATTGTTATATTAGAAATAGAAATGAACTTAGAAAACATGAAACAAGTGTGATTAAAGTGATAGATAAAATACTTATTGTAATGTAATGGAATGTTTGTTAATAAACAAATGAAATAAAGAGAATGAGAGAATGAAATTAGGAAAGGATGGGAACATTCTAATTGTTATCAAAGATTTATAAAAATTTAAGTAAAGAGAAATATGAAAGAAATATGAAAAAATTGTGGAAATATAAGTGTTCCTAAGGAAGTATGATATTTAATTGAAAAGAAATGTTAAAGAGGTTAATTAATATTAATGGAAGATTGTAATTAACATTAATGGTTGAGCTGAATTGGAATATAATAAGTGTTTTATGTACTATTGTTATATACACATTTTTCTTTAAGAACTTAGTGCATATTTTAAGAATGTACCAAACAGAATTTGATTGGCAAAAGTTATGTGTTATAAAATAGAGGTTAGATATTGAATGTTATAATTGTAAAGGCATAAATTGAAGTTTAAGTAAGATTTGAATGGACAAAAATCAAAAGATACAAAGATATCATACTCCAATCTGTAACTATAGGGGAAAACTTATTTAATAAGAAAAGAAAATATGAAATTGAAACAGGACAGACAATAATAGAAATATAATGATTTGAAAGAAATTGAAACTTAGAAAAAGATATATAATTTAATTTAGAAAGGAATAAGATAATTAAAAACAAATTTGAGAAAACTAAGGGAAGGGAAAAACCACTGAGAAAGTGCTAAAATAGTAATAAGATATGGAATAGAATACAAAGATGAATATGAAATTGAGTTTGTGTCTGTATAGAGAAGTGATAACCCAGGATCATGCTATTCTCAAAAAAAGATATTTTATTTGTATTATGTTTTGTGAAAACCCAAATAATTTTTTTACAAAAAAAGAAAAAAGAAAAGTGGACCTCTAGACAATGAGCAAAAACAAAGGTTATGATTTTTAAAATTGTCTATCCTCTCTCATCTTACACCCTTTTCTAGATCCTTTCCCCTCCCAAGCTGCACCATTTCCTCCAATGAGATTTGGACTGAGAAGGAAACTTGTTTTTCAATGTACGGAAAGCATCTTTGATAATAGGATATATTGGGCAATAGTTCTTTCATACTGATTCCAAATTGGGGACCCGATTTTAAAGCCCAGTTAAAATCTACTTTTTGCCATTATATTTTTCTTTATTTTTCAGATTAAATGACTAAACAGGAAACTTTATGATAAAAATATATGCCCCTATTTGGTTTTTAAAGCAGCCGTGAATTGGATTTCACAGATGCAGAAGAGAACAGTATTCTTTTTATAACCTACATTAATGTGGTTCCTTTTGTTCAGTACCCATAAAATTCTTACCAGCTATCCGTCTACTGAATGAGACCTTTAAAAACAAAAGATGAGTATTTCATTCTCATGTGGGCGTTGTGATTCATCTGCACATTAATGGATTTTGTTACTTAATTCACCTTGTTAGCCTGCCATGAAATTTTCATCAGAAATAGATAGCCAGCATTTGCTTCTTCATGCTCACTTAGGCTATAATTTTCCAGTAATTTAGACAACAGTACTGTCTCCTTGAAATCAATGGCATATTGAGGTCTTTAATGTTTTTAATTGTATGGCTGTGCACCGCTCCAAGTCCTTCGGGAGAGGAGCGGTATATAAATAATAATAATAATAATAATAATATATATTATTATTATTATTATTATTATTATTATGTGCATCATCATTGGCAACAGCAATACCACTATTATATTTGAAGCTCTCAGATAAATTGCTTATTAAATAACTTCAGTACCATATGATATGTGATCTTCAAAGTTTATGCTATTACCAGGGGTGGGATTCTACCAGTTCACACCTATTCACTAGACTCAGTTGTTAACATTCTAAGCAGTTCAGAGAACCAGTTGTTAGAAGAAATTACTGGCCTAATCCTGAAAGAAAGGCAGGAAGGAAACATTCTGATGTTGCTTACAGAAACTACCTCTCCGTTAACTCTTATTACATTCTTGGCAGGACTAGACTTCCTGTCTGTTTTTTCCTCCTTTGCTGGTACTTTGCTTGTGTGGAGTGACCATTCTAAGTTACAATGGCACTGAAAAAAAGTGACTTATGACTGTTTTTCACACTTACAACTGTTGCAGCATCCCCACAGTCACGAGAGGTCAGGCGAGGAGATGCATGCCTTGATGTGAGTGATATTGAGTTGGCCACGCCCAGCCCATCACATGACCACCAAGCCACGCCCACCAACTAAGCCATGCCCACAGAACTGGTTGTTAAAAAATTTGAATCGCACTCCTGGCTATTACCCAAATAAATGAAGACAGAAAAATAGTTATGTTGAGGAAAATAAAACAAAAGTGAAACCAAACCTTATCTGAGACTTTACTGATCTACATAAAAATAAAATAAAAATATTTTAAAACAACAATAATAATTTTATTTACAAACAAAACTGCTATTCAACCTTCTAGATCAGTGGTTTTGGGCTCCTGTGCCGAAAATTGTGTGTGCGCTCACACTTGCACGCTCGTGTGCCAGCACCCAGAAGGCAATGCATGCAGGGGGCATGCTCCTTCCTCATGCGCATGCAACCCCCTACACATGTTGCACATCTTTATGAATGAACACATGATTCCCCCTGTGCACCATGCATCTCTGTGCATGTGGGCATGTCTCCCGTTCCCCCCACCCCTCAAGCACGCACACCAGATACCCGACAATCAGCTGTCGGGTGGGCAACATGCGCGCATGTGCAATAGACCTGCTCTGGGTGGGAGCTTGCATGCTGGCAATAATGGCTCTGTGTGCCACTTCTGACATATTGTGCCATAGGTTTGCCATCACGGTTCTAGATTTTATTTATTTTTTATTTACCATACACCTGAAGACTTGTAGCATAGCACAATTTAGCACACTACAGCAAATGTAGTGCATCACAGCAAATCAAGACGCTAACACATACAAAAAATTCAAGAGCCAATTAAATCACATGTATTATGCATGTCCCTGGAAAAGTGCATTATTTATTTATTAATTTATTTTATTTTATTTCAGCAGCAGCCATCTCTGTCTAACTCTGGTATTATCCATTCAAATGCTCTTGCCTAAGTCCCATGAAGTTTAATATGATAATTTTTTCCATCTTTCTGCTTCTACTGTTAAGTTAATGAAATATGGGTGGCTGCTTGTTATATAAATAACAAACAGACCAGGAGAAATGTGTTGGATATAAAATTTGTCTCAAAGACGGTATACCCAAGAAGTGTATACATTATTTTTAAACTCTTTCTTTAAATATTGAATTTGCTATGTAATATTTTGACATAAATTTTAAATAAACAGCTCCCTGTGGTGAGTAAACCTGAATGACTAACATTGCATTCATTAGTGCTTAGAATCTTTATAGGTTAAATCCTGGCTTCATTTGCGTAGCTCACAATTTTTTTTCCACTTGTGATCCCCTAGCAATCTTTGAGCTCAAATTATTCATTGTTGATTAGACATTGCACATGCTAGGTGCACAAATTTGATTGCTTTTGCATATTTTGCCAACAACATCTTTAGTTATTTTGTTAAGTAAGCAGAGGCAATTGCCGTGTACAAACAATGCACATGTTAAATAGAGACTTTACCCTATACACCTTTTCTCAGAAGTAAATCTCATTACTCTCCTCTGCGGTATGTAAATGGTAATCATTTAAACTACTTCATGGCCCAATCATATAATACAATGTCTCCCTTGCATTACTCTTCTGACCCTTCCTTAGAGGCCTGCACAAGGGAGGATGAGCTCATTCCTGGCACATTGGGAACTAGGTTAATGATTGACCCTGAACTACCAGCAGAAAGAGAATTACAGGTTTCAGCTGGGGACAGCTTGCAGGCCAGTGAAGAGGATGGAGAGAAGCTGCCTTCTGTTGTGGATCTCAGACCATTCAGGGCACAGAAATGGAGGTCTGCCAGATTACTTGGGAGAAGGCCCCACCCCTCTTGATGGGCTGCACCGGGAAGCTATTTAGCACAACAGGCAGAGGGAGGCGTTCCTGGGAACAATGTGTGTGATTTATGTCTGTGTGTTTGTTCGGGCTTCCTGCTGGACCTCTGAACTGTTCATGCTAAGTGAGCTTTTGTGGAAGTACTTTCAGTTTTGCCTGGTGACTTTGCCTGGTAACTTTGGTTTAGTGGACTTATTTGCTGGAGCAGCTTTGCATTTGATTTATGGACTGTTGGCCATTGCCTAGTGGAGTAATCTTGGCTTGCTTATGGATGGCTTTATTTGGGACAGTTGTGGGCCGGGTGACAAGAACTGCTGGGGAACACCAATAAAACTCTCTATAAACCACACTGACCTGTGTGTGTGAGAGAGAGAGAGAGTGGAGCATCACCTATCACTATTTAACTACTATTTACCATTTACCAACTATTTGGTAAATCTCACCAAATGTAGGGTTAATGTGGTATTTTCCAGCTGTCTCAGTAGAGGCAGCCCTAGAGCTCTGCTGTAAATGTTTAAACAGAAATAATCCTTTTTTGTTTCTCCTCCACAGTCTTCTTCTCTTCACTGTTCCTATTTATATGGATTCTATAGTGCAAAAAATATTATCTCTGTTTATACTTTTAGGGTGGAGCACTAGGGCTGCTTCTTCTGAGACTGGAAAGAAACCACATCAAGGTCATCTCCCCAGGAAATGCCCAATTGCTGCAGAGGCTTGTTTTTGGGAAACTTTGCAGGCACCCTTCCAAAAAGTTCCACAGAGGGGTACTCAGACAATTAAGAAGTGCTCAGATGTCAGTAGGCAGGCAAATGAATTTTATTATCCTTGTTACTCATTTTGCACCCCTGCTGGTGCAAAACTGCAACCCTTTTTTCTCTTTTTTAAAGGATCAGGCACAGCATCTAACTTCATAAATGAGATTACAGTGCATCAGTTTCAGTTGCCCACACATTTATTAGAGAACTCAGTGCTAGTTGAGAAAATTGATAGGCAATCTCTTCAAGCTGGTCCTCTTTTGCTATGTACAATGCCTCTGCAGTTAAAATAAGTGACCATAAAATATATTATCATTCTGCATTGCAACTGTCTACGGAGAGTCTCAGCCATCAGTCAACATGGTATATGCAATACCATGCAGTGAGTCATGTGCAGATCTGTTCATTGGGGAATCAAAACAACCACTTCAAACGCATGGCACAACATAGGAGAACAAACCCAACAGGATTAGATTCAGCAGCCCACCTATTTAAAAAAAACAAAACAAACGGTCACTCTTTTGAAGACAGTAAAGTCTACATGTTGGACACAGAAGTTCGCTGGTTTGAAAGAGAGGTCAAAGAGCCATCCATGTGAAAACTGAATAGCCCTCTTTCAACAGAGGGCAAGGGATACAACATCATCTATGCCCAGTCTTCAACAGAGTCCTTTCAACAGTTCCAAGAAGGCTCCACACCTATTTGCATCACTCAGGTGACCCTGATGACACAGATAAATCTCCAGATGGCCATAACATCTCGCTAAAAGAATACTAATGACTAGATGTCTGGAAGGAGTATAAATTCTTTCATTCTCCACCAGAGAATGGAGCCAGAGCTGAAGAAGCTTCTTGGAAGAGAAGCAAAGAAAAACCAGAAAGTTCAGTTGCCTCTTGAAAAAGCACCTTTCGGATTTTGCATTACAGTTTTCCTGATATGGTCCCATAGTTTTGAGCATAGACTGACTGCAAACTCATAATCTGAATGTCTACCAGCAGCCAAAGATGATTTGTTTTCCTTTCAAAGGTGTCAGCAAAAGTGTCATTCTATGGGAATCTCTTCTTTATTAGAAAGGTTAACAGATTTTGTAGACATTTTGGAGTAAGATGAAGCATCTACTTTGTCTCATGTGGCCATAACAGCTTCTTAAAACTTGCAATCCAGATTCCAGATGAAAGGTAATATCCTACACCTACTCCTAATTTAGCTGATTTAAATAGGCTTTGGATTACAATCTGGAGAAATTGTTTACCTTTCTATAAATCTAGTGTCTGTATCTATTTTTTTTGGGGGGGGGGAATAAAAATAATGATTCCCTAAGAATTATGCATGATTATAGACTTCTGAAGTCATTTGGAACTATTACCCATTGCCCCTTATTTCAAATCTGGTGGATTGCCATCAGAAGATGCATGTTTCCATTAAATTAGATTTGAAAAAAATGTTACAATCTGACTTTAGTAAGAGGCTGTAAATATTTAGCATTTTCGATAACCAGTATGGCAAGCCTGAGTACATAGCCCTTTGGTTTGGCTCATCTTCAAATTCATAAATATTTTAGCTAAAGGTATAGTGAGGTACCTGGTGACATACTGATTTTTTTTCAGAAGATACATCCTTATATGAGACTTACATCAGCAATGAACAATTTCTCAATTGCAAACTGTTTGCTAAATCTGTATAAATATAAATCTGTATAAATCTGTATCTGATCTTCCCCAATTGGATTACTTGGTTGTATAATTTCCACAAATGGAATATAAAGAGATTCAGCAAAAGTACAATCAATTTTCACATGGCAGGATCCTAGAAATGTGAAAGATATCCAGTATTTTCTGAGCTTTGACATTTTTTATAGGCAATTAGTTTGCAAACATACCTCAGCCTCAACTTTGGGAGGTGTTTTTCTGCAGGCTTCAGCCGACTTCAGATTCTTTATCTTGGTTCAAACAAACTATGATATTTTCAAGAAAAGTTGCCGGCCATAAAAGCAGCATTGTAGCAGTGGAGAGATTTCTTGCAGGGAGCAACCCATCCAGCACAGGTTGCAGAGTTCACAACATTATGTTCAAAAGACATAAACCTTCATTCCTCAATAGATCAGATGGATACCAATTGTTCGCTTATTTCAGTCTTTATATATTCCATGTTCCTAGTTCACAGAACAAGCTTGCTACTTCTCACTTTCCTTGAAATTCAAGGAAACCAGGAGGAAGGAATCAGTCAGCAGATCAGTTGGATTGGATTTTCTTGCCACAACAAGATCCATATGTAAGAGTATGGATGAATGGTTTCCATATAGCTTACAGACTAAGAATGAATATCAAATACTATGTTTCATTTTGGCATGTCTTTTGATAGACTAAGACTATTATGAGTGGCTCAGTCAGTTTTGCTCCAGCCATTTCCCTACCTTCCTGGAATGTAGGACAAAGTTCCTATAGATGTTATTATTGATCTTGCAACTGCACAAGTTAACCCAATTATTTATAATAGAATAAAATAGCAGCGTTGGAAGGGACTTTGGAGATCTTCTAGTCCAACCCCCTGCTCAGGCAGGAAACACTACACTATTTCAGTCAAATGGTTGTCCAATCTCTTCTTGAAATGCCCCAGTGTTGGAGCATTTACAACAATTTCAGTCATAGCAGATTGGTTTACCAAGATCAGTGGTGGGATTCAAAATTTTTTAATACCGGTTCTGTGGGCATGGCTTATTTGGTGGGTGTAGCTTAGAGAGACAGGATGCTTACCTCCTATTAATGGAATAGATGCATTCAGACAACATTGCAGACAAATGTTATTCTACCCTATAATAATAATAAGCATTCCTGAACTCCCTCTGTACCTTTTGTTGATCACGCTCTCTGAAGAAGATGACATGTAGCATTTTGTGCATTCAATATTCTTGTTAACACAAAAGGGTTTTTTTATTTTTAATTTATTGCTTTTGTACAAAAAAAGACAGGGAAAACAAGACAAAATGTAACAAGAAAAAGTGAAGCACAAAAGAAACAAAAGAGGAACAACACACACACACACACACACACACACACACTGTTTTCATAGATTTTCACGGGTACAGGTATGCAGGTCTTGGCGTGTTTGGGTCTTTTTCCGTGTAAGATTGAGAGTATCTTGGTGATGTTTCGATGAGGTCCCACTCGCCAACTTCAGGCTGGTGCTTCCGGCTTCGTGCTTCTGCGAGCAAAGCCAGCTGAAACGTCACCAAGATACTCTCAATCTTACACGGGAAAAGACCCAAATATGCCAAGACCTGCATGTATGTATGTATGTATGTATGTATGTATGTATGTATATATGTATGTTTCCTTATGTTTTCGTGGGTATTTATATGTATGGTATTTAGGTTTCTTCACCTATGTATTAGATCATTGTAGTTATCTGTGGTTCGACTAAGAAATACTGGACATGATCCTTTGCTGTTTACAAATACTGAGCCAAAGAATGTGTTAAAGAGGTTGGCTTTAATAGTGTCGTCATTGCAGTCTTTACCATTAGGTCCTTTCAGGGGTGGGATGGACCTTGAGTCTTTTAGTTTGTTGTTTATAAAATTGTAAAAAGCACGGGTGGAATTGGTGCATAGAAGGTTTCTTCTTGTTCAATATGATAATTGGTGCATTCAGTTTTTATCTGGTGGCATAAATTTTTGTATCAGCTTTTGAAGTTGGCAACATGACCAGATTTGTTTTTCCGCCAAAGTGTTTTCTTTTTGGATTGAAGCTTCCTTATTGTTTTGGGTAATTTATTTTTTCTGGTTTTGGGAGTTGTAAATGGTATATATAGTTTGATGACTCTTTTGACTTCAAGTAAAAATATGTTGTAATGGTCTTCTATAGTATTGCATCCAGAGAATAGAAATTGCCAATCAAGGGATGAGAGATCATTGTTTATATTATTATTATTATTATTATTATTATTTGAATTTCTATACCGCCCCCTCTCCCAAAAAGGGACTCGGGGCGGTGCACAGCCAACTAAAAACAGACAATATATACAATTAAAAACAGATTAAACAATTACATCAAGGCCGAAATACAATTTAAAATATAAAACTAATACAGATTTAAAATTTAGAAATTTTTTAAAATTTAAAAACCTAGTTATTAAAACCCAAAAAAACCGTTACTGGGCCAGGCCGGCCTGTTGAAAGAACAGGGTCTTTACTGCGTGCCGGAAGGTCTGAATGTCGGTAATGAGATCATAGTTGCCTTTTTTGAAGTTATAATTGGGGATTTTGTCGTTGTGATGATTTTTGTGTGGACGTATGTTGAGACAAAAGTCAATCATGTTGTGGTCACTGTTGGAAAAGGGTTCTTTAATTTGTATTCCGTAAATTGAATTCAAACTATTGCAGAAGATGAGATCAAGGCAGTTGTTAAGTCTAGTGTTGTTGGTTACTAGTTGGTCTAGTCCCAGATTTGTTACTGCATTGTAGAAGGTTGCATGTGCGGGTTCAGTTGTACATTCGTTAAGGGTCCAGTTAATATGAGGTAGATTGAAGTCACCAAGAAAGATGAAAGCATGTGGGCAGGATGCTGCACATGTTAGTAGTATATTTAGCTTGTTTGCATGTTCGATGTCATAATCAGGGGCTCTGTAACATAGTAAGAACCGAAATGTGATATTTAAGGATAGTTCACAGATAATGGTCTCAGGAATAGCAAGGTCCTGGGTAACTTGAATGCTTTTTAGATGTAGGGGCTTTTATAGAAGATAGCAACACCACTTCCTCTATGGATTTCACGATCTGATCGGTAAACATGATAATCTCTTACTGTGGTAATGGAGTTAGGGAGAGATGCGTTGAGTTATTATTATTATTATTATTATTATTATTATTATTATTATTATTATTATTATTGAAAAGTAAGCCAAGCTATCCCAACTTGGTGCCCTTTAGATGTGCTGAACTTTTACTTCCAGATTCCTATGCATTTTCAGGGCAGAAATTAAGAAATTGCTATAATTATTTAAGCTCAGGCACCTGCATGATAAATTCTGTGGACAAACATACAGTATATGCATGTAGTGTATACATGGACATTGAGGTCTGCTCAAATGATATGGGGTTTGCTGAGAGAAAGTGAATTGCTATATGAAATTCCATAGCATAAACATATATTTACACCCCGCCCCCAGATACTATATATGAAAAGAAAGAGAATATGAACACTAGATTAATCTGTTTAGATCAACTTTCCAGAATGCATTGAATGCTGATAGAATGCAATTTATGAATGTTCCAGGTAGCTTTTATAACATTTTGCTATGAAAGGCAAAATACACAGGGAAACTATTAACCTTAGTCATTTTCTACCTTGGAAACCTTCCGTTTCTGGAATAACAAGATAAATATGTTTCATTGCAGTACACATAAACTGAAAATGAGAAGGCAGTTTTGTTAAATTTACAAAATCTAATTTAGACTGTATCAGCAAATTAGCTATAATAAGACATGATGAAAATTTGAATCTATTCCATACACAGCCCTCCACATACCTCAGAAACACAATTATATTTTAATATTTCACTTACATAATGAATAAAGTTGCCTAAAGCACTTTTTCTAGGTTGCCATTCTAGAGAATTGGAAACATTTGCCTTACAATGAAACAGTAAATCGCTTAGTTTCCAAGCACTGCACCTGAAAAGTAGTCCTGACAACTATAATAAATAGTTACTAAATTTCTGTTTATAATCATGTATTTTAGGGGCAATGTTAAAGTCCTGTTTGCATGCAAACTCCACTTGGTTGGCTACACAAGATTCATAAATATTTATTTTCTTTTCATTACAAAACATAACATCTTAGAAAAAAAAACCTTATAAAATCTCTTTACCACAATTCACCAAAGCCTGGGTTGCGTAGTTCACAGAAGTAAGTAATTCAAAGGAAAAGGCGAAAGAATTCCTACTTAAAAAGGGAAAGCCCATAGAACATTAGAAAAAAATTATTTGGATCTGGGTAGCAATAGCACTTAGACTCAGGGGTAGGATTCTACCAGTTCACACCTATTCGCTAGAACTGGTTGTTAACATTCTAAGAACCGGTTGTTAGAAGAAATTACTGTCCTAATCCTGTAAGGAAGGCAGGAAGGAAACATTCTGGTGTTGCTTACAGAAACTGTCTTTCCGTTCAACCTTATTACATTCTAGGAAGGACTAGTCTTCCTGTCTCAGGAACGTTTCTGGAGGTTTTTTTCCCCTCCTTTGCTAGTACTTTGCTTGTATGGAGTGACCATTAAAAGTTACAATGGCACTGAAAAAATTGACTTATGACCATTTTTCACACTTACGACTGTTGCAGCATCTCCACAGTCATGAGAGGCCAAGCGAGGAGATGCATGCCTCGATGTGAGTAATATTGAGTTGGCCATGCCCAGCCAATAACATGACCACCAAGCCACACCCACCAAGCCATGCCCACAGAACCAATTGTTAAAAAAATTGAATCCCACCCCTGCTTAGACTCATATAATCAATAAAAACCTTCCTTTTCCTAAGAACATTTGAGTATATATTTCTAGATCAGACATCATTAAATCATCAGGAATTTATATGACAAATACTTTGTGCGGTGTATGACAACACTTTATAATTCTCCTTGTCATCAATAGACAGCATGAAATAAAAAAGGAACCATCTGTTTTCAAATGTATAACAGCTGTTCTTTCCTTGTCTCTGCCTTTACTGAAACTGGATTATTAAATTTCTAATTATTTCTTCTTTAATTAAACATATTTTGGCAATTAATCAAATTCTGGAAGGAAGGAAGGAAGGAAGGAAGGAAGGAAGGAAGGAAGGAAGGAAGGAGGACTGGAATTTGCAGTCAAAAGTAATAACCATTTAGGAGACATGCATAATGTAATACAGCAAAAATATATAACAGCCCAGTTATTAAACTGTAAGCAATAATATTCTAGGTTGATATTGGACTCAGAAAAAAGTATAGCATGCATTAACAATTCTTACTCTGCTATCCTTTCTCCCAAAAGTGTATCTACCACCAGCTAACTACATCTACTTTATTGGAAAAATATAAGGACTGGGGACTACTGTATTGCATGAAGTGGAATTTTGGTTTTATTTTTTCAGCTGTTATTTATTTATTTGTTGTTTATCCATTATTTTTCCACAGCAATCAACAGCAGGCAGGGTGTCTTAGAAATGGTGACTGAGCCAAAGTTATTCAATGAGAATAACTTCTAGAGCTGAGGTGAGGAACAAATGTCAGCCTGGGTTCTCTATATTCTAATCCTACAAATGATATCTGCCAGGTTTATGATACAAATTGAAATTAATTATATGATTATTCTTGTACATTGCCTCATCTTAAGATGCTTAAGGAGGAAATGTGTCTGATGCAATATGGAGAAATCCAAGAAGATGAACTTTTTTGTTTATTTTTCATGGCGGCTTTCTTACTAATCTCCTGCAATCCTGCACTCTCCCTGTGGCTTCAACAGTTTATGTGCGGCAATCTGCTGCGCTGCGCAAAGCAGCTGAGCTTCAAAAACAGGGAATAAAAATCTTTTTCTCTCTCCCTTTTTTATCCTAAATATTAGTTTTTGATAGTTTTATTATTTTATTTTAAAATGTTAATAACATCATATAAAAAAGAAAATAAAGTTGACTCAGCAAGCTAGTATCCATTAAAATAATAGACATTTTAACATGGGACTATTGGTCAGTTACAAAATTAGATTTATTTTCAGAATTGCATAAATTATACATGGAGTGGGGATGGATTTTTGAGATTTAATGTGGCAGGAGGCCTATATTACAAAATTGTAACAACCACCAGTAATATTTGTTCCCTGCTCCTAAACACAATACAACATGTTCCTTGTTTCTCTAGAAAGCAAGCAGGAATCAGTTCATAGAAATTGCAGAAAAGCAATCCTGTTGATGTTCAATAGTAGCGTAGACCTTCTTTGGAGATAAAAGGCCATGGAAATAGTTAACTGGAAGTTGGACCGTCAGGCAAGAATGTTACAGTTCAGGTGAGAGCAATCTGCAATTTTTCTTGTTAACTGTCTTCCAACTTTAAAAAACCTGGGAGCTCTTCCACACCTTTTATGCTTTCTCTTTAATTCTAGTCAGCATAGCCAAGGAGACATAACTTGTAAAAGTACCTTCCAAGTTTTATTTATTTTACTTGGTTTGTCAATTGCTTACAAGATAATAGGTATAAGTAAAAACATAGCTATGAATACATGGATACATATAAAAACAAACAAACAATAGGACAGGGATGGGAGGCATGTTGGTGTGCTTATGCACAAACCCTACAGACCTCTTAGGAAAGGGGTGAGGTCAATAGTAGAAAGTCTAAGGTTAAAATTTTTGAGATTTGGGGAAGAAACCACAGAGTCAGGTAGAGTATTCCAGACATTGATCACTCTGTTGCTGAAGTCGTATTTCCTGCAATCAAGTTAGGTGCGGTTAACCTTGAGTTTGTATCTACTGTGTGCTCTTGTATTGTTATGATTAAAGCTAAAGTATTCATTGACATTGCAATGTATGATTTTATATACTATACTTAGATCGGACCGAAGGCGGCGTAGTTCTAGGTTTTCTAGGTCTAGAATTTCAAGTCTGGTGGCATAAGGTATTCTGGAACGAGTAGAGGAGTGGATAACTCTTCTTGTGAAATATTTCTGGACTTTCTCAATTGTGTTAATGTCAGATACATAATGTGGGTTCCAGACTCATGAGCTGTATTCAAGTATTGGTCTAGCAAATGTTTTGTATGCTCTAGTTAGTAGTCTAATATTACCAGAGAAAAAGCTATGTAAGATTAGGTTAACAAGTCTTAATGCCTTTTTGGCTATGTAATTACAGTGGGCTCTAGCACTTAGATCATTAGAGATGAGTACTCCAAGGTCCTTGACATAGTTCGGACCATCAACAAGGTCTTGACTATTCAGCTTGTATTTTATTTTCTGATATTTTTCTTTGCCAATATGTAAGACAGAATATTTGTTTGTTGAGATTTGAAGCTGCCATTTGTTTGACCGTTCTGATACATAGTCAAGGTCTTTTTGAAGGGTAGCAGTATTGTCTGTGGTATTGAATAGCTTTACATCATCAGCAAAGAGGACCCAGTTTCTCTTAATATGATCACAGGGGTCATTTATGTAGAGTATGAAGAGAGTTGGTCCTAGGACACTGCCCTGGGGGACACCACTACTGACATATACAGAATTTGATAGGATGCTCTCAATTTTGACCATTTGTTATCTGTTTGCAGGAATGCTTCTATCCAGTTATGCAGGTGTCCAGAGATTTTTGTGGAAGTAAAATGAAGCTTTTTTTTTGGGGGGGGGGGATTCCAAGGAAATGGTGATTAAAAAACAATAGACAAAATGAATCTGTTCTATTTTCATGAATTGCTAAATGGTTTTTTGAAAAGGAGAGAAAGGAATGGATAAAACCAGGCAGAAGGTACAATGAAATGATGTGATAGAATAGTAGTACCCCATATTAGTACAAATACATTTTTTTCTTACTTACACCAATTTTTATTTGCTATTTGTTACCAATGAATTCTGTCTGGAAAATTTGTCTGGACACCTTTCTGATCTATTTAGGAATTTGCTATTGTAAATTGCATTGTTTTTTTTTTTTTAAGAACTTCTCTTTTATCCAGAATCTGTTTCCTGTTCTTCTTGTCTAACTTCTGATAATACCTTTGACATTTGGTGCACCAAAAGTGGGATCGTGGGAAAACATTTCCTTCAAGAGGTACCATGCACCACATCTTGGATCAGCATGGACATTCGACAGCTTTACAAAATTATATTTTAAAGAACATAGAAATTATTTTTAAGATTCCTATTCTTGCCAAAAAAAAAAAGATTAGAAAGAAATAATTAACTGTGATAATCATATGGAGGAGACCAGACTTCATTTGGATTTCTCACTCAGGGACTGAAGTGTGATATTTTACTTGGCTGAAGAAAATAAAAGATCAGCCTACAAATTAGACCAGCTTCCTTTTAGTTTTTACCATGTCAGTAATTGCTTTCAAGGATAAAATTCTAGGACACAGAGGTTATATCTTAAACATGTTAGCTTTCCCCAAGTATTTTGTCTTTTGATTGCTATTTTCTTCATGCATGTCATAAATTATCCTTATTTCTTATGCTCTGAGTATATGGTCATCTTTGTAAAATCAATACTGTCGGGAAATCAATTATTATGGGCATGTAGTCATTTTATTTGGAGATAACTTTTTAAAACTAATATAACAATGCTTAATCAAGCATATGAATCTCTTGTTATTATTTTCACTTTTTCTTTCCCCTTAATTACACCTTGTCAAATCCTTTCCAAATTAGTGTCTCCTCTCTTCATCATCAGCTAGACTGTCTAATTAATCAATGGAACTGCTTGGTCCCCCTCCCCAAGTTGGGAGTGCTCCATCACTGGAAATTTTCAAGAAAAGATTGGACAACCATTTGTCCTTAATGGTATAAGAACTCCTGGCTTGGACAGAGAGTTGGACTAGATGATTTCAGCCCTATGATTTCATGATAAAAACTGTGAGATTGGGGACTTGTGATAAATAAAAGTAATATTTGGGCCAGATTTTTGTTGTATAAAAACAATTATTAAAACAAATATAAAATTGAAACCACTATTTGTTCTTTTATGGATAAACAACTTGAAAGAAAATTTGGATTTTTTAAAATTATATACATCACTGAGAATCCTATCTGTACAAAAATGGACACATCAATAAACATGACAAAAGTAACTGCTTTAATTAAAGAAAATGACTTAACCAGTTTTGTTTCCACTTGGAAACCATTTTGGAACTTCATGTTCAAAACAGAAAAAAATGAACCTAATTTTAGATTTTAAATGAAATCTGTTGCTATAGATATGGGTAGTACTTACTAAATGTGTAAAACGAAATGTTGAAGTTGTAACTGTGTTTTTTATTCTTCTGCACCTGTGGTGGGATTCAAATTTTTTTACTATTGGTTCTGTGGGCATGGCTTGGGTGTGGCAGGGGAAGGATACTGTAAAACCTCCAATTAGAAGTGGTATTTGCCAGTTCTCTGAACTACTCAAAATTTCTGCTACTGGTTCTTCAGAACTGGTCAGAACCTGCTGAATACCCCTTTGTTTGGCACTGAAAAAAGTCAGAGGCCACTGCTTTTTTTCTTTACCTTGCATTTCCTTTTCTTCTTCCACTTTTCCCAATTATCTGATATTTGTTTTCATTTTTTTATATTACAATAAAATGTAATAAAAGAGAAAAGAAAAAAATAAAAATGGTGAGATTAATTTTCGGTATAAATCTGCTTAATTTTCAGACTAGTGAAAGTTAGCAAAAGAGAGGATTGGTCAAGTCTTTTTTGGGGGAGGAGGACAAGCAAAAAACAAAGCAAAACAAAAAAAATCTCTTAATTTTTTTCATATTCTTTCATGGTTACTGCTGAAAGTTCCTAATTCCCAGATACATAAATTAAATAGCAAATAGTTCATGAATGCATCTTTGTGATGCTTCCAAATCCCTTAAAATATTCTGCAGATTCATACTTCAAACATTATTAGCCATTGGAGCCAAACTGTGCATGGTTAAATCACCTGGATTTTAAAAAAGAAAAAAAATTATCAAAAAGGAAAAAAAAAATGAAGAAATTCAAAGTTTTCCTAACATGCTACTGTATTTTCACATGTTATTACTCTCAAAATAGCAAAATACATCATAGGTTTTAGTTTTAGAGAGTGAAAAATACATTTTACAGATGTTGACATTTCTGTCCACATCACACATTATTTTCCATCACTTGCAGTGCAATCTCATCCATTATTGTTCAGTAGTAAGTCTCCTGGGTTGCTCAACTTCATGCCTCTATATGAACCATTCATCTATACTCCAGTTTGAAAAATTGTATTAATTTCATATATTAAGCATTAAAATCATTGAATGCATCAAACCTATTTCGAGGCTTTGTGGACCCTTTTTTTCTCTCCCTGTGGGGAAAAAAAGGATTAGAAAGCTAGGATTTTAAGATCCTAACCATAATAATTTATCATTTTTCATTTAATTGTGCATAAAATATTACTTTTCAATAAATTAATCTTTAGATTTTACAACTGTTGTGTGTTTCATATACAGTTTTGCTGGTTTACTTGCCTAGTCTTTATTGTTGGTTCTCTAGATTTGTTGTTGCCTAGACTTTGGCTTTTTGATGAAAGTAGATTCTTTTGTTGTTTTGGTTAGCCTGTGCCTGTTCTAGGGCAGTTCACTTTGCTTTGCTTCCTTCTATTCCAATGCTCCTCCAGCTTTTGTAAATGTCAAAAGAAGCTATAGGGCAATTCCAAAGGTATTTTTTCAAGAGGCAACCGGACTTGCTGGTTTTTCCTTGAAGTCATTTCACTTCTCATCCAATAAGCTTCTTCAGCTTTGATTGGATGGTGGGGAAGAGCTGAAAAAGCTTCTTGGATGAGAAGTGAAATATCTTCAAAATAAAACCAGAAAGTCTAGTTGCCTCTTGAAAAAGCACATTTGGGACAACCATGACCTGGATGATTGAGAATCTCCATCAATATTAAGCTACAAGATAATACATGAATCCAAATCAAATTCCTTCTTTCTATTGAAAAGAATTTGTTGAACTCCTATTATTATATCAAGCATTTTTCCAGTACAGTATTTTTATTTCCTTTGTTAATTACTTTAACACAATGAAATTGTGAAAAAATAAAAAGGCACAATGAACAATGTATTTCATGTAGTTGCTAAGGTTCCTGTTTCTGTTTATGAATGTTATAATCTCTTAATACTTATTGTATCAAAATGGCTTAGAGTTAACACTTATTGCATCAAAATGGCTTAAAGTTTGACTGGATTTGCAATTCCAATTATTCTAGAAAATTTGTCTGGGGTCAAAAATGGTACAGCTGCAATTTCTTCTCTTAGAGCTTATAACACTCTATTTTACTTGGTCAAATGTCACGATAGTTTGTCAGTGTGAAATGATGGAAGGTAAACCTTATAACACAGCTGATTAATCTCTGGAGCTTTCTATCCTAAATTACACTGTGGAATTTGGGTTGAATAGCTTGCATTTTCTTCTCTGCCTGCTTCTAATGTTGCATTAAGATTGTAAATTATCCCTAATTTTTTAAAATAGTTCTTTTTTCAAGAAAAAAACTCCCTATATTTCTTTTGCTTTATTCTGATTTATTTAATATCAGTAGTTTTCCTTTGGCTGAAAATTTTAAACCAGGGATGTCAAACTCATGTCGTCACAGTGGCATCACATTACATATTGGGACTTTTTCCCCTTCCCTAAACTGGTGGGCAGGTGGCCAGTGAGTGATGCATCTGGCCCATGGGCTGGGAGTTTGACAGCCCTGCTTTAGACAATGAGAAGCTACTGCTATTAAACTAATTTGTCTAATGTTTTTAGCCCTAACCTTAACAATGAGATTTCCTATGATGCATTTTTTTTTTGTTTTAATTGCAAATCTTTGCATCCTTTCAAAATGAACTATGCTTCTGAAATACCCTCAGTAAAGTACTCTGGAGAGGAGTTATTGTGTTTATTTTGTAATAAAATGGTTGATAGGTATATTGATCAAATTGTCCATTAGAGTTTGTTCATAAATGGAGGCTAATAGAAAAGGACATACTCAACCCCTTTGTATATTTTAGTGTGTATGTTTGTGTGTTCATGCATGCACATATACAGATGTGCACAAATATGTACACATATTCATAAGCAAACACACAAACCTATATATAGTACATATAAATATACATAGGCACATACACTGAATAGAACAGAATAATTGACAAGTTACAGCAGCAGCATAATTTGACTGGATATAGTAGCACATTGGTGTGGTAGCTGTGACAGAAATGTGAGGTAATGAAGGTAATACTATGAAGAAAATAGCTTGTAGGACATAGGCCAAAACAAATTGTGTTCTTCGAATAAGATTTACTCTTGATGTATTATTGTGCTGGGTGTTATCTCTAAACTGTGTTGCTTCCCAGCACTGTTTCTATCTCCTAGTGTTTTAATCAACATCCTTTATGTGTAATGTTTTGGTGGTTGTTCTGATAGCTTATTTCTCCTGGGAAAGTTAATTCATTTGAAGTGAAATAATTTGGTTGCCTTCACTATCACCATATTTTATAGTTCAGGTATAAGTGTTACAGCAGCCTACAGCATCCCTGGCTCTTTGCTCATTAAATACATTAAACATTAGGGGAAACTTAACAAAACATCTACCATGGAACTATTTAAGAACATGTATGTTCTTAAACATGTATTATGTATGTGTATGCATATGCATATACATATATGCATATGTACATACATATTGTACATAATCACCCTTAAGATGAGTTAATTGAAAAAATGATCTGAATTGTCACTGATATGAAGTTTATATGGATGGATGAATGGATGGATGGGTGGATGGATGGATATATGTACACATATACAAGCATGGGGAACAAACCAGAGATCTAAGGGACCATAAGGAAGTGCTATAATCCCTTAGCATAATCTTCTGGAATTTGTTGTGCATATAAAAGGGAGATACTATAATACAGACTTCCTGTATCCTGACTAGGACAGCTTTCCAGATGGATTATTGTGATTAATGTCTCAGCACCTTTCAATAATCACAAAAAGTAACAGGTTCATATTCCTCTCACAGCATAACTCATCTCACAGAGCAATTAAAGCAGCTAATTGTTCCAAAAGTAGGTTTGCAAGCAGGTTGAAAGGAATCCAGAAAATCAGTTCCATTCAAGAATGCTTGAAATAAATGGGAAGAGAAATATTGGAGGCAATGTGACCCAATCCACAAAGCAAAACAGACACAGGGACTATTTTGGGAATGAAAGTCAATATAGAAATCAACATTTTAATTAAGATTCTTTTGTTCTCAATAAATCCTGACAGAAATACCCTCTTTGGATCTCTTTCTACCACCTGGTCTAGGACACTATTCCACCTTATTTTCCCTTTGCACCTGGCTTTAGTATCTCAGCAGGATTTCATTAAAATATGTAATTGGATGACCTTTTAGATTTTAGTTTCTACATGGCAACAAAGAAGAATCTTTCTCGTGAAATGGCAGACTTTCGTTTTCCAATGCTTAACTTTAAATGTATTCAGTAACTTCCAGCCAAGACTGTAACATTCTTTAGTCTCAAAATTGCTTGTCAAAAAAGTTTATTTAATCACAATGGCATGTCACTCCAATGATGCCAAATGAATTTTGTCATTTGTTTTAGAGGGATAAAATCAATACCGCCGAGTCACATTGCCATGGATGTAAAAACATTTTAATGACTTCCTTTTTAAGTACCATTATTAAACCCAATTAAGTAAATAGTCCTTCAACAAAGAATAGGACACAATCGTGCCATATTTCATTAGGTGTTATTAAATACTTTGCAGTTTATCTATATGAAATGATAACAGGTACAGGTTGGCATATCATAAGCATTTTTAAAGAAGTAGAGCTGATCATTCAGCAGCTCAATCAAGTAAGGTTCCTTGGTTGCACCATTCATGAAATGGATAATGTTTACTACTTCTTGAAGTTACGTGTGAAGCATAGAACCTCTTAAAGGAATTGTACCCAATTCCTAATAGTCTGTATTACAAGGACCCAATCTTTTGAAAAAACTTGTACTAATTTCTCATTTTCTTGTTGGAAAATAATAATTCCCATTGAAGTGTTTTTTTCTTAAAATCAATACATTGTAATAAAGCCTTCTTCCCAATTGCTATCAATTTAACTGAGGCAAAGAGTTAAATTAATTAAATTTACTTCATTCCAGATAGGAAAAACAAAAATGACATTAGCAACAAAATCTTGCATGGTAGATGTAATCTGCCCAAAGGTATTTGCATTTCTTATCTCTAGAGCATTCTATAATATCTGCTGTAATTGTATTTCATGTTACAGACAAATAAGATTATCTTTAGGACATTACATTGAGAATATGAAAACCAGAGCTTTAGCTTCCTATAGATGCCCATACAATTCAGAGAAAATTTCTTCCGAGTGATATTTTCCAACATTTATATGCCTTTTGTTTTATTCATAGTAAAACAGTAGAAATTAGTTAAATTCCTGTACAGGAAAGTTCCTATTTTAATTACAAAGCTGTTCTATTTGGTTTTTAACTATTTGGAAGGAGATGTTGATCAGGCTGAATCTAAGAACTGAAATTTATCTTGGAGGACTATCACAATATTTTGAAAAGATTACTATGCAGCCTTTCATGATTTGAAAGATCTTGGCCCTGATATGACATTCAAAGAGCAATTTTGGTCACCACACTATAAAAGATGTTGAACTAGAAAAAGTGCAGAGAAGAGCAATAAATATGATTAGGGGACTGGAGACTAAAACATATGAAGAATGGTTACAGGAACTGAGCATGGCTAGTCTAGTGAAGAGAAGGACCAGGGGAGACATGATAGCAGTGTTCCAATATTTGAGGGCAACAACAGAATTGAAGGGTCAAGTTATTTTCCAAGGCACCTGAAGGCCAGATAAGTAATAATGGATGGAAACTGATCAAGGAAAGATTCAACCTAGAAATAAGGACACATTTTCTGACAGTGATTACAATTAACCAGTGCAACAGTTTGCCTTTAGAAGTTGTGGGTGCCACTGGAGACTTTCAAGATGGACAGCCACTTATCAGAAATGATATTGTTCTGGTTAGCCGGCAACAGGTGTGGATGGCTGAGGAGAGTGAGGAATCAGATGAGAGGACAGGACCATTAGGGAGTGAACTGCTGCCTTCAGAGATTGTGGGAGCTGGCAGCAGTGATGAAGAGGTTCCTGAGGAGCCTGTACCAAGTGCGTGTGCACATAGGATTGCTTTCAGGAAAGTGTAGCTACAATAGCATGGGCGACTTGGGAGTAAGGCTGCAAGGTAATGGCCCCTCCTTCAAGAAGATAAAAGGCAGCTGTTCAGTGAACATTCTTTGTAGGAAGCAAAGACATTTTGAACTCAGACTCAGGTCAAATACAGTTGGTATTTGAAGACTCTTGTGTTGTAAATTATTTCTTATCTGTTGTTTTTTGGCAGCCTTGCCAAAACTTGGCAAGGCTCTTTCTTGTCGGAGCTAATTAATTGGAAGCAGCTTTTTATCTGTGAAGAAACAGGATTCATAGATGAAACATTAAAAGGTTGTGCTGCTGCCTTTGTCTTGTGTTTGCTCTCTTGGAAGCAGGTTTCGGTCAGAACAGATATAGGGTCTCCTGCTTGAGCAGAGTGTTGGACTAGATCACCTACAAGGTCCCTTTGAACTCTGTTATTCTGTAAATAGCCATTAACCATGCTGCTGAAAAAACATGTTAACTGTTTTTAAGTGTTTGCAAAGGAGTCTCAAAATATAAATCCTACAGTATCATTTTTGTATTCTATACCAGGGACAAAAGTTTAAACTGAATTAAAGTAATTTTACTTGACTTAACATTAACTACACAAAGTTCATGTGGCTACTCACCAATATAATGCAACTCTACTTACCTGGCATTAAAAACAAAAATTGAGTAATACTTCAAGGAACTCTTGTGTAACCCATATGGCCAGCAAAGATTAAATGTAAAGCACATGCATATATATGCAGGTGAAATCCAACATTTCAAAGCACAGATTAAAGGCCAAAGCCCTATTGCCCACAGCTTTTTAAAAAAAAAAATCCTTCAGAACATTATTGTGATTGATTTTAAAAAGCAACAGCAGTAATAAGTTATCTTAGTCTGTATAGGACTTTCTAGTTTTTAGAGAAATGCTGTCAGTGTAAACAGCATAGCTCTATCAATTTAAGAAATAGCCTTTCCTACTATTGTACTAAAACAATACAGTTGGAATGTGTATGCTTTGCAAATAATTCAGAAATGTTTCAGACTTTGTAAAGGAAAAGTGCTACATTTCCGAGCTATTCATTAACATAGACTATCTTTTTTAGACTTCAACATCAGTCTTCTTACAAATCATTTTCAACCTGGGCACAGCCCAATAATATACTCAATTTTATGATACGGTAACATAAAAAACCAAGATCTGTTTTGAGGGATCTTCATACACTCATCCATAGGAACTACACATGTATCCTTTATATAAGTGTTCCATTGAATACACCGTGAATGCATTGCTTACACACAGCTCTATGGAACACTTCATAATGTCAGATTTTCCTTGCCCACTACTCAGAGAGGAAGAAATATGGCAGCAGTGTGCATTATCACATATTTACCGCAACCTTTCTGTTGTTCTCTGTGAGGACTATTTTTATCCCAACACATTTGAGTGAATGTCTTAATACCTTCTCCGTGTCTAACTTATTCTTTCAAAATTTGGAACTTTATGTGGATGCACAACACTGGGGACAGGAAAGAGAAGAACATAATTTTTCTTCATGATGCTAATTGGCAGAACTGGGTCAGCTTATTTGTATTGCCTTCACTCCCTTGTAATGCTTGAGATTTTCAATCAGGCATTAAAAAAGCCAAAAAAGGGATCTAGGGCACTTCCATAAAGCAATACCATCAGTATGGATTCAGGTTGTACCTAGGCTTCTGTACCTTCATCCTTACTTGCCCTCTGAGTCAATGTGCTTTCAGCTCAGCTGTGGCACAAGAAGAACCATTGTGAAAACAGTTTGATAATGCTGAAGATTGGAAGCAAGTGTTTTTCAATTGGCATGAACTTTGTCCTCATTCCACCCCATCTGTTTGACTCTCCCTCTTCTAGTTGAGGATAATTTCACCACATATTTTAAATTAAGCCAACTATTATTTTGTTGCTATCCCTGCCCCAACTCTCCAACAACATACATATGGCAAGTAAAGGATAGGAAGCGTGGCAAAGAGGTTCTCTACAATTTTCCATTTCATTCTTATTTTTTTAATGCCCAATTGGAGAGAACATGGGAATTGTTCTGGGATCTTGGCACTCCAAGCATGTTGGAAGTGAGGATAATCATGCACAGATGTGAATTTGTTTCTGAAGGTATTGGGGATTGAGTATGGTGGGTATGGGGAAGCTCCTCAGCAGTTTAGTACTTTGAGATCCTAGGGAAAAAGTGACAATTTAATTCTACTAGGTCACAGTAGAATTGAGTGCCAAAATAAAAGGAAAAATGGGGATGTATAGCCAATAGATAACTAAATAAAAAAAAATATAATGACTCAAGAAGAGGCAGAATATTTGGCAAGTTTAAGATGATGAAGTACTGTTAATTTTCCCTCTCAGTGGATGAAAACTACAACTCAGCAATTCCCAAATCTCATAGTAGCCTATTTGTAGGATAGATAAACTACATTAATAATCTTAGCTAATATTGTGTAAGAATTTCAAAATGCTTGCATCTTGAATATTCAAATGGAAGAGCAATATGTGGCCATTTATTAATTTGCTGCTTTGTTGAATGTCTTATTACTCTTTAACTATAAAGTGTTTTATATAAGATATAATATAATATAAATAATATAATAATAAATCATATAAATAATATATAAATAATATATTGGACTATAAAAAAGCAGGACATAAAATGTGTTGATGCTTTTAACTGTTGGTGTTGGAAGAGACTCTTAAGAATACCAAGAACAGCCCAAAACAATCAAACAGAGCATAGATCAATCAATCCAATCTCAATCTTCCTCACTGGGTTCAAATTATTACATTTTGGATGTATTATTGAAGACCACTGTTTAATGAAATTCATAATTCAAGTCCACAAACTGGAAAGGGAAAAAGAAGAAGACAACACAGGAAAGTAGATAGACTAAATTATAATTAATTAATTATAATTATAGAGGTGATGGTGGAAAACCATTGGAAAACCTGAAGAGCTCATATTGTAAATAATTTAGTATGTGTTGAATTTATGTATTTGCTAGGGTTTGATACCAAATTGTTAGCACATAGCAAACATTTCAGGCAGATAAAGTTATTCCTATTCTTTTCCCCATGAAATAAATGAGAATTAAACATTTCTATTCAAACTTTCTCAATATGGTAGTCTCCAGATATGATGAAGTCCAGACTTTCTAGGCTA
Source organism: Bungarus multicinctus (assembly GCA_023653725.1). Taxonomy (NCBI): domain Eukaryota; kingdom Metazoa; phylum Chordata; class Lepidosauria; order Squamata; family Elapidae; genus Bungarus; species Bungarus multicinctus. Next base: position 83,600,355 of record CM042838.1, read on the forward strand.
CTGCATCCATGAAAGAAATTGAATTTCAAATTCCAAGATGCCTATATCATTAAAGCAAGCTCTCATGACTGAAGAATTATACTATGCAAGAATAGATGATGGAAAAGTTTTAAAACTTCGTATCTTCCAAACTTGAAGATATTTTAATGATAAGGATAAGTAATCCAGAATGGAACAGAGACTAATGGAAAAAGAGAATATTGGGGATATGTAAATTAGTTGAAAACATAATGTTCTTACTATGAATATGGAACAAGTCATAATTCATCACAGATGAAACACTTTTTGTAAGTTGTAGCAGGAAGCTTTTTCCCTAAATGAAAACTTCAAAGTACTTCTGGTCCCTGACAGTATCTCAGAAAGTACAGAATTTGTTAGATTTCCTTTGTCTCCCTGTCAACTTATAGATAGGACTTTCTGAGGCTGAAAAATAGCAATGTATGGTATCCAGTTAATGCTGGAAGGGGCAGAAAATCCTTCTGTATCCTCTGAAATATCCTCTATATTGTGTCATGGGAAACAGCTGGAACTAGTCAATTTAATTCTGTTTAATTGTTTCTATTGAGATAGTTATAAAAAAAGAAAACAAAAATTATCCAGAATTATAATTAGGATATGTGTACATCTCTCTTTTGCTATTTCTGATATGCAGTTCTACTCTCTGCTGTTATCAGGGTTTTAAAAATGGAGTGCTTCCATACTAAAACACTTTTAGCTGAACAAACAACAAAATAAAATATTTTATGTTCATCGTCATTCCAGCTATATGATACCTTTCAATTTCAGTTTAGAATGCAGCATATTAGTGATGATTTTCCAATCATTCCAAACTGGAAATGAACTCACTATAAGAGTAACATGAAATTTTTCATAATTCCAAAAACCCCCATCTTCTTCTTCATGTTTTGAATAGCTTTCAGAATAACAGAGTTGGAAGGGACCTTGGAAGTTTTCTACTTCAACACTCTACTCAAGCAGGAAACCCTATACCATTTCAGACAAATTGTTATCCAATCTCTTCTTAAAAGCCTCCAGTCTTGGAGCACCCACAATATCTGAAGGCAAGGTGTTCCAATGATTAATTGTTCTAAATGAAATTTCTCCTGGATTCTAATCAAGGAGAGAAGCAACCTAGAACTAAGGAGAAATTTCCTGACAGAGCAATTAATCAGTGGAACAACTTGCCTCCAGAAGTTGTGAATGCTCCAACACTCAATCCAACTTTTCAGCAATCCAACATGTGAGCATACACTCATGAAAATTTTAATCAGATATCTGAAATACAGATCAACATCAGGATCAAAAGATGTTTAGGATCAAATGACATAATCAATTGGAGAGAATATGTCTCAGAGTGATTGATATCATCAGCTGACAGACATACTCTTTTTGCAGTCATGCTCCTAAGAGTAGCATTTTCTATTTATTATAGGATTATTTAGCAACCATTTATGTATAGGTGAAATGAAGAGCAAATAATTCAAAGACAAGCTGTAAGCTCATTCTAAACCTGAGCCATGTCTTGGGTAACCCTGACTATTGAAATAAACTCTGTTACAAAGTTGCTTTCTGTAATGGGATATTGGACAGACTTTTGACTTACATTCAATATGTTGCAATGTATTCACACTCTGTAGGATTCTTGGTTAAGTTCCAAGTTTTTTCCCCTACTCCTTGGAGCTTGTAAAAAAAAAAAGTATTTAAGATGTTTAGGAAGATAAAGCTTTTTTCCTGCCTCTATGTCCTCTGAAGCCAGAAAAGTCAGATTTGGACTTAGCCTCTAATGTATATATTAATGGAATTTTGAGATCACTTTAATCTTAAGCGAGTCTAAGAAGATTACAAAAATGCAACAGCAACATAGCCAATGTAAACAATAAAACACAATAAAACCTCTCATACTACACAGTGGTGGGATTCAATTTTTTTTATTACTGGTTCTGTGGATGTGGCTTGGTGGGCGTGGCAGGGGAAGGATACTGTAAAATCTCCAGTCAGAGGTGGTATTTGCCGGTTCTCCGAACTACTCAAAATTTCCACTACCAGTTCTCCAGAACTGGTCAGAACTTGCTGAATACCACCTCTGATGCTACTGAGTAATAAAAACATATCTGGTGGTGACAAACTCATACAAACTCATACATCACCCTTAAACAGAACAGTCTTCATATGGTTCTATAAATTAAGGGTTTGAATTGGCAATTCCATCTTTCTAATGCTCTAGCCTACATTTATTATCTTTCAGTTGATGCAGTCTTCATATATATATATACATACACATATATATATATACATACATACATACATACATACAATGTCTGATGTATATATGTGATGTTAAGCATTCAATTACCAACCATCTACCTACCTATCAAGAATTCCACCTTTTCTTTTGCTGCACCTCCAAATCTGAACTATCATATTTCCTGAATAAAAGGGAAAAGGAGCAACATCTCGACTACCATGGGGCTATAGATATTGAATTCATTCACTCGTGATAGCTTTAGTCGATGAAAACTTTCATATGTTTGAATAAGGAAGACTTAGAAAAGCATTCCCTGGGAATGGCAAGGGCATTCATCCTCAATTTTTAAGTATAATTTAATTTATATACTTTTAGATTTTTAATGCCTGCAGCTGCCTAGTTTCTATGCCTTCCATTTTGCATTTTATTTAATCTTATTGTAGATGTTTTTAGTATGGTTTAGGTTGCACTTTCTTATAAATCACCCAAGAGAGGTTTGGCTCCTGAATGGTTTAAACATTGAAATAAAATAATAAATTGCCACATTTGGGCAGTGTAAATACCACAAAAGCCCGGCGTTATCCCAAATGTATTATTTTACGCAGGCTAGGATCTTTAATCTAGAAACTATTTTGCAAGCCTATACACTGCGCCCTGCTAGGAAGTGTATTAAATGTCCTGACAATTCAGCTCAAAAGGGATGGATCCTAAACTTAATTTTGTCTCTGTGTGTGTATGTGTGTGTATGTGTGTGTATATGCGCACACAGGCACACACGTGCACATTTCAACCATGATTTCTAATCGATGTGCATTCATTTAGGATCCTGAGACATTCACAAAGCAGTGGAATTGTGGAATCTAAGAAGAAAGGCACATTTCTGTAGCAAAAAAACAAAAAAAAAACAAACAGATTTGAGGTGAAACGTAACTTGTACATTATGTATCAAGACATCGCTATATACAGATTTCAGTTCGTATAAATTAAATCACACATTTTTTCTGCTGTAATGTCAATAGTGAATCACCAGTGCAGGTGCCTATCAAAGCATTCCAGCCATCCCTCCTCTAGTGCTTCTGACTGGCAGTAAGCGCAGCTGAGGAAGCAAAGATAATTGAGGCCGTTGTTCTTCTGAGAAGAAAATGCCAAAAAAATATATCAATTGCCCTTTAAAACTACTGGGGATTGTTTTCTTTTGCCAGCATCAAACAGCTCAGTTACGAAGAAAGAAATGCAGCCCCCTGTGTGTACGTTTGTAAAATCTAATCTGTAAAAAATAATTTCTAACCATTTTTGCTTCTTTATCCAGCATATTTTTTTTACTACATACCATTTGGCCATTTATTCTTGGTAGGAGATAATGTTCTTAAACAGGAAAAACCTTTTTTTTTTCTTTTTAAAGGAAACATGCCAGGATATACAAAGAGTTTCTTCCAAGCAAGGAAATCTGTTAAAAAAATTCTTTAGCTATTAGAAGAAAAGGGGGGATTACTTTTATCTGGTAGAAATAGCAGATAAAAGCAACAGGTTATGGCTTGGATGTTCTCAAAAGTTTGGACAAACATGCAGGCAGTGGAAGCAAATGGAACTTTTTTTTTTTTTTTAAGGCAGTGGTTTTGCATTCATTTTGCGAAATAGACTTTTAGGAGGTAAAAGTACCAAATGCATGCTTGAACTCGGAGTTCTCTGTATGTTTATGTTCCACTCCCCCGAGCAGCATTAGTGGATGAAAATTTACTGATATACATGATAGTTCAAGCTTTCATTTTCAATAGCGAGATGGGTTTCGCATCTATTTATAATTTTTATCTGTGAATTCTGTTCTAGTGGGTAAACTGAAAATCACTGAACCTTTACTTTGCAGCTATTAGTTCAGTCAGAAGTTTTGGCAGTGTATCTTCCCTTCCAAATAGCTGTGAACAAAACCAGGGTAAGGGCAAGGAGCAGTCAGTGATTTTTCTCAACACCCAGTACTTAACACGCATATCAACTTTCATGTGATTAGCCAGGTATAGTATTTTGCATAGAAAAGCCATTCCCATTGGGATTAGAACATTGGTGTTTATTTACTAATTTAGTTTCTTCATCTTTTTTAGGCTCTTGGACAAGTTCATTTTCATTATTTCATAAAATGAGAAACACTAGTCTAATGTAATCTGTGGCATCTTCCTATAACACACCAAGTAACAAAATATTGCATTACATTAACACAATATTTTTGTAGATATTAAGAAAAAAATTGTTTGCAGTGATCCAATTTTGCTGTGGCCATCTTCCTATACCAGATGGGGAAAAATGATTTATTTCAATATATGACTAGAATCTACCTTATAAACATCATTATTTTGCCTAGCAGAGGACATGAGAAATTACATAGAGCTGCTGGCTAAATTGTAGCTTCCATCTGCTTCTGTATGACTAATAGAACTAAACATTCTCAGGATTATCCCTTCTATATATGATGAGTCTCCACATCTGGAGGTAGTAAAGTTTATAATCGCCCCTTCTTCCAATCAAGATAAACACAACACACCTGTCAAGCCTTTGGCCAAAAAGAAAAGATTTAAAACCTTTTTACAAAGCAGATTGATGCCAATTGGAAATGACTGGCATTTCACTAGAAATGGCATGATGTACTAGCAACACTATTTTCTGATGGCATTTTTTGTAATAACCAGTGAATTAATGTCACTTCATTGTTTGTTAATACTATATGGTTTCAAAAACTCTTATTTCCTGTGCCCATCAAAGTGTGAAGCACTCATCTCAACAAAATGCAGACTGTTTAGTAAAACAGTCAAAACTGACAATTCATACAACATAATACTGATTATACAGTAAACACTGTACACAACTTATGCTCATTAAAATGTTTAGCTTTAGCACTCTGCACGAAAAGACTATCAAAATATTAGTATCTACAAATGCAACACAATGCGATAGTGCCTAATGCAAAAGAGCATCACATTATGCCCTGACAATGTAGGTTGCTCTATCAAATTGCTTATGGTGTCCCTTGAAATTCCAATGACGCATTCTCTTTGCATTTCACTTTTGGCAAAATCCAGAAATCTGATGGCCAAAACATCATTGTTAAACATAGTAAAGGTATTTCTTAAAAACTTGTATTGGAAGAAAAAAAGAAATATTTATTATTTATTTATTTATTGTTCGTATTTCTATACCACTCCCTCTCCCAAAAGGGACTCGGGGCGGTGTACAGCCTAATAAATACATAAAATACAAAGTTACAAAATTAAATAGAATTTAAAACCAGATTAAACATAGATGTGGCTGCATCCCGAAAAATTTTAAAAATGAGATTAAAATTTAAAAAACCCTGTTAACTTAAAACCCCATAGACCCTTACTGGGCCAGGCCAGCCTGTTTAAAAAATAGGGTCTTAACTGCGCGCCGGAAGGAGAGGATATTAAAGAGAAAATTTAAAAAAAACCTGCAAAATTGTATTATCATGCATTATCTTATGAACACCTCAATTTTAAAGCTAGTTGCATTCTAGTTTGCTTCTTATGTAGAATTTTGAAGGCAAATGTAATCTCTTATAAAAAGGTTGATACTCATTGACACTACCTAATTGATGCTTACTGATCCTGAAAACTAAACAGGGTTAAAAAAAGTCACATCCTGAATAGGTGAAGGTAAATATTTGTCATGTTGATTAAGATAAGATAACTTCAATGTCATTTTTTTTTTACTGTGAGCATACTGGCCCTCATTAAAAATGAAATTCTGTTGCCTGCTCTTAAGAGAAAGTGACATGCACAACACATGCACAAAACACATGCACAACACACATATACAGATGCTATATACATGCACCATACATATACCATATTTTTCACACTATAAGTTACACCTGACCATAAGACACAACTTGGTTTAGAGAAGGAAAACGGGCAATGACAAAGACAGAAGAGGCAGAGTTCAGCACTGTAAAAGGACCCCACCACCATATTTTTTGCTCCATAAGATGCACAGACATTTCCACCCACTTTTTTTGGGGGGGAGGGAGTGTTTCTTATGGAACGAAAAATACGGTATATACAAAACACAGTCCATTTTGAATATGTGACAGAAACAGGAATCTTAAGACCTCATAAGATTTATACTATATGTAACAAAACTGTAACTGAATCTAGATGTTTTGCTTCAGATACCATGAAGCCTCCTCTCAAAAGGTAACAAGGAAAACAGGTCATGAAGAGATGTGTAGCGTCCCAGACAATACTGCTCAAGCATCAATTATATGCTCTGTCCTGAAGGAAGTGAACTAGCAATAATCTTTTCTGCCATCCTCACCACTCTCTGCACCGCCTTCCTGTCTGAAGCAGTAATGCTTATAAACCAGACAGTAATACCATATCACAGGATGCTCTCGATAGTTCCTCTGTAGAAAGTGGGAAGGACAGGGGAAGGAAGATGAACTTTTCTCATGTGTTGGACCAAATGCAGGCGCTGCTGTGCCCACTTCCTGTGTCTCATTGAGACACTTCCTGTGTCTCATTGTTGAGCAACCAAGGTAGCCTACTGGTCAGCTGCACACCCAGAAACCTGATGCTTTTAATCATCTCCATAGGTGAATCATTGATGCGTAGAGGTATGCCTGCCCTTTTCTGAAACCCCGATTAGTGATTCGGCACTATTAGTGTTATCTGCACTAATTCTTGATTGGTGCAGGAAACAGGAAGGTAATAGCAAACTACTTTCGTATTATAGCCTTGCCAGGAAAACAATATGAACATAACTATGAAAACAAAATATGTTTCTAACTGAAAAGAGTATATGCCTTTCCTATACTGTAAAAAAAAAATAGATGACTTAAAGCAAGAGTGGCAGACTGAAAAATTGCTATTTCTGTTAGGTTATGCTACTTGGAACATAATTAGCGCCCATTTTTCTAAAATGCTGAGTTTGGAATCTAAAAAAATTAGCAAAATATAAGTTATTTTATTATACAGGACATACTATTAGCAAGCAAAAAAAAATTTTTACTGGATCATGAGGAAGAAACAATCAAGGTAAAGCTGTTTAACATCATCTGTCATCTCAATTTTTTCACATTCACATTTTTCCTCATCTAGATTTTGCTACATTCACACCTTGATACCCATCCACTGCCAGAAGCTAATCTATTAAAAATGTACATAGAACATTTTAACAGTGAAAAAAGAAAACTCAACAATATTGACATAAATATAAGTTTTAAACCAAACTCAAAACTTATATAAAACTACTATAGATATTCCTAGTCCATCCACACACAAAACTATCATTAGAGAAAATACACTATTACTGTAACAGGACTGTAATTGAACTGGAATAAAATAATAAATTTTCATACCTCAAAGGGCATGTAAAAAACCCCTTTAATATCAGCTCACTTTACCTTAAGCCTTTCTTCAATTATGTAGAATAATTTATATGCTTCCATGATATAGGAGCAATAGTTCTCCAGAGTAAGCATGTGGATGACCTCAGGGAGGGGCAAAGTAAAGGAAGTGAGGTTACACACATCACAACATAATTGTGTCTTTGTTAATCATAGTTATTGTCACTTTCAACAATACTATAAACAGGCTAATTAAACCATTAATATTTTTCTAATCAACATTTAATGAAGCAGGTAGCTATAACTAACTAGTAAATAACAATTTCAATAAACCAAAACTGCAATCAACTTACATCAAATAAAACATTAAGAGTTCCCACCCTAATTTCATTTCCTGTTTTTTTTTCCAGATATATTTGTATATATACAGGTATATCAGTATATATTTACTGACTTTTATCAATAAAATAATTGTCTAAAATGTTATCTGAAACCACAGTAACTTAAAACAGTAACCTTCAGGTGATGATAATGAAGATGAAAACTTATTGCAATTGGTACCCATAAACACAATTACTACCACCCCTTTATTAATATTATATATGTTCATTTCTGTCTCATTGAGAATTTAAATACAGACAGATAAGTAATCTAGTCATTATTAGCTTTATACTTTTAAGAGATGTTTTGCCTTCCCTCTGCTCAAATGAAGGCAAGATATCATTGTGAAGCTACAAACTATTAAATGTATTTCCTTACTCTCCATCCACTAGTTTCTGAATATTTTCCTTGGCCATTCTTTCATATACTTGTTTAATAATTTGGTGAAGTTTTGCATTCATATTTTATATGCACAGTTCTGAAGTTTTCAGAAACACACCTGCATATCTTTAACTGCATAACAAAGAATGTTTTGCTTTATTTATTTTTTTCTTTCATGTAAATGCAAATCATCAAGGTGATATTTTTTGTAATAGAAGTTTTCTTCTAGAGAAATCCAGCAGGGGACATGAAGGCTACTTGAAGTGAAAACAGTGCAGTACCAATAATTCCAGGGCATTATTTCAGATTGAGGAGTAGAAATTACAGTAGGCAAAGTTTCTATCAGCTTTTGAAAAGTATTCAAAAAAAAAAAACCCTTCCGTGCAAGGCAGCAACTGTGATGCAGCCCTTGTAACCTTGCTAATTATATGGTTGCATTAACAATCTAAAGAGAAGCGTTGCATATGCATTCCAAGGAGTTGTTTTGCATTCTTTGCACAGTCCTTCTTTTAAAGGTTTATCTTGGTTCCATAAAGATTACACTTTTTAAAATAGAATTATTTCAAGAATTGTGCCTGTAATGATGTAACTTTTCCAAGTAATAATCAAATTGTGAAACAGCAAGAGGGAGTTTTTACCTAATGAAGGAACAATGTTTGTCTACTCAGTGGAATGATACAGACTGAATCTCTGAAGACTACACATATTAAAGTTTAGCTTCTTACATACTTCACTGCATAATATATATGGGTATTCCTGAATAGTGGGATATTATTTGAGGCTGTATGCTACAAATCACATTTTTCCTCTACCTTACTGCAGTTTTTCACTGTGACCTGTCACAGGCCTGTAATTAAAATGCTGCAAAAGGATTTTTTAAAGACTAATGGATGAGGCAGTGATAATTCTACTGGTGACTGTCTACATAACAAATTCATATAGTGTTGTCACAGTACAGATGCATTTTAGCACTCTTGTAACTGAATGACTGATTATTCATTCCAATGGGAGTTCTGTAGTAGGAAGTTTCACACTTTTTCAAATTAGAGAACCTGGATTGTTTTTTGCTTAACATTTAACCCCCAATCAAAAGTCTTTTCCTTCCTTCCTTCCTTCCTTCCTTCCTTCCTTCCTTCCTTCCTTCCTTCCTTCCTTCCTTCCTTCCTTTCATCTGTCTGTCCATCCTTCCATCCATCCTTCCTTCCCTTCTTTTTTTCTACATAGTCTCTTACCACAGAACAATTTGAAAATCTCTATTGGATATCCACCTAGAAAAGTTGGAATTTGGAAAGACCAAAGAGTATTGATTCTTACAGATTCCCACAAGGATGAGATTTATTTATTTCACTGTAGGATTCTGTATAAGAGATTATTTGAGATATTAAAGCTGGATCTCAGCTTTAGGAAAATGTCAGCTATGGGTAGATAACTGTGGAATTCACTTTCTTAGAGAATGGAGATGAGAGCTGCATGCAAATTGACTTAAGATATTGTTTAGCCAAATTACAAGCAGAAGAATGTGGTGGATGATTCTGCTATATTTCTTGAGTGGAAAGAAAAAGTATCCCCGCAATTTTGCAAATCAGGAGTCTGCTTTAGTAATACATTTCCTATTGAAACAGCCCAATAAGAAATGTAATTTTGTATGTCCTTGACTGGGATTTGACTGAAGCAGAAGAATCTAGCATAACCATAGACTACCAGAGAGATGGCTATAAAAATTTTTAAAAGGACATTCCACAAATATCTTAGTCATCTCAAATTAAATTCTTGCACTTATACAAGAATTCATATTCAACAATTTATTTCCAATCTACTTCCCTCTTAAAAGAGATTCTGAGGCAAATTCATTGTCATCAGTTTGAATAAGAACTGCTTTTAAAAATGCAGAACAAATTATTTATCATTAAGAGAATTTAACATAATGGCTTTGAGTATTCATTTCTTTACAAACTCTAGGGAGAAAAGAGATTTTTCTCCTCCAAATCAACTCATAGTAGCCCTAAAGTACACACATACACACACACCTAAGTCATAAGAGTTAATTGATATAATTTGGCTGTTTTAGTTTCAACTTTCAATCATATTGACATGAGGCCAAATAAGGGAAAAGTGTCAGAATAAAGTTGATTTCCATATAGTAGAGAATATTCCAAGACATACATAGGACTGGATAAGTGTAGTCATTATTGGGTTGATACATTTTGTCCAGATGTGTTATATAATTAGGATTATCTAATGAGCATAAAGAGCAATCTATTAAGATCTATTTCATGGGAACAAGTGCACAACTTGGTTAATTTAATTGTTCCATTATACAGGTACTACTTCAATGGAAAGGTAGCAGTGTTCCGTGCACCTTTAGCATATTTAGCCATGCTGGCCACATGACAATGAAAATTGCTGTTTTGGCGGCGGAAATAACGAGGCTTGCACTCTTAGTGATTTCAGCTCTTCTCTTGTTTATTTCAGAATGGACACGCTGGAGAGTCGCGGCAGCCTCTCTTTTAAAGGCTCCCCGCGCCTCACCAGCCAATGACAGGAGAAGGATCTCCCGCCGACTCAACGACCAATGAACGGTGAGTATTTCAAATACAAAGTATCCAATACAGAACACCCCTCCCTTCTTGGTCCAGTCCGACCAATCAGGGGCTCCGCCTATGTTACGTAATCACGTAGATAGGCGGGGCTCCTGTGGGTCCAACTGGACCTGCGCGGCTCATTCACAACGTCGCTGATGGTCGGTGCAGGTAGACCTGTTGGTCCTCCTGTCCCTGGCCTGGGAAACTTCTGGAAGGTCGAGCCGGCCGAGTCACTCCTAGCGGGCCTAGCTTGACTAGTTGAGATGGCTAGGCCGCTCCCTTCCTGGCTTGGATTATCGTCGGCCGTGTCTGGTGTTTCATCTGGAAGTTCCCCTGGCTCAGGTGCGTAGCTGCGAGACTCGACCGGAGCTAGTGTTGAGGGTGTATGTGTGGAGGTTAGGTTGTCGTTGTTTGTTTGTGGGTCTGTTGTATTATGATTGTTGTTTGGGTATGGGTATGCCGTTTCTTGGTTGTTTGGTGGTTGATCTCCTTCCCCCCCAGGGAGGTCGTGAGGTCTGGTAAGGGTGCGGGATCTAAGTTGATCGATGTGTCGCTTCCAGCTTCTGTTGTCAGAAGTGGTAAGCCGGTATGATCGTGGGCCTGTGAATTGGGTGATGGTGGCTGGCACCCATAGTGGATGTCCCACCAAATCTTTTGCGTAAACTAAGTCTCCAATTTGAAATGTTCGGAGTTTGCTGGAAGAGTCTAGTGGTTTGTCAGTGGAGTATGTGGGGTGAAGTCTATCTAAAGGGGAGCGTAATTTCCTCCCCATGAGTAGTTCGGCTGGGGTTTTGTTAGTAGTGTTGCTGGGTGTAGTATGTTGTATAAATAATAATTTATCGATACGTGCTTGCATAGGGCCTTGGCCTAACTTATAGAGTGTCTCTTTGGTGAACCGAACCATGCGTTCGGCTCGTCCATTCGCAGCCGGGTGTGCCGGCGCGGTTAGGGCATGCCGTATGCCCAAACTGGCTAAATAGCCCTCAAATTCGGTAGCTGTGAATTGAGGGCCGTTGTCTGAGACTAGGACGTCTGGTAACCCATGTGTAGCAAACCATTTTCTGAGTTGTCGAATGACAGCTTCGGAAGAGGTTGATTGCATGAGGCTTACTTCTAGCCAGTTTGAGTAAGCGTCTACTAGAATTAAAAATGTATAACCTTTAGTCGGACCCGCGAAATCTATGTGAACCCTTGACCATGGGCCCCTGGGCAGATCCCACTCAGCGACTGGTGCTTTCGGGGGTGAGGGACGGGATGTCTGGCATGGCTGGCAACCCGCAACCCAATCAACAACGTCCTTGTCCAGCCCAGGCCACCAGACATAGCTTCTGTCCAAACCTTTCATTTTAACCACCCCTGGGTGTCCTTCATGCAAAAGGTTCAAAATCGGATCCCGCAGTCTTGGTGGAATAACCACTCGGTCTCCCCAAAGTACACAACCTTTAAGTACGGAAAGTTCCATTTGTCTCTGTTTAAAGGGTCTATAAGAGTCCTGCAAGTTATCATCTGGCCATCCCTTGGTAATCCACCCACTCACTTTGTGCAGTAGGTGGTCATTAGCGGTTTCGTGAGCGATGTCTGCTGCCATCATCGGAAGATCGGTTAGGGCTTCAATCAGTAGCACAGATGTGGTGGGGTTCGGATCAGGATCACTGTCCGGCAATGGGCAACGACTTAATGCATCTGCGTGTATGATAGACGGACCGGGGCGGTAAGACAAAGTATAGTTGTATGCAGCAAGGAATTCTGACCATCTCGTCATTCTGGGTGATAATATGTTAGGCGTTGCTTTGTTCCTAGCCAGAATTCCTAATAGTGGTTTATGATCGGTAATTACAGAAAACAGGCGGCCATAGAGGTATTCATGGAAACGTTTAATACCTGATATGATGGCTAGTGCTTCCTTGTCTAATTGACTGTAATTTCGTTGGCTTTTAGACAATGTTTTTGAATAAAATGCAATCGGAGCCTCTCTGCCATCAGGTAAAAGGTGGCTTAGAACAGCTCCGACCCCAAACGGCGATGCATCGCAAGTCAATATCAACGGTAAAGTCTCGTTATATTGTATTAGTACCTTTGTTGAAGTAATGAGGTCTTTTATTTTGTTAAAAGCTGTTTCCTCCCGATTGCCCCACTTCCAAACCGTGTCTTTGTCCAGGAGTCTATGTAAAGGTTCCGCAACCGTGGCTTTCTGCGGTAGAAAAACATGATAAAAGTTTATTAGCCCTAGGAAGGCTTGTAGTTCTCCCTTGTTAGTCGGAGTGGGGGCGTCTTTGATTGCGCGGATTTTTCCTTCTGTCGGGTGAATGCCATCGCCATCGATTAGGTATCCCAGGAATTCGATTTTCTCTGTGATTAATGTGCATTTGTCTTTTTTAACTTTGAGGCCCTGATTCAGCGAATTTGGTGAGAACTTTTCTTAGACGGTCTCGCAGTTGCACTTTGTCTTTAGCTGCGATTAGGACATCGTCAAAGTATGGGATGACTCCCGGTATTCCCTGGAGGAGGCGTTCCATTAAACATTGGAAAATGCCTAGTGCCACACTAACGCCAAATTGGAGGCGGTTACATTTAAAAGCGCCCCGGTGTGTGACAATTGTTTGGGCTTCTGCTGTTTTTGCGTCTACAGGCAGTTGTTGGTATGCCTGGGCCAAATCGAGTTTAGCGAATATTTTTCCGCTTTTGATGGAATGTAACAAGTGTTGGACTACCGGAACGGGGTATGCACTCTGTTGTAATGCATGGTTAAGGGTTGCCTTATAGTCCCCGCAGATACGAATCGACCCATCCACTTTAATAGGGGTGACTATGGGGGTCTCCCATTTAGCATGGTCAACTGGTTCTAGGACTCCTTGCTTAATTAATTTGTCTAGTTGTTCCTCTATTTTTGGCTTTAAAGCGAAGGGAACACGCCTTGCCTTTAGTCTAATTGGGGCTACCTTAGGGTCTAGGTTAAAAGATATCGGGTTACCCCGGTACTTGCCTAATTCGCCGCTGAACAGGTCCTGGAATTCTTGAATAAGATCTGCTTCCCAGTCTGCATCTGAGATGTGGTTGATTCCGGTCATCCTGATTCCAAGCGGTTCGAACCATTCCAATCCTAACAGGCTGGGTCTGTTCCGGTCCACAATTGTTAGTGGTAGAATTTCGGTGTGATTTTTGTAGGTGACCTGGAAGTGTCCAACGCCTATGACAGGAATTTTATTGCCTTGGTAGTCTTTTAGGGTCAAGTTTTGTCTTTCAAGTTCACTTTGTTGGATGTCTGGAATTAAGTTTCTGATCGTGTCTCACGAGACCATAGAGAGAAATGATCCCGAGTCCACTTCCATTTCACAGTCTTGTTCCTCAATCCTTACTTGGACGTGGACCTTCCTTACATTTTTTGTATTTGAGTGTCCAATTATAACTGTTTGGTGTGTTTCTTCTTTCCTGTACCTTGATTCTTTGTATCTCCTTTCTCTTCCCTCTTGGCTCCAACGGCTGCTTGTCTTTTTCTCTTTCTCTCTCTCTCTTTCTCTTGGGGGAGGGCTTCCTTTTCGCCTCGGGCTATAGCTTGATCTGGATCTGCATACCTTTGCGATGTGCCCTTTCTTCTCGCATTTTCTGCAAATCGCGTCGATGAAACGGCACTCTGACCTGGGGTGATTTCCTCCACAGCGGTTACATTCAAAATCGAACCTTCTGTTCACCCGCTCTTTTTTCCCTCTACCTGTCTTCAGGTGGCATACATCGTCTTCCTCACTACTGGTCTCAGTTTCTAGATCTTCATGGTGTGTTGTGGTCTTCTCTCGATCCCCCTCTGGTTTGGGTGATTCTCTGGTGTTGTAATTTGCAGCTTTGTTGATCTTTTTCATTTTTGCTGCTGATTTCTGGGTGGCTTCGGCTGCGGTGGCTTCTTCCATAGCTTCTTTTACAGTTATTTTGGGCCGATTTAACAATCGGCTCTGTAGTACTGGATCTTTTAGCCCTAACACGATTCGGTCTCTTAGGGCTTCGTCGAAGTCCGAGAATTCGCACTCACCCCCAATATCTCTTAGGACTGCCACGAAATCAGCGATAGATTCATCTTCTTTCTGATTTCGGAGATAAAACTCGTGGCGCTTAATTAGGCAGGAAACTGTAGGAGCGTAGTGTGCTCGCAGGATCTTTTCCAGCTCGGGCCAGGTTAACGTCTTAACATCGATCGGGGATGCTAGCGCTTTCGCCATGCGGAAAACAGCCTGGCCGCAGTGGGTCAGGAAAACCGCTCTCTTCCGATGTTCCGATACGCCGCTCAGATCGCTGCTCTCCAGGAACATGAGGGAACGGTCTACATACGACTGCCACTCTTCCTTTGCCAGGTTGAATTGTTCAGGCGGGGTGTTGTTTCCAGACATGGTGCCGCTCGATCTCCGCCGCTATCGCACTCACTTAAAAGTGCTGTCTCGATCCCACCTTCGTCGCCAGTGTTTTGGCGGCGGAAATAACGAGGCTTGCACTCTTAGTGATTTCAACTCTTCTCTTGTTTATTTCAGAACGGACACACTGGAGAGTCGCGGCAGCCTCTCTTTTAAAGGCTCCCCGCGCCTCACCAGCCAATGACAGGAGAAGGATCTCTCGCCGACTCAACGACCAATGAACGGTGAGTATTTCAAATACAAAGTATCCAATACAGAACAATTGCCTTCAGACATTACTGGCTCTCTCAGGCAAGAAATGGAGATGAGCAATGTGCCCTAGGATCAGACACAACTGGCAGGAAAACCTTTACCTTTCTATATACTGTACTTTAGGTGGGCTTTATCAAAAACTTTCTAGAACAGACATTATGCTTTTTGAAAGATTGAGAAAGCATACTATATGTATTGATTATTATCTAGGTGAGCAAAAATTCCTAACAGGTATTACAAAGATTAAATTAAAATGTAATCTGCAATGTTGTCTTTATCAAGGTCAAAATGCCACATTTCTTCAGTGACATTCTATTAAATCCTAACTGCTGCAGATTCTAAGTGTGTTGATTGAAGGATTAATATTATAAAAATAATATCATGGACAGTCAATATATTTTCCTCAACTTGATATTAGTAAGGATCTATTTTAATTCTTGAAAGGCAACACTATAGTTACAAAGTCTGACTGAATTTAACAGGAATTACTCTCAAGTTATATGTATAATCTGCTTTTAACTGAAGCCTCTTCACAGGTGAGTAGCATCACTTGAAAAATGCTAAGAGGGATATTTTGCAGTCTCATTGACCCTTCCATTCCTTTTTACAGATTAATTTATCTGATTTATCCCTCTTTTTCATCCTTTGGTTGGCTGTAGTCCAAAATTTTCTTCAATATTTTTTGCCTGTTGCATTTTTTTGCTAATAATATACCTAATAATATACAACTCTTGACCTCTCATAGCCCGATTTCAAATTTCTCTGACTTACTTTAAGTGTTCTGCTTCTGATACTTATTGTTCCATCATATTTTCAGTTTTTGAGTGCTCTTATTCTTACTATTCTAGCTCCTGGATCATCTTTTCATTCAGCACTATACCCCTTTTCCTAGTTTTAAACATTTTCCTTCATTACATACAAATAAATCTTCAGATTTCATTCAAATATGTTGATCTAAACAAAAAGAAAATCCCTCAAGTTAAACACTGATGAGGTATTATTGTTTCAAAGAGACTATTAAATGTACTATTTTAAGGTATCTAATTAAGTAAAATTAAAAACGATTAGAATACTGCAAAAAAATGACAGAAGGCTATATACATTTTTCTACTTTTATATTATCCATTACAAGCCTTTAAAAATAATTCAAGTTATAGCAGTATTATTCCTTCTTTCCTTTTCAATTGTGAAAATGTGGACATCTTTGGGCTTCCAGTGATATTCAATTTAGTAAAATAAGAAAGAACCGTTCTTTTCAACAAACTAACTATGCTTATTCAATTTAATTATCAATTTCTATAATACAATCATCCAGATCTAAAACAATTTTACTATAATCTTATTTAATTAGCATAAACTGTCCTGTGTGCAATAACATATAATATTTATCTCATGTCCCCATTAGTCAACTCCACACCAGACATTTGTGGTTTATTACTCTTCAGGAATATTGCATAATAGATACTAGATATTGTTTTCTTAATTTAAAACCATACTAGTTTTATTCAGGTTGATCCGCTATTTCATTTAGATAAGTGATATGAACCCCTGTACACCTAATACATGTTATAATTCTACTATGCTGAGAAAAAAAAATCCTGCTTCTTCCCAAACTTCCTATTAGTACATAATTACTCTAGAAGTGTGAACATTTATCTCCTCTAATCACACCAAAACCAGCAGAGTTTGCATGCTCTAGTTCCCATTTATGTGACTGCTTTGTCACTCTGCCTACATGTAGGTCAACAATCCCATTTAGAGCTGGATGGCCCCAACCCTGTTGGATTTTCACAAGGCATTACAAAATGATCCTGGGAGATTAAGCACAATTCATTGTTCAGTTGTTTTATTTAGTGTTATTTGAAGTATAATAACTTCTTGATCTCAGGCATGCATTACAGAATTGATTTTGAATATTGATTTAATTTATGTAAATATAAAAAATAGTCAATATCAAAAATACAACATAGACAAAGTTGCTAGTTATTGAAAGAAAGTGTAATTTCAAGGACACTCAAATATGTAGAAAGTTAATCAGAAACTTTAAAAACTCATGATAGGAGTAGCTAAATTACAATTTGTATGAAACAAACCACCACATGTTTGTTGGACCCGTGTCCCTCCTGGTTGGTTTCTACCTCCAGTGAGGTGACACGAGGCTGGCTCCAGGGGATTGTCAATGCTTTGTTGAGGGAGGGGTCGCTCCCTACCTCCCTGAAAACGGCAGTGGTGTGGCCTCTCCTCAAGAAGCCTGCCCTGGACCCAGCGCTTTTGAATAACTTTCATCCAGTCTCCAACCTCCCTTTGTGGCGAAGGTTGTAGAGAGTGTGGCTTTTCAGCTCCCTCAGTACCTGGAGGAAACGATGTGTTTAGATCCCTTCCAATCGGGCTTCAGGCCCGGGCATAGTACTGAAACAGCATTGGTCATATTGATTGATGATCTCTGGAGGGCTGTGACAGAGGTTATTCCTCTGTCCTGATCCTATTAGATCTCTCGGCGGCTTTTGATACTATCGACCATAGTATCTTATTGCAGTGGCTGGAGAGGTTGGGAATTGGAGGTACTGTCTTGCAGTGGTTCTCCTCCTTCCTCTCTGACCACTTGCAATTTGTGTTGATGGGGGAGGAGAGGTCCACCCCTAGGCCCCTCATTTGTGGGGTGCCTCAGGGGTTGGTCCTCTCCCCTCTCTTGTTCAACATTTATGTGAAGCCGCTGGGGGAGATCATCCATGGTTTTGGAGTAAAGTGTGATCTTTATGCGAATGACACTCAGCTTTACATCTCTACTCCAAACCAACCCAACGATGCTGTGGGGGTTATGTCCCGGTGCCTGGAGGCCGTGCGGAATTGGATGGGTGAGAACAGGCTTCAACTCAACCCTTCCAAGACTGAGTGGCCATGGTTTCCAGCATCCTGATATAGTCAGCTGATGCCATCGCTGACTATTGGGGGTGAGATCTTAGCTCCCTCAGAGAGGGCTCGCAATCTAGGCATCCTCCTGGATGTACGGCTGTCATTAGAAGATCATATTACGGCCGTCTCCAGGGGGGCTTTTGATCAGGTTCGCCTGATGTGCCAGTTGCGGCCCTTTCTTGATTGTGATGCCTTACACACGGTCACTCATGCCCTGGTCACCTCCCGCCTGGATTACTGTAATGCCCTCTACATGGGGCTCCCCTTGGGGAACACCCGGAGGTTGCAACTGGTACAAAATGCAGCCGCGCGGAGGCGTCTAAAAGCTCTCATGTGACGCCTCTCCTGCACGAGCTGCATTAGTTGCTGATGGCCTTCCAGGTGCACTTTAAGGTTCTGGTTTTGACCTTTAAAGCATTTCATGGCATTGGACCAGGCTATCTGCAAGACCGTGTTCTGCCGGTAATCTCCCACCGACCTGTGCGCTCCCCCAGGGAGGGCCTCCTTCGGGTCCCAAAGGCCTCTATGTGCCACCTGGCGATGCCGAGGAACAGGGCCTTCTCTGTGGAGGCACCCGCTCCCCCTGAGTTGAGAACGACCACCGACCTGAGGGTGTTCAGGCGTGATTTGAAGACCTGGCTCTTTGAGCAGGCCGGCCTGGGCTGATCCTAAATTGATTTTAATGGGGTTTAAGTAATGAATTTTAAGGTTGGGATTTTAGATTTGGTTACAGCCCTTATTTAATTCTATTTTAACTTTTATATATGTGTGGTTTTAGTAGGCTGTGCACCGCCCTGAGTCCTTCGGGAGAAGGGTGGTATATAAATTGAATAAATAAATAAATAAATAAATAAATAAATAACAATACAGAACTATGCTGCATTCAGACATAAGACTCCCAATTAAAAATCAATCCCTTCTCTTATTTTGATTGTGGAATTATATAAAAACAGACTTAAATATTATAGAGAGAGATGTATGGAATGGGTCTTACCATTTCAGAAGCATTTGTAAATCAGCATGGCCCTTCCCCTTCCCCTGTGGCATTAATCTAAGGGCTCATGTAATGCAGACTGCTTCTAAATTTTGTGAGCTTTGGAGAAACTTCAAAACCATCTATGAATACAATACATCTCCTTTGTTTTTCTTTGTTTCCTACAAAGTATGTGAAGAAACATAACTATCTTGGATAAGAGACAACCTTCAATAGAAGAGATGTACAAACAGATGTTTTGCACTAACAGTACATGCAAAGGAGCTCTTATCACTGAAACAGTTTTATTTTTTTTCTAGGCTTGGGCAATAGCTTTTCAAAGGTGCTCCTAACTGTATCTGCATGCACAACATCTTTGTAAATTGATATGATGGTTGACAGTGATGAAACAGGACCTTCCAATTATCACAGTAGAATGTTTTATAAAGGTGGCATAAATTTTTGGGTGGGGATTAAAGCCTTGATTATCGAAGTGCCTATGTATGTGGATATAGTGAGAAACAACTTTTGAAACAGCCGTAAGAGCTTAAAAAAATATTTCATAAAATATTGTAAATATATCCATTATTAATAGACCTACTTTTTTCTGAATGTGTCAAAATTAAAATGGAAATTCATTCTCATGATAATAGGTCAGGGTTTGAGGGGTTCTTTTGGGACGGTTAGTAAAAATTACTATTTGAATATAATCAAGTTGAAGCACACTTTGTAGTTATTGTAAAGATGAGAACACATCTGGAGGTAGAAGGAATTTTAATGAACCAATTTGATCTAATGTTTAGGGTGCCAGGCTAGAAGCCAAGACAATGAGTTTAAGTTCTATCTTAACCATGAAAGTCAACGAGGTGACCTTATATTAGTCACTCTCCCTCTGCCCAACTGTTGTGGCCTGCCGGTGGCTGGCAGAACTGGTAGCAGAGTCAGACAGTGAGGAGGTTGGGGAGGAACCTGGCCAGTCCTGGAGGCTGAGGAAGACTCAGATGAGGGATCTGTGTCAGAGACAGAGATGGGGTCAGGGCAGGCTGGCAGTCATCTGCTGCTTTTGGGCTCAGACAGCAGTGAGGTGGGGGAACAGCTGGAACCAGTTCTCAACCTGCACATGTACAGAGCTGCCAAAAGGAAAGAACAATTATGAACTCAGGGTCAACATCGGAGTAAGGCCACAGGTGGATGATGAATGGCCCTTCCCATGAGGATTAAAAGAAGAACAAAGGGTGAGGGGGGTTGCAGGAAACAATTTGTTTATTCGTTCTACCATGGTGAAGATCTGCCTGTGCATCCTAGAGACTCTGTGATAAGCCCTTCCTTATCAGCACTTCTTTGGAAATGTTTATTGGGCAGTTTTCCAAGATAGATAAAGTTTGAGCTCCTAATTATAACCTTGAAAGACTGTTTGCCAGGCCGTTGGCTGAATGTGAATGCAAGAAATTCACATCCATTTAATAAAAGGTGTTTGGTCGGGACAAAGAGTCTGCCAACTCATCTCATGCAGTGATTGTTGGGGCAAAAGAAGAGGAGGAAGATATATTAGATATTTTCAACCCCTTGAATTATTTATAAATGTAATAAAGGAAGGATAAAAAATATTTTAAAAGAATGCCATATTTCTGAAATCATAAGACATCTCCATAACCTACAGAAGCCAACTTATTTCATTTTGTCGTTAGGAGTTGAAAACAATGTTATGGCACCTAATCAATCTGGGAAAAAATAATGTTTTAACCATCTAGACCCTAGCAACTTCATTTTAATTCTGCCAATTTTAATTGCTGGAAATAATAAGCACACATTTATTCATTTTAAGGGTGTTGTTTTGCTTCGGATCAGTTCAGTGAAGGACAAAGTAAGTATGTTGAAGCTCCATCTAAATCTAAATCTCCAGCTAAATTAGAACAGTGTGGACTGATTCTGAGGCATCTGAGATGAAATGGAACCAAAAGTCACCAAAATCCAATTAAGGTTTTCCAAAGTAACCAATTTTTAATTGTATTAAAATTTTAAACTCTAAATTGTATTAAAATTGGTATTAATAGCAATGTTAATTGTTAAACTAACCATGAACCAGGAGGACAGCTTGACTTCAGAAGTTGTGGATATAGTATAGGTCAGGGGTATAAAACTCACATTATCAAGGCAGCATCACATGCATATTGGGACTCCCCTCCCTTAACTAATGGACAATCACTTAAATATGACCCAGTAGTGTGCCAGTAGTGTCAAAAAAGCCAACACAGTACTAGGCTACATTAATTAGAATCATGATCACGTGGAATGTTAATACTACTTTATAATGCCTTGGTAAGACCACATTTGGAATACTGCATCCAATTTTGGTTGCCATGATGTAAAAAAGATGCCGAGACTCTAGAAAGAGTGCAGAGAAGAGCAACAAAAGTGATTAGGGGACTGGAGGCTAAAATATAAAAAAAGAATGGTTGCTGGAATTGGGTATGTTTAGTTTAATGAAAAGAAGGAATAAGAATGGCATGATCTCAGAGGTTGCCACAAAGAAGAGGGAGTCAACCTATTCTCCAAAGCACCTGAAGGCAGGACAAGAAGCAATGGATGGAAACTAATCAAGGAAACAACCTAGAACAAAGGAGAATTTTCCTGATAGTTAGAACAATTAATCAGTGGAACGACTTGCCTCCAGAAGTTGTGAATGCTCCAACGTTTTTTAAGAAAAGTGGACAACCATTTGTCTGAAATGGTATTAGGTTTCCTGCCTGAGCAGGGGGTGGGACTAGAACAGCTCCAAGGTCCTTTTCAGTTCTATTATTGCATTTGAAATATTTAATGTGCAATTCAGCACTCTAGACCAGAATAGAAACTTAGACATTGTGAAAAAGAGCATAATTGCTCCATAAAACATCATGATAGGCAGAAAGAGAAAGAAGAGAAGTGTAAGAAGAATACTAGCTCTTTCTGATCATAGAAGATCAGACATTCCAAACCATAATAATTTGTGTGAGGCATATATAGTCAAGTTTTATTCTTTTTATTAAAAGTAAGACTATAACCATTTTCCTTGAAAAAAGAAAACAGTATGGTTCACCTCAGCTCCTGCACCTCTTTCTTTGAAAACAACCAGATTTCATTTTTACTGAAGGATGAATTGTGCCTGAACATTTCATTCATCCTAACCTTTTAACACATTGAAAAAGTTATAATCATTTGTAGTTTTCCTATGCTAATCAATGGACAGTATAGAACTGGATTTCCACATTTTATTTATATTCTAGCTCCGAATGAATCATGCAGTGGCTGATTAGTTTCAAATGGAAATAGGCTGTTCTCCAAAACAACAAACTGAGGCTCAAAGCAAATATATTAATAAGGAATAGCCTTTGATTATTTAAAAATTTTACATCAAAGGGCTGGTTGTGTTAGTTTAATGAGTTATTTAACAGTGAATTGACAGAATACTAAAATGAATTAAACATTTAATGGGTTTTTAAAACACGGTTATTATTTTTATTAAAAATGTTGACTTATGTAAATAAAAACTTTCAGCAGTTCCATTTTAATTTGATAAAAATGTCTTCAAAATAACAGTCTTTAAGATCAGTAGAGATTTTTTGATGTTAATTTGTTATTCTGTACCCTAAAACTAAACAGAACACCCCAAATGGATTTTTTGTTGAAAGTCTAATGTAGTTTGTTCCTGTGAACTGAATTACAGTATACTATTGCATAGTGTAATACATGACCATCTTTTTTCTTTTTTTCTTTGCTTTTCTTTCTCCTCCTCCTCCTCCTCACTGATATAACATCCATTTAAGCACATTATTACACCATTATTTATTTTTCTTGGGATTTGATGCCTGTTCATGAATGAAAAGTCCTGATTTGGCCCAGCTTCTTTTTCTTTCTTCTTCTTCTTTAATTTTAGAGATGAAAGTATTTGCTATGCAAGGAAAAGAGAAGCAACAAAAGTGTCCATTAATAAATAATGGTGCAGTATACTTGTTTATTCCTGTTGCCAAGCAAAAAATCGGTATCTACATAGATGACCCATTTACTCAGCTTTAAAGGCGAATCTGCTTAGCATTGTGTCTTTAAGAGTTTGCTTTTTAATCTAGTCATGTAAATTTATTGCTATTATATATGTTCTGTACAGCATCAATAAATAGAATAGAATAATAGAGTTGGAAGAGACCTTGGAGGTCTTCTAGTCTAATCCTCTGCTTAGGCAGGAAATCCTATACCATTTCAGGCAAATGGCTATCCAATTTCTTCTTAAAAATTTCCAGTTTTTGGAGCATTTACAACTTCCGAAGCCAAGTTGTTCCAATGATTGTTCTGTCACGAAATTTCTCTTTAGTTCTAGGTTGCTTCCATCCTTCTCAGGTGCTTTGGAAAATAGTTTGACTCCCTCTTCTTTGTGGTAGTACCCTGAGACATTGGAACACTGCTAATATGTCACCCCCCTAGTCCTTCTTTTTATTAAACTAGACATACCTAATTCCAACAACTGTTTATACATTTTAGTCTCCAGTCCCCTAATCATTTTTGTTGCTCTTTTCTGCACTCTTTCTAGAGTCTCAGCATCTTTTGTACATTGTGGCAATCACACAGCTGCCAAAATTAGAAGCTAGCTTGTTTTTATTTAAAGAGATGACAATCTCTTACTTAAACCTGAGATAGATAGATAGATAGATAGATAGATAGATAGATAGATAGATAGATAGATAGATAGATGATAGCAAGAAAGACAGAAAGAAAGAAGGTAAAAGGAGGATAGACATGTACAGATGATAGATATATAGTTCATATAAAAGAGACCAATTTGATTAGTCTTTTATAGACTGTTTTCTGTAATAGGAAAATAAGCACCTAGATGAGCCTGATTGATTTTGAAAAAAGGAATCAAGCAAGATCATGAAGCTTTGAAAATGATAGATCAATATTTTTCATAATATATCCTAATTGTGGGCTGAACAGCCACATATATTAGATGAAAGTTATTGTGAGCAGTTTATCCAAACAACTATCTTCCCTCTCCTTCTCTCCCACCAGCAAGAATTCACTAGAAGTACAAATGAATCACAATATGCAATGCTATAGTATCATTTCTGAGAAACTATACCTCTTGGAGTATTGCTAGATATTGCACTGAAAATTGCCTGGAATGTCAGACGTATTAGACTGCTTAAGTTAACTAAATTAAAAAAAATCCTTGTTTTAAAGTAAGACATCGTCATCTGGGAAAGGCCCTAAACCTTTTGCTCAAAGGTTAATTATGCATGAATAAAAATGAATATACTATCTATAAATAACTGAATGCTATCTTTTATCTCAACACTAATCCAGAGCAAAATTCTATTCTCAAATTCCATTGGAAGTAATACACAGAGCTTGATCCTGTCTTATATTTACATCAGTTTATTAAATTCTATACAGCATCATATCAAATGTATTTCTTTTCTATCTTTATAATTCAGATTTTGTACCATAAAGTCAGCCTGACTCATTTACAGATGTTCAAGTGTTGCTAAGGATAGAGTTTCCTTATGTCAATAACTAAACATGAGACCAAGTTGGATCAATATGATATACAGAGTTAATGACAAGAATAGTAATGTATCTTAAGAAGTTCTCCACCATCTTCTCTGGATATGTATGATCAGAACAAACTTCTTTTGGAAGGGAGCCAAAACTAATGATCATGTTTGGTCTTGATAGTGCTGTCCAAAATCTATATTATTACGTTTGTACCATTTGCAAAAATATTGATATATGAGAGACATGGAAAGCTCCATCAATCCATAGATATATAAGATTATATTTCTTGAACTATTTAGCCATAACTTTGCTAGACACTGAATGATAGTCTAGTATTTTTAACTATTATATTACTGAGTAGATGTTAAATAGTTTTCCCCATGGAAGATTATAGATGCTCAAAATATGTCAGAACATATGATAACTAATGTGTTAAGAAATCTGGTTGTATATATTATTATCTTGGTCCTTTATGTCTTTACAAAGGAAAGAAGAGACAATGGTTATGGGAAACAGGGTTAAAACAAAGGCACACTATTGGTAGTATGAAAATGAGAAGTCCCAGTCCAGCAATTTGTACATTTTGATCAAAAAATAAAAGTGGATTTTTTTCAGCAGATCCCCATAATATTCTATAATGTATATGACCAGAATAAAAGTTCCCTTGATCAAAAGTTCATTTACAAATAATTCCTGCTAACAAAACTTGCAGAATGAAACTTTTGTCGTGTCAATTTTTCCTTTTGTTGCTTCTTATAAATTTTATACATTCTTATACATTCAGCAGTTTGAATCCCTAGCACCACGTAACAGAGTGAGCTCCTGTTACTTATGCCAACCTAGCAGTTTGAAAACGTGTAAAAATGCAAGTAGAAAAATAGGGATCATTTTGGTGGGAAGGTAACAATGTTCCGGGCACCTTCGGCATTTAGTCATGCTGGCTACATGACCATGAAGACGTCTTTGGACAGCTCTGGCTCTTCAGCTTTGTAACGAAGATGAGCACCACCCCCTAGAGCTGGAAACGACTAGCAGTTATGTGTGAGGGGAACCTTTACCTTTACCTATACATTTTACAGTATATATATCCTTCAAAAGCTGCTTCTCCAGATTTATGGAAAATCCTGAGAAATCATGTGGAGATCTGCAGAGAGCAAGAGGCAGCATGCAGAAATAACTTTCATTTAGGGGCTTCCGGTTTGGGCATCTTCGGCGATGGACAGAAATCTGCAATCGTGTACTGTTTCATTCTGTGCTCACTGCAGGAGTGCCCTGAGTCATTTGGATTCAAGGCTGAAGCCACCCTGTAGAGGTGCTGAAGAGGGAGGAGACCACCAGCGTGTTGAAGAGAGCCACATCTCTCCTTGGCTGGTCATTACTCCCTTTCCCAAAGGCGGTTGCAGCAGTGGTCAGAAATGGCCACCTCAAAGAAGAACCTGACCGGACAAGATTGTGCAGGAGGAAGATAAAAGATAAAGTTTTGACTGACCAGGATGAAATGAGAAAGCAATTATACAAGGTACCCTGGAATTTGAATTATAAAGAATAATATTGTTCCCAAAGAAGATTTGAAGCGGCGAAGGAGAGATGGAAGAGAAAATTTGGGGTTTTTTTCCTCACACTGACAGCTGTAATTGGCTTTAAATGCTAAGAAAAAGAGATCTAAGCAAGAACTTGATATAAATCCACTTTGACATTAATAGGCAATTGTAAGCTGAAAATAAAGTGTCAAAGGGATAATAAAAACTTTCAGATATTCTAAAACCTTCGAAGAAGGAAAGGAGAGAAAAAAAGAAAAGCGTGGATCTGGAAAAAATGGAGGAGACCACCTGGAAGTAAAAAGAATTAACAGTGAAATTTTAACAAGACTTCTATTCTAAAAGATAAACTGTAACTGAAACTTTGTTACAAGATAACAGTACCTCCGGAAAGAGAGTTTTGGATTATTTGGATTACTTGGTGACTTTTGGAATTTTGGTTGTTGGATATTAATGATTAAAATTAATTGGGTGATTATTTAAAAGTATTCAAAATGACATCACTCCTTGAAAAACTAAAAATGAAACTTTAAAAACAGAAAGAAGATGCACAAGAGGGAAGAAGATCTTTTGGCTTCATATTTCAATTTTTAGAAATGGAGATTTTGAACTATGAAAAACAACAAGAAATGCTTGTAGAAAAAGAAGGGCAGGACAAAGAAGAAGCCATCTTTAATGATCAAACAGTTCTATGTGGGGTAAAAAAGGAAAAGGGAGGAAAGGGAGTGGAAAATTTAAGATCTAAAAAAACAACCCCAAAAAAGAATAGCTTGAAAAGCAATTACAATACTAGGAAGAAGCAGAAAAGAGGATCACAGAGGGGAGAATTAGAATTAGAGAGAAAGGGGGTCAAAAAGGGGAGGGAGAAGAAGAGCGGGAAGATGGGAAGGAAAAGAAGTTATAAAGGACAGAAACAGGATATAGAGAAGCAGGGAAAATGTACAAGGATTAAAGGTATAAACCTATTTAAAAGACACAGAGATAATGGTTGAAAATTCAATTGAAAGAGAGGATTCTGCAAGGATACATGAGATGACATTGTCATATCAGAAATAGTAATGAGTTTAGAAAATATGAAATATATGTGATTAAAGCGATAGATAAAATTGGTATTGTTATGCAATGAAATGTTTGTTGATGATTAAATTAAACAAAGAGAATAAGAAAATGAAAGTAGGAAAGGGTGGGAACATTTTAACTGTTATCAATGACTTTTGAAAAATATAATTGAAAAGAAATATGAAAGATTCTAAATGAAATTAATATCAATTGATAAGATGAACTTGAATAGAATAATAACTTTATTAATAATTTTTTCTTTGCTTAGAATGCATTGATTTTTAAGGGAACGTACCAAATAGAATTTGGCTGACAAATTATGTGAAATGGAATGTTATAATTGTATAATGTATAAACTAAATTTTAAATGAGATTCAGATAATGGTTAAAAACATAAATGGAAAGAGAGGATTTTGCATGGGTACAAAAGATAATATTGTTTAATTAGAAATACTAATGAGCTGGAAAATATAAAATGTAGGTGATTAAAGTGAATGACAACTGGTATTATTAGGTAATGGAATGTCTGTTAATAATTAAATGAAACAAAAAGAGAAAGGGAACAAAGGTAAGAAAGGATAGAAATAGTTTAAGTGTTCTCCATGAAGTATAAAATCTAATTGAAAAGAAACATTAAAGATTCCAATTAATATCACTGGCTGGGTTGAATTGGAATACAATAACTACAGTATTTTAGTTATTATTATTATATATTTTCTCTTTTTTAGAACTTAGTGTGTATTTTTAAGGGAATGTACCAAGCAAAATTTGACTGATAAGAGTCATATGTTATAAAATAGAGGTTAGAAATTGAATGTTATAATTGTAAAGATATAAATTAAATTTTAAATAAGATTTGAAAGGTGTTATACTCCAGTGAGTAATCAAAGGGGAAATCTTGTTTTATGAGAAAAGAAAATATGAAATTGTAAACAGGACAGACAAAAGTATAAATATAATGATTAGAAAGAAACAAAAATTAGAAAAAGATATGTAATTGAATTTAGAAAGAAATGAGATAATTAAAAATATGGTTGAGGAAAATAAGGGAAAGGAAAAATTATTGAGAAAATGATAAAATAGTTATAAGATATGGAATAGAATATAAAGATGAACATGTAATTGAATTTATGTCTTTATAAAGAAATGATAACCTGGAATCATGCTGTTCTCCAAAAGATATTTTATTTGTATTATGTTTTGTAAAAACCCAAATAAAACTTTTACCAAAAAAAAAGAAATAACTTTCACTTGATTCTAATTTGTCAGCCTTTATCAGGTAGACCAGGCAGGAAATATGACCGGATAAATTCTACTTTATTGTAAAGCTGCATTAAGAGATTCTTGTATGTCTGAAAATACAATTTTTACATTACCTTTACAGACTGAGAAATTAGGGTCCCTTCGGATCCTTTTATTCTGCCCACTGTGCTGTCATTTATCTGACCATTCCCTAGGCAGTATCTCTTTGCGCCGTCTCCCAAGGTCTTTCCCACATATTATTATATTATCTCTTTCAGAAATGAAAGTAGCAGTGGATTTTTAAAGAAACACTTTGATCCATCACATAGTGCTTTAATACTAGTGACAAATTTCCAATATCTATTAATATTTAAAACAAACAAAATGCTAATATTTCCATTAAGATTTGAATTATACCGAGTATCACTTTAATCAAACATAATCAACATTAAAAAAGAGATGTTTTTTTAAAATACAGATGCCAGCACTTATTAACTTTTGCAAAATATTAACATGTTAGACTAGTAAACTATTAGAGCACTGTTTGTCCATGTAAATAAATTGATTTTCATTAAGAATGTACCAACTTGAATAAATTCACACTAGATTCTGCAGAGTACTGAATATAGTAATTTATTCCTCTGATTCAATTAAACATATGAGTCAAATCCTTTCTATTATACTATTCTTCCTATTGCACATAATACTGCTTTTAAGTGTTCAGATATAACGTTCATATCAATTCAACTCACAGAACAGATTGTGACTTTTCGATGGAGCAGCAGTAACTGCATTCCATTATTTCTAAACTATCCCCACCCACCCCAATAAACTAATCTAACAGGGCAGATGCAATTAAAATGCTAAGACTTAAGTGATTTATGGACTGCTGTTTCCTCTTACTGTGATCTTCAATTGTGCTTGTGTGGCTATATATTCTCATTTCAGTCCTATAAAACTTGCTACTCATGCTGCTAGCTAATGTAAGATTCATTAATAATAGAAAAACTTCAGCGCTATCACATTTGATTTTACAGGAGCATATGAGAAGAACATCATTAGAAGTATTCACTAGTAGTCAAAGTTCAAGGGGAGGTACACAGAATCATTATAGTCTATCATGAGACCCTGTCAAGATGCTCTGTTCACTAACTCCATCTTGCTGCCCTTTCATAAGACAAGTACAAAAATTTCGACTATTTATTTGACCATCCAAAAAAAAAAAAAAACACCTTTCCTCGATATCTTGGCAACAATCTCTACTAAGGGTCTTCCCAGTTGATATATATCCTTAATTGATTAAGTGGGACATGTTCTGACTTATGGGCAAGGATAATGACTTGTGATGGAAATGATGAAGTGCACTCTTTTATCAAGTTCACTCCATTATCAATGACAAGCTCAACTACTATTAACTTCTGTAATTTCTCTTTTTCAAAGATATTTTGTTCAACTTCCTAGACTAGGCCATGGCTTTGAGATTTTCTGACTGTTTCTCATCTGTGTACTAATCAGGTCCAATTCTGTGTAACTTAGATAGGTACTATAATGGCTAGTTCATTTTCCATTTCTGCAGGTAAAAGTGATTCTACCTACCTCAGTCACTTCCATCCTATCTTCTATAAGAATATCTTCCTACTATTACTTGAAGTTTCTGTAGTTAATTATTGATTTAAGCTGTCCCCTGGAGTACATTATGTTGCCTATGCTTTTCAATCTCTTCAAAAATCATTGGGAAATTAGAAAGATACTTTTAAGGGTATTTTTATTATTATCAGCTATGCATTTTCCTTCTACCATATTCTGAGAAAGCCGAGGCAGTTTCACATAGGGTGATGAGCTAGATAAAGCTAAACAACCTAAAAACAAATTTGTACTGTAACTTTTTGTATGTTTTAATTTAATGCAACTCAGTTGAATTACTATAATATAAATTGCATGAAGCAATTCTTAAAACCAGGTTGAAACTTTACTTAGTACAACTTAGTACATTGGAAATATACTGGTAAATATAACAGTATCATCCTTGAAGATTTAGGAATAGGCTATCTGAAGATCATATATGTGCTAGTTGTTTCAGGATCTCGGGGGTGGTGCTCATCTGTTACAAAGCTGAAAAGCCAGCACTGTCCGGAGACATCTCCATGATCATGTGGTTGGCATGACTAAACATAGAAGGTGCACGGAATGCTGTTACCTTCCCACCAAAGTGGTCTACTTGCATTTTTACATGCTTTAGAATGGCTAGGTTGGTAGAAGCTGGGACAAGTAAATGGAAGCTCACTCCATTATGCTAGTGATTTGAACTGCCAAACTGC
The DNA here is from genome assembly GCA_023653725.1 of Bungarus multicinctus. Lineage (NCBI taxonomy): Eukaryota > Metazoa > Chordata > Lepidosauria > Squamata > Elapidae > Bungarus > Bungarus multicinctus. Next base: position 83,631,512 of record CM042838.1, read on the forward strand.
CGACCTTTCTGATCGACAAGCTCAGCATCTTAGCTACTGAGCAAGGTCATGGGAAAAATCAGTATGTAATATGATGAGTCAAAAATAGAGTTAGAATAGTCAGAAATGGAGTTAGTGAGAGATAGTTTAATCCCCAAAAGTTTGGGGGTATTTTTTAAAATTAAAATATTCTCCCTAGATCAACCATATATAACCCAAAGTGCTCTGTCTATAAAAAGTCAATACCTCCATCAGTGCCCTCACTGCCAAAGTCTAGGTAGTCAGGAAACATAGCTCCCATACTTTTATTGGTTTCAACAACTAACTAAACCAAGGGGCTACTTGCAGAGATTTTTTTCTGCAAATTTTTACATGATAGGGTGACAGAAAAATACTTTTTTTATTGCTTACAGGGCAACTATGCCTGAGCTAAGCATTTTCACACAGTAGGATAACAGAGTCCCATCTTCAATACAGCAACCATTCTTTGAAATCTTCTCTGTATGACAATTGCTTGAACATTAACCATATGTTAGAAAGGAACAATCTGAGTTGCTGAAAACTAAATGACATTCTCTAGAATAAATGATAGGAGAAATGTCACTGATTTCAGTAGTTTCATCAGGTAAAAGTCTAATCAAAGACTACAGCTTCCACAGTTCACATTTCCTAAAGTAAGGTTATTGCAATAAAATCTATGTTCACCAATAAACAAGTCTTTTTATTGCTTAAGTAGATACCTCCAAACACACTTGACAACTTGACAAACTTTGGTCTTCTTCTACAGAGAAATCTCCTAAAATATGCATATTATTGTTATTGGGTTCTAATATGTGATTTATTGGACCTGTATAATAGAAGAAACATTCAACAAAAATTGATTGCATTATTTCAGATCCTTTACATTTTTATTACTACTGGAATGTAACCTATTTCTTTAAAATAACACTTTGTTAGTTTCTAATGCCAAATGTTCCATTTAAAACCACTTAATTGGCATTTCTCAAAAAGTTAAAGTAAGAAGTTCCAAGAAGTCATTTTTAAAGACTGAATCTTTATTCAGTACTCTATTTTCAATATCAGAAGAACTGTTTATGATGAATTCATGCAAAGTAACTTTATTTCTGAAAGTTGTCAGAAGAAGGATGTAGTGGAGTATCTGTGAAAGTCTATTTTTCCAGTTTTTATCATAATTATATCTTTTAAAAAACCCCTCTAGAAGAAAAGAGAGGTAATTGTTTACAATTTTCTAGCATTTATGTATTGTACAGGCAAGAAACATCTCTCTCTCTCTCTCTCTCTCTTTCTCTGTGATAGCCTTTCAAAGTTTATTAGAGAAGATATTAAAGTAAAGCTGATCCTTTGATCAAATGTCCTTCTACCAAGTCTCTTCAAGTTTTCCTCTAAAAATTTTCTGGGGAAAGACAAACAATTATTTCCATTTTCTACATAGTACATAAAGAAGATAAATTCACTCAAAATTCAATTCAATTCAATTCGCCCATTCATTTCTGTCCTCCATTGGAATTTAGCGGTAGTATCATTTGAAGAGAAATATAATATTTAAAAATGCTCTAGATTACTCATACAGTTTGATACGGAGATTCATAATAAGATAATATTTCCAAAGTCACTTACTAAATCAAAGTGGATCCTCAGAAAATAGGCAACTTCTAGTATAAAGTTCAAAAGGGATCTATACAGTCTGTCAAGGCATGTAATCATTACAGTGGTTCATAACTGATTAAGCAGGAGAGAATATACGAGGGTTTTTTTTGTTCAAAATATAGACAGTTGAGTAATTAGTTCTACTATGTTTTATTATCTGGTTATTTGTGGTGAGTTATGACTTCCTGAATCCTTTCTTCATTTCACTTGTACTTGACAGGAGTCCTTCTATAGGTGGATTATCTAAACCCAACAGTTTAGCAAGTAATCTTGCTTCAGTGACTAAACACTTAGAACTCTAAATAGAAAAAGCTTTTCCAAATCCACTGTAAAGAAATATTGCTAGAAAACATAACTTGGCAGAAAAGCCTACAAGCATTTCTCCCAGGATAGACATAACTCTGTGCAGATTGTTTATTGCATTTCCCAGAGAGTTAGAAGTTTACCAGCTCCTTAAATAAGCAACAAAGCAAAAGACTGTCAGTCTCTCATTTATGGGCTTCAGAAAATTGAAAAGCATACACTGATAGTAAGGCTGCTGAAGTAATAATTTGTTCAGATCATACCTTGCACACAGCATTAACTTTCCAGCTATGTACTGGGTGATTCTATATCAAATTTCACTTGCAGGACAGAGTGTGTCTGTGTGTACATATAATCTGATAGTGCGTACTCCAGAATAAAGATCACATGCACATCTACAACTGCAAATCCTACATTTTACCAGCTTTTCTCTTTCATTGCTAAAAAGTATTCTGCATGCTTTTCCTGCATTAATGGAACTTTTAAATAATCTTGATAGCATCCCAATGTCATCTCACCCTTAAACTCTTCACAAATACAAACATAGCGCTAACAAGGCTATTTATTTTTCTGTTGCAAAACTCCCAGTGAAATAAAATCAAAATGTTGGATGATTAAAACAGCTTTAAGGTTTTGTTTTGAAATCAAATGCAATGTATAACAAAGCCAAGTACATTCTCTATTCTTCTGGTGTAGTGTTTCCTTTTTTTTTTTTTTGCATTGGAGCACATGAAAAATTACTAGTGCTGGATGAGCACTATTGACATAAGAAACTGTTTTGCTTAATCACAAATGCATTGGGTCATTGCAGAGCTTAGAGTTTTCCCTCTTATTGACTAAGAAGATGAATGGACTTGACTAAACTAGCGAATGACCCAGAATCAAAGTCTTTTAAGCACTGTTTCTCTTCTCTTTCTCTCTCCGTGTACGTATGTATGAAAGAGACAGAGGGAAGCACTGTGAAAGGGAGGAAAAGGAAAATAAAAGCTATCCTCGTATCTGCACAATAGAAGATGCTGTCTGAACTTCCAAAGCAGAAAAAAAGCTGGAACGAAAAGCTTGGTTAAAAAAAAAATCACCTTAACCGCTTCTCAAAGCCCCGTTCCAAGTCAGAAACAGCTGGGTACTCACCTGGTGCTGAGGACCAGAGCAGGCAAAAGGAGGAGCAAATACTGAGTCAAGATGTATTTCATTTTGCAAAAGCGAAGCTCTTTCGTTCTCTAGAGCTACTCGGTACTCTTCCTCTCTTGATTCCTCTTGTCTTTCCCACCAGCTCTCCGATTTCTAAAGTCCTTCCTCTGCAAAAGAACCTGCTCCCGCGTATGACAGTAGATCTGAGAAAGCAGGCAGACCAACACACTGACTAATGAAGGCAGCCTAGAGTGGGGCTTGTGCTTCAGGAGTGATGTCACAGGCAACGGAGCTGCTGCTGCAAGTCTCATGCCTGATAGCCTGTGATTATTCAACACAGGGATTCTATTGATGTCTTGAAGGATTTGTTATTACTAGCCGTTTCAGTGGCAACAGCAGAGGTAAGTGAGCCCCCAGGCAGATGTTACTTCGTGCTAAGGGCTCATCCTAAATTCAGCCTAAAAATCAAAATATCTAATGAAAGTTTGCAGGGTCATTTGCAGGGAGACCCAGGGTGAAGACTTGTTTAAATGAACAGCCAAGTTTCAAACTCACCTCCTGCTTGATGCAAGTGAAAGGCAGCTCTTCACTCAGTATGAATAAGAAGTTATCGTACAAACTAAGAAGCTGATTCCTTAGCAGCTAGGGAGCCAACACTAAATGGGTTAAAATAAATAATAAATCCCAAACTGAGTCTTTTCTCTAAAGACCCAATTGTCATCATTAGAAACCTTTTATAAAGGTCAATCGTAATGTAAGCTTTCTTTGGCTGTTATCCTGATAATTATTCTGTTTAAAGAAGCAACATTTGGCATCAATTATTAAAATTTTAATTTGAGGCAGAGAGAGGGGGAGGAGGGAATTAAAACTCCTTAAAGAGGGTTTCTTGACATCACTCAAAATCCATTTGCCAATGAAAGTTAAAGTCCTGAATGTCCTTCACTATCTCCAAGCATAAATAAAGCTCTACTCTTGGGTAGTAATAGCTTTCTACAGTATAGTTTGATTATGTCAGAATTTAGAGTTTAAAACATAGTTTTATGAAATGAGGATAGCTTGGTCTGGAAAGGAAATATGGTCACGTAGGTCAGGATAAAAGAGAATTCAGTTGCCTGAATACATAAATTGCTCATGCAGAAAGGCATTTAAAACATTTAAAATGATTTGCAATATTACAGAGATGCAAAATATCGAAGGCAAAAGCTTCCAGAAGATTGGGTAAAGAACATTTGAAACCTATTAACTAGAGGCAGGCTAACAAGAAGCAAATTTCCTTTAAATGGCAAAATACTCATGTGAAAATTAATTGTCACACACTGAAATGGCAAAATTTCCTTCCTATCATAGATGTTGAAATGTATACATTATATTGTATCAGTAATGAATGGTATTTTGTATTCAAGTTCAATGAGAAAAATATACTCTGCCCTCAGTGATTTCCAAGTTTCTTCCTCTCTCCCTTCTCACCCTTTCCTTCCTTCCTTCCTTCCTTCCTTCCTTCCTTCCTTCCTTCCTTCCTTCCTTCCTTCCTTCCTTCCTTCTGCATTGGGCAGCGTAGGGTGGGAAGGGTGCACACTATGTGCAAGAGGTGCTGTGCAGGTAGGGAAGGACAAGAAGGATACACCTGAATGCCATGCAGGTCAGGGAGGAGATGTAGGGGGGAGTATGCGTGAAAAGAGGGTGATGAGAGTCCATCAAGATGCACAGGAGTGTTGCATGGGTCGATGAGAGTGCATGGGGGTAGTATGGGCTTGAAATGGTGTGTGGTCATTCCTTCCTTCCTCTCTGTCCTTCCCTCCTTTTGTTTCCCTCCTCTTCCTTTTCCTTCCTAGCAGGCAGATAAGTATTTGCTGCCAGCTGGGGGAGGAAGCAAAGAATTGCAAGAGTGACTGGAAAATTTTGTGGCAGATAGGAAAGCACTCCAGAGGGTTAATGTCATGGCCCAGAAGATCATTGGTTGCCCTCTCTCCTCTTTGGAAGAGCTTTATGGCTCCCATTGCCTTGAGAAAGTTCAAAACATTGTCAAAGATCCATCTCATCCTGGGAACCCATTTTTTGAACTACAGTATTACCATCTGGCAGACGGTACAGAATATTAAAAACAAGGACAAATAGATTGAAAAAGATCTTCTATCCCAGGGCAGTAGCTCTTTTGAATTCTACTGGAGTTCTTTATTGTAAATTATGAAACATTAATTGAAAAATATATGTCTATAAGCATCAATATGGCTTTCTTTCTTTCTCTCCCTCTCTCTCTCTTTCTTTCCTTCCTTCCTTCCTCCCTCCTCTCTTTCTCTCTCTTTCCTTTTCCTCCTTTTCTTTTTTTACCTTTTCCCAAACTTTAGATCAGCTGGATATGGAGAATTGAAGTGCTTCAGACTCTTTTTCTGAGATTTCTGAGCAAAATTTGGAAATGTAAGTGGAGAAACAAAGAAAGAGGTAGGAATGCATGTCTGTTTTAGCAATTATTAATTTTTTTTTTCAAATTCAGCCAATCTTTTACCTAATTTTTGCATTTGTTTCAGTGTTAAACTGTTTGTTTGAAGATATTGGCAACATTTGGTTATTTCTAGCCATCCTGAAGAAAATGTCTCAAATGTTTTTATGTACCTTTTACTGATAATCAACATTTGTTGTCTATACAGTTTCATTGAGTGAATTTCTTTACATTTAATATTACATTGTATCATTCCAATTAAATTTGTTCAGTCCTATCTGGTAATTCTGCTCTATCAATAGATGTAGCCAAACCATAAGGTGATATGATCCAATCTGTTATCCAAATTGTAAAGCTAGCTTGATAATAAAAATTTGGAAGGCTACCAGACAACTTCATCCTTTCAAATGTAGTATCTTGAATTTAATCCATGGCTTTTATTTGACTATATGTAAGCCATATAGGCTCTGCCAGCCATTTAATAACTTAATTTTATTTTTTATTGGATACAAAATTAAGGCTTAGTAGAATATTCATGTTTATAGCTACAATTAATTCTCACTAAGATGATTTCAGCTTTTTCCATCTTGAAATACCTGTTTCAAATCTGTGAATAATTATTTTCAATGGGTCTTTTTTTAAATCTATTTGACCTTTCTAGCAATAATGCCAAACCCTGTTATTTGGTGCAAATATTGCTTTTCTTCTTTGGCTTTCTGTCATGACAAACATTTTAATTTTATTGTTATTAATCAGATATACCAAACTTTATTGCAGTGTGTATTACATTATCAGTTCTAAAGGTTCCTTTGGTTGAGTAAGTGCAAACCAGACATCACTAGCATATAATTAGAATTCATAGCTTGAGATGCTAATATCCATCCTGAGATTCTCTTTTCTTGGTGTATCTTCAATGTTTCTTATTTTTAGCATTCTTTGTTTATTTTATGCTGTGGTTTATATGTCTGTGTGTAACAAGCTGCCCAAAGACACTGGGCAGTATATAAATATGAAAGTAAAACAAATCTGTCAGCAGTGCTTCACTACACCAGTGAGGGAACATTTCAGTTCTGTCACTGACTTCAAAGGGGTAGACTGAGAAAAGGAGTTACAAAGACTGATTTCTTGGAAAAAATAGCTGAAAAAAAATAATTAGAATAGAATAAACTAAAAGCAAAGTTCCTTATTAATTATATTAGTCAGCCATTCAATGCAAAAGCACCTTTGTCTCACCTAAATTATTTTTGTAAAGGGCAGTGATACTTAATTCTCATGATTGTTTATTTCTGTTTACATTTCCTTATCCCGAACACCAACTCTATAATTTCCTTCCCATTCAATAGTTATGTTTTTGTATTTCTGTTAACATTATGAAACTCTGTGATCCATATGGTTTATGCACTAATCAAATTGTTAGCATCAACAAATATGAGGAGTACTCAGCCAAACGTTTTAACTTGATAGTTCAAAAGACGTTCTGTAATGACATCAAAAGATTCATAAGAATTGTATAATAAGAATAACGGTTTTTATGGGCTAAAAAGAAATTAAAGAACAATAAAAGGTCTATAGAAAAGCAGTAAATTACCAATAGATGTAAAAAGTGGTTTCTTAAATGATTAATTAAAGTTGTTTGTAAATTATCCAAATTTGGGGCAAATGAAGCAACCAGATCGGCTGCAAATAAATAGAGCATGAAAAGCTTTAAAATGCTACTGAAATTCAGGAAGTGTTCATTAAAATGGCAAATACTATTTGGTATTGTTATGTATGTTATGATGGTAGGATGATAGGGCAAGAGACATTTTGAGGTTATGATAGAGAAGGCATAAATATTAAAAGCCATTATAATGTCTTTAGAGAAACGTAGAGGACATTTTGTGAATTGGGTTTAATGGATAAGCACATGGAAACATCTTATATAAGAAGACAACAGTGCTACTTTATATGCAGATGGAAAGATTTACAAATATCTACAGTAGAAGAATGGACAGTGATGGAATTGGTGAAGATGGTAAAATTAACAGCTTTGATTAAGGAAAAGTCTTTAACTAATTTTATTTCTACTTGGAAAACATTTTTTGGATTTTTTTGGACAATAACTGAAAGAAATGAAATGTTGATTTTGGGAAACAGGATTGAAATATATAAAAAGAGTCCATTAAATTTAAATAAATGAATAAATAAAAATGTGTATAGTGAAGACAAAATAGATAGTGAGACATTTTTTTCCTCCATGTATAATTCTACAATGAACTCATATTAATCTGAATTATTCATTACACAACAAACTCTGATGATTTTATTATCAGACTATATATCATGACCAGAAATGTAGACAGCTTTTCATTTCATGGAGAATTAAGCTAACAATGGCTACATGACATTGCAATTTATATTCTACTTTTATAATCACTGTTGATGTTGTGTTTGGAGCTTCCTCTACCCAAACCTTGAAAACAAAAATGCTGGATAAGATGGTTCTTCACTTTAATCCAGAATTTGTTTAATGCCCTTAGTTGATCTATTACAAGCATTCTATTCTATTCTATTCTATTCTATTCTATTCTATTCTATTCTATTCTATTCTATTCTATTCTATCTATTATAAGAATTTTCACAGTATCTTGAAAGTATGTATAAAGTAGTAATAAATTGAATCATATAGTATAGAGAGTAAGGAAGTTGATTTTTATTATAATATGCAGGGATTATAATTTAGGTAAAAGGAGCTATTTTTTAAAAAAAAAATACATTTCTGAGATAATATTTTAAAGTTGTTCATGCAGATGCTGCCCTAATTCATTGGACCATAAGGGGGTGGAACACAATGGCAGGTTTCTGATATTATAGCCTTCCATGGAATTGATTTCCTGATGTGGTCTATCTAGTAGGCTTTACATCAAGCTCATAATATAGTTACCAATGAAGGTACTTTTTCCAGAATGATTCTAAAGAAGCTATATAATTTGCCCCCATCCTGAAAGGGGTATTTCCTGGCCATGGAAAAGCAGAATTTGCATACAAGAGTGCCACAATCAAACCAGCCTTTCTGATAGTCTCTCCAGACCTACTAAAGAACAACTCTATTAAAATGCATCTAACAAATTTAGATACTTTACATAAGATAGTAAAGTATCTTCTGGTGCATCAATTAAAATTTGCAAGTGAATTAATAATTCACGATAAAAGATAGAATGAGTCATGCCATTTGTGAATTACACTTCATAATTCTTAACCAAACCATTAAGTCTCGAATTTTAAGTTGCAAAATTCTGACGGTTGCAAACTGTAGAATGAAGATCCAATCCAATTGTTCTTAATAGCTTTTGGGTATTTCCTTTTACTTTGTCTTTGTTTAAAGTCATTTATAAGTCAGAAATATAATAAAGCCTTTTGATTCCTATTAAAGCAACAAAATGAGAGCCATTAAGGTGCTAGACTAGGAATATTTTGGAAATGTGATGCGACACGCAGAAAAATATAGCATACTTCACTTAATCCTTTAAGGAGAGATTGAAGGCAAATGAGGTCCAGGCAGAAGAAGAACATCATGGCTTCAAAAGCTAGGGGACTGGTTTGGACAAAACTCAACAGCACTTTTCATGTGGCTGTTGATAAAAATAGGATCGCCAACATGATCGCCAATGTCTGATGATGGATATGGCACAAGAAGAAGAAGACTAGGACTAAGAGAAGCCAGGTTCAAACCCATCCCCATCCCAAAAGTTCAGTGTGTGACTCTGAGCCAGTCCCTTCTTCTTAACCAACTTACCTCACTTGATTGTTTATGGAACAACATAGACATACACAGTGGTGGGATTCAAATTTTTTTACTACCGGTTCTGTGGGTGTGGCTTGGTGGGCATGGCTTGGTGGGCACAGCAGGGGAAGGATACTGTAAAATTTCCATTCCAATCCTATTCCAGGAAAAGGATACTGCAAAATCTCCATTCCCTCCCATTCCCGGGGAAAGGTTACTGAAAAATCCCATCCCCTCTCCACCCCACTAACCTGCTTTCCAGCTCTGTTAAATTCCAGCTGATCAGTTGGGACTTGGGAGGCAGAGAATAGTTGGGGGTGGGGCCAGTCAGAGGTGGTATTTTCTGGTTCTCTGAACTACTCAAAATTTCTGCTACTGGTTCTCCAGAACTGCTCAGAATTTGCTGAATACCACCTCTGGACATATACCATTATGTGTTGAATAAAAACAAGACATCAATTTAACAAATATAAAGCAAGTAATATTTAAAGAACTTTCCAATAACAGGAAAAATGTTGTTATATAAGCTCCTATAATAAGCATGATATTAAAAAAAAACTTTGATAAGAGAAATCCCAATAGATGTAATCATGCATATAAATTCATTTCAGTTTCAGTTTGATGATTCATCATGTACACTGGATGAAGACTTATTTTTCTAAAATATTCTGCAATATTGGGACAGGTTTTATTCTCAAAAATAAGTAAAATAGTGCCAAGCTAATACTTACAGGTAGTGCCCAAATATTTATTGTTTAATAATAGCTACGTCACTTTTTTGGGCCTTCCTCTTTCTCTATGGCCTGTTCATCTCTAAGTTTATATTCCATTGTTTATTTATTTATGTATTTATTTTTGTCAATTGTTTACAAGATAATAGGTATAAGTAAAAACATAGTTATGAATACATGGATACATATAAGTAAAAATAATAATAAAAGAAACAATAGGACAGGGACGGTAGGCATGTTGGTGCGCTTATGCATGCTCCCTACAGATCTCTTAGGAAAGGGGTGAGGTCAATAGTAGACAGTCTAAGGTTAAAGTTTTTGGGGTTTGGGGAAGAAACCACAGAGTCAGGTAGAGTATTCCAGACATTGACCACTCTGTTGCTGAAATCATATTTCCTGCAATCAAGTTTGGTGTGATTAACCTTGAGTTTGTATCTATTGTTTGCTCTTGTGTTGTTATGGTTGAAGCTGAAATATTCATTGACAGGTAGGACATTGCAATGTATGATTTTATATACTATACTTAGATTGGACCTAAGGCAGCATAGTTCTAGGTTTTCTAGGTCTAGAATTTCGAGTCTGGTGGCATAAGGTATTCTGCACCAAGTAGAGGAGTGGAAAACTCTTCTTGTGAAATATTTCTGTACTTTCTCAACTATGTTAATATCAGATACATAATGTGAGTTCCAGACTTATGAGCTGTATTCGAATATAGCAAATGTTTTTTATGCTCTAGTTATTAGTATAATATTACCAGACAAAAAGCTATGTAAGATTAGGTTAACAATTCTTACGCCTTTTTGGCTATGTAGTTACAGTGGACTCTAGCACTTAGATCACTAGAGATGAGTACTCCAAGATCCTTGACAGAGTTTGGATCATCAACAAGATCTTGACTATTCAGCTTATATTTTATTTTCTGATTTTTTTTTTTTGCCAATATGTAGGACAGAGCATTTATTTGTTGAGATTTGAAGTTGCCATTTGTTTGACCATTCTGATACATAGACGAGGTCTTTTTGAAGGGTAGCAGTATTGTCTGTGTGTTGAATAGCTTTACATCATCAGCGAAGAGAACGCGGTTGCTCTTGATAAGATCACAGAGGTCATTTATGTAGAGTATGAAGAGAGTTGGTCCTAGAACACTGCCTGGGTTGTTTATCATTAAGATCTGCTTTGTTATCAAAGGCAATGTGAAATGAGGGAGGGAAGAAGAAGTAGCAGCTTGTGCTTAAACGAGAGTTTCTGAAGCTGAAGATCCCTGCTCTTCCGCCACCTCTCTTTTGTTGGTGCAATTTACCTGGGGGAGTGGTCCTCAAGACCCTTTGAGTTTATTCAGTCATTCATTTATGTTTCCCCAAGGGGCTTTTTTTTGGGTGGGGGGGTTCTTCCTGCAATGCAGCCATCATCTCTCCCGGGCCCAGCATGATGCCATCCTCACCGCTGGAGGGAGTTGGGGGTTCCGGGAAGTGTCCTGTTAATCATTAAAGCAATCTGGAAGACCACACTTTGGGGCCACCAGGATGCTCTTCACCCAGCTCAGCCAAAAAACCCAGGAGCCCCTCCACTCTGCCCCCACACTGCCCCCCCAGTGCCTGATCTGCTCAAGTCAGAGATGGGGATGCAGAACCAGTCCTTGGATTCCCAGAGCGCACCTGGGGTGGGGGGGCTTGTCTAGGATGGAAACTAAGCAGCGTTGGAGCTGGGATGGAGTCTCCAGGAGAGGATTTCCAAGGCTGGAGAGAGAAGTTTAAAAGAGCGGGACAGGAGAAGACAAAAGCTCCTTTAATGACCCTCCTGCGATCCAAATGGTTGCAGTGAGAAATTGGGGGGGGGGGAGAATAGGACTATCTGAGTGGAGTCTTCCTTCGGGGAGTTTCGATCAGCCGATAGAAGTGGCCTCGTGGCGAGGGGAGTGTGCATGGGCGCTTGCCCCAAGGCCGCTTCTACCAGCTGATCGAAGTGGCTGGTGACTGCCCCTGGGGAGCTTCCATCACCCAAAATAAAGTGCCTCATGGTGAGGGGACGCGAGCAGCCATGCCTCACCCTGAAGCGGCTGGACACTCTTCTTTCGGGGAGGTTCGATCAGCCAATAGAAGTGGCCTCCTGGTGAGGGGAGTGTGTGTTGGCACTCACCATGAAGCCACTTCTACTGGCCAATTGAAGTGTCTGGTGACTCTGCCTTCGGGGAGCTTCTATCGCCTGATGTTCTATCAGTAGTAGATCAGGGTATTCTAGCCTAGGCTACCTACCGGGCGCTCCTAAAGGAAAGTTTTCTCCTCCCCCACCCCACCCTTCCCCCCATTTCTCTTCACCTCGTGTACCATAGTTCTAACGAATGATGTGAGAAATGGCGGGGAAGCGCATGGTTTAAATAGGCCTAAATTTTGGGAGTGGGCTTAATTTCACCTCATGCCTAGAAATCATGCTGGGCCTTCCTATTGGTGGAGGCCGTATTGTTGGAGAAACACGGTAGTTGTTCTAGTCCCAGATTTGTTATTGCATTGTAGAAGGTTGCCTGTGTGGGTTCAGTTGTACATTCGTTAAGGGTCCAGTTAATATGAGGTAGATTGAGGTCACCAAGAAAGATAAAAGTGTGTGGCCAGGATGTTGCCCATGTTAGTAGTGTATTTAGCTTGTTTGCATATTCGATGTCATAATCCGGGGCTCTGTAACATAGTAAGAACTGTGATATTTAAGGACAGTTCACAGACGATGGTCTCAGGAATAGCAAGCTCCTGGGTAACTTTTTTAGATTTTTAGATATAGGGACTTTTTATAGAAGATAGTAACACTACCACCTCTACGGATTTTGTATTATATTATATTGTAATATATTATATTATATTGTATCGTATCGTATCATATTAGCTTACTTCTGTTAACTAACTGAATGTTTCCTGTAAATCACAATTGATGCCACAGAGTGTTGTCGGTGATGATAGCAATAGCACTTAAACTTATATACCACTTTACAGTGCTTTAAAGGCCTCTTTGAGCAGTTTACACTGCCATCATATTGCTCCCAACAATCTCGGTTCCTCATTTTACTGACCTCAGAAGGATGGAAGACTGAATCAACATTGAGCCGCTGAGAATCAAATTGCTGTTAGCAGAATTAACTGTACCATCCTTCTTAGAAGATCCAAGCATACTAACCAATCATGTCAACTTTCCTAACCTTCCACAAATCGAAACAATTAAAAGGAACAAATCAGTGTCTTACCAACACATAAATGAAAATGTGTTACATATTTTCCTTGTTGTGGGGTTCTTTTGACCATTATTTTATTGTACTACCACTATTAACCCCCTTTCAGGTTTAGAATTCCTTTAAGTATCCAAGCTAATACAAGCATGTCAAATATGAATGTAATATAGAATAGAGCAGATGCTTCATTAACATAGGAAAAATGGACAAAATGATTTTTTAATTAAATAACTAAAATGGTTTATAAATAAGTTCATTGCTTTTATTTATCTACTACATATTATCAATACCTGCCTAACCCAGAACTAAAGAATTCCTATGGTGCTAAGAACTAAAACTCCTGTTGTCAAAAATTTAATTTCTCTCTCCCCCCCCCCCCCACACACAAAAAAGATAAATATCTTCTTTTTAAGTGATTAGGTTTAGAGACATTAAAGGTGGTGGGAAAAATTATACTTGTAGCTTTAGCTTACAGAAATTAACTGGTGCCTTCCTCCAAGGAGTTGATGATGATATATGATTTAGCTTCCAGGTTATTTTTTTATGTATGTGTTTAGCAATAGCAATAGCACTTAGACTTATATACCATTTCACAGTGCCCTACAGCTCTCTCTAAGTGGTTTACAGAGTCAGCATATTGCCCCCAACAATCTGGGTCCTCGTTTTATTGACCTTGAAAGGATGGAATGTTGAGTCAACTTTGAGCCAGTGAGACTCAAACAAATGAACTGCTGACAGCCAGCAGTCAGCAGAAGTAGCCTGCAGTACTGCATTCATTTCACCTACTGTACAATATATGTTTTTATATATGTTGATTTGGAATTTGATTATTAATACATGACATTGATAATAATTATATATAACTATATATCTAAAACTATATATCTATCTATATATAACTATAACTATTAAAAATATCAGAACTATCGCCAAAACCGAACATTTCAACAACAGAATAATCAGAGAAGCCATAGAGATAGAAAAACGCCCACACAGCTTGAATAAATGAGATGACACCTCCCGCCTACCAGCCATTTGGAAACCCGCCCTTATTAACAAACGAGTACCTAACATGAAGAAGGACACCAGACTCACACCCAAGAGGGCCACACAAGAAACTACCACCACACTTCCACGTAGAAAGCAGACTCACACCCACACAGAAGATGAAACACGGATCAGAAGCTGTACCACAGCTGCATCATTACCTGCTTCAAACCCCCCTAACCCATACATGAAGGAACTGACGCCCACCATGAAGATGTGGCATGACCACGAACGCGAAGCCAAACAACAGGATCACAGCTCACCATTTCAAATCCCCCAGCAACTAAGATTAACCTGAGTACATCCAAACCCCCACCAGAACAAACCCCCCAGCCAATCAGAACACAGCCAAACCCCCAACCAATGAGAACACACCCCCACCCAATCAGAACACAGCCAAGCCCCCACCCAATCAAGTCACACCTCCACTAGTAGTTAAAAGGAAGAAGCAGCTGCAAGCTCACATTACTCTGAGAAGCACAAGGCCGAAGACACAAGCCTGAAGATGATGAATAAGACTTCATCGAAACGTCACCTAGAACTTCCAATTCTACGCGGGAGAAAACCCGAAGAATCAAAGATCCACATACAAATACCCGCGAAAACCTCAGAAAACAACTATAACTATGTATATATATATATAGGCGGCATGCATAAATGTACCAACGTGCCTACCGTCCCTGTCCTATTGTTTCTTTTATTCTTCTTATATGTACCCATTTCATGTATTCATAACTATGTATATACTTATACCTATTATCTTGTAAGCAATTGACAAATCAAATAAATTCTAAAAATTCTAAATTCTGTATATATAATACAAGTTCCAGGTGCACGTATAAAAGAAGAGACAGACAACATCGTCAGAGTGTAAAACTATCATTGAAGAGATATTTGCCTTTATGCATCATTGATCAATTTAGCCAATGTGCACATAATAGGCCCACATTTCCATATATTTAATATATATTTAAATTGAACTAGGATAGACTCTGTGTTGGTTGAGTCTCTATTTTTAATAGAAAATTTGAAGGTACATGTGCTGCCCTTTCTGAAGCTGTGCTACTTGTGCCATAACAGGCTAAATTGGAAAATTCAAGAATTTAATAAATATCCAAATATTTGGCAATATCGAAGTTTTCTAAAGGTCTTCCATCCATTTTCATCCTTTCTGCAAAAGGCAAAGGAACCTCAGATGTTCCCCATTATAATCTATGAATTTTTTTTTCTAAATCAAATTGTGCAGCATCCATAAAGAGTGATCAACACAGAACTTTTTACATTTAAAATAAATAAATCAAAAAAACAACAACATTATCCTGTGCAACCAGGAAAGGTAGGACAGGGAGTAGAAAGAGATAGTATACATCTTTTTAAGAGTTTGTATGGAACGGCATGCTTATCTTCACTGAGCACATGCAATTATAGTAATTCTTTGTAGACAAATGTAAGTGGTTTGCCAAATAAAACCAAGGGAACAGAATTTCACTACTGACTCACTGTGAAAGTGCACAACTCCTTTGGTGCTTCAAGTACATTTCAGTGCTATATATTTTCTTTAACTTTACACAACATTTCACTACCTAGATGTTGTTGATTTATTTCAATATATTTCCTAATGTTATCCATGCAATTTTTTTGTTTTTTGTTTTTAGGAATCCAATAAAATTAAATTAACAAAAAATGGGCTCTACTATTTCATGGGCTATAAGTTAGGGTAGTGCTTGGGAAATGATTTTTTTTTAAGGGACAGGCTTCAGAATGCACAGACTTATGAATATAGCATCTAGCTGCAATCTTTTAAAAATTTAAAAAAATATCCTTTCCACAGAAATGATATAGCATATAGCTGATACCCAGGCCCTGGAAGAAATGCAACTGCTATAAAAAGCTGCTATCAGGTACTGCGTTTGTATTCCAACACACCTTAAAGCACCTTTTTTTTAAAAAAAAAAACATCAAATCTGAAGAGGCATAATGTAGCCTAGAAATGGCACACATTATAAGTTACACAAATATGATGCATTTAGGGCTACCATTCCCTGGTAAGATAGGATGTAATTATCTACAGTTCCTGTTAAATTGCTTAGCATGATACTCTGAGCAGTACCAAACAGATATACCTTGCCATCTATTTAATATCACATAGTACCTATCAACTGACATAACTTTAAGGCAGGGATTGGAAACATTGGCACTGTCACGTTAATGAACAATATTTGCCTGTTATTAGGGGCATTAATTGAGAATGCTGAGAGTCATAGTTCATGTCCTATTTCTATGTGAGGGAGGCAGCAAGCAGAGTGTATACGCGTGAGAAATGTGAGGGTTATATCACAGGCCAAGAAGCAAATTGGCAGCTCAAGGTGAAGAACGAATCAAAACAAGACTTGATGGAATTACACTTAAACATTTTTGTAACACTTTTTTTGTAAATTGTTTTCTGGTGTTAGTTTATGATTGCATGAATTATTATTATTATTTGCTTAACTAAATAAGTTTTTTTCATGCAGAAAAAAACTTTAATTTTTGTAGCCCAATTTTTGAGAAGATAAAGTTAACAGTCTTTGTGGGGTATGTGATCAGACATGGATTTACTATACCAAGCTAAATGTTGTACAATTGCAAAAATAACAGCAGATCAGAATTCTTGGGGTAAAAATACATATTTTTAGAATCCCTCACTGAAGAGAAATTGCCCAAAATTTTTTTACCTCATTAAATGACACACCCTACTTTCACAAGCCCCTGGACCTTTCCATTTCCCATTCCATTTCAACAAAAGAGGAGAAAAAGAGGTTTTCCCATTCCATTTCAACAAAAGAGGGGAAAAATAGTTGTGCCAAATACTCTTCTAACTGAAGTAAATGAACCAATATAGTAGCTAAAAGGCCCATGATCACACAGAGCTTCTGCCAAATTAGAGTATAATTTTCTAATCAAAACTCTCTTTTTTCAAACAGCTACCTATAACAAATAAACATTAGGCACTTAATTTTGAATTGCTGGGTTGCCTCGAACATTAGCAACTGCATCATGACCAAAATATGAAACTGGGACTCCAAATGTTTTTATGGCATAATGCTGCTCTGATTAACCTATGAAGCACTCTCTGCCCTGAAACCTGGAACCATTCTTTAATTCAAACTGACAGATTGCAATTATAATTCTAATTCATTCATAAAAGGGATGAGCATGTGTTTCATTATTATATTTCTTCCCAACTTATAAAACACATACAAGGCAGGTGCAATCATGCATATGGATACGTACAAATTATCTTTCGCTGGCTCTGTTTTGCTTTTTTTTTCTTGGAGCTTTTATTTTGTTTTCCTTCCTGAAAGATTTGCAGGGTTGAAAAATCCCCCACTGGCAGCAGTCCATTTCAGAGACTGTCAAAAATTGTCAGAGCTTTTCACTTACCACAGAGAAAGACCTCAATCTTCTCTCCTCCTTGGAATTACGAATCTTTCAACCTGAACTTGTAAAATTATTTATTGTTACTATGTCTGAATAGAAGGAAAGAAAGAAAGGTTATCTTAGCCTCTTCAGTCTTTCATGAAGAGAACTCTCATAATATCTAAATGCTATTCTATTTTATTCAGATTTCAAATATTATTTCTATAAAAATATGCAGGTGACCCCCATTTTTTTTTGGCATGGATCCTGTTCCGGTATAAAACTACTCATAACAAAGCCTTACATACTAAGACATTTGTTCTATGAAAACTGAGACATTACATTTATGATCTTCTACTCACACTTTTTACATTTCCTTTCATAGTCAATAACCTATCTTGTTCCCAAGAATGGCTTTAACTAATGCTGTATTTGAAGGCTTTTCATGAACAGGACTACCCATAATACATGAAGAAACATCAAGGAAGAGTTCTTTTCTGTGAGAAAGTAGCCATGTCAGTGAAAACCATATTTGTACCATCCATAGCATTTGATTTCTAGATCTGTTTTGATCTTCATATTCTATAAGTGGCTTCGTGGGAAACAGTGTGATGATTTCCCAATGTAAACATCAGAAATTTGTTTTTTTTAAATCAAGCATGGACAATAGATAGTGACAGGTCTACTGGTAAAGTACATAATCCCAGCAATGTGATGATTATGTAATTTTCTGTATATCATTATTTGGGCATTGTAGTAGTTTGCTGTAGATGCTTCTGTTTGTTTTTCCATCTAAAGAAAAGTATAGAAAATATGTAAAAAACAAATTGTAGGAAATATGAATGATAATATAGAAAGCATACCAATTAGAAAAAAAAGCATTATGTAGAAAAAAAAGAAATAATAGATCTCTTATCTATTTT